>JAWNMN010000487.1:0-1200000 GCA_035044025.1 Drosophila paracracens
TGCACTGTTCTTGGAATAGCTTGTGTGCCGATATTTGCAACACAGAGCAAATAAAACTCCCTCGACTGGTCGTTGTTCCAAAGGGCATCATCGAAGTTCATGGCTTTAGTGATGCGAGCATTGAGGCTTACGGTGGATGCATTTACGTTGTATCCATAACAGAGGGAAGGCGCATAGCTCATTTGTTGTGCTCTAAGTCTCGTGTGGCACCTTTACGAACTCTCACAGTACCAAAGCTGGAATTATCTGCTGCTGCACTGCTATCTCAACTTATTCGCGAAGTAGCTCAAATGAAGTTATTTAACTGCAGATACTATTGTTGGTCGGATTCGGCAGTTGTCTTATCCTGGATACGTGATGAGCCTTCGCGCTTCCAAACGTTCACGGCTAATCGGATATCTTTAATACAAGAGCTTACGACAGGAATGGAATGGCGCTACGTACCGACGGAATGCAACCCGGCAGACATTCTTTCTAGAGGAGCACTTCCAAGCGACCTTTTAGAATCATCGTTGTGGTCTCATGGTCCCGATTTCTTAACCAAAGGAGAGTGCGACTGGCCCGCATCATGTTTACCGGCCCGGACGCTTCCTGAGCTGCGGCAAAAGGTGCTAGTTACCATCTCTAGATGCTCTGATGTCAGCTTAGGATGCAAGTTTGCAAATTCTTTTCATAACCTGCGTCGTGTCTTCGGATATATATATAAATTTCGCAATCGCATCAGGGATGCCAGTCTAACGGTAGATTGGATACACAAGGGCACTCAACTACTCTTGCGTAGCATCCAGATGGCGAATCTGAGTGATGAGTATAGGGCTCTTCAAGACGGACGGACTATCAAATCATCCAGCTCTATTGCCTCGCTTACCCCATTCATCGATGAGTTTGGACTTCTTCGTGTTGGTGGCCGTCTAAAACACTCGAGCCTGGATTTCGACGCTCAGCATCCCATCATACTTCCGGGACATCATCCTGTCACACGCGCCATCATCATGCATTTTCACAGGCGTCAGCTGCATGCCGGACCTCGTTCTCTGCTTGCTCATATTCGGCTCCACTATTGGCCTATTGGTGGGCGTAAGACTGTCTCCAGCGTAACAACAAAATGCATTATGTGTTTTCGAGCAAAACCGGTCCTGGCTGAGACAATCATGGCTGATCTTCCCCGCGATCGTGTTAGTGGCTCGCATCCTTTCGCTGTCACTGGAGTGGACTATTGTGGACCGTTTTATTACAAGAGCGAGATTCGTAACAAAGGACCAGTAAAATGCTACATCTCGGTCTTCATTTGCTTCGCAACAAAGGCGGTGCATCTCGAACTGGTTCCTGATTTGTCAACAGCAGCCTTTCTCAATGCACTTAAGAGGTTTATTCTTACCAGATGTAAACCTGTTCGCATATGGTCGGACAATGCGACAAATTTCGTCGGAGCCAAGAATGACTTAGCTGAACTCAAGCGACTCTTCCTCAGCGAGAAGCACATTGACTCTGTCCGACAGTTTTGTGTCTCTGACGACATCGAATGGGAATTCATCCCACCTCGCTCACCACACTTTGGTGGACTTTGGGAGGCGGCGGTGAAGACAGCAAAATACCATTTCTATCGGTCGGTCGGACCCTCGGTTTTGCCCCTGGATGATCTGCGCACACTGGTTTGCCACATTGGGGCAATAATAAACTCTCGACCTCTTTTTCCACTTTCAGAGCACCCTGCAGATCTGGATGTGTTAACTCCTGCGCACTTCCTTGGCACTGCGCCACTCACACTTTATCCGGAGCCGGATGTCACCAAGCTAAACGTTAGCCGCCTAGATCGATGGCAGCGTATAGCTTATTATCAGCAAATTTTCTGGAGTCGTTGGCGTGATGAATATTTAACGCTTCTTCAGCAACGGTCCAAATGGAGAAAATCCTACCCGGGTGTTCACATCAACGATGTTGTCCTTGTAAAGGATGAAAACTTGCCACCCCTTAAATGGCCACTGGCTCGTGTGGTCGAGCTTGTTGCTGGTGCTGACGGCGTTTCCCGAGTAGCTGTTCTCAAGACGTCAACTGGAACAATAAAGAGAGCTGTGCGCAAGTTGTGTGCGCTTCCGAAAGAGGATGCTGTTGAAAGCCCGTGTCTTTCAACGGGGGGAGAATGTTTGGTTACGCAGGTGTCCGCGCCAAACAACAATTGAAGCAGCTTCTCTGTTAATATTGTTCTCTTTGATAAGTTATGCTCTGCGCAGCATAAAGAGAAATTTAACGTAAAGATCATAACTGTTGTTTTGCTAAGTTATGCTCATCGGCATTTCGTTTTGTTTGTTTTCGCTTTGCTTGCCCTTTGCCTTAGATAAGCGCAAGCAGCAGCTGCAATTCGGCAGCTAATTAGTACAATTTCGTCAATCGAGAATGCAAGTACAATTTCGTCAATCGAGAATTAAAGTTCTATTTCGTATTTCGCGGCACTGTGTTTGACACCGCAAGTCGGCGGATCGGTTCGAATAATAAAAGGTGCAAAGCTCAATCGGAGCTTAAAACAATTGTTAATATAATATAATATAATACAAATAAAATTTATAATTAAACTTAAACTTTTGGATATTTGAAAATTTCGATAGCTACTGAAAAAGCTCAGTAGCTCAACACACGCTTAAGAGCTGAAAAAAGGAAATACTTGCACGCACACACACATATGTATATATATATATATTTATATAGATATATATATGTGCTTGTATATATGTATGCATATATTCATACGTATATTCGCATCGTTGGGGGCTACATGAATATTTGCGAAAACAGCAGCAGCAGCAACAACAAATGCAAGTCGCCTGCTGATTTTCCTTTGTTGTTTGCATGCACACGAATGCCCCAAAACGGCCAACCCCCCTACAGCTCCTCCTTTCCAGACTGCCCCCTCCACCACCACCCTCTCTGCCACCACCTGCTGCAACTCAACGCTGAAAGTAAAAAATAAAACAGAAACTGCTGCTGCACTTGTGCCCCTTTGTTGTCCCTCTCCTCTCTCTCTCTCTTCCTTTCTCCGTCTCTCCAAGGTGTCATCCAAATGTGCGCCACGTTAACTTCAACGTTGACGCTGACGGCCCTGTTGTTGTTATTATTGTCGTTGCTGTTGCTGTTGTTGTTGCTGTTGTGCATTGAGCCTGCAAGTTTATCACCTCATTGTTTTTGCATGCCGGAACTAGATCTCATTGTCATCGCCTTCAATATAAATACGTGTTTGTGTGACTATGTGTGTGAGTGTGTGTGTGTGTGTGTGTAAGTGTGTGTTTGTTTGTTGTGCTGTGCGCCGAGCTTTTTATTGCTGCCTGAACCAGGTGGATGCTGCTGCTGCTGTCGCTGCTGCCACTCAAATGTGGCAATGTCGACGTCGACATCAGGCTAAAGTTAGTGCCGTGAAATGCATAACCAAATTCGGATGCCATTTGTGGTTAAGTCAGTCAAAGATAAGCCTGCCAAGGCAGTCACACAGATATATACATATCTTTCCACTTCTTCACTTTATTTAACTTAGATATATATTTGGATTAATTGACTTCGGATATTTGAATTTTTTCTCTCGCATAGTTAATGAGTTTATCAATATGTATTTTAATTACAAGTGTTGGAGCGATTGTTGGGTAGTCAGTAGAGATGTTACCTAACGGCTGGTTAACAGGATATTTGTTAGTGCTTACTATTAACCGTTAGCGAGAGCAGGTGAATCAATAACCTTTAACTGCTTTGGGGTTAAACAACTCAAATCGCTGTGAAAAGCTCAACTGGCCAATAAACCAATATTGAACTGAGCAGGCGACCAGAAATAGAAACGGAAGCGGGAATAGAAACAGAAAGAGAAAACGCTATAAAAAGCCAAAAGCATAATGCTTGGGAAAGGGGAAATCATACTGGGTGGTGGTGGTGGTGGTGGTGCTGCGTGGCTGGGCACATCGTGCATTTAACTTTGGCAAACACAAAACCTTTTGGCTTACACAGAGAGAGAGAGAGAGATGGGGAGAGACTGAGTGAGAGACAGAGTGGGGCAAGAGGAGTGGGGGATGGGGAAGCAGCAGATATAATCTCATAAAGATAAAACAGTTTAATGTCGCTGCGAACAAAGCGAGGCCCAAGCACAGACTAAAATATGAAACTCGAGATGGAAACTGAGCCACAGACAGAGATGGGGCAAACGAGGGAGAGAGATGGAGATGGAGATACACTAGGAGAGATGATTGTAGGGCTGTTTTGAAGGACCCATTGACCCCCTGCCGATACAGCCGACAAGACAAAAAATAAACACATAAACACTGTGAGCCGGCGGCATTCAGCGAAATGCGAAAATCTGTCAATTATTTAAATCGCCTGGGAAAAATCTGAGCGGCCGGCCGGCCAGGTCGCTTAGTCGCCCGCAGTCAAGCTGAAAGTGGAGCGCCATCCTCTCCGCAGCGGGTGGTCGACGTCCTTATAGTCCTTGCCACGCTGGCTAGCCAAAAACTATGTGGCCTGTTGAAGAGCTGCCTTGTCTGTTGGTAATTAACATGAAAATAAGCGCATTAGCATCTTGGATGCCAGCGGTTTGTGTTGCTGATGAATGACACAAGGGGGGTTGGCAAGGGGTCTCGTGGCAGGTGGGGTGAGTGCGTGGGCTACTCTGGTTTCATGAGCTTGTCTTTGGCCCCAGTGGCAGCCTAGCGATGACTTCAACTTGGGCCCCTAATTATGAAATCGAATTCGAAACCGAGCAAATTCGAACAGCGAATTTACAAACGAAAAACGTAAAGCGCGCAAATTAAAATAATAAATTTGCTATATTAGAGAAGGAAGTCATTAAAGACGACAGACAGCCAAACAGACAAACAGATGGACAAATGTACAGATGGGCAGATGGACAGACTTACAGACAGACAGACAGACAGGTAGACAGGCAGTCGTTTTGTAATGACGATGAGACATTCCACGCGGAATATTGACTACTGAACGAGGAGCACAGAGCGCTGAGCCTTTTGTCTGCTGACAACGACGATGAGGACAGAGACTTGAACGGGGAAGGAGGCGTTCTCGAGGACGAGAAAGACGACGACGTCATTAGCAGCATTTACACGTAGCACGTTGAAGCCAAAGGATAATAAGTAACGACGTCGCCTTGTCGGCGAAAGTGTGAAAAGAAAAGCGACGCTGAGACAAAAACTGACACAAATTAAACTGAAATTAGTTGCAACTCACTTCGTCCACGAGACGATGCCTCTTCCACGTCTTCATAGCCGATGTCAACATCAACATCAACGTCTCCATTTCCATTTTCCATCTCCCATCTTCCATCTTCGTCTTGGTGTATTTTTGTGCTGGTGCCTGCAAATGTGTCAAGCCCAAAGTGGCTGCTAATGAGCGGCACATGTTCAGGGTAAAAGGCGTTGCCGCATCAATACACTTTCCAGCTATGACTCTTTGCTACCTCCCCCCCCCCCACCAGTCTTCCCCCTCATTGCCTTCTGGCCAACCATCTAAACAAAGACCAGCTTAACTGAAACTTTAGATAGATTATCTTTGGGCTGCATTTAAGACATCTAACAATGTACATTTTGGACACAAGTAAGAATCTGCTATCAAATTTAAGCTTGCTTTAAGTTTGCTACAATTATTTATGGCAACCGTT
The DNA here is from genome assembly GCA_035044025.1 of Drosophila paracracens. Lineage (NCBI taxonomy): Eukaryota > Metazoa > Arthropoda > Insecta > Diptera > Drosophilidae > Drosophila > Drosophila paracracens. Next base: position 5,642 of record JAWNMN010000487.1, read on the forward strand.
GCAAACGTTATTAGATAACTTTATTTATTTAACAACAACCAAAACATTATTTTTACAAATAAGAAGAAATGAAGGCATTCGATTGTTTTTGATTGTAGCCAATTTGAAACGCAACATATAGCATATTTAATTGGCAAAGTTTTGCAAAATACTTTCCCGAGCTAATTCTTTTTTAAATATTGTCGTAGTACAATTTGGCATAATGTACACTCTCGAATCGAAACTTATCAATAATGAATCGCAGTCAGGCTGGTCCATGCACAATTCCCAAGCCAGCTGCCCTCCTGCAGTCAGTTATTTAGCCATGTCCTGTATTGTGACCCACATCTAGGACTCGGGCCCTGATTCTGATTGGCACAGGCCTGGCACCTCATGCATCCCAGCACCGTTCTGGCACATCCTCTACGAGTACGATTACGTGTAAGAGTACTTATATCTTATATCTATATTTGGCTCAATCAAATCTTATTTTTGACTCAGACAGGAGCCAGGAGCTATCAGCCAGAGCCTGCCTGACATAGATACCCCAGCGTAGCCAGCAGAGGCTGAAATCAAATAAAAATACAAATAAAATACAAGTACATCAAATATTTTGTGCTAATTTTGTCACGCCCCCCGCCTTTGAGCCCTGCCACTTGTTTACCAGCAACAGCTTTCTTGCTGAGAGACCCAGCCGAATCAACTTTGTCTCAACTTGCCCGGGGACAAGAGGACGCTGTAGAGGGTGGGTGAGTGGTGCGGGAGGCTTTGGATGGATGGATGGGATGGGTGGTTGGGTATTTTGTTGGTGTTGGGTGGAAGATACTTTGTGTTATCAGCAGTCAGTTAGCAGCGGAAACTTTTTAAACGTTTTCGAAACAAGTTGAAATTTAAATAAACCTTCCAATTTTTTGACGACTTCGTCCTCTCACACCCCCCCCCCCCCCCTCCGCCCCACTCCACCAATCCCCACCATCTCGCCAGCACTCCTTCACTTTTCCCGCATCGCTTGCATATGAATGCCAAGTGGAGACAACAAAATCGCAAGAGAAATGAAACTTTTTGCCAGAGAATTGTAATTTCTGCCTTCACTTTGCATTCGAGAGTTGATGCCACGATTCAGGACTCAAGACACAGGACTCTGGGACAGCAAGGCTCCAGGATTCGCAACTCAAGACTGCCGACGAAGACTTCTTTGGCTCTTCACTGCTTTTCGTGCCCATAAAATCGACTTAAATTTTTATTGCGACAAAAAACGGTTTGAGAACTGAAAAGAAACCCAAGTGCAAAGTGCAATGTAGTTGAGAAAGCAGATTTCGTATGTGTGTGTGTGTGTGTGAGAAGAGTGGTGGTGTGTGGGGGGGGTGTTGTTGCTGGGCAGCGGTTTGTAAGTGCAGTCGACACCGTTGGCAAAATCGCATTATGGCATAGTATTCTTGTTGTTTTGGTAGGGAGAGTACTCTCCAAACTCTCCTTTAAAACATATTTATATCGAGTATATAACTTCCGTATTGAGCTGCCAGATCGAAGGCTAGCTTATCTGTTGCATATGATTGCATTCCAATAAGTTAGTAATTATTTTAGTGATTAGTAAACTCAAACACAATCGAAATTCAATTAATCTCCATTCAATTATTATTGGTTAATTGTTTTTCATATGAATATTGTAGTCTGTTAGGATGTGTGCTAGTCGTGCATGCTCCATAATATTTTCTTTTTAGTTTAGTTCCTTCGTTGCCCAATTTCAGAGAACACTGTTTTCCTACTATTTTTCCCGGCGCCGGAAAGTATGCTTTGCTATAATATTTTTGAAGAGGAGGGGGGAAAAGGAAGCAGCGCCAAGCGGCAAGTGGTAAGTTCAAAAAGTGCCAACGACGCCGACGATGAAGGCAACGAAATAATAAAAAGCAAACTTTTTACCAAGTTGACTTTGACACATTGGGCCAAGACAAACAGAGAGCCAGACAGAGAGAGAGAAAGAGAGAAAGCCCGAGAGAGAGAGAGAGAGAGATTAGGAGGCCAAGAGAGAGTAAGAGATGAGTAAGCCCGTCCCCCAATCAGTTAGCTCTTGCATGAAAATGGCATAACAAAATTGTGGAATGGACTCGAAAGGAATATAGTTAGCTGGGTGGTTCACAAGATGGACATGGACCAGGCAGTTAGGAGACTGCAAGTCGGTGCAGCCGGCTCAACTGGCAGTGCAGCAAAATATTTATTTGTCTCTGGCCAAAAAAATGGAAAAAGAAAGGGAAACGCAGCAAAGCAAAAACCAAACCAAAAAGAATGGAATCGCTAGTGATTTAGGCCAAATTGACAAAAAGACGCTGCAAAACTTACAATGAAAGCCTTTCAAGCTTGCAGCTAAGGGATGAGAAGGTTAAGCCAGTTCCGTACAATTGAGAACGACATATGGAAACTGTTTGAATAGTTCATTAATGGAAAATAATTCTTTTAATTTTGGAAATCTTTCAACTCACTTGCAATTGACACTTAAATAATGCACAATTGGAATACCAATTAGTAGTTCAGGAATTTGCAATCCTGACGCAAGCGGGTCTGCAGGAATAGAGCGATGTACCGTAATTAGCGTCGCAGTTCTCTAATAAAACAGCTTAAGATCGCACAGAATTTGCGGAGCAGACAGCAAGCGAAATTAATGAGCTTGTTCGCTGGCAATCGCGATGAAAGCCAATGTTTGGCATTAAGAAAAAAAATAGATTAAAAAAAAGCCAAATGAAGAAAAACTGATAAGCAGGCGCGATAACCGATGGATAAATGGGCGCTCATTAGCTGTAGTTGCGGCTGGAACAGAGCAGCTGGCTATATAAAGTCGCCATGGAACCTGGATGTGGCATACAGCTAACAAGCAGCAGTTGACCAGCAAGTAGCAAGCAGCAAGCAGCAAGCAGCAATCCAAATGATGCAAGTGCAAGTGAGACAGTCCTTAATGCTGACACTGATCAGCTGCCTCCTCCTCATAAGTCTGCACGGCAGCTGGGCGGCCAGTGTGGGTCGACAGCGACGCCTCCAGACGAGTGCCACCACAACGGGCCATGCCCCGCCCACGATGTTTGGACCACGCCTGTGGTACGCCAGCTTCAACACGAACGATGAGTATGTGGAGACGCCCTTCGCACGCAGTGCTGCAAGCCGCCAGCAGCTGCCTAAGCACCTTGCCTCCAATATCCATGCAGAGGAGCTGGGCTCCGGCTCAGATTCTGCACGCAGCTCGAGTCCCTCGAATGTGGCTAATGGGGATGTGGAGCCGACATCTGAATTGACACCAGGTCAAGTGCAGCAGCTGTTGCTGTTCAATGTGCCACGTTTCGCCACTCCGAGTGCGCGCAGCGGCTTGGGCATGCAGGACTTGGAGCCACGCTTCTTTCATCTGAATCTGAGGGGCTGGAATCCCAACCACGGCTCATCGCATGGCGAAAGGAATCACACCAATGTCAATATTAATAATAACAATGTCACTCTGATCACACCGACAACGGCGCCAACGACGACGACGGCGGCACCAGTAGTTGTGCGAATCATGAATTCGGATTTGATGCGTTCGCCACAGCTGATGACGCACTACCAGATGCGTCAGGGTCCGGATGCTGGTCAGGTTGCGACGGAACAGCGTATACCCTACGAACTGCACGATCTCTATGGCAGCGGTCTTAGATTCGCGAATAATGCTGGCAGTCTTGGTGGTGCAGCTGGTGGCATCCCTGGTCTTGGTGGTCTTGCTGGTCTCGGTGCATTTACTGGTATGGGCGGTGCTGGTGTGCCCCTGGTTCCCGTTACCCTGGGCAACAATGCCGTCGGCTATGTGCCACTTAATCTGCGCATGTTCAGGCAACTGCAGCAGGCAGCGCAACCCATCCGCGAGGGCGAATACGATCCAATTGCTCTGTCAGACTCTGCCGCTGAGGAACTCGAGCAGCAGCCGGAAGAGGGGCAGGAGCCAGAGTCCAATGATGTCAGCGAGGATGCTGCCGATAAGCTGCAAGGCTCACGTTTCCCAATGTTTGGTCAGCGATTGAGCCAACGTCCCGTCAACGATGGCATCGGCATGATCCCCTTGAGGAACAATCCTCTGATGGCATTTGCCAAGAACATTCGCCGCATGCAGTATCTGTGAGCAGCTGCCGAGGACGAAGAATGGGCCCTCCTGGATATCGATTAACCAATCTGACCGTAGATCTTAGCTTATTTTACTTTCCAAATTCTTTTTTTTTATTTATTGTATTTTTTTCTTGTAATGCAAGCAACTTAATTTTTCAAGCAAATAAAACAGTGCAAAATCTGTAAGCATATCGAGTATTGCTAGGAGCTCTGCAACTAAGCGGATTGCAACTTATTTCATATTTCAGAAAGGTGCTCACTAATGCGGCTTAGAACTAGAAAGAAACAAAATCTGATTTATTATTTGCAACTTGCAACAAACGATAAATCCTGTAAATATTGCAAAAATAGACCAAAAGAAAATTGCTTTCTCATTTCGAAGTTAAATGCGAATGTAATCGTTTTATGGAAATTTAGTGTTTATAATTTTTTATTCACATTTTATGCAATTGCTTATTTTACCTGCTAGCTGATAACTACATCTTTCCAACGAAACATGCCAAATTGAAATAGTCGAAATTTGCACTTACCATTTTGGCCACAATAACAATAACCACAATCTGGCCGACAACAACAATAACATCAAAGCAGCACAAATAAAGTGATTATTAGCTAAGCAGTTAAACATTTAACTTAGGGGCTTCATTATTAAATGCTCTCCGGAATGTGGCAGGCAGGCAGGGAGGGAGGCAGGCGGGCTGCATTCAAATCGTTATTAATAAGCATACGCCCCGGTATGCACGACAGGAATCTGTGTTGCAACAAACCTAATGCAATAATTCATTTTGCTCAACGTCTTAAGTGGCTCGATTTAATTAGCATGCATAAGTATTCAATCAGACGAGCAACAGCAGCAGCCGCAACAGCAATAACTTGCAACAATTTCAAGTTGAGCTAAGTTGCTGGCGAAGGAGGTGGGCGATCGTCGGGATCTGAATATTGGCATATGCTTTCTGATTAGGATGAATGCTCAGATAAATGCAATGGTGCAGATAATCAGAAAGTTAGTCAAACAGACACTGAGTCAAACAGTCAGTTGGTTAGTTAGTCATCTGACAATTATTTCCAAAATGAGAGTAAATCAATTTAGAAAGCTGCCGTAACAATAATTGAGCTATGGCTGAGGCTAAATGGTTCACAATGAACTCCTAATAAATGTAAGTGTATGCAACACATGTGTGTGTGTGTGTGTGTGAGTATGTGTGTGTGTGTGTGTTGGCAAGTCGATAAGAAAGCTAGCAACAATCGAATTTACACAAGCCCATCAACGAGCCAAACCACAATAACAAATTAAATAAATATGAGAAGCTTTTAAGTTAATAGAAATGGCTATAATTGGATTTTACCACAAGCACAAAAACAACAGCAAAAACAAAAACAATAAGCTAAACAAATGACTACGCCCACATTCTCGATGGCAACTTCAAATGACTGCCTGTCAAAGGCAAATAATATCAAATTCACAACAATGTACGAACTGAAGGCATCCAGAATTAAGGCCTGAAGATTAATTTATTTATGATTACGAAATAATTATGCTTAACAATTCAGTTTACAATTTCAAAATTTTGAGTATAGAGTTAAATGAAATTTGATATGCGAAACAAAGCAGTTATTTCCTTGATGAGTATTTCTTCAGAGATTGGTACCAAAATCAAATTGGTCAAATCCATGATATATCCGTAAGCGGTTCCAGAAATATGTATATTATTTATTATATGATTTGTTATTCTCGTGCCTCCATATGCAGATCAAAGCACATAGTCATATTAATAACATTTTTAAATTTATTTCCGCCTACTTTCTGTAATCCTTTTGTTTTGTTGTGTCCTGCTGACTATTGACACAACACTTTGGGAAATTACAAGAAAACATTTTGACTTGGGCACCAAAAGTTTAAGTTGCACAAGCAGATATATATTTTCAGAAACAGAAACATATGCAGAAACAGTTATACAGGCCAGCTCTCAAGTGTGTGTGTGTGTGTGTTTGTGTGTGTTTGTACAACTCATAGTACAATGTACTTGACTGTTAAAACTTGCAGCTCGCTGTCTGCCTGCCTGTCTGTCTGTACGTCTGTCTGTCTGCCTGTCTGTCTGTCTGCCTGTCTGTCTGTCTGTCTGTCTGTCTGTCTATCTGTCTGTCAGTCACTCAACCCATGTGTGAGAGGGAAACGCTTAGTGTTTGGGTGAAGAAACACTTTTGAAGATTAAACCAAAAAGATTTAAGTGAATTATGTTAAAGTTATTTGCCTGTGCGGCCGACTCACGCACTGACACTATCTCTGCCCCATATGCGATACGATGTGTGGCGGTGTGCAAAGGATATGGCCGCAAAAGTGGTCATGTAATATATAAATATGTGCATAAAAAATATGCCACACTTACAAGCTGAAGATAGAGAGGCTGGCTGTGAAAACATAAATTCGTTTATTTATTTATACAACACGCTTGGGCTGCTGCTTTAGCCAGCCATAAGTATTGTATCTCTCAGATACACCAGTGCCTGTGTGTGTGTGTGTGTATGTGTGTGTACATAGTTGTTTGGCCTGCAACTTGATTTGCCAGTTTTTCGTTCGTGCCGCCCACCGAGATTTATGTGTGCATGTTTATTGTCGAGTTTATTAGATTTGATTTACTGTGCCTACAACTTTCACTAGTGGCAAAGATACTCCCTGTTTGTATATGTGCTTACACACATATGTCTCGGTGTGTGTGCGTGTGTGTGTGTGCAGAACATATAGCTTGATTTACGTGCCCGGCAGCCATGCCTGCAGCCCAGCCCAATAGCTCTTCTAATGATACCATGTCAAGGCAGTCAGTCATTCATTCATTCATCGTGATGCACGCAAGACCGCAATTAGATTTCGGGTGAAACTTTTTAATTGCATCCCGCGCCACAACTATAAAAGACCCATTCCAGTACCCAACACTCGCACAGAACCAACATGATGACAACAAACGCTCGAGCTAGAGCAGGAGCAGGAGCTGGAGCTGGAGCTCGGACTGTTGCAGTTATCATCCTGCTGCTGTTCCTGCTGGAAGTGGCTGAGATAGAGGCCTTAAGAACGGGTGTGCAAGAAACAGAGCTGCTGCCCATTATGTACGAAGTGTTACCATTAATTAAATCCCTTCGTGGTTTTTTTATGTGCAGGGTATCGGCTGCCACAAAGCACGGGCCGCAGTGCTGCTGCCACTGCTGAGAACGGCATGGGGAGAGATCTGCTCAAGAAATTTTTGTTATGGCGCAACCTGTTCCCATCTGAGCCGGCAGGTGACAATATCATTGTGTTGCCGAGTCCCTCGACCAGTACCACCACGCCGACAACAACAACGACAACAACGACCGGCACAGGTACGCAACGCTTGCGCAATCTTGAGGATGAAGGCGCCCAGAAGCGGATTACCCAACGCACATCGCAACGCATCAGGCCGAACACCAAGACTCGATCGAATGGCCAGCGACGCAGGCCGCAGACGAAGAAGAAGAAGACGCGGCATCGCCACAGACACGTGCGAAGGCAGCAGCAGCGATATAGGCAGCGATAACAGCTAAAATCTGCTCAGCTAAAAAAGCGACCAGATCGCAACTGAAACTGGCCAAAAGCAGTCGTCCAAACGATTCGCTACTGCCCAAGAAAACTATTTATTTTCTTCTCTTTCTATTTTTACTTATTTTTTTGTTCCTTTTTTTTGAGTGATTGCCTAACCATTTATGAAAGTGTATAAATTGCAAATAAAAAATTCTAGTAAAAACGACAAACGAGTTCAAATCTTGGGCGGAACAGAAATTTGTAGCCAGCACAAGCAAGCAGCATTGGTGAAAGAGCGAACTGTGAAATTCAATATTTCTCTTGTGTTTATAAAAAATAGTTACAATATTTTTGCCATATCTACAAAAACATTTAATTGTTTTGGAATATTCCATTTAGTTGAATTTATTTTATTTTTATTTTTTTTGTTGTTGTGTAAAATGTAAAAAGGAAATTGAATACTTAATTTGGAAAAATTAAATCTTGTGGGTGGCCCAAGAAACCAAACAAATAATCGGAAACATCAAATTCAAAATGCAAGGACTGAACTCTTTATTTATAAATAATTTAAAGAATATTTAAAGCTACATGAAAATTAAATTTATTTATTTTTCTCCTGCCAACCTTCAGCTGCATAAAAAAGCGTATAAATAATATAAATGTTTAGCGAGTTGAACTTAAGTAAAATATAGATTGGAGCTCAATCAACAAAAAGCAAGATTATTATTTTTACACTAACATAATCTTCAAGAAGTGCCCAGACTGCAAATCAGTATTGAAAATATGAAAATCTTTTTGAAATCCGATTGCATATTTATGCAAAGACGTACAATTATTTACAAATTCAGTATTAAATTCGACTGAAGCCAACTTAATATATATGTGAATATAAATATGAATATGAATATATAATAATCAATTGTAGTTTGATCAGAATTACTATTATTAAAAACTGCAGTAAAGTCAATTGGCACAACTTAAAGCCATAGACAAATAAGGCAATCAGTTCAGACAATAATTATGCCATGATAATTAGGTTGCAATGTTCGTGCCGCTTTGCAAAACTGTAGTCAAATACTCCGGTTCTCATTAGTTCATTTTTTACGCGAAAAGTGCGTGTTATGTGCAAGGCATAAGAGAAGCGATTTTAAAATCTGATTGCCATCTCAGGCGCGACATTCTCAAGGCGGTCTTAAATTTGATTTTAACTCGTGGGCATAACTCAGGGCTAACTTCATGTTCACCGTTCAGATGGCAGTGAACCTAAAGACTGCCACGGTGCACGTATACACACATACCCACACACATACACATGAAAAAAATGCTTTCGCTTTGAAAAACAACTGATAACCTATTCCGGACAAGACTGGTCGGTCGTCTTTGCCGTAGCAGTAGCCGCTGTCGTGGCTTTAGACACAGCCGGTGTCCAGGTAGGAGTCAACGACTTGGCTTACAGTTTATATAAATAAAATGCAGACAAGATATGCGAGCATAACATCGTGGTTGTGGCAAGTTCAAGGATGTCTGGCACTCGTGAACCCGTAACTGTAACCGTAACCGTAAACGTTAACGCAAACGTAAGCACACAACACACAACACACAACATACAACATACAACATACAACACACAAACGCAAAAGCAGCGCATTGAGAAACTGGCCCAGGCACGCAAAAGGTTGCGTTTTCGCCGCTTATTCAATAAGGCCAAAACAGAATTTGTGTAAATTGGCAAATTACGCATAAATGGCGAGACGCCAACAACATTCGCTGGGGAATTCAAGCCGTTTTCTGTGCGTTCTTCTTCTTGTTGCTGCCGTTGTGGTCTTAAACCCTCTTTTGTTTTTGGCATTTTTTCTTGGTTTTGTTTCGGGCCTGTCATGGGCAAAATATTAATGTTGCCCAGAATAGATCAGAGTCGCGACGGAGCAATAAAGCGTCGCCCAATGTCAAACTGGTTTCATTCGATTGCCCCAAACGCAATACGCAAAACTGTCGCGCCATTGACCCCAACAGAGGTCAACAAATCACAGCTGGCGATTCGGCCTCAAAAAAAAACAAGCAGTTAACAAAAAAATACGAAGAACTCTTGAGCTTAGATCCACAATCAACCGGTGATTTACAGCCACGGTTCAGCGCAGAGATCGCGAACTATGATGAAGACAAATGCTCAAAGATCACCGATCTACAGTTGAAAAATGGGCAAATGAATTACATATTTTCTCAAAACCAACAGACAGACATAGAGACAAAGCGGACACATGGCTATATCAACTTGGCTGTTCACGATCAATTTTTACCCAACCCAACTAGCATTTTTTTTGCATGTAATTTGTACATGAATTTCAAGATGAAACTATAAATATGAAGACCAATCTCAGAGACTGTGAGTATTAGCTGCTTCAAATATGGGTTATAATTACTCATACTTTATGGGTGGATCGAGGTGGATCAATGCAAATCGAACGAAAGCAATTAAAGACACAATTGTATACATTTAGCCTTCTTGTTTAAAAAATCGGTTAAGCAACTCAGATTTGGTTAAGTAATAAGTATTTTCAGCAGGCCTACTATGTATTTGTCTGCAGCTCCAAGTCGAGCTCTCTCGAATGAATTTTAAGTGAGAATCATGTTTCCACATTTAGGCGTAATAATATTCCAAACCCAAAGGGAATTAATTGCATTTTTGTGGCAATATATTTGAAGTAACAACTCGCCAATTCTATTAAAAGGATGAGATTACACAAATTTGTTGCGACATATTTTATGACATTAATTTTGTGAGTACTTGCAGAATTGATCTAAAACCCTATCACCTACACACTTTTGAAACTTTACCCTTTGTTTTGGCTTCAAGTGCTTGTTGCTCTTCCACTTCCAGTTAAGCTGATACCCCCCACATCCCTCCCCACACAACTTAATCTTCTAAGAGGGCGTTATTGATTCGCAGATTCACCTTGACTTAACTTGACTGGCAAGCATCGCCATCACCATCGGCATCGGCAGCGGCATTGTCATGGCCAGCTTAAATATTATTGTCCTGCTATTGTTATGCACACACTTACACCTTCACACACACACACACACACATCCACACATAGACATACAGGCACACACACACGTGGCAAAATCCCTATGTCGAGCCATCGCTTCCTGCAATATTTTGTGTTATTTTTGGACGCTTGCCGGTTTCTGCGGTAAAACTGGTAAAAGGATATTGAAAAAGGCGCCTCTTGCAACACGACGGCATAGGAAACTTTTTTCATTTTTAGTTTGTCAAGTTGCACAAAGGCGATGACGACGACGACGACGATGGAGACGCGCCAAAACCTGCCGGCTCTAAGTTTTTTGTAAAATTGTTTTTTTTTTTTGGCCACAGCAAGAGTTGCAGACTGAAGGCTCCTGGGCAATTTGTCGTAAGGGGGGAGGTGGTCGATTGAGCAGAGCGGTAAAGTGTGTGCTCAAAGCTGCCAGCAAAAGGACAACTCAACATTTATAGGTTGGCAGCGAACTAGTGGCAGGCCAAAGTTCCTGCCGCATACTGAAGTTGGCTCTTGTACAAGCTGAACTTTAGTTTTTGGTGCCTTTGTTCAAGCGTGTTTTGCCTGCTTTTGGGGCTGGCACGTTAATCGGTTCAGCAGCGGCAACGACAGCGCCACCTAGCCACCTAGCTCCCAATCGCGTCAAAAGAATCGTCAGCGTTCCGACACGAAACTCAATTTAAATCACACCCACACCAACATCCACACTCAACAGCCACAACAACTACAACAGGTCGTATGCGTAATAAATTGTAAATGCCACATTGAACGCATCGATGCATCAAGCTGTGGGCGTTTCAGCATTTAGTCGAAATTGTATATAAAATACTCTCATGCATATATCATCCATATGTTTGTTTATGTGTGTCGTATTATAAATTATGCATAACCTGAAGTGGGCTGGGAGGCGAATTTGTTATCCTTACAATATAAAAGCAATTGCATAATTGCATTCTAATATGATGACTACAGCACTTTCTCAGCCAAAGCAACAGCCCCAGCCGATGTGTTGATACCCTCTCCAATTTTGGGAGTATCCATAATATATAGATAACAACAAAATATAAGCGAGCTTGAGTTAAATAGGCGTATAAGAAATATTTAAAATAGATACTGCAGAAAGTAGTCATGCAATAAATATTCAATTGTGCATTTTACTTAATTCATTTGAAAATTTGTTTGAAATGTAATGTATATATGTATGCATGAGTTACAAGGGTACTTTTCTAATTAATCTCATTTAAGATACGCATGCATGGCTCGTAATCAATGTAATGAGCAACACTGCCTGCTAAAAGTGTATGGCCGCCAATAGTTTTGCATAAATTGCATGCATTTTAATTAAATGCCAACGAAGAGAGACAAATGCTGTTGCTGCGACTAGTAGACTTACTCTCTGTCTGTCTGTCTGTCTGTGCGTCTGTCTGTCTGTCTGTCTGTTCGTCTGTCTGTCTGTCCCAGTGCCTTTGTGTGCCTGCGTCTGGCTGTGTTAAGCTGGAAGCTTTATAAATGTATGGAGCAATTATTTATTATGCCCAGGCACTTTTGATTACGCATTCGTACACACACAGACACACACAGACAGGCATACTTATAGCCAAATTGCTTGCAGGTGCAAGTATGACAAAAGGCAACAAAAACAATTGCAACAGCAACAGTAACTGCAACTGCAACAATAACAACAAAAACAACGACAAGTGCAGGAATATCTTGCGACTCAGCCATGTCTAAATTAATGCCTGCAATTAAAATGCTTAACACTCGTTGGTTTACAGCAACGATCAAGTTAAGCAAAGTTTCAGTTGCCGCGGCCCACCTCCTCCACACCCCCCACCACCGTCGGCAGCAGCTGGTTTTGCAGTTTGGCCAACTGTTGTCAACAGCTTGCGGCCATTCTAAGTAGCTGTGGCTGCCACTCTGGCCCACAAAATCATCTTCGCTTCTGCCTGCCGCCTACTGCCTGCTGCCTGCCACAGTTCTCCTTCCGCTTGCCGCAGACATTACACTGTCTCGACTAATGTTAAATTTTGGCAGTTGCCTCTTTCTCTTCCATTCTGCTCATGTATTCCACAGTGCACAGTGGGTTGTCCTCGGTTTGCTGCAGCTGTTTCCATTTGCTATCATTGCATTTGCATTGAAGCGCAATTTGCGAAGCATAATTTTGATTAATTCAATTGTTATTGCTTATAACGCATACGCATAGCAATCACTCTCTCTCTCCCTCTCCCTCCCACTCTCTCTCTCTCTCTCTTTCTCTCTGGGCTGGTATTCAGCTTATGCTTATTAAAGTCGCTTGCATTTTGTTCCACAGTATTGCGAATTCGAATGCTGCCGCAATTCAAATACTGCCACTGTGGAATTAATGATGATAATTATCATGCTGATGATGCGTTCAAATTATGCACCAGTTTGCTAGCTTAGGCAATCGAGCTAAATGATTTGCCAGCCGGGCAAGTAATGTAACCAACAACAGTCCGGACGAGACCCAAAGGATTGGGCAATGTGTTCAGTGTCCATTTGTGCAAATCTCAAGTGCAATTCCCCAATATAAACACCAGAAATTTTGTACAATTTTACATTCAGTTACTAAATGTACAAGTACATATACACTTGGACATCTATGGGAGGTGGATGTGTAAATGGATTCTGATTTCTAGAAATTGACGCCTAAGCAAATGCACTCAGCAGCAATCGTAATTCTCGTTATGAAGAAATTAAGAAATGCGCCACGCATTCTGGCTTTCAGCTGCCTGAAATGGTAGTTCTCTCGCTCTCTTTCTCACTCTCTTTCTCTCTCTCATCTGCCTCTGTCTTGGCCGTCTTGATGTATTCATGTTAAATTGTTTCACATTGTCAAATATTTTTGCATTGCAAAATTCCACACACTGAGGCAGTTGAGGAAGCATAAAAAAACCTAGCCTATTTTTAGGCAAGTGCTCGATTCATGCGCAACGCCAGCAGCAGCAGCAACAAAAGGCATCTGCAATTTAATTACCGTTACAAAGAAGCATGCAACAAACAGCCAGAATCAACATCGCGAACATAACCCAGCCCGATATCCACTCCTGTTTTCGCTGTAGCACCGTTCTGTTCCGTTGAATGAAACATAACCGTGGCAGGCAGCGTGGCTGGACAATCGAGTCCTGCATACCGTTATAGAGTACCCTGGCACTTGCAATTGCATAGGGTATCTAATTATTGCAACAGATCTTAGCAATTGCAGATATTATCTTAGCAATTGCAGATATTATCAATTATATTCAGGCAGATATTATCATGCATTTTCAGAGCGTCTCTGCTAATGTTACTATTTCTCTTTTGCTTAAAAAAATGTAAATATGTAAAATTATGACAACAATTTGAATATGAATAAATGCTTATTCAGATATATCTGAAATATTGCCAAATATTTATTTATATATATATTGCATACATGTATATTCATTGTCAATTTATTATTTTTCCTTTACTCATAGACAAATTTTTCTTTTGCAATGTTCATTCTGTAAATAAATTGAATTGTTTTATTTTGCTGACAGAATATAATTCTCAGAGAGATTTGTAGAATTCAATGCTTAACATCAGTCCAATTACAGATTAACTCAATGTCGATATCTGTTCTGTAGTTGGTGTTGTTTCGGGTGCTGCTGTTGTCATGATTATTGCGCAAATAAAAGAAAATCTCATAAAAAATGTTTAACAGCCCCGCCGATGTTGCCCCGGCAACACTCTGATTGCTGCTATGGATCTAACAAAAGATGCAACCGCTGCCCCAAACACGCACACACACACACACACACACTCATAAACAGACAGATAGAACCGCAGAGCCCGTGGCTCACGCTTCGCTTAACTAATTAGAGCGTGTGGGCAAATGAGGGACAAGTTGAAGCTGCTGCTGTTGCTGCTGTTGCAGCTGCAGTTGATGGTGGGTTTTCTGTTCTCGGTGGTGCTAATTCAATGTGGCTTGCCGGCTGGTTGGGTGGCTCACTCAGCTGTGCGCTTGCAGCATCGCAGATATACCGCTTCGAACTGTATTCGAATTATGTACAATTAAATTTCAACATTGATTATTCACGTCACCAGGCAAAGCTACAAACTGGATTGCAACGGTTCAGATTGCTATTAGCTCTGTGTACCCTATATATGTAAGGAGAGCACGCTGATTTCAATAAAAAACAATCAGCTACCAATAATGTCTGAAAATATTTTATGCATAACATATATATACACATATATAATAATATCAAATACAGCGTGTTTAAGCCATCGACTTGAAAGTAGTGCTTTGACTTTAGAGCAAACTTTTTCGATTGTAACCACGAAATTCCGCTTGAGATCAGAAACTTTTGCCAATCATTTCGAAAAACCATAATTTCACATTTCTTTGGTAATCATAATAATAATATCGATATGCTTGAGTCGGAGTGGAGCGGAGGCGCTACAGCTTTAGTCCTCCACAATATTCTGAGAAATTGGCTTGAGAGTGCCTAATGAGGCAACCCACCCCCTATAAGTAATACTTTACGATAATCTCGTGGGGATTCGGTGTATGTGTGTGTGGAGGGGGTCTCAGTTAACCTTGAATGCAGTTCAGAATATTCTCAACTCAATGGCGTAAGCAAAAAAATAATTATATGTGGAAATGATCAATGTTATTATTTGCTCCTATATTGGCAAGTATTAATTACATGCCTCTCTACTCTTCCTCTTCCTCGGATCTCTCTCTCTCTCGCTCTCTCTCTCTTTCTCTCTGATTCAGCCAATAATTATTTTTTCTTTGTCTTGTTTTTTTTCTGTGTCAATGCAAGGCGCACAGTGGGCATATCAGTTATGCAAAACATTTAATGCAATTCGAAATAATATAAACATTGATGGGACATTTTTTTTAAATTGATTAATCATTTTATTTGTTCTATTATTTGGTTACCCATATTTGTTCACTGTAATATTTTAAATAAGGTTTGATTTAATGGTTTGAATTAATGAGTTTTAAATAAATCAAATATGCGTACAAAAATATTTAAATATATTTGAAACATAGTATAATATAAAATATACATACGTAATAAAATGAAATAAAACAAAATTGAACAAATAAAATCAATATAAAATAAAATATATTTATTTTCAAAATATATTGACTTTTCGTTTATTTTCATTTATTCTTATATTTTGTATTTATAATTTAATATTACGTAAATATCATGAAAACCAGAAATGTATTTTCGGAGAAAACAATAAAATGATTTTCACATTGAGAAAAAGAATTGTTGAAATAACTATTTGTTTGGAATGTGCAGGGGAATTTTCGCACTGTGTAGCATATATGAAACATTCGTATTTTGGTTTTGACGTTTTTGCTCATTATTTGTTGAACTAATTAAAATTCAATAGTGAAATTGTTGAACGCAAAGCCGAATTAATGCTGCTTGCGGATATGGCCAGCAAATGCAAGTGAAATGCTTAATGTCATAAATAAATAGAGGCGAACAAATGGTGCGCTTGCTTATAAATATAATTAACAAACATTTGCTATGAGTGAATTTATATGTCTCCCATCTCACGTCCCCACACTCGACCAATAGGCAATATATTATCGAAATCCTTGTTAATAAATCCGAGGATCAAATAAATGAGATAAGCTTGTAAGCCAGATTTCTTTCATTCAAGTATTCTTTTTATTGATTTCTACCAATTAAAAATGGATATATGTAAATACATCTGCATAATTTGTATTTAAAAATTGTATTTATTATTATTATTATTACGAAAGATTAAAAAGCAAAAGAACTTACTGATGTATTCCATCAAATCTTTTATACATTTTACACAATCAGTTTATTTATTATAATTATTACAATTATAATCGCATCCTTTAACGCTCTCTAAGCTCTCTTCAGTCTTCATAGTCTCATCTATGGTCTCCATGGATATATTGTGATGGTATATAGTTAAAAAGATAAGACACACACAAATAACAAAAAGGAACGGGTATCTTAGGCATGCCGAAGATTATATACCCATGCTGACTTGAATGGGAACCAGGCAATATCAAAACATCACTGTAACATTAAAAAGTCGGCCGATTGTTAGGAGCCGCACAACAAGCATAACTGATGTGTCACTTTGCAAATCAGTTCGTTTTTGGGAGCAGCTAGGAGAAAGGAAGAAGAGCTCGCAACTAAATCTGCTTCAACTCAAAACTATTTTCTCAACAAAGAATGTTGCATGCAATAAATGTGCCTCAATCCAAACGAAATTGATTAAATTTAGGAATGAAAATCACGCTTAGTCCAGTGGCTCAATTGAAACGCAGTTAATATGAAACTCAGCCATTTGGTGAGTGCAACAACATATGTTATATATGTATTTTCGAGTTTGTTGCTTGTGTTCTCGTGTGATTGTTTGCTGTTGTCTTGCGCGTACTGGCAAATAAACTGTAATTGTAAATAAACAGCAATTTTAAAATTATTACCCATAAGCCTCGCTTTATCTGCAGCATATGTATGTTATTTGTTACGTGGTTGCCACATACCAAATGGATGCCAACACAAACTTACAATGCTTCCGAGAGCAGAAGACAGCAGTTCAAATTCACATCGACAAGCTGAGCTTCAAAATCGACATGAAGACTATTTTGAAATACTTTGGTTATAATTTCGGCAGTCTGTGTACCTATCTCTAACAGGATGGGAACAGAACAGATGCATAACTATTCCTTAGCTGTGATTTCTTTTCATTTGTCATTTTCGTTGCCACGCATTTTGGGGCATTGCATTGTTTCGTTTCTTTTAGCGCCACGCCCACATCGTTCGCCCTCGCTGTACGCGGAGTCCGCCCTGTTTTTGCCAGTTGACTGTTTTTTTTTTTTGGCACTTTTGCTGTTTGCGTGTTTTTCGATTGCGTTCGAGTTTTTTGCCACTTTAACGAATATCATAAATTGGTTCCGCAAACAGCACATTTCTCATGTGGAAGATTGAAATGTGTTTTTTATTTTTTTTTTGTTAGAATTTCAGAATGCCACTGAAACACTAAAGCTAAGTCAAATAGTCTTACCCGACGCAAGGGCTTCTATCTAACTGGAAATGTCATCTGCTTGTTGCGGATTTTGGAGTAGGTAATTCATTTAGGAACCACATATAATGTCAACAAATTTGAATAGATCCAATTTAAAACACACAATCGAGGTAAGGATAATAATGAATAGTGGCCAATAGAGGAACTTGACCTTCGAAATCCGCTAACACATATTGCTGATTTGGCAGCTAGATAGCTGAATGCCTGGAAGCAGGAGTTGGCTGCTCGCCAACTGTTGTCAATCTCGCGTAAATTTGTTAACGGAAGTGGAAGTTGCCATTGGCCAAAAGCCAAGCATTGACCGAGGGGTTGCTTGTGGTTTCAATAAGTTGTTGAGCTGCCAATTTGCATCTGTGTGTGTGTTAACTGAATATCGTGTGGCTGGAATTATGATCGATTTAAAGCGCTTATTGCGTGCCGCATTCACTCGTGAAACGTTTAAGCAGCAATTGGGAATGCAACATGTTTTTGTGCTGGTCTGCATTAATTTTTAATGACACAAAAACCAGCAGCAGCACCAGCAGAAGCAACTAATAAATTACAAATTTAATTAATTTACAAATTTTACAATGCAGCAATGCTGCCAGCATTCACAATTCTTTGATTGGGTCACTTTACACACACTCTTTGCCTCCCCTCTCTCTCTCTCACCACAACTCTCTATCTCTTTCTTTCTCTCTTTCTCTCTCTCTCTTTATCTCTCTCACTCTCTCACTCTCTCTTTCTCTCTATCTCTCTCTTTGTGTCAGCCACTAAATTGACATAATGGTCAAAAAATTTTCCAGTTTGCTGCGCACTTATTGAGCTTTGAGCGATAAGGGCAGACGAGTGGGGCAGATTGCCTGACAGAAGGACAAATTTCAATTTTGCTTCCACCGTTGATTGTTTGACAGGCGCGTCGCCATTGAGTCGAATTAAATGCAAGTGTTCACTTTCAATTTGTAAATTTATTATAGATGTCAACAATAATATTGTGCAAAAATCTATACAAAAGCGCAGAACAGGTAGGTGGATGGGCGATTGGTTGCGTGATATTGCAAGCAGCAAGTTGTGCCATTAGCATTAGTCTAACACATGACACGTGACCAGGCGCCATCGGCTGAGCAATTAATCAAGAGAACGACGCAACAGCCAGTCGCAACAACAATAGCAACAGCAGCAGCAGCAACAATAACAACTCCAAAGAGGTCACAGCGCGTTTCCTGGTCACTAAGGTAATTTGGCACTTAAAAAGGGTAAACGAGGCTCGAACCGAACCCAAATTCAAATTCGAACCTTTCTCAAAGCACATGGAAGGACTACGCCTAATGTGACGAGTCTCTGTCCCCGACTGTCCCTTTATATTGCACCTGCCTACCCACTCCAGCCCAACTAGCCCAGCCTGATGGAGTTTGTTTCGAGTCAATTGCGTAGCAGGTCCATTTATCAAGTGATTGACTAGATAATTGACTGCTTCTATAGTTTCTAAAACTCATTTTTGTTCAAGAGCCAGCGATTTCACACATCATCATTCGTGTGATTGTAATAACTAAGAGTATCCTTGATATAAATACAAGCAAATGATGATGTTTATGTGTATACCATTTTTCAATGCTGATATGTTTGTTTAGTTAATTTAATTAAGTTGTGCAAATCTAAGCAATTAAGCATATGTAAACATATGTATACATACATATATGTATTCATCATTCTTTTTTATTTTGTAAAACAAGTTTCCCAGGATTTAGGAATGGGGCGTGTCTGTAACATTGAACGAATGAAAGATTGAATGATTGAATTAATAGATGTCAGATCCCATAATGAGATGGGTTGTCTTCAAGTTTCAATTCGCTGAATCTTGCTGCCAATGAATCCATATCATATAAGTCTGGAGTCAAGTACTCCCATCTTGCCGCAGAAGGGACAAGTGAAACTTTCGGCTGAACACTCCGGAATCGTATCGCCGGCAAAGTAGAGCTCGCGTGCAGCACGATCCAGCAAGCACTGGAACAGATGAGTGCTGCTATGAGTACCCGTTTCCACCTTATTCTCATAGCATACGGCGCATAGATCGTAAAAGTTGCACCGCAAGCACTTGTAGCGGTGGTGCACCAAATTGGTTGCCTCGCATCCATTGCGAATCACATTCCAATGTTTCTCCATTCTGTGTTCTGTATGGGCTTAAGTAAGCCAACTAACTATCGCCTATATTCACCACGCCTCAAATAGTCCTCTTTTAATATGCTACTTACTCTCCGTTCCTGATATTTCTCAAAATTAGCAGTTGATTTTGTGACTGACTTCCAGACTATTCTCTGAATGATTTGCACTTTACAAGTGACAGTTGTCAAAGCTAACTTGATTCTTCTTCTGCCCATGTGTATTGATAGGGTTGTCATCCCCATTGCAGGACTTGCCGATATTTATGAGTTACCATTTATGCATATCAAAGGGTTGTTCATCGTTCATCGACTGATTAAATTATATATTAGAGTTATTTCCAATAGTAACTGTGCCATTCAGCAGTGGCTATGCCTGTGAAACTCAAAGTAATAAATTGCATTTATGCAAAATGCTTTGGCTAAAATAATTTAGCTTAAAATCGTGCTTAGAGATGGAACAAGTTCAGTTATCTACTATCAACACATCAGTGTCGATTAGTTTCTTTAAATCCGATTATTATCATAAAAGACTTCCTCGTTTATGTCACAATGGAATGGAACGCTTTATATTTATAATTTCTAATTAAACTAAGATCATTTTCCATTGATGCCTGAATGCCAAATAAAAAAATAGCATTCGCTATCTGTATTCCGAATCCTTTTAGGATTTGCTTTAACTTTCAATGCTGCGCTATTTGGCAGTGAGTGCGAATTTATTTTGAAATAAATCAATTTAGTTAATGGCATTTGACCAAAGTCCAGTGGTGGAATCATATTTGATACATCATGTGTCAGTAGTGCACCAGTGCATGCTGGATACATATTGTATGAGTGTATATTCAATTTGGGATATATAAATAAATGGCCATGGCAAGGACCAGAACCGCATAGGAAGACACACAATGCGGCTGCAACTCAGAAACGAAGAAGGACAGAGGCGAAAACGGAGCTGGGCAGAGTTACCAGGACTCCGACAAGCCAGAAGTCTTTTAGGTGTCTATAATCAAAACCGATTTAAGCAAGTTATATCTATGGGAAAGAACAGACTGAGAAGCCACCTGAGTAAATTAGGTATTTATAGTAGCGATGTAAGCAGGTTTTGTGGAAGCGAGGGGGAATCCCCAATGCACATCCTAGCAGAATGTGTCGCCTTAGCTAGGAAGAGATGCACTCCACTGCACTGCACTTTGGTGATGAGGGAGGGATGAAGGTGCTCCTATCTCTCTGGTTATTTTTAGTTAGATTTTTTCGCGGTCTTCAAACGCCAGGCGATGTCGATGAAACGCCGGGATTTGGGGACAATTGTATATATGCGTGTTTTTGTTGGTTTTTGTTGCTGTAGGTTATTATTCTTTTTTGTTTTTGTAACCTGCCCTTAAATCTACTACTTTTTTCTTATACTCTTTATATCCTAATCTACCTTTACTTCGCACCAACAACTAGTGGTGTAAACAACACAACCAATCAAAAATTCAGAGCGCCGACCATTACATCATCATTTAGAGTTACTTTCGTTCAGCTGGGTCTGGGACTTTAGCTGTAGTTAATCGCTGCGAGTTATCGATAGTTACAATAAGCCTAGTCGATATGAATAGGCTTTCTTTTATATGCCATTATTGACTCGACATTATCTCTGGCTCTTCACAATTAATACATGCGCCGATCTGCAACTCAAACAATCGCTCTCAGCTGCTTAGGTGCATTGCTCATAAATATGCAAATCAATCGGAAAGATACATGTACGACATGTTCATCTATATTTATGTATATGTGTATGCATTGTTTGTTTGTTGGTCCGAGCCATAAATTGGCCCAACTAGAGATAGAGAGAGAAGGCGACGAAGAGAAGTGATAAAGTCAATAGCTTAAAAGTCGCCAGCCAAAAATATTGCAGTCAAGAGTATTAGACAAAGCGCGACTCTACTAGTATATAAAAATATTATTGATTGGCGTGATGCGTGGTGCTGCAGGGCTGAAAGGCTGAGGGGTGAGAGGGGTAGTGGGGTGGCGGGAATGGGGCCGACAGTTGCCCCCGTTTGCGCTGCAAATGGAGACGCCTATTAGTAAGCAGCGGGCGGTGGCGATGGCGATGGCGAGGGACAAACGCATGCTATAAAGCCATAAACGCCAAGCCATAAATTATGCTAGCCACACTCGGCAGCTGGATGGTGCGGTGGGGCCTGGCGTGGAGAGGCGGGGCGAGGCGCTTCTCTTGTGTGACATGTGTGAAAATGCACTTTGCTGTCACTTGACTGTTTTGCTGGCTGTCCTGTTGCTGCTGACAGTGGTGTGTGGCAGTGTGGGGCAAGGGTTAGCTGGATATCAGAATCTGAATATCAGCAGCCCACAATGCCCCACCTTGCGATGAAATTTATTTATTTGTCGCGTTTGTCGAAACCAACTGACCCCGCTCGCTTCTCCATCTGCATGCGAACGGGTCGCAAATTGGCGGGGAAGAGTTTAAATTATGCAGATGCCAATCCAACTGCATGGATATGAGAGGGATAGAAAATGATAGAGAGAGAGAGAGAGAGATAGCACGAGCACAACGAGAGCTTAGTGAATCGCCAACAGTCTGCAAACATATTCGCATCGGCAAAAAATGTTATCCTCTGCAATTGGATAGCATTATAAATAAGCATTCATAAATCCGCAAGTAAATTGAAAAAATAAATAAATAAATAAGAATCGACAGACTTATCGAACTTAGTTGTTGTCGCTGTATTGCTGCAAAGAGAAATTGAAATCAAACTCCATTGCTTACAAGTAGAATATTTATTACGTTAGGGTCTACAGAATATATATGTATATATGTATATGGATATATATGTATATTTACGTGTGTATATTTTCTTAAAGGGAAGACTATGAATTCATTTGATATTTGCACGTGATTTTTTATTATCACTTGAAATGATTTGTTCATTTTCATATTTGTCGATAGCTTCTGTGGCAAAGCAGCAGATGTATAAAATTTCGTTAAATATATTTTACCTGGTTATTGCAACACATCAATCAAATCAGTGGCCACATTGTTGACGGCAATTCGTCAAATATTTTTCATTTGACTTGCAAATGGGAGAATTCTACATTTGGAACAAACTTCATATCAAGCTGGGTATTATGGTTATCATACCATTAAGCCACTTTATCCCACTCTCATCTTTCCACATATGTGGAGCCATTTTGGCAGGCACCTTGTAAGGCAGTTCAAGTTGGGAGTTGGCTGTGGCAAGCGTGGGTGTCGACTCGGACCTCATGTGATAGAGTGCCGCGACACTAAGTAATCTATTTTGTGTCCGAGTGTGTGACAAAGACATACACACACACACACACACACGCACACGCACAGAGCACTCACTAATAGTGGAATATAAGCTCCCACGTTTTGACACTGTACTCAAATTGTCTGCCTTTGCACTCGGAAAAACCAACATCCATAATTACAAATATTAATTTAGTAATTTGCCCCGGAAATCGATAATATTTTTGGAATTTTTATGTTAGATTTATATAAATAATTTTAAAATTTATTATATATATCCTTATATAAAACAAATATGCTACTTGTTGAGAAAAAAGAAAAGAAAAAATAAAAATAGATAAATTCTTTTCTAGATGCTAAAGCATACACACATTTTTTCCGAGTGTGTGGTGTGTGGGGTTATGGGGCGAGTTTTGCGTTTGCGTTTGCTTTTGGGCTTCGCTTTTGTTTTTGGCGTTTTTACACGACCAGCATAACAATGTCGCCCTACAACAACAGCAACAACAACAGCAGCAACAACAACAGCAACAACAAAAACATCAGCACCAACGAAAAATTGCAAGTGGACACATGAATTATGTGCAGCACTCGAGTTAAACAACCGCCGGGCGCGTTAGCCAAACTCCCGCGTTTCTCCTGGCACTCAGCTCTCGGTTTTTAGCTTTTAGCCTCCAGTTCAGCGGCAGCAGCAGCAGCAGCGGCAGCGGCAACGTCAGGCAAACAAAGAGCGACGACGTGTCGTCGACGGCTTCCTCCTAAATGCACGGACTGCTCGGCTCTGCTTCTGTTTTTTTCTTTTTTGTTGTTGTTGTTGTTGCTTTTGTTGTTGTTGCTGGTTACAATGCTTTTTTTTTATACACTCACATGACCGGTTTTTGTTGGCTGGCCATTGGGGACGCGTTAGTGGTCCGTGGCGGAGGCGAGGCTGGAGACGGAGTCAGAAAACCCAGACGCCGGATGCGGGCTGACGACTGTGTGAGAATTGTATGCGAGAGAGACAGAGAGAGAGAGCGATAGAGAGAGAGGTCTCTCCTCTGTGTGTGAGTGTGTGTGTACACTGTGTACAAGTGCGCGTTTACTTTGCTTGGCTTTGGCTTGTTTTGGAGGTCACACAACACACATACACACACATATACACACATACAAAGAGAGAGAAGCAACTGCCATTTGGGAGTTAGCTTTGCGGGTATTAAATTATACATCATTTTGCAACAAATGATGGTCGTTTCGTTCGCAACCGCCATACACACACACACATACACACACACATACACACACATACACACACACTCACACACACTCACTCACACTCAAACACACTCACACCCATGCACATTGAATGTCTCATGTGGCAGACGCATAGAACTAGCAATTGTTTATACTCTGGCAAAGGAGCTCATTGTTTTGCTATTAAGTTTGTAGTTTGTTCTGTATGCCGTGAAGCATTTTAAGCGCGTCGCTTATGAATGAAAAAGTTCGTTATTGCTTGTAATTTATTTGGTCTTCTTTTGGTTTGTGCACTGTACCAGTAGCCGACTCACATTCGCACCTAGCCCTCCCTCAATTCAAATTGAAATCTTTATACATCTGCATGTGTTTAGTGCTGTTTTCAGCACTGTTATCAGAAATAATCAATTTATTTAATGTTGTTGCAATTGCTTGATTATTTTTAAAGCGCTCGAACTAAACGACTTAAGTTTAACTGCAGCTAACGGCAGCACTCTAATCGATCTTAATTACGCATCCCTGTCTGTATGATTGTGTGTGTGTGGGGGTGTGCGAGTGTGATATTTCCTCCTGTTGATTTAACTGCTACATTTTCATCCACAGCAGTATGGCTTTCCATTGCGCAGTTGATGGGATTGCTTACGCATTGATTGCTTTGGATTGCAATCGCTTACATGACACTTATTTACACACACAGCACACAGGCACAAAGCACGCACACACGCACACACGCACACAACACACACGGCTTTAATTATGAGCTGGCAAAATGGCGAGAAAATTAATAACAATTTGTTACGATTACGAGCAACATTGCTGATTAATTTATGCGACTGCAACTTTTGCCATCGCCATTGGCAAACATCGTTTCCCTTTCGACTTGCCCCACACTCTCCCTAAAGCCCCCGATAACCCCCAATAACCCCCGATAGCCCCTGACTACCCATGGCACCTCCTGCTGCCAACCGCTTGTCGTTGCTTGATTTATGTTCGCTTAATCGCCGTCATCTCGTTGCACTGTCATCAGGCTGTGTCTGGAAACAAACGCACACACTAACACACACTTACATATTTTGGTTTTTGAATAGTTTTTGTTGATTTTATTTTGGTTTTTTTAATCAAAAATTAAATAATAACATTGCCAAGGATGACGACGCCACTCACAAATTTCATAATTATCCTTTGCCAAACACTTATTTTCACCTTTTGCTTTGCCTGTGGTTCGGAAAAGCGCTTAATTGAAAACTTGTCTGACTAATTCGTGAGTGGACACTGAATGCACTCATAGCAATATGCTGAGATCATTTTGTTATTAAATATCACCCCCAAAGAATAGGACGACCAAGCTACTGTAAGTAAAAGATATTCATTCACAAAAGTGAGCTCGACTACGATATACCCTGCACCAGCTGTTAAGCATACTTCAGGTCTTCAAGTGCACTCGTTTCTTACGGCAAGCAAAGAAACTGAACAGTAAAAAAAACGAAGCCAGCGCATTTTTCATTTACTTATATATTTTATTTTTATTCACAAGCCCGAACTGACCTGAGGCCCGTTGCAAACACGTACACATACATACATATATACATACTTCCATAAATATATGCATACATACATACATATTTATGTGGACGCAAGTGTAGGTAACGGGGCTCTGTACCATGTTTACGCTCGCGTCGATTATCATGATAGAAATGAGATCAAAATGAGAATATAATAACTATATGTATTATTTGGAAGAATCTTTCTTCAAAATTGTAGCATTCATTGCTATCGGAAATCGAAATGCATAAAAATTCAAGAAACGGAGGCAGTTATCGATAAAAATAAAACAAACTTGATCTGCTCCGGGTATTCGAGAACGTCAATACCGAATTTGAAGTCTATAGCTCTTATGTCTCTGAGATCCGCGTGCTCATACAGACAGACGGACCGACGGAAATGGTTATATCGATTCGGTTATTGACGCTGATCAAGAATATATATGCTTTATGGGGTCGGAGATGCTTCCTTCTGCCTGTTACTTACATTTGCACAAAACCATTATTCCTTTTTTATCCATATTTATATATTTTTTACCCATTTATAGAAAATAATCTGAAACGTAGATTTGAGCTATATGGGAGTACGCATGTCTTCATGTTATTAAATTCGTTGGTTTGAGAGTCCCTAATCAAACCCGTTTTACTAACGAGCATTATGGATGGATAGCAAAGGCAATTACTTTATTTCCCTAAACACACAATAATCCTTAGCTGTGTCGCTCTAATAATTGCCAGATTCACGGGCACCTCTAGATATTGTAACATATTGTATAAAATCTGCATACGTATTCACAATATGAGCTCTGAGTTCTCATTGCCCTTATGGCTTTGCCACACGCGCCTGATTGCCTCTACGAGGACTTATTCGATTTCATTCAAATCTCAGTTTTCGAAGCATTCGCTTGCAATTTCACTGGCATTTAGCGTTGAACATTAAGCATTGAGCATTGAGCATTGAGTATTAAGCATAGGACAGCAATAAGCCAGCTTTACTCTCATGCATTTCCTTTAATTACTTTACGACTTAACTTAACTTCTTTCCTTGCTCTGCCCCCAACTACCCTGCATCTTTTTTCAAAGTTCCCGTAGAGCATGTAAATATTCTTGATCGGCACCAATTGGCGATCAAATTTGAGATGTTCACTTGTCAAAAAGTGGAGCAGTTCCAACCATATCTCTGTAACACCTGGAATTTTAATTTTTGAGCATCTCTTGAGGGTTGTCTGGGTCTGTAGACCAATATTTGATATTCACGCTGTATATTCTATGTATGTCAATATCATAGCTGGTGTCAGGATACCTTCAGGTTGGGCAAGCTCATTCAAAGCTTTCTTTATCTCTTTCTTTTTTCCTGTCTGCTAATTGCAATTTGCATCGTTGTATAAGGTCACAGCATCGGGTAGCTTCTGTGTACGAGAGAGAGAGAGAGAGAGAGAGAGAGAGAGAGAGAGAAGAGATGAGGGGCGGCAAGTAATGCCGAGCGTTGTTGTTGTTGTTGTTGTTGTTTTTGGCTGCCTGGCCGTGTTGCCTCGAAAATAGCCGCATGCAATTGTGCAATTGATTACAGCAACGACGCGTCGATGCGGCCGCGTGGCTGACCGCAAGTGCCCGTTGTCCGTTGTTCGTTGTCCACTGTCCACTGTCCAAGGAATGAAATCGAAATAAACATAATGCGCCCAGGTATTTTGGTTGGCGCTTTAAGGCAAGGGAGCAGACCATCCAACCAGCCGACCATCAGATCCGTTGGCGATTCTCCTCAAAGGCTCAACCCATAAGAGCTGAAAATCGGAATTGTATCCTTGTCAGCCAGGACAACGATTAAGCCTAAAGTGCTGCATCCATTGCCGCTGTCTGCCTCCCCCATTTCATCCTGTTGCTCACCAATTTCTGGTCCAGGGATAGCTTGGTTGGCTTTCACTCCGGGTGCTACAAAAGACGCATTGTCTGCTCCTGCTGCTGTTCCTGCTGTTGCTTCCACTGCTGCGTCGTCTATCGGAGGGAGCCAATGTAATTGGCTCGGGGAATAGGTGCAGGAATTGGTAATCGTATCGCGGCGGCTTTTAATCGAATTTCAAATCGAACGCAACCAAACCAATTAGACCGAAATGCGTGCGTGTGTGTGTGTGTGTCTGTGTGTGTATATGCGTGTGTGTGTGTATGTGTGCATGTGTATCAGGCAGATAATACAAACGCGTCTTACATCAGCCAGCTC
Source organism: Drosophila paracracens (assembly GCA_035044025.1). Taxonomy (NCBI): domain Eukaryota; kingdom Metazoa; phylum Arthropoda; class Insecta; order Diptera; family Drosophilidae; genus Drosophila; species Drosophila paracracens. Next base: position 33,776 of record JAWNMN010000487.1, read on the forward strand.
AGCGCAGAGAAACAAAAATTAATGGCATAAGTAAATATTCATCGAAACGCCGAATTTGCCATACACTTTAAGTAAAAAATGTATTTTATCAAAGATAAATATATTTAATTTATTTATTTGATATGTATTATTTATTGTATTATTCAAGTAAATTATTTTATAAAATTTATTCGAGTTGCAGAGTGCTGTTGGTAGTATTAGAATGCTTATATGTTTGGCCACATCCAAATTTTGTGTGAGTCTAAATAAAAGCAAGATTTTGATGGAATCCCATTTTCCATTACAATAGTGTAATTTTCATTTACCAAACATTATGCTTAGCTGGTTATTATAAGAAACGGCATCCAACGATATTTCCCAATAGTTTTCGACAAAATCATCCTTCGTCTATAGATGTACATAGGTCGAAGATAAAATAATTTGAATGGGACAACTTGAATATCGCATCATAGCTCGATCAAGGATTCGTAAGTCGGAGTAAGAGAGAAATGATAGCTTAACTATCTGATGGAATAATTAAATCACAATAGCTGGCGGAAAGGTAAAGAAAATTAGCGATTTTTGATAAATACAAACAGATTATCCTGACTGACCGATTTTTCAAATATGTATATGTATAAATTCTCTCTTCAACTCAAAGTTTCTGTTACGTTAACGTGGGCAAATAGTCAGTCAGCATAGCCAGCGATAGGGTAGTCAAATTAATACCGCTCAAATGCTGAGCCAGCAAAAAGCAAGCGATAAAAAGTGAGCTTCAAAATGGAAACAGCTACTAAAGGTGTGCACTGCATGCTGTACGCTGTACAGGAACAGAAGCAGATACGGTAAGCAGAATGCCACAGTAAGAGTGGATAGATATTAACCGGTCAGGCGACAAGGGAAACAGGAATAGCAACAGCAGCAGAACCAACAACAATAAAAAGCCACGCCGAGTCGAGCCAATTGCCAAAAACTGTAGGCAAATTCATAATGCTGGGCTTGCTGGGTTTGGTGCCGTACAGTTTTCCGCTGCCACAGGCGAATATGTGTCATGAGCCATTTAAGCTCATTACGGGCATCAATTTGGGACGCAAAAATTATGCTCTAACCTTAAGTGGTTGCCACTTCAGCGCGTATTGAAACGGGAATGTTGCTATGTGTCTGCGTGAGTGTGTGTGTGTGTATCTGGGTGGGTGCACGTGGAAAAATATGTAAATGATAGAAGCTACAAAATTTGAACTCCTATTTTTATTTTTTGGATGATAGATATGCATATATACATCTTTACTGTACTTCTTATAAAACTATTAGCTTAAATGCAAAATAACATTAACAATATAAGAAAAAATGTAGTAATCAAATTAATGTTATATTACGTTATTTTCTGAAACATTTCAGGCATTCATTAAAAAACAAAATCTTACTGAAAACGCAGACTCGCTAAACTAAGTAAGTTTTTTGACAAATATCAGGGTATATTGTTTTCTCAGTGTAGTTTTTGCCTTTGGGGCAAAACAAATTTGCTTGTGAGCGCAAAAAAAAAGTGGTAAAATTGTTAATTTTAAGCTACTTGGGAGCCGTTAAATTGCTGCGTGGCAAAAGTTGTTGCTGCGCGGCACTTTTATTTTCATTTGGCACAAAATGCAATTTACACGGTTTCCTTTGGCTGCAGATGTCAGTTGGCAGGCGGTGGCAAGTGGCACAGGTATGAGTTCAATAAAGTAAAAGCAATTTTAGTTTATAATTCACCTGACAGAACTTATCTAAACTTAACTCAACTAAACTCCACTCACAATTGAATTCAAATTTGAAGTCGGCTAAAAATGCTCTCAGCAGCATACTCGCACTTTGCACACACACACACACACTCACACTTACACTTACTTAGCAGCTATATGGATACATGGATGGCTATATATTGTGGTCATGTAAGAAAAGCCAGCAGAAACAGAAGCAGCAGCAGGAGCAGGAGCAGATACAACAGCAGCAGCTGAAGAAGAAATCCATAAAGCGCAGCAGCCATAACAAAAACGCGAAATGAATTTCACTTGAAATGTGAAAACATAAAAATTGTTTATGACTTCCGCTACGTTAACTGTATATGCGTATAACACATATATATATATATATATATATGTATATATATGTGTATATATGTATGCATCTATATAAGCACAGCTGAGCAGGGATCATTGGGATCATAATTCGATGCCTAAAGCACTTTGCTCAACTGTGACAAAAGGTCTTTGCATATTCAAATCTCAATAGTCCTATTTCATTGAATTGGAGATAATCACTGCTTAATTATTTCAATTTAGTTTATTTTCTTATGAAATGACAAATTTAATAACGTGAAGCTTGTAATGCATTATTCTTTATTGGTATCACTAGCCACTTCGATATGGCCATTTTCGTCGGTCTGTTTCTATGCAAACAAGATGAAACTTGGAAAATATATGTGGGTTTTTGGGATCGGCTATATAGCTGCCATATGTTTAGCAAGATGTCCGGACAAAATTCAACAGGATCAAATTACTATATCACATAGTTGCTTTCTACCGTACCGAGTTTTCCTAACTAAGCTCATCAGTTATGCGTGTTATTATGCTCCTAACATTTGGACACAAGATCATAAAGATCTAACTACTAATACTACTTTTATCTGATATATATGTGAATATACATATTTATCTGGATAAAACTCACCAGTTATGCATGTTATTATTACGAATTTGCAACGATGCTTTGAGCCTAATTCACTCTCTCTCTCTCTCTCTCTCTCTCCCTCTCTCCCTCTCTCTTTCTATCTATCGGTCTCTCCATCTGTCGCACTGTTAGCCTGTTTGGGTTTCTGCACAGCTTATACATGCTTTGCCCCTTGAATAGAAATTTATATCGCTCGCTAAATCCACTGTTGGATTTTGCGTTCAAGTTATTGTTTGTTATTTATTTGATGATATGCTTGAAGTGCGTTTACACGCATGTTGACATAAGCTGCCTGGTCTGAACGTCTCTAAAAGGGCTCCAGCGACTTAAGTGTAGACGTCGCGACGTGGGCAAGGACTCTTTGTGTCGCCGACAAGCACTTTAAAATTCGCAGTATGAGCAAATGAAGATGCTTTCTGATGTCAGCCAGTCGACAGAGCGTTGCTGGTGGTGCTGGTGGTGCTGACTGCTTTGTGATGATGTAGCCAAAAAACCGAAAAACCACACACAGAACGCGCACAAACATGCTGTGCTCTGAGAATGGAGCGACAAGATGCAGAGGGACAAAGCGCAACACGTTTCACTGAAGCTCATTAAGTTTTCCCCCTTCTTGCTCTCCTTTCCTCTATCTCTCTCTCTCTAGCTCTGTGTGTGTGTGTGCTGCCCCAAGTGCCGCAACTTAAAACATAATGCAAACTAAATGAAAATGCGCCAGCGAGCAAAAAAACAAGCGCACCAAGGGAGGAGGTTGGCGAATACGGCAATGAACAAGAAATAAACGCAGCACAAAAGAATTTTTAAATATTGTACAAAAGCAACGAAGCTGACCATGACAACCAAGCCAGGCCAGAAATGAAAGGACAACGAACAGCTCCAGCTGCCACGTCCAGCTACATCGCCATCCAAAATGTGGGCGTGATCTAGAAGGGAGCAGCTAACTAGCTAAGCACGCGGCGCCTCATGCATTCTACTACACATTGTTTTTTTGTTTTTTGTGGCGCTCTTAATTTTTCTCCAAATGGTAATTAACTTGTTTAGCTCAATGTTTACAAGCAAGCTGCTAAAATTGAAAGGGAAAAAGAAAGAGAAAGACAAAGTGAAAGCGTGTGTGATTTGGTGTGTGAAACTAGTTAACTAAATGTGACAGGGAGATACCAGTCAACTTCACTGAATGCATGAATAAACATCCTCATTCATTTTAATTAAATTAGCACAGACCAAAAGTAAATAAAAAGTAAAATTAATTTAAAGTTGTAACTCAACTTTCAACGATGTCGTTCCTTCCTTAACACAAAGTGGTAAATTATTGGTATATTATATAAAGCAGTATTATACAATAGTTGTGTTTTTGTTTGGGTGTGTCTTAACTTAGTGTAAAGGATTCGTATGTGTTAGAAACCGTATTTGAATGATCAGGATTTCTCTGGATTCCGCATGATGAGTTGACGATTATTTGTATGCCCTGGACCAATAAAACAATCAGCATCCACAGCCGAATCGATTTAACAATGAGACCAGAGACTATAATTGAAAGGGATTTGAGATTTGAAATATATGTGCTTGCACTTCCTGTTGGAAGTAATTTTGAAGGCTGAGCCCAATCTCCGGGTAACTACACCTACGAAGTCTACCAACGAACGGATAAAGGCGAATTTTGGCCGAATTTCCTTGGTGGATGATAACTTCTTCAAATCAAGATACTTATCCCTGATCCTGGGAGCTGACGTCTATCAGCAAATGATCCTGCCCGGACTTATACCTGGTCAGCACGGTCTCCCCGTGGAACAAATACTACGGTTCAAATATCAAATTACCTGGATTAGATAATTGGTCTACAACATTATCAATGGCAAATAAATTGGCAAACATTAATAATACTCGTGGAGGACGTTCACAAAAATATCGTACATTTCCCCTTACAACAAGCATGACTCGATTCGATTTGATTCGATTCGACCAATTGCCTCCCACTAAATGAGTGCCTCTTGTATTCGAATGCCATAGCCATTTATTTATATATCCCAAATTGAGTACGCACTCATACAATACGTATCCAGCATGCACTACTAGTGCACTACTGACCCATGATGTATCAAATATGATTCCACCACAATTTTGGGTCATCCGGCATTTTATTTAGCGGCAGCCATTGATTGACTGGACTTTTGTTCAAATGCCATTAACTAAATTGATTTATTTCAAAATAAATTCGCACTCACTGCCAAATAGCGCAGCATTGAAAGTTAAGCAAATCCTAAAAGGATTCGGAATACAGATAGCGAATGCTATTTTTTTAATTGGCATTCAGGCATCAATGGAAAATGATCTTAGTTTAATTAGAAATTATATATATAAAGCGTTGGAAATAACTCTAATATATAATTTAATCAGTCGATGAACGATGAACAACCCTTTGATATGCATAAATGGTAACTCATAAATATCGGCAAGTCCTGCAATGGGGAGAACAACCCTATCAATACACATGGGCAGAAGAAGAATCAAGTTAGCTTTGACAACTGTCACTTGTAAAGTGAAAATCATTCAGAGAATAGTCTGGAAGTCAGTCACAAAATCAACTGCTAATTTTGAGAAATATCAGGAACGGAGAGTAAGTAGCATATTAAAAGAGGACTATTTGAGGCGTGGTGAATATAGGCGATAGTTAATTAACTTACTTAAGCCCACACAGAACACAGAATGGAGAAGCATTGGAATGTGATTTGCAATGGATGCAAGGCAACCAATTTGGTGCACTACCGCTACAAGTGCTTGCGGTGCAACTTTTACGATCTATGCGCCGTATGCTATGAGAATAACGTGGAAACGGGTACTCATAGCTGCACTCATCCGTTCCAATGCTTGCTGGATCGTGCTGCACGCGAGCTCGTCTTTGCCGGCCATACGATTCCGGAGTGTTTAGCCGAAAGCTTCACTTGTCTCTTCTGCGGCAAGATAGGGCACACCGGCAAGGAGCTGGTGCAGCACCTGCAGACGAAGCATGGCATGGACCCCACTCCAGCTAACTGTCCCCTCTGCGTGGCCATCTCCCTGGTGCGCACACCATGTATCAACGGTTTGGCTTCTCATGTCTCAATCAGGCATCCCAATGGCCTTCTGCATTCTTCTGCTACAGATGATGCTGATATGGATTCATTGGCAGCAAGATTCAGCAAATTGAAACTTGAAGACAACCCATCTCATTAAGGGATCTGGCATCTATTCATTCAATCATTCAATCTTTCGTTCATTCAATGTTACAGACACGCCCCATTCCTAAATCCTGGGAAACTGGTTTTACAGAATTCAAACAAAGGAGTCGAAAAATTAAGTTGGACTGCGTTTCAAAATAGATTGTCAGACAGACGAGAGCAGTGTCTGATGCAGATCAAGAATATAAATTGATATTGAAATGTATTTAAATATAAGTATTGATGTAGATATGTATATATATATAGATGTATACATATATATATTTTTAGATGTGGACATATATAGATTTAGCTTTTCATATGCATATATATGAAAAGCAAAAACAATTAGTGGAACATCTTTTCTAGAATATTATTTACCTGTCAGTTTGCTGTTGACTCAGTCCATTATCCACGGAATAGTGTTGCTTATGCTTATGCACAAGGACTTCATCTTACCATCCGTTATCCGCCACACATCGCATTTGACGGTGCATATTTGATAACCTGAAACTGTCGGTATATTAATGAAGGCACTGTTCAATTTCAAATATCTAATTGAATAACCAAAGCTTACCAATCGTTATTGCCATTTGTTTCTAATTGTGGCTGGAGTTCGTTTTAAGCTTAATTCTGACAAAATCTAGCAGCACACCAAGCCTGAAAACAACTTTGCTTAACTGGCTTACATCCTTTCTTTTTGGGCTTTCAAACGTCATGAAAATGACATCCACTAAGTCTTTTCATTTGCCTTTTTTATTACATATTTCGCTTACCCTGTTGTCTACGTCACATGAGAATCATGAAAAACATCTAATAAGATACTTATTTGGCGCGAAATTCTGTTCAGTATTTGAACAACTTGAACTGAGACCGCAGTCTGTCAGGGTATCTTTTAGTCGGACACTCTCAAATAGAGCACCATTCGCAAAAATTCGTATTGTGGATTGTCCATTGGCTACACATGTTACTAGTTGCTACACACACAGACATACACATACACACCAACACTTTGAAGAGCTGGACATGGGCATATCAATTTATAGCTGGCATTTGTAACACATTTGGAAGTAGGAAGGCCTTCATGGAACTCATGGTCATACTCAAACCTATACCCATAATCACACTCATACTCTTACTCGCTTAAATACTCACACTCATTCTCATTTATACGTAAAATTAATTATTTATGCACGACATATATATTCATTTAAATAGCCAGTGTCCCCAACTAGAATTAAATGCGATAAGGCAAAAGAAAATACAACGAAATTTGTAGCATGTTTTTCTATCTCTATTGTGCTGGGTCTTAAAATCTCTTACTCTCATTCTCGCATTCTCTCTATTTCTCTCTCTCTCTCTCTCTCTCTCTCTCTCTGGGTCCCTATTTATCTATCTGCTGTCTCTGTCACTGGTTGCTGGCCATTCATTCACTTGGCCTCCATAATAAAACAATGAACTGTAACAATAGCAATTAAAAATCGCTGAAAGCGGATGTCCTGATAAAGTTGCCAGACCCTGGGAACTAGCGAATATCCTACTCTGCGACAACCCCGTCCCACCTTGGCAGCTAGTCACCCGGCTGGGCACGCTTCATTTCGTTGGCTCGTCCTTGGCTTCGCCGTGCCATTGTTGTAATTATGCATTATGCTTTCGCCTTTCCGACCACTTTGCCTCAAATCCTTCGTTTGTGGACTGCATTCGCCAAAATGGAATACCATTTGGTGTTTGGTGGGTGGCGGGTGTCGGGTGGCGTGCCGTGACTGCAGACTGTCGAGATGGGAGACAGCAAAAAAATTATAAAAAATCAAAGCATATACACAATCGAAAAAAATATATTGCCATATTCCTTCATACTCTGTAATTTATATGCATTTGAAAAGTTTACTTTATGTAAAAACTCCTTACTTAAAGGCAGAAATAATATTATCCCATTTTAGTGTTCCCACTAAAAGTGTTTTATAAAAAAAAATGCAATAAAAAATGTATTTTCGTTATTTTGTCTGAGTGTATCCATATATATGTGGCCCGTACTGGAATGTCTGCATTTGGGCCAGATTGCTTGCCAAATGTTGCACTGTCACCTTTTCGGGCAGCAGACGGACAGACATTGATTAACGACAATCTTTTCTATGCCCAGAATGATGTCAGCATCTACACAGCTGACCAATGATTCATAGATGTTTTCAATTTCGGGTACAAGTTGGATTGAGACCTACAAATTAATTTATGGAAAATACAAGTCGCAATGAATTGGACAAGAAATTATGTGGATAACCTATGTTTGACGAGAAACACTTTCAAGAAGTTGGCTACTTAACATGTCCGAAACATGTCTGTTTATCGTATTATCGTATAGCCAAGGCAAAAGGGATACGATTAATCTCAGATCAAACAGAAAAACATACATTAACTAACTTTACTTTGGTGATTTGTTCTTGAAGTTTTTTTTGTAGATATATGTTTATTTGAAATAGATATTTATTAACTTGTTTTGTCCATTTTCAACTGCGTCGGATTTCAGCTGTCAGCTGCTTTACTTAGGTTGCAGTTGTGGCGATTCAATATCGGATTTCATATTTGTGCAATCACGTTTCAGATATCACAATTTGGCTTCTAAACGCTCGGTCTGCCTACGGGTCAATGCACAACTGACCAATAGCCTAAGACTGCTTCACTCTGCCGAATAATTTCAGTTTCTTTGTTTTCGAAATAATTTCTCATATTACGTTTGCTTCAAATCAAATTTCAAAAATCTACTTCTCAAAAAGAGCTGAAATCGAAAATACAAGTGCAAATGCAATTTAAACATTTGTATAAATAGTATTTTATTTTTATTATTCAATTTCTTAGTTTTTAATACCCAATCGCTTATTTGGCTATATATGGCTTAGAATGGATATATACATATATGTATATATATATGTGTGTACATACATATATACATATGTATATTGATTAGACTGGCCAACTAAGCACACGAGCTAATGGTCTATAAATCAAAACAACATCTCCTCTGAGGAGCAGTTGTCTGCCTATTCCACACATATGCAAATTGGCAACTTGCTTGCCTCACACACACAGACACACACACACACACGAGCACACACATCCCTTTTAGCAAATTGTAATGCAGTCAATAAAATCGGGGCAATCATATTGCATGTCTATCTGTCTGAATGTTTGACTGTGTGTGCTTGATGGCATTTGTTTATAATAATGCGCAGCAGTGCGTTAAACAATTGCATTAGGCCGAATTGATTGCAGTCACCGCATGCAACTTGGCATTGCAAATGCCAATTTAATTGACAGTTATGAAGATTGTCAAACATACAATTATAACATTCCACCCACTAATTATATCTGCCCACATTGATCTCTGTGCCTGTGTGGGTGACCACAAAATGACTGCAGACACCGAGACAGAGAGACAGAGAGAGATAGAGAGCACATACACACAGACACAAAGTCGCGTGGGCTCAATCACGTCCAGGCATATTATGAACATGTTAATCCAAATGTAATGAGCACGAGGATATCTCATTCCGATGCCTTGATTACGCTCAGAGACAAATGCAATACTTCCACTCAGGAAAAAAATCACCCTGAAATTTAGAAAATCGCCACATTTTTGGAACCTAACCTTAATTCAGACAGTATATTTCCAAAATGCCAGTTTGTGTTCTTCTGAAACAAGGTTTTCTTTTCCAGGATTGATTTTACTCACATTTAAAAATCATATACATACTTGTATATAACATTTTTAGAAGGTGTTTTTTATATGTATATACAGAATTCTCAAATTGGTTTTTAAAAAAATCCAAATATTCATATTTCGACATTAATATAGTATGTAAAATTGAAAATATTTTTCTTATTTCAAGTTGAACTAATTAAACAGCGATTTGAACTCACTGCTTTTAAAGCACACAAGAGTTAAACCAATTTAAAAATTTTTTTTTTTAAAACTTGATTTTCATTTGAAGTTGATTTTCTGAGATTCGGGGCAATTTTTATTCTGAGTGTATTCATATTTATATGTATACAATGATAGGTTAGGTTAGGTTAGACGGTTCGCGACCACAGACATACTCTGAAAATAATAATAATAGTAATGATAATAATAATAATAATACAATTAAAAAACAATAATACATACATGCATGCATGCTATTAATATAATTAGCTATTAATATTAATATAATATTTGGTATATTTTCCTACCATGCATTCGATGTTTCATCACGATTTTCAGGAGTCTATTGAAAGTATTTTATTTCTTCAATGGCCGAACTATTTGATTTATCTAATTTATACAATCAGCATGCACACACAATTTTAATATTTATTCACATTTTATTAGTTACAAGTTACTTGTTAATTGTTTGGTGTTATTTTCTTTAATTGTCAAAATATTCATTATAGAACATATCATTTTACTGAATCACATTACTCAAAGCTTTCAAAGGCAAATTGATGTAATCCATATTCAAAGCATTCGTATCCATACAAGTGATTAAGCTAGCAGTTGCACTGGTTTCTTTGTTTACTATTAATTTGTATTTAGTATTGATAGATAGCTTCAGCTTGGGTGCACATTTAAATCAACGAAGTTCGAAAGCAGCAACAGCACATTAAGTGTTTACCTAATATACTCATAGTTCATTTCGGCCTCACGTTTCACCAAGGACTTAAGATTTATTTCTTTAAACGCTGCTCAAGCCACCAATCTGGCTGTTCTTATTATTATCATTATTATTGTTTGTGAATGTGTGTAGACTATTTGGTACTGCATCAAGTGGACACACAAATTTTCCAGTCTATCAGCATTTAATAGAATTTCGTCTGGCATCAAAACCGTCGCCCTGTTCTTATCAAATTGAATTAGTGCAACAAATATCACAAAATCAAACACAGACACACAAGATTGTCTTATAGTTTGCTTGCGGCGTCGTTATGCAAATTTGCATGTACACTTGGAAAAAAGGTCATGGCTTAAAACAAATGGATTTCTTACAATTACATTTTAAGTTTACACAATATATATCCTAAAATTCTAAACTCTATCCCAAAATCAATCATCTCAATTAACTTATTTACTGTAGTTTTCAACAATATATTATGCTTAAGGAAAAGTGAAAACCACAATTTTTTTTGCAAATCTTTATAATGATAATTTCAAATATCAAATGCTGCACCACATTCACGTTCCGTCAAACTTAAGGTGTGTGAAAATCGGTGCTTGTTTTGAAATACACAACTCCGTGTAAATCGTACGTCTTTTTTTGTCTGAGTGTTTGCTGCCTTCAAAAGCCTAGCTTCATCCATATGTCATATTTAAGGCATGGCATATCGCTCCACCAACATGGCCATTCAGCCACACACAACCACAGTATTTGACTATTTCTGTTTCCGTTGCTGTTGTTCACACATCAAATGAATTCTACTTGCGGCTCGTCTGCCAGCTTTTAGTATGCGGTGTTTGTGTGGGTGTGCGATGTGCGATGTGTGTGCGAGTAGGTGTGTTAGGTGTGTAGGTGTGTGTGTTTGTTGGTCATATTTTGCCGGACATACGCAGAGAGAATACAGCACAGCAATGCAAACATAATGAACTTGTCAACACACAAAACAACTCCAAATAATTTTCATTTGATTTGATTTTGATTGCTTTTTATATTAGCACACACAGAAGCACACACAACATTTTTCTGCTATCAGAGATTTGCCTCAGTTTGCGCCATCCCTCAAATCGTTTTGAATTTGGATTTAGCATTTGTCAGCTGATTGACATCTCAATTCACGCACCCAATCAGCGCACCACTCACCACCCACCCGGCAGTGAAAAGCTCTTGACCTGCTTATGCTGGATACCAGTACAAAAAAAGATAAACAACGAGAACAACAGCAACAGCAACAAGGGCAAGAAATTCACACCGTTTGCATTTTGTAAACATTTTCATGAGGCGCGCATTTTGAAATGCTGTCAGAAAAACAAAAATTAAAAAGCCGCAACCCAGTCGACTGCGGAATACTCTGACAGTTGATAGCAGATGGCCAAAAGCCTGATTGCTGGGAGTGAATAATCTCTTATGCACCCTTTACATTTGGTGGTTCAAAAAATAAACTGGCCCGCAAAAATGAGATTTTCGGGACCGGTCAATATTTTCCACAGCTATAACTTTTTCAAAAGTGTTGGGATTATAAAAGACGCCTGCATTTTCCTGATGGCTTTTACTCTAGGTTAATACCGCACCCAAAGTTGGCTACTTTCAAGGTTAAAACTGCATCGTCAGTTGGAGTCGTGATTCTGGCTCTGAATTCATAATAGGAATCTGCTCTCAAAATGTGCTTTTTGGGATGGATGAAACATTTCCATTTTTAAAACGTTTTAAGCATTTTAAAAACTGCAGAAATTTGTATGCACATATTTGAATGACGTCATCAGCACTTTGCACTCCATATTCGGTGCCTCAAATTTTTAAATTGTCAGAGATATGTGGTTTTTTTGATTTGCACTTGTCGACATCAGTTTTTCAACCTGCCAGTAGATGTATCAAACCAAATTTAACACTCTGACGCAGGCATAGACGAATATACATTACAAGTTTCAAGTCTCTACCTCGAAGGGTATCGGAAAAAGTAGAGCTCACACTCTTAAACCTTCGATATTAGAATAAAAACAAGACAAAACTCAACAGCGAAAATCATAAAGCGACCCAGGAATTATCTGTGTTCACATAAGTAAGTTTATAGCAGACAGATTATTAAAAAGAATGGCAATATATCCAGAAGAGCTACCAAAACAAACGGTCTAGACATAGAGATATATAAATAAATAGAGAGAGAGAGAGAGAGAGAGAAGGCTAAGGAAGTCAACTAAAACTTGGGTCGAAAACGGAGCACATTCAATACCTGGTATGATTTGATGTTCTCCTTCGATCTGAATTAGTTTCTCACATATCGATCCTATGTGTTGCGGCGCCTGCAGGGTATACAAATTCTGATGAAAATTTGAAAGTGAATCGCAATTTTGAAGCGTTAACGAAATGCGGGTGCTGACAAAATGCTCAATGCTCAATCGGTCACGCCCCCTCGATGCCTGTCACATACCACACACACACACACACACACACACACATACATGCACAGAGTCCACATTATCACAGATAAACACACTCAAAGGCGACCCGCATGTGTCAATATATTTTATGTTATTTACTCATATTTCATGCAACAGCAGCAGCAACAAGGACACCAGAATCTAAGCCAATGAACTAAATTAGAATTTGAGTGTCATGTGGCAAATGTGGCAAGTGAGGGGAGAGGCATGGCTGAGTGGACGGTGCAGAAATGTCAGTGAGCTGGAAAAAATATAAAATAAATCGAGACCAGATTGCAAAAATCAAAGTCAACAACAATCAACATCAAGCCCAGAAAAATGTTGCGAGCAAGGAGTGAGAAACCTTGCAGTATTGCAACGTGAAAGACTCTGTTTTAAGATATTAGAGCTATCTTACTCTATCTTCCAAATAGAACTACGATATAAATATTTAAGTTGTGTGTGCACTTTTCCGCTGAGGCTCAATATACTCTTTTAAACAGTGTGATCAGTGCATAACCATAGCAAAGTAGAGCGAAAACAACAAACAAAAACACGTTCAAGCGAAAAGCAGACTTAACACAGCAATAGACACATGTATACATATGCAAGAATAAATAAATATATATATATATAATACTATACTATATATGCATATATATAAATATATACTTAAAATGCATGATTGCATCTTCGGGACATGAGCATTGTTGGCCATCATCATGGCTGACGGAGGCAGTTAAGCAGATAGATAGATAAATTGATAGACGTTTAGTTATGGATAGATGGATAGATGGAAGGATGAAGGGAGTGAAGGGCAGATGTGTGTGCGTGCCTAAAGAGATGACAAGGAGGAGGTGGAGAAGGAGGCAGCCAGATGAGATTGTGTGATAAACACGTATCTCTGTTCGTCTTCAGCTCAGCGCTGTAATCTTTTGCATAAGCTTTGTGTGATGCCTCTGTGACGTTATATAATCTAAGCGGGCATATTGAGCAACGCAACGCAACGCAATGCGACGCAATGTGACGCAAAGGAATTGCCTCCAAGTTGACTAACATCATTACACCTCACCCCTCACCCCACCCCTTGCTTGCTGTTCGGGCCCTTTGATTAACACTACTCAACACCTCCTTCACATGCACAGTTGACAGTTGGCGTATTACTTGCCACAAGCTGAATAACAGCTAAATTAATAACGCGACAACAACAACAACAACAAGCACAATAGTGACTACATCTGGCAACGCTCTGTTGGTGACGTTAGCACACTTAAACTTCATATAAAAAAAGGCAAATTAATTCAAATCCTAACGCAAACGATACTCACAGAGAGAACGAGGGAAAGAGAGAGGCAGACAGTGCTAAAGAGAGAGAGAAAGAGAGAGAGATATGCATGTGCTTGTTTGTATACTGGAAAAATGTAATAACCGTGTGCAGTTCAGAGATCGGTAAACTTCAAGTCCGGACGTCTTAATTTAAGCCTCTTTGAAAAATAAATTGCTTTGGCTTAAGCTTAAAATAAAATTTGCTGCACTTGCATCTCTTTATTCATTCGTACGAATTTGAGTATTTCAACCTGAACCAAGATCTTTTTATTTACATATTATAAATTTAGTTCCTTCAAGAAATATGAATCATACTTAATGTTGGAAGACAAGAATCCTTATCTCTTTTTTCTCAGTGTTGCGGTGTCTTAACGCGGTGTCGTCCTCATATTTATGTTGTTGTTCTTCTTGTCGCTTAACTTATTTCATTAGCCACTAAATGTATGCAATTTGACATATTTAATTTAACTTTCTCTCTTGCGTCAACTCACTTGGTGTCTGTTTACCTATCACTCTCTCTCTCTCTCTCTATCTCTCTGTCTCTCTCACTATCTGTCCCTCTCTCTTCAACGGCAGGTGCAAATCGAGGTCGCAACCACCTTGTCACCACATTGAGCCTTCTTACGTTAAGTTGGCTTAAGGCCCTCACAGAGAGCTCTCTTTGAGATGGGCTCATCAGTGTGGTAGTTGCCAGTTGCGGCAAGTCCAAGAAAATGAAGACAACCTGTTTTACAATTCAGGGTGTTCCACACGTTTGTTTTCTGCTGAATTGAAAAACTTAAAATATCGCAAAACGAAACGAAATTTTCTTTTAAGTATGAATTTTCACGAGAATTGCAAACCTACAGTTTTTCTTTCTAAGGCATGCATGGACAGATGAGGTTCTAATAACTGTACTATATTTTGTTTGCAATATCAATAGAAGTATTTTGAGAAATGATGTAAGAGTCAATCATCCTTTTCGGAGCATAATAAGGATAATGTATAATGTATAATGTATAATGCAATCGTATCCTGATTAGAGCAACATTTGCAAATTTATATTTTTGGCGCTCGTCAGCTTAAACCAAAAATCACTCCTTCGTGCTAAAAAGGACTTGAGAACATCTCTGCAAGTCCATATCAATTTCACAACTCGAGTTTCAGCTTACGTGGTATTTTAAGACACGCAACTCACACACACTTGTCTCTTTTCAAGTGGATGAAGAGCAACATAAAAGCAGAAAAAACAAAAATGAAAATTGTATTATTAAATGAGTGGCTACAAGGGCATGCGAGTTTCATCAGCTTGGATTATCATTTGCTGGCTGCAGTTTTATTTACCTTTCAGCATAATCTTTTCGACTTGCCCCGCTCCATCCCTGACCAACGCCATTCTCACCACTAGCTCCATATACTAGTTGTATATACCTCAACTGTACGTGCAGGCAACATTATACATACACTTGCGGAGGGCAGTTTTGATTTTGTGAACAAACTCGTAACGCATTGAGAAAGTATAAATATAAAGTACACATTTTTGATTACCATTAACAAGATAGGCGATAAATCCCTAATTTGCGTATATGCAAACTGTTGTTAGCTGTGAAAATTGATGTTTGTCATTTTCTTGTTCTTGTTTGAGACATCTTTTTGTTTACCCAAAATACTCAAACCAAACCCATCAGCTATGACCACAAAATCTTATATAGCCCTTAGAAGCAATCAGTCGAATCGATATCTGAATTATAATGAATAATGGTGAAAGCAAAGGGCATACAGTATTCGGAGTGATTACTATAGCTGCGAGAATTCATTCTTCTTGCTGTTGTTGTTGCTAGCTGCTGTTGCTAGCTGCTGATGAGTTTGCGGCGTTGCGTGCCTGTCGCCTAGCTCCCAGAAGCATGCCATATAATTTCTTCATTTTTATAGTGCACCTCTGGCTCAGCACTCGTTGCACACGTGTCGATGAAGTTTTCTGCTGACAATGCGCTCGTTGTTTTGTCTCCAGCAACATGCACGCAGACAACAAACAGCCAGCGGTACACTAAGAAAACTACATGGTCCAAAGATCTTGAAATACCGTGTTAATATGCGATGAGAAAACCTGCTCAATGCGAAATTGTTGAGCCAAATGCTATTATTTGTAAAATTCAACATACATTTTTCTATAAATTATAAATAATATCTTGGACTTTTTCACACATTTTCATAATCTTTTGGGTTAAGCATCTTGTTCAAGAGTCCCAAGAATCGGTCTCAAAATCTGAATGATACTGCTTAGAAGTGACTTTCCAAAAAGCAGAAATATTATTTTGTATGTTCATTGAAATTTATTCTTCACAAAATCAAAGCTTGATTTTTTCGAGTGTAGGCAGCAGGCAGCAAGCAACCGGCAGGAAGGCGTTTGCCACTTGAGCCGTTCTGCTCGAGTGTTGTTGCCTAATCTTAACTCTTAACTCAGCTCTTGGCTGACAGGTTGGCAGTCGCATCGAAACGCGCAAATTTCGCAACAGTTAGACGCAGAAGGCGCTTGATTTCATTTTGCTTGGAGCTGCACTTCAATTTGCATATCCATGAATTGGAAGTCCTGTAGAGAAACAGGGCGAGAGGCAGAGCGACAGAGAAGATTCATTTTGCTCATGCTATTCATTTTGATGTTGTGCTACGGTAATTTCTAGGCAATTTCTTTACTTCACACACACAAAGACACGCATACATATGCATATATGCAGACACATATGTGCACTGAATTTTCAATACTATTACCAATTGCAGTTAAACCCCTGTATTTGATTGACGCCCATGACGAAGCCCAGGACGAGAATGACGTCAACGCATGGGAAAACGCTGCTTATGTTGCTGATTTTGGGTTTGCCAACTGACGTTGATGTGGCATCTACGTGTGTGTGTGTGTTATGTGTGTGTTCGCTCTAGGAACATGCCATTTAAATAGCTTGAAGACTGGGCCTTTTAATGCTGACGCACGGTAATGTTGGCAACGTGAATCACAGCATCGATTTGTGCAGATTTGGAAGCATGCAAAATGAGCACGACTTGAAAATACCCAAAGACTTTGTTACTTAAACTATATAAATTACACATATTCGTCCTACTTCTGAATGTGCTAACTAATCTGCCGATTACACAGATAGATAAATGATGAAACTGATTCGATTACGATTTTCAGAACTAATTGCAAGCGTTGTTATTATCTGTAGATAATTATCAGAGCAGATATTAAAGCTTATATACGTGTATGTTGAGGCCAATTTATTCCATTAAAACATTCGACTTTAGAGAGTCCCAGTAATGTAATTATTTCAAGTGCAACCACACTTGTAGGTCACACATATTTCTAGTCGCACATATTGATTCAATTAATAACATACACATTTGCAATGCTTTCAGTCACATTTTATATACAATTAGTCGCCCTGATTTAAATAATTGTTCTTCAGTTAAATTGATTGTATGTATCTATCTGAATGTATAGACTTGCTTCTGATTAGTCACAGTTAACAACCCTCTTAATTTGTTTGAATATATTCAACCCTTAAATTGTGCTATAGGTAGAAACAAATGTGAGTTGTCTGTCAAAAGTAAGTTGCCGATTTAAGATTTAATCGACTGGACTTTCTTTCTTGTTGCTTGAATTAGTGACAACTTGGGTCGATCCCAAATGTTGAACATGCTGAGCCTTAAATGAGTCATTTTGTGCATTTGTGGATTGTTCTTAGAGTAAAATAAGCTTCATTGACCCTTAAGCACTGTCACATTATGTGTGTGTGTGTGTGTGTGAGTGTGAAAAGAGATCTGTACAACAATGTAAATGAATTTATATATTTTTCGGGAGCTGGTTAGCATTATTTAGTTAGTTCTAACTTTTACCGCTTTGAACCTTTGAGTTGTACTTTTTAAAGTTCGTTAGCTCATTAAAGTTGACAAGAAAAAGAGTCGTTAGAGTGAGATTTAAAATCAAATTAAATGCCTGTTGACATCCCCACACGGATAGACAAACACTCAAACGGAGCCCTTGCGAATCCCGGCGATGAATGTCCTTGATGGGAATACTTTCGAATATCCTTGCTGGTTCTGGTCCTGCTTCTGCTTCTGGTCCTGCACCATGAAGTGTCTTGTAATAAATATCTCTCAAAACTTTGCTCAGATGTTCCAGCTGTGCGTCTAAGCTTGTGAGTATCTGTGTGTGTGTGTGCGTGCGAGTGTGTGTGTGTATGTGGGCACCTCATGTGTAGCGATAAAATGTATCTAATTTAAGATGTTTTTGCCGCTCGAGCGACTGACAGTCTCACACATACACACACGCACACACACACACAAAGCAGCAGCAGCAGCAGAAACTAACGACAAAGTACGAAGCAGTAAACATTTTCAATTTGACAAAACTTTTTACCTTTGACCACAGAGCAACATGATGCAAAGGAGGCAAAGAAGGAAAACGACGCCAGCCGCTTGCCACTTGCCGCCTGCTAAGCTGAGTGGGCATGGCACCCGCAAAAGCTGTGACAATGTGAGGTCAATGCGGCAACTGACTGACAGACAGTCTATGCGAAAATTACGCACACACACACACATACACACACTCGAGAGCAGACAAAGTACACTTTCAAATTGCAGCAGCAGTTCTTGGGCATTGCGCATACGCCGCATGAGCCCTGACCGTTGGCCTCCATTTGTGGGTGTGTGCGCGGGTGTGGGCATGTAGAAAGTGTTTGTGTGGGTGCGTCTTCAAGTATGAAATTGTTGTGTTCACACTAAACTTAAGTAACTGAATTAAAATGCGGCTAATAGAGTAGCTGCAAACAAATGACAATGTGACAAAAGGAGAACAAAGTAGCTGCTTTTCGGGTGCTGGATGAAGGCTGGGACTGAGGCTGGGCTGCAGAGGCGGGGCGGAAACTTGACAGCTTAGTTGACAACTTTAAGCCTTCGCTTGGGTGTGTGCGTGTGTGTGTGAGCGTGTGTTTTGAGTGAGTGTTGGGTAGAGGCCCTTTAATGTGTGAAATGACTAGTGGAGAGTTTCCTGCATTGCCCAATGCCCTTAAAAACAAAGCCAAGAAATCTGACATTACCAAAAGCAAACATGATTTGAACTGCAAACTTTAAGCTGATTTCATGTGCGTCTGTGTGTGTCTGAGTGTGTATATGTGTGTGTGTGTGTGTGATATTTGTAGTTGCAGGTGCAAATAGCCGCGAAATTGACTGCGCTTGGCATTTCCCGCAGTCAACTTTGATTGCAATTTGTCATTAGTTGCAATGCAATGCTGTTAAATGCTCTTCTCACTCCACGTGTTCTTGTTGCTGCAAATCTGTTATCAAAAAACCAAAAAAAATAAGAACATCTGCAACTCAGGAGCAACATCAACAGTAAGCGAAACTTTGTCGCCATTGCTGAAAAGTTTTGCAATCGCCAGTGCCTCATAAACCTAATGCACATGAACACACACAGTTTGTGTATGTGAATAAGAGAGAGAGAGAGAGTGAGAGAGAGAGAGGGAGAGAGAGAGAGAGATTGAGATAAAGATGGAATACATCGCATAATATGCGAACTGGGGCCCCGCCACATAAATGAAAGTTGTGCCTTGGCCAGAAAATGAACGCCTTGAGATTTCGAGCAGCCACGCAAATTTAAATGACTCTCCAGATGAGTATTTGAAATTGGAATTGCGTTTGGGATAGTGATTTGGATAAGGATTGGTCTTAAAGGCCTGTTCTTTCTAATTATACACATGCAGACAACCACACATAGCCAACAGCCGACAGCCAACATGCGGCAACCAGCGGCAAGACTAACAACAACAATGACAAGCATAATCCGCTTAGGCCGCAAGCTGGCAAATCAAATTGAAGGGCCGCAGCAAATATTTTAAGCTAATTTTCTTATTTTCACTTAATTTGCAGATGTTGTTGGCTTAAATCCGCTCGATACAGATACACACACACACACACACACACACACACACACCCACACACATGCGCTCGCTTGTTAACTGTGAAGTGCGTTGACGTCCTCATCCTCGTGCTCGTCGTTGTGGAGGGTTGCCCAAAGTCAATGACGCCTTCGCCAGTTAGACTAATAATAAAAACTTAATACGGTAATCCACTTATGCCCCACGCACACTGGCACAAAGCTAATGACTCCAACTAAAACAAAACACCAACAATTATATTCGTTTCTTAACCGGAGTTCAATTGACAACATCATAATTTTGCCTAAATTCTAAAAAACTGAACAATTTTTAATTTGGCAGCCAAGTGAGCCGATCTCGAGGATATTATGCTTTAATGTTTTAATTATGATGGCTCGTTGATTAGGTAAGTTTATCAAAAAAGACTTTCATAGTCTGGCTGTAGCAAGAGATCGGATCAGTGGCACGAGTTATCAAGATATCTTTCTAACTGAGAGACTAATAAGCATAGAAACAGACACACAGACACACAGACATGGTCATTATTGAGTTAGACACACTTCTACAAAATGGTTATGTGGCAGTTTAATTTTTCAGCTGATGAGTTTCCATTATTTGGAAATGCTGTGTAAATTTGGACTGTGCTGAACCACTGTGTGCCCCTGGCACGCATTTCCCCTGCTGCCACTTCGCCCCATTATGCAACTGCGTATGGGATTTTGCTTCATTATTTTTATGTTTGCTTTTTTCTTCTTATTTTTGTGGTCTGTGGCCAAAATGGAAGAGTGGAAAGTGGAAAACCAAAGTCTTGCGGCGCGCACATTTTTCGTGTTGCCGACTTAACACTTTTCAGCTCAGCAAACATACGCAAATAAATTATGATGTGTGTGTGTGTGTGTGTGTGAGTGTGTGTGCAAAGAGAGTCAACGAGCGAGAAAAGCAAACACTTGGCCGCAAAGAAAGCGCAAAAAAAAGAAGTAAAATAAAGAACTATAAAGTGTTTGAAAGCTGAGACCGTTGACTTTGGCGTCGAGCTGCAATTCAATTTCGTCAGAGCTAACTGAGTGTATTACAGTAAAAGAGCGATACTTAAAATGAATGATTACCGTGGCTGGGAGAGGTATGGGGGGTGGGGCTGGGGATGTTTGCTTAAAGGGCGCCACTTGGAGCAGTTAAAGTGTTGTGCGGGCTAAAAGCTCGAAGACAACTCTTAAAGTGCAACAGCAAAGAAACACAAAGTAATCAAAGAACTTTCTGCTGAACTTCTTGTTGGGAAGTTATGTGCCTCGTTCAGACTGGACTCGATTTTGAACATCGAATCGACTCTGGGCGTGATGTGAGCCTTGTAGGTGAAAAAGCCTGAACTCTAAGAAAAGCTTTTGAAACGAATTTGGCCAGAATTTTACAAGTTGTTGAGACCAAAAAGGAGAAGTTTAAAGAAAGGCATTTTCAGAAGAAAACTTGAAAATTGAGATTGATCAATTTATAATATAGCTGCAATAAATCTATACAACTATCTTTATACTCTGAACCCACCAAGAATGAAGAAAAGGGTATATTAAATTTGCGAAAAAAATATGTAAATAAAGTGAATAAATATTCCAGATCAGCAATAGAGTCGATTTAGCCATATCCGTCTGTATGAGCAAGTCGATCTCAGAGTCTATAATGGTCAAAATTGAAAAATATGTTCTCGTATACCATAGGCAGATCAAGTATATTTAATTTGCTCGTTAACTGTTCTGTTTCGCGTAAATATATAATTATAAAAATATATCCTTCTAATTGACATTTAAAAACCAATCGGACTATAACGATTTCATTAAGATCAGATAAGAAACGCAGATTTCGTTAACGAAAATATATTTTCAAATTGAGATACATGATGATTCTGGTTTCACGCCACCTTCAAGTTGGGCGGTCTCAACTAGAGCCTTTGAACTTGCTTTTTTTGTTTGTTCATTTCCTGTGAGTGCTGCACAACGATCCATTCTTCGATGGTGTGGAATTATGAGTATTTTGGGCTTAGCTAAGCCCATCTGCTTAACAATTGTCGCTGCTTTAGGCTAATTGTTGTTGTTTGCCAGTTTTTATTTTGTGGCTTTGCTGTTTGTCGCCTTCCTCTTTGCCATTTGTACGGCAAAAGTCAGCGCATTGGCTTTGAATGCAAATCGGCCACGAGCTCCAATTTGCATGGCTTCTTTCAGTGCTGTTCCTTGTTGCTGTTGTTGTTGTTGGGTCTGCTATGCCAGTGATAAGGATAAGCCAACATTTAGCCAGGCAGCAGCGGGTGGAGCAGAAGCCGACAACCATTTTGGGACTGCTTGGCGCCTATCGTCTTTAAATTAGTTTAATAACATTGCAATTCTTTTATCTGCCGCAGGACCTATCCAGCTGGCCGCTAAGCCTCTTTATCGCCCCGTTTTCTTTCATTCTCTTTTTATTTCTGTTGGAGAGAACAAATTTATAAATTAATTCCGCATAAAAATTGGGACCGATTTTCACAATGTTTGCATAAAATTTGCATATTTTCAGCAGACCCCTTTTTTTAAGTTTCCATTTAAATTTTGGCCTGAAGTTTAATTGCTTTAGTGCCGAAATTTTCAAAGCATTTCAACTATACGTCAACGAATTCCGAATGCATTTGCAGCTTTAACTTTTCAGCATTATCCTTGCATTGGCATTAACAGCTTGCTAGAGTGCATGATATTCGAGGATAATTACCCTCGAGTGCGATAAATATAATCTATGCCTTTGCCTTGGGATCTGACTCTTAAACTATTTGGAACGTATATCATTGCATACTTTCTTTCCGGCTGCAGCTGCAGTTGATTTTCAAAGTTGCCGCAAACAATGTTTGCTTGCCACACACCTGGCGCATCTTTAGCCTTTTGCAGTCACCTTTCCTAAGTTGCTGCCTTTCTACTGATGCTGCTCCTTCCTTTGCTCCACCCCCACCTCCACCATCCCTTAACTTTTTTTTAAGCAACGAACGTTTTTCGCATTCGGCACGCGCCGTTGGCTTGCTGCTCATTTGGAGCAGCGCCAAATACCGTTTGCCAGCGGTTCAAAGATATTTCAGTGCCCCCAACTAACCAAGCCCCCCCCCCCAAAAAAAAACCAAAAAAAAATTCGAAAAACCAAAAACAAACAGTTGAAAACAACTATCTTGGACGCGCCGAATATTAAATACCCTTGTAGACCGTTGCTTAAATACCCTTGTAGTCGTGCAAAAGGACAGATAAATGCTTAATTTTTGAAAGGATATATTTTAGAAATACCCAGATGGACGGATGAACAGAAGCTATATCACATCGAATATATCTACCTGATGAAGCATTTTTTGAGTGCGTTTCAAGCTTCGCGACAACATTTTAATACCCTCCATATATAGATATCACAGCCCACCGCTTTCTCACCTTATACACACACACAGACACATACACGCCCCACCCCCTTGACCAAATTTCACATGAAAAAAAAAAAAACAGGAATGCCCCAAGTGCAACCAAATGACCTTTTTAATTCGCGGCCATGCACTTTTCATACTCACACCTAACTGCATTTTACTCGCCATCCCCTATCGCTTTCTCTCTCCCACCTCTCTTTCCTTCTCTCTCGTTCTCTCTCTTTCTCTTTCTCTCTCAGGCCGACTCGTTTTCTTTATTTTTCTGCCATGTCTGAAGCTTTGGGTGTTAAATGAAATTTGCTGCTTTTGGCGCAAAAGAAAGTTGCAAAGATTTTTTGTGTTAATGCGCTTGCTGCGCTGCATTACGTGACACTCGCCTCGTGCCACTTCCCCTTACTGCTGTTGCCTGCCCCTGCTGCCTGCTGGCCATTGCCCCACACCCAGTCACGGTTCTTTCTCTCTCTCTCTCGCTGTTCCTTTAAATGAAGTCTGCTTAGTATGTGTGTCTCCGCTGAAATCAGTTTAAGCATTAGGGTAGCTGAGCTGCTGATTGTTTTGCTCCAGACCAGCCCCGTTTCCCCTAATCCTCCCACCTTCTGCTTGCACCAGGTTCACTCTAATATTCCCGTCTCTTTCCGGCTTTGTGGCTAAGGTCAAATTTATTTGACTCAGTAGTAAATTGCTGCACCATACCGTATCCAGCGATGTCGTTACATCTGACAGACCAACGCACACACCCACACACCCACACGCACACACACACACATACACATAAGCATGTGAGAAGCGTGCCGGAATTAGTGCAAAAAGTGCAAATGTTGCATTCACAAATTTTAATGGAATCGGATACAGCTGTCATCGTTGCCTTCAACTGCGACCCAGAAAGAGCCCGTCCACATTTAAATATAACATTGTTTCTGCATGAGTATAAGTATAAATAATAAATTGACATAACGGTTGTTTCCTTTTTATTGTTATAATTAATAACTTCAAATTAATATTGCAAATCCAAGTATGAAATACTTCGAATGGAGTATTGGAGAAATAAAGATGAGAACGTATATTTTCATACATATGTATATGTGCGAATGGGAATAGAAACAGAGAGACAAAGGCAGAAAGAAACCCGAAGTGGTCACAGTTATTAAATGACGTATAGACATAGAGCACAAGAGAGAGAATGGTGGTCTGGTTCTGCTAATCATTTACGTTTTTAAATTTACGTTACGAACCCAACTCATTAAAGCTGCAAAATCACACAATATATAGTGAAGTGAATATATAATTTTTAAGAAACCAAACTATGATAGTAACAAATAAACAATAATAAGATTAATCATCGATTCGGAGTTGTTTTATATATATCATTGAAACAACATATATATTATATATATATGAAGTTACTATCAGAAAGATTGTAAGCCATCTTCTCATATAATTATTTAATACACATTTATTTAAAGGTTATGAATTGAAATCTGACTGTGAATTTCGTTTTTTCACAAAAGAAGATATTATATATACATAAATATAGCTTACATCCCATCAAAGCTATACTTTTATATTTCTTTCAAGTTAAGGATTTTGTCTTATTGCAATTGATATTAAAAGAAATGTATTTGTTCATTGCTTTCCCAACTGCTACATACATATGTATGTATGTGCTTAATGCAATTCGCAAATAAGTTGAATGTTTCTGTTGATGCCTGTCAATTTTGTTGGAACTCGAGCGACTTCTAGCTGCAATCTAGACTGCTAGAACTGAGCTGGGGCTAGGGTCCCTTATCTGCGCATAACTTTGAGGACATCTCATTAAGCTGACGGTCGACGAAAAATTAACGTTAAAAGCGCTTGGAACGGAATTTATTGCGTTGGTAAAACTAAACGCAGCTTCGAGGTGCCGGTGAAATTGTCAGTTGCATCAAGGAATCTCAATGGGGTACTAAATGGGGAATAGCATCACGAGAAAACACACACACACCCACACACACACGCACACACACAAATACCCATGCACATCCAAACACCTGTGCGTAATTGAGGCTCTTACGATTCATGTTTCGTTTTTATTATCCCAAAAAAAAGCTAAATGAAAATTCCACGGTGACGTTTTTTATGCTGTGGGCGGCCGAGGGGCGCTAATAAACAAATAAGTGGGCGTGGCAGGCACAAAAACAGACGCTCAATTAAGGCTATTAACGTTACAGGGACACACACATACACACACACACACGTACACCCTGATGGACAGAGAAATTCAGAAAGAGAGAGAGAGCGAGAGAGTCAACCATTGGCAGCCATTTGGTTTTATGGCTCTCTCTATAAAAATTCCTTAGTTGAAATTTATTTGCGCCATTAGACGCGCATTAGAGGCAGCCACCCAACCACCCAAACAACACACCACCCAAGCGCAATCAGCCACTCCAAGCTGTGGGCGCAATGATTATGCAGCCTAGTAAGTAAGTGTGTTTTAATACCCTGTACCATCACAGACCCATACAAATGGGTATTATCAAATTGAACAATTGAATATGGAAAATGAAATTAAGTATACGCTCGCGATAAACTTCTGTTTCGTGTTACTTCAATTTATTACAACTATGGCTTACTTTCTAGATTAAAATTACATTCGATTTAAATTAATTTAACTATTTAATTAATTAATAATTAGAATTGAAAAGCGAAATAAGCAAATACATGACAATTAGTAAAGTGGCCAGGGCTATTAAGATCAAAATGTGTGATAAGCAAAGGGTATTCGGTAGTCCATCACTGTCCACTGGCGACTGGCATGCGCAAGTGTCAAAGGGGCAACAGGAATAGGAACAACAACTGGAACAGCACCCTCGACGCAATTGAAGAAGTCTCTTGCCTTGCAAATTCAATAAGTCAAGTTCAAGTTTCTGTCGCTCGCCCAATTTTGGTTTATTTATGAGCGATACAAACGAATAAATTAGGCAGAGGCCGGCTGGCTGGTGGGCTGGCTGGCTGGCAGGATGGCAGGCTGGCTGGCAGGCTGGCGCGCTCCACAGGATGCTTATCGGCCGTCTAATACACACTCACACTCGCACAGTCAGTTGAAACGTGCGTTAGGTTATTCGGTTGTTTAGTTGGCCGCCTCGGGCTTATTCCCGCTTAACCCATTTAAGGGGGTCATTCGTCAAATTGGCCATAAAAACGCTTAAGCCCACAATAAAAACGAAGCACACAAACAGAAAACAAAATGAACGATAGGCAAAAAAAGCAACAAAAAAAATACAAAAGCAACCAAAAATAAAACCGAAAGCGATAACAAATCAAGTTTCGATACACCGCGATTTCAATGCCCTTTCGCACTTGCTTGCTGGACTTAATACGGACAGATCAATCGACCAAGGACACAATCATCTACATATGCATGCTATATTCAAATTATATAACTATGTTTGGTGCCGACTATAAGCAGCCAAGATCTGAACAGAGCGATGTTCAAGGAACTTAAGGTATATATTAAACAAAAAGTTTTTAACATAACAGATGCCTAAGAAAAAATCGATGTCAATTTTTTTTTTTTTTTTTTGGGCTCTTTAGCATTTAGATTTAGATGCTCCTATTGACATTCTGAATCCTTTAGACCAATAATGAATGTTTTATGGGTGTATGTTTGTGCCAATGACATAGGGCATTCGAGTAAACGGTGACAAAATGAGTTGGTAACTGAACGGGGATTTGCTTGGGCTTACACGAAAGGTGCTTGATCGACAGACAACAACAATAGCAACAAGAACACTAACAACAACAACAGCAACAACGACAGCAACAAAAACAAAACCAGCAGCACTCAATGCAATCGATTATGTGAAATCCTATGAGCACATCATTTGCTGTCCAGGCCCAGATTGAGCTGCTGCTGCTGCGGGTGAAATGGGGAGAAATGTGTGCCTAATGTCAGCATATAATGAATATGGCCAGAGCCTGGAAATCCGTTTCGAAAACTGTTTGTCCAAGTCGTCAGGACTCTCAACCACCAGCAACTGTCTACACCGGTCTACAGAAAGTGGGCAAGTGCAGTGCCTCTCCCGCGTGCATAGTAACAGGCATTTCCCGGCGTTCCCCGCCCCATTTATTCGATTCATTTTTCAACCATTAATTCTATATATACTGTATAGGGTCGGAGACGTTGCTTTATCAACTTCTCGCCAAAATAATTACCCTGGGTACAAATATTTGAACGTAGAGCTAAAGACCTTGGTAATTGATGCCATTAAAGTGTTACACAATCCCCAACAGTGGCAAAGATAGCTTCAGCTTAGGCTGGACAGTGTTCAAAGTCTGCCCTATATTTGAACAATTAGCATGGCTTATATTTGTATTATTTGCGACCAGAATCCGAGAGAAATTGCTGCATTATTCTTGATATAGAATTATTTGCTGGCTGGAGGACTTCTCCGATTGATGCTTAATAGAAGATGCATTCCATTAGGAGCAGTTAAGCTGAGTGGCAAACTGTGAACACTGAACCATTGAAACGCTCCCACTACCACCCAACACCTCCTTCCACTTAAAGGCACACACAGCCAACGTTCCTTTGCGGTGACCCACATGGGCTTTGAATTTGTTGCAGTAGACGGTAAAGCAAATATTGCAATATCTGCATGCAAGTGTGTGTGAGTGTGTGTATGTGTATGTGTATGTGTGTATGTCATGTTTATTGTTGGTTACACTATGTGGTTGGTATTAGTCGGAGCCACGCGCATGCGATCAGAGCGGAAGAGAAGAAGAAACATGTTGGACGCGTTATGTTTTTGTTTGAATACCCTGCTGCTATCATCTTGAGAAGGGCATATGCCCTAACAAAAGATACCTTTCTAGTTAACGGATAAAGAGTAGAGTTTATTTTTGATATTGGCTTACATTTTGGAAACTAAAACAAACAGAAAATTGAAAATGTTGTTGAGTAACGTGACGTGCCAAAGTTTTTCACAGAGCAGAGATGTGTTTGACTGGCTGAGTTGTATGCAGCAAATACGCTTGCCAAGTCATTGCCACAACAAACACTCAAGGGCTGAAAGGCTTTTCGCTTACAAGTGGCAACCGGAAGTGTTGTGCGGCTCACGAGCCCACTCAGCATATACACGTACACACACGCACACACATACACACACGCACACACACATACAATTGCACGCACGCACTCAAGAATCCGGGCAACGGGTAACGGTTATGAGGCTACTAAAGATGGGGCAAGCAAACGGCAGCAGATGGCAGACATGTTGATAGGTGGAAATTGAGGCGATTGCTTTTGAAAATAGACTTCACAGTTCGCTCGCCGCAACTCTTATGCACTTTGGCCTTAACTAACACACTCGCACCCAACTGTCCCGCAACTGGTTGATAGGCCTTTGCTTGACTACGTCCAAACGATTGACCAATTGACCGACTGAATAGCTAAATGTTAAGTGAAATTGCCCAGCTGATTTGTGGAGATAAACACCTCAAAACATTCGTACCTTTGTGCAGCCAGACGAGCAGATAATTTATGAAATTTAACAGCAACGAAAAGGTCTGCAGACTGAATCCCTGGGCGGACCAAAGGGTTCCGTCATTACTTGATACTTGCCCAAGAGAATATTTGATTTGCCGGCAGACAAAAGCCAGAGAATCGTTTGAGAAAGCAAATTATATATATATATATATATATATATATATAGAGAGAGAGAGAGAGAGAAGGCGAGAGAGATGGTCTGATATTTATTACTTGCCCAAAGAAATATGAATCGTTCCAGAATATTTAAGTTGATGACAGACAACAGCTAGTGGAACGTTTACGGAAATGAATTAAAGACACAAACACAAATGAAACAAAAGCAGAGATAGAGAGAGAACAAGAGAGAGACTGATTAAGTTGAAGTTTAAAGGGTTAACAACAAATATGGGTGGTTTCCTGGGCAACCCATAAAAATAAAAGTGTATCGCCATGTCGGCTTGTCATTTAGTTTTCAACAAATTTAGCTTAATTAAGCAACGTCTGTTTTATGAGCTCCAATTTTCTCGAAACAAAACAGCCAAAAAACTTATGCTAAAATTTATGAAAACGACTTTACCGAAGTCGTCGCTAAAATAAATAAAATGGCTAAAGCGGAATTCGGTGAACGAGTGAGACGGAAATGGGGTAGAGCGAGGCTGAGGCAGGAGCGGGTGCAGAAAAGCAGTTACAACCAAAAAAGTTGGGGATGTAGAAGCGGAGTCCGTAGCAGGAAAGAAGGCAGTGACCTTTTGGGCGTTGACCAACAAACTAATCACAATAATCACACTGAAATAAAATTAATAAAAATGCGTGGCCCCTTGGCACGACAGCGAACATTTAAGAACATAAATAAAAATTAGCAAAACCAACAACAAACCAAGCAAAACCAACAGCAACAAGCAAAATGGCAGCGACAAGAATACCCACACAACAGCGAGAGAGAGAGAGAGACTGAGGGGAGAGCGAGAGGGAGAGAAAGACAAGAGCTGGAGGTAAAGTTGAACTTGGACTTGGCTTGTGGCTGTGTGTAATAAAAGCCACAAATATAAAGAAATTACACAACATATTGTGGGAAGCGGCAAGGGGAAAGGGGCAAAAAGAATGGAACGGAAAAGCAGTAGCCACACACCGGAAAAGTTAAAGCAGCTGGCGAATAAACGAAAAACTAATAAAAATCCTTCGGCCAACAAGCAAGAAGAACAACAACAGCAAGCAACAACAATAACGTGCAAAATTAAATCAACATGGCAAAAACAAATATGGAGGTGGCCCGTAATGACCCAGTTCCAGATCCAGACGCAGACCCAGACCCAGACGCAGACCCAGACGCAGACCCAATCTCAGCCCCAGACCCAATCTCAGACCCAAAACCAATTCGCTGTCGCAGTCAGTCTGGAGTCATCTCACCTGACTGGCAACCCACCGACAATATCTGCTTCTACGTTTTCGTTTACTTCTATGTCTTCGGCCACTTTCTCTAATTGAAGCCAACGAAACTTTCCATCATAAAAATAATTAACTTTTAGTGTAAAATGGCAGCAAATCGTTGAGCGAACGCAACATTAAAATGGAAATGAGGAAAGATTTCATGATTGCCAGTCAGTCTGAATCTAGATCTGTTCTTTCGGTTTCGGCCAACTTGCCGTCATCTTGCTGGGCGTAACCAAATTGAAGACAAGCAAAAGAGCATGACATCATACTGAAAAAACTCACCGATTATTCCAATATTATAGTGATCTGATGTTGCTCTAAGGACCACAAGAAATCTCGTAACTATAGAGCTTTCAGGACAAAAATTGCCCACTCGACAGATATGAAGCAAATGCACAGATATATTCCAAGTCAGGCTGGTAGTTCAGATAATGAAAAAATAATATATATATATATACATATTTATATATATACAGATATCACATTCAATGCGGTACAAACATAACGACAAGACTGTTTTACCCTATTGAAGGGTATACAATATAAATCTGGCCAACTTGTCTTATGTATGCGTAATAAAATGAGTTTTAAATGCACTCAGCAATCATGCGAATGAAATTATTCATATTCCGTCTCTCTCTCTCGCTCTCTCTCTCTCTTGCTGACCCTTAGACAAAATCTCTGTCTCGCTTGCAAGAGGCAAGGCACCATCGTCCACACTTATCAAGATTATCCGGGTGGATACAAAAAGTTGAGTTTCTCTTTTGTTTGCCGCAAGTGGAATTAGCTTCGGGCTTAAAGTATAACAAACTGCTAATTTTAAGCTCACAACGAGTTGAGTTATTGTTTAAATTGTTTGAGCTTCAGTTGCTTAAAATGATTTGGCAAAGTGGAAGTGCGTATATTGTAATATATAATTAACACACCCGTGTGGCTGGCGGGCATAAGAATACCACCACAGTGAGTCATAGCTTATCGTATACTGATATACGTACTGATATGACACGGGGATGACACTACTCGGTTAAGTACCTCTTGTAGGCGAAAAGTTCTTTATCGTCATTAATAAGGCAATGACCAAGTCGATTCAGTGATGCCTTGGGCTTCTAATACTGGAATCCCCTGTTTTTTGAATAGGCGAAATTTGGGCTGACGGTAGCAGTGTTCTAGCCTCTCAGTAAGCGGGGTGAAATCTTGCCGAAATGACTGCTAGGGTTATGCTTCTACCGCCTCTGTCCCGTTCAAGCTTGGCAAATCTCCAAGCACGCTTTCTGGTTCGTCGTCATTAAGTTGGCAGTACAGGTTCAGATGTTACACAAACGTTATAACGTTGAAGCTGATGAGAAGCTCAACTAGCTTGGGAGGGCGGTCTCCAGGATACGGAGGACCCAAAAAGGTGAGCTGCTATTACAGCTGAATATGGCATACCTCGGCACTAAGGAGCCTTGTGGGGGATACGATGGGTGAGCAAGCAGAGGTTCGATCTCTCGCTCACCGTGTGACTATCGAATCCAGGGATCTCGATGAGATCACGACAAAGGAGGGCATGTGCAATGAGCTGCGCAAATAAGTTGACTTGGAGATATCCCGGCTTCAATTAGGGTACCTGCCGTACTCATTACATGCCACAAAGTAATAGAGTACATACAGGTGCAAGTCAACAACGATGTTGTCAAATCCAAGGAGTCTATAAAATACCTGGGCTGCAGGTTGAACAATAGACTCACCTTCCAGCTACACATAGAGTATGTCAGCCAAAGAGCAGCCAAAATGCAAGGTGCCCTCCCGCGCATGTTGCCAAATGTTGGGGGTCCTAAGCCAGGGAGGCGACAATTGCTGGCACGAATGGTGCAGTTGACCTACTAGCGAACGAGATGAAGGAGATTCGCACTAGAAGGATAGTAGCGGTGGACGCTATGGAGGCCATCCGAAGCACAGCGAGATCAGCGACCATGGACACTTGGCAGGATAGATGGAGCGCAGCGAGGAAAGGAAGGTGGACACATCGGCTAATTCCTAACCTAGAGGAATGGATGGGGAGAAATACCGGTGATTTGGATTAGTATCTAACCCAGTTTCTTTCAG
This sequence comes from Drosophila paracracens, assembly GCA_035044025.1. Taxonomy (NCBI): domain Eukaryota; kingdom Metazoa; phylum Arthropoda; class Insecta; order Diptera; family Drosophilidae; genus Drosophila; species Drosophila paracracens. The sequence goes on from JAWNMN010000487.1 coordinate 66,417, forward strand.
GTCACGGCGGTTACAGGAGCCATTTGCACAGGTTCAGGCACGAGGACACCCCGCAGCGCCCAACCAGCCCGGAACATGTCACTACCTCAGTGCCCGAACCGGAGAGATTGGTACAGCACATGATGGAGAGATGTCCGCCAGCTCATCATAAGCATACATGACGGAGAGTGCCTAGTTAGGCAACCCGCCCCGACGAAGTAGTACTTTACGGTAATGCCGTCGGGTCTGGGATGTGTTTGGGGGTGAGTATAGTACGCATGCATTGACGTTGTCTTTGAATCGTGCATGCAGTTGGCCCGGGCCTCTGTATCTCCAGGAGATTCTCACCTCCGTGGCGTACCAAAAAAAAGTATAATTAACACACACACTTGCATACACATGGAGACAAATTTGGAAGCTTTGCTCGCCCTCAAATTGCTTGACTGCATTGAACTTTTGGCATAAATTGCATTTAATTTATGCACAATTGATACGGCTGCAACAATAACACACGCTACTTGCAAATTATGTTGCACGCGGCAAGTCAGCAGCTTGAATTACAGCAACGACATAATAACAGTTGTTAATTCAAACGACAAACATTGTTAAACTCAGAGCTGCAGCCTAGTAACTCAGATATGTAAATAAATTTATTACAAAATTTGCTGTTGAATTCTGCAAAATAAGCAATAAAAAATATAAATAAATTATGCAATAGGAAAAAGCTACACTCAGGAAAAAAAAATTACACCAGAAAACTGTTACTGGTTTCTAAATATATTTTCGAAAGATACTAAAAAAAAACAAAAATATAAAAGAAAATGGGTTCGTAATTGCAAATGGATCAAATGGTTTCACAAGAAAATTTCTCAACTACCCTCTGAAAAGACCTCTCTCAAACTCTCAAACAATTTTATGTATGACAAGTGAAATTCTTATTGTCAATATTACAAGAAGTTTTCTAGAAATGTATAAATTTCCAATGAGCAAGTAAAATAAAGCAATTTTGGCAGCAATATAGCATTCCAATTTGGAAACTCTCGCTTTCAAATTGTGGAAAATATATTGTCTCATCGATTTACAGTTCTTGATTTCGACTTTAACACTTTATCTGAAATGGACAGAGTAGGGGAATTTTCTAAAATAACAGGTCGATCCTGTTTTTAAAGTGTATAGAGTAGCGGGTGAGCAAGGATAGCGAGATTAGCGAATGGCAAATGTCAAAATGTATGCAGACGCACGTATTCTCTTGTAGGACCAATTGAAATGCACGACAAATTTAATAAACATTTTCAAAAATTTGTTTCATGCATGGACATGTGAGGCGTAACTTTCTCACGCACACACAGAAGAAACACCCACACATAATTTGTTCAACTGTCGTTTAGGGCTTTACCCAGCACCAACTCAAATGACGACTCTCTTACCAGCTTCCCAGGCTTACTCTTCCTACTTCCTGCACAACACATATGCCAATTTCCACGCCCACTCGCACGCCCATTCACTACTTTCCGTCTCCACCTGTCGCCTCCATGCTGTGCAAATTCAATGGAAACTAGTTTTTATGAGACATAAACTGTTACATGGCAACAATTCTGCCAATCTGGCTGACGTTAAGGCGCGGCTACGCCCACACACACACACACGCACACACACATGCGACTATGGCTATGTGCCCTAATACGCCCCAAAGGTTTAGGGCCATGTTTGCCTGCCGGCGGTTACTGAGAGCAAAAAGTTCAAATGCAAAATGAAAATTAAATACAAATGCAGAGTACTCGACTGTTAAAAACTGCGCCCCGCCCAACCAGACTCTTCCATCCACAATCTCTCCTAGCATGTGTGTGTTTATGTATCTGTGTGTGTGTGTGTGTGGCAAGCACCTGACTTTTGGCCAAACAAATTGTTATAATTCGAAAAACATTTGTGTGGTTTCAATTCTGTAGAAAACATGAAAATATATGTTTGTCTTGCTTTCCCAAATGCCACACGACCATGCCCAATTCTAGCTTTAACATTATCGTCATTATCTGAATCATCATCATCTGAATCATTTTTTAATCCTTACAGCATTTAGTTAATCAATTGGATGATTTCAAAACTGTTAAGCTTACTTAAATACAATTGCCATGAAATTAAACTGCTTGCAAAACACACACGTGCTCGACGACAGGCTACCCTGCAATTTCACAACAAACTTAAAATTAATTAATTCAAAATTAAAATGTTTAGAAAATCGCAATACATTTGGAGACAAGTGTTCTCAAAGTATAATTTTAAAATGGAAGCTTGTGATTCTCTAAAAACCAACCATGGATCCTATATGAAAGTCAGGGTACGTAAAATTTATTATTATTTTCGTGCAAAGATTAGAATTAATGGTAAAGGTATAGCCTGAGATGGGGCACAATAGATATAATAGGTCGCACTGCATTCTTATTTATTTATAAATGATACTGACATATGTTTACATATTTGAGCGAAGGATTCATTCAAAATGGACAGTGCTTGGTTGGGTGGCCTTAAATCAACTCACTTGCAATTTATTGAATATCCTGGAATCAACTTTGACTGTTATGCACAGTTTGAAAGCGCATTACAAAGTTCCACATTGTTTCTATTTTTATTTTCTCGTTTTTGTTACACATAGTTACCCCGCCACCAGGTTGAACGTTTATCTGCCATGCTTAGATGGTTAGCAGTTATTACGTTCTCTAACGTGAAGTTGATGTTTTCTAAATCGCTTCCCAAACAAGTTCAGATTTGGTCGAGCAGCGCAGCAAAGTTGCGCACACACTTTATGATTGTCCAGTGTGTGTCTGCCTGTGTGTGTGTGTGTGTGTGTGTGTGTGTGTGGGGGTCTGTGCTAAGATCCACACACAGACAGACACGTTATTTGTTTCGTCCAGGGCGCAGATAAAATTAAAATCTCACAAAAACTAAGCAAACAACCAAAAATAAGAAGTAAAAACTTTCACCTTTACGAAAACTTTTCTTTGTCTGACAGAGCGTTGCGTGTATATATACGTGTGTGTATGTGTGTATGTGTGTGTGTGTCTGTGTGTTTGTCCTTGTAATACCTTCGAATGTGATTTTGTTAATATTTAAACAAAGGTCGCCGCCACCATTTTTGTTGTTGTTTCTGTTATCGTCCCTTAGGCCCCACAATTTTTCATCTGGCATTGTCTGCTCAAAAATTTTCGCGCTTGCCTGCTTTTGCTGGAAAGGTGGTTGGTAAGTGTGTGTGTGTGAGGTTGGGGGATGGGGTAGAGGGTTTGCGTCTGCCTCTTGTGAAGAGAGCATTTGACGCGGAATGTGTTTTGTTTTAGTTGTTAGTCGCTTTACCTGCTGCTGCTGCCCTATAATGTCCTTTGCTTGTTGTCCTTGTGTCCTGCTGTCGTGCGTCTTTTATAGTTGTTACCTGATTTGCTGCCACCATTTTCGATGGCATTTTCAGTTTCAGTTCAAAATTATGCAATGCGTGTTCCGCAAAGCGTTTTCATTTCATATGCACATAACATAGATATATATATATATATAAATGGGATGGGTTTCTAATGAGTTTCCCAAACGGTTTTAAACCGCTTGTTACAATATTACGGATATGCTAATCGATTTTTATCGATAAGTGGAGCCGGCGTGATCAGTATATATATATATATACATATATATATATATATATATAGATACATATACATATATATCATATATACGCTCGATTTTCCATTTAAGGTTTCATTGGCGATTCCGTTTGTTGGAATGTGAGTGGGAATCGTGTGATATTCGTGTTTTGTTTTTCCAGCTGCCATTGTCCTCGCATCTTTACTCTCTGTCTCTTTCGCCCTGTCTCTCTCTACCTCTCTCTCTCTCTCTCTCTCTTTGTCTCTATCTCTTTCATTCTCTCTCACTCTTGTGGTGCGTCATTTGGCTTGGCTTTTATTATTATTATTTTTACGAGCGCGCGTTTTCTGTTCTTTCATTCTGTCGTTTTCCTTTTGCTTCTTTTTGTCACAATATAATGGAATTTATTTTATGGCCAACAGGTAGAAAATTTGTTGTCCTCCTGCGTTTGGCTAATTTCGCTTTTACTATTGCTGCCCAGCCAAAGGCCAGGGGCCAAGGGGCAAGGGCCTAAAAACACCGTACATAAGTATACATAAGTATGACCATAATGTCGGCCATATGTTTTTTTTGTTGTTCGTTTTTCCTTTTTCTTTGTCTTGGCAGAGGTGGACAGTGGTAGGGAGAGAATAAGGTGTCGCTGGCCCTTATGCTGCAATATTTTTTAATGCCCCAGTCGGGGCAGCAACATCCACATAAACATCAACAGCAGCAACAACAACAACAACAACAACAACAGCAACGGCAACAACAATAATAATTACATTGAAAACATTGCGACATCCGAACACAATTAAAATTTATTCAACGCCCTTAAGAGCGTGACTGGAGAGAAAATATCAACATAAATATGTAATAAGCAACATTGAGATGAGACCCCAAAAGACCTTTTCCCTCAACGACACACCTCCCCCACTCTCCACCGGCAATCAGACCATGAGCTGTGCAGCAGTGAGCATTATGCGATTTACATTAGCCTGTTAATACAATTAAAAAGTCAGCTAAGACATCGCTGACCAGTCTTTAGCCAGGACAATGAATCTTAGACCCACCTGTCCGCGACAACAACATCAACGGAAATTTGTGAAAATAATATAAAATTAAAAATGCTTTTATTTTGGGCTCTATTATATTTATGGGGGTCTTTTCAGGGCAATGAGGTATCAAACAATTAGCTAAAGCCGCAGCTTAAATATAATATATCCTGGCAGAGATTTACTTTGAATATTGAATACTATAACATGTTTTTTTCAGATCGGATCATACAAAACAAACTGGTATCAGCTAGTCTACTTCGTATCTCAGGTTATCTCCCAGCCGGCTCTTTCTTCCTGATGAACGTCAGTTTTATTTAAGTTTTTGTTATAGTCTAAGGGTATCCGGATCACAATAGCTTAGAAGCTTATTACTTTATTCGAATGCGTTTAAGATGCCATTTGGTTCTCACATTTTGTCTACGTGGTTTTTCGAGCCCTGTCACAATTTAACTTTTATGCTTGACTCATCTGTGTCTTAAGTTCGTCAACTTTGTGTCACCTTTGTGAACTGTTTTCTCAACCACCGCCACCCACTTTTGCTCTATTTCTCTCGCTCTCGTTGTCTCTCTTTGTCTCTCTCTCTCTCTCTCTTTATCTTTCTCTCCACACACTTGTCTTGCCTAAAAATCTCAGCTTTGTCTCTGGCCCCAAAATAAACACCAAGTTTAAAATACTTTGCATTTATGCGACAAATGCGAGGCGGGCTGGCCAAAACAGCTAGCTGAAATACACACAACACAAACACCCCGCATCCCGCCACCCACTGCCACCTCCACTGCCCCGAAGAGGTGACATGTACGCGAACTCAACCGATCCCGGCCAGGCACAAAGCTTTGCCATAAATCACTCTGCTGCCGCGTTGCCGCAGAATGACACACGTTTGGACAGGATGCCCTTCCCAATCACCGGTCTCCGGTCCCCTGTCCAATGTCCCCATGCCCTTGCCCCTTGCCCAATGCCCCATGCCTCTTGTTCTGCTACCAGTTACCGCTGCTCATTCGGCCAGCAGGTGGTACAGCAAGCTGTCACATCAGGCTTATACACCCATCCCATACCAGCCCACCCCACCCACTTCTCGTCACCCTCTCTCTCTCTCTCTTTGTGTTGTTTGCAGTTTTTGGGGGTCACAAATTGTTTTGGCTAGCGAGGATTCAACAAATTGGAAAGTGTTCACAAGTAGTCGCGCACGTGCCACTAACTTCCAGCCCAGAACGCTGCCAAACCGCCCACTCATCGCTCATGGTGTTGGTCATGGCCATTTAATAATAAAAAAATTTGAACAAAAGTTTTCGGCGGCTTTTCGGTGAGCTCTCCATTATTTATATAAAAATTCAAATTAAATAAGATTAATTTGGGTCCCCGACACCAACTCTGACTGTGACTCTGGCTGTAGCTGCTGTTCAACAGCTCTCCAAAAATCCAGAACACTCCTCACTCCTCAGTCCACTTCAATCCATTCTAGTCCTGCGCCAACTTTACGGCAACAAAGTGTGCTGCAACAACAGCAGTCACAGTTACGGCATTGACTTTGACATCAAGTGGCATGCCAGTTATTGTTGCTGTTGTGCGCGTGATTTTGGTCACTTTGAGGCAACTTTTGCATAATTCCACTCAGCGTCCACTTGAAGATGACTAATGATGCTGCCTGGCAGCCTGCGTGGTCTGCCTGTCTGCCTGCCTGCCAGTTGGCCATATGCCGCAAATATGTCACATTTGTCTAGTGACAGGCAGCCGCAGTTGATGACTACTTCAAAGTTTTACACATACACATAAAGAGAGAGAGAGAGAGAACGAGAGAGAGAGACAGCCAGAGAGACAAACAGATGATGGTGATGATTTTTCTAAGCTGTCATCTGCACTGCAAAAAAAAAACGCAATCCATGGCGCTAATTGTCAGACTAAACTATGCCCATTGCCTGCAGCTAGTTCCACAACAGGTTTTCCACGGTATTTCGCCAGAAACAAAGAAACAAATAATTCCAATTGTAGGCTGCAAGCTAATGAATCAAATACGAGAACCAGAACCATTTCAGCTTTACTTTCGAAAACAAACTCCTTAATATGAAGAAATAAAATACAAATGGCTTAAGAAATTAATATTTTTTCTTTCACTTTTCCATAATACGGAATATGAAATTGCAAATGTTGAATTGATTGACTGATGTAAATATTATTGAAATTTGCACAACTTAAATAAGTTCAGATTAGCAGAATCGAATACGTATTTCGAAATTGGCGTATCGAAAGTGGTTTGCATTTTGAAAATGTAGCGAAATCGAGTTAGGTATGAAAATGGTCTGCAACATTTGTGATTGATGGCCAAAATGCGAAAAATATTGCGACAAATCAAATTTTGAAACCGGGTTAGTTGGTTGGGGGTGCGGTCGAGGGGATGCGGGGGGCTGCGGGAAAAATGCAGCTAAAATTCAGAAATATGCATAGAGGAAGGTAACAAGAGGGTTTGGGGCAATGTTGGATAGAATGAATAACGGTAAGCTCTCGGCTGCAATTAGTGACAGCCTGCTGAATGCGAGGCCAGGTGGCACCAGCTCCATTTTGGTGTCAAGTTTGTTCGCTAATGAACAACAAACTTGAACAACTTGAACAACTTTAAGAACTGTGGGGATAAGTGAGCGAAAGGGGATGCAGCCAAGGAAGATAAAGGAGAAAAGTATAAGAACAAGCTGTAAAGAAAAATACCCACAATAAGGCTGCGAAATGAAATTAAATGAAATGCAATTAAAAACAATCAAATGCAAGTTGGCCAAGTGATTTGTATTTTCTTTTCCTTTGTGTTTTCAGCGGAAAACACAGATTAGCAACAGCAAGGGAAACGAAGCTGTAGCTGAATCGGTATCAAAATCATAATCGTAAACTTGGACATGCAAATGATGCTGGATGCATTTATGCAGGGGTCGGGAAAGGGGGGAGTGGCGCACTTTACTACATTGGAGAGGGAGCCTCAGGTAACACATTTGAATTCTGCACAACGATTGGATTTGCATCAGCGAAACGGATTACTAAAGCCACCTGAAGGCTAACGGTCCAAGTCCGTGGGCGTTGACAGTGGGCGTGGCATGCGACGGCTGCAATTTTCTATAAACTCGTTGCTGAGGAGATGTCGCAGCCAGCATCGGTATGGATGGTATGGGGAGCAGCCGCAGCAGTGGATAAGTATTTCATTCATTTCCATAATTTTAATAAAATTGAAGAAAAATATTCAAGGCGCTGCCTTGCCAAGCCAAAAATAAATGAAAAATACCAAAAAGTAAAAACTCAAATGGAAAATGCAAAAGCAGACAAAAAGCACACGCTGAGCCCAACACAGTGGTTCCAAATGCAGCCGACATTTTCAGCTTAAAACGAAAACGCCAGATCTTGGGATTTCTGCCTATCGTTTATCGACTATCGAGAAATGGAGCTATTTACAAATTATAGGAATTTAAGGAGGCTGCTCAATTTATATGTGCTTATGCAAATGAATTCATATATTTGTTAGCATATTAAAGCAAAAAAGACTCGTGAAAGTAAGCGAATCGATAACAGTTATCAATATCGATGATTATTAATATTGAGCACACAGTGCTGCTTACGTATGTCGCTGTAGCTATTGCTTTAGCTTCCCCTGTCGTTTTTTTATTTTTATTTGCCCGAAATACCCCCTTTTCCTGTCCACCTGCTCCTTGCCTTCAGTGGGCATGTTGCTATGCATGTGGCTCCACATTTACCTACAAATCCAGATCCATTGCTTTCACCAAACCGAGCAACTGGTTACCATCAACTGGCTACCTCCTCCTCTCGAGCAACTCATTCGCCCCTGCACCCCTTCCCCCTACCCTGCCACATCGCTGCTTGCCCCGACGTATATGGAATTGTGCGCGCACCCTGACAACCAAATGACATAATTCAGTTGCTGGCAAAGTTTTGACTGATGCTGATGCTGCCAAACGATGTCCTTGTTCTGCTGCTGCAGCTCCTGCCCCTCCTTGTGCTCCTGCTTTTCTTGTTGTTGCTGTATGGCAGTGTTGAATGTTGAATTTTGATGTTCGTTGATTGCCATCACCCATCTGCACACTTGTTTTCGAAGATATGTCACCAGGTGTAGCTGCGCATTTAATCCGACCCAAAGTCGCAGCATCAACAGCCAAACAAATGTCAGGCGTCAGTGTTTCGCATGGACCTCGGCCGGGCCATGGATTGCCCGCCAGAGGCACTTGTAAAAGTCAAAAGTCGAATGGAAGCGAAAACAACAAATGAAGCTTGTGTAACATGTGCTGACTGCCTCCCAGCCTGCCTGCCTGCCCGGCCGCCCGCCTGGTGCTGCGGTTTCCCTCTGTCCACAATGGAAATGACTTTCACTTGAACTTACTCGTGTGTCATGTATCATGTAACTCATACGCCGCGTGGGCCAATAAAAATAGCAAACACCGGCGCTGAAATTAAAATGCAAAGTTCAGATGTTTTTTCTTAATGGCTGCAGAGCATCACAACCATTGATTATCTTTGTTGTTGTGGCCTGAAAATAACGGAGAATGAAAAAAATTATATATAAATTTATTTATATGCATGTATGTATATATGTAAGATGTCTTCTTATCCATTGCTACACAATGTTAAACTCATGGGTAATATTAAGATAAGCAACTCTATGAATCGATATTAAGAACTATATGTATTCTGTTGTTGCTAAAGAATACACAAGAATATCAATTCAGCGTGACTTCTTGGCTGTCTTTTCTGTCTGTCTGTCCAGCTTTTAATATGATTTCATGATTCAATTACCAAAATGTAGCTCTAAAAACCATAACAGCTGCTACTTGGTATGTAAGCAGCCTAATTGAAATGCACCTCTCTTAGAAACGAAATCAGCAAAATATAATATAATTAATAACAAAAGCCTTCAAAAAATCCACTGGGAATAAATTTAATAGAAAGCTGTATGAACATTAAACACTTTTCCATTGATTCAAATTAAACGTAACAAATTGCTGTTCATTGCAGTAGAATCAATCACAGTCATATTATTCTCTGATAGTAAGCAATTGAAAAACAGAAGAAGAAAAATATACATACAAATATATAAATATCTGAATAATTGGCATATTTCTCACACAAAGTACATTAAATACAAGCAAACATTTTGTAAATGCACAGAAAAATGCATCAACTACGATCTTAACAAAAACAAATGAATATCTTAGACTTAGTTGCGGACATTTAAGTTTTAATACAAAATTTTAATTCCTTTTATGTGTTTCTAAGTTTTCTTTCAGATGAACATTCAAAATTTGTGCATTTAAAGTGAAATTTCTAATACTTTGATGCCAAAGGTATCATAGTCTATTGGTTTTGTGCAATGTCCGCCATGCTTTCTGGCTGTCTGTCCGTCTGTATGAACGCAACTTTTTTCGACACCCTTGGAGATAGAGACTTGAAACTTAGAACACAATCTGGTCTGTGCCAGCATCAGACAAAGTGTGAAAACTGAAGCACCAAGTCCACTTGGAGGCTAGGAAATCAATAAAGCCACATATCTCCCACAATTTAAAAGATAGAGTCAACAACCGTGCCCACACCCGTCGCCCCAGGAACTTCGGCCCTAGACAAGTGAAATGCGCACATCTTCCATAATCTGTAAGCTGGAGTCACCAAATTTTGAAAGTATGTTACGAGAAAGTATGTTAAGAGATGTATTAATAATTGGAAGGCCACGCCCACTCCGCCTACCCAAACCGAAACACCTGTTAGTGTAAATCGATAAAACCACTTATTTCACAGCATTTGAAGACTACAGTCACCAAATTTGAAAGCTGTATTGCTGGTAACATCAATTTTGGACCACGCCTACACCTATTTTGATTGATTCGAACCACTATTTAGGAAAATCAAATCAAATATTATTCAAACTAAAAAGTACAATTTGCATTTCGATTTCAACGCTTGAAATAAAAAGATGAAAGTGGAGCAATATTTACTTTCTGGTTATTTAAAGCCGATTAAAACTTAAACAAAATTATAGAATGGCATATGGCAATTTTTTAATAAAATTAATTTGCAGAATTTTGGATATAATTATTAAATTTAAAATAACGCTGGATTCGCTTCATTTCATTGAAATGATTTCGTACAATGTTTAGCAGAAGGAATTTGTCTGCGACAGTTTTGTGTGGCAACAGAGTGGTGACGCAGTGGGCTCCTTCTCATTCCCATCCATGCGATGGGCATCTTTGAATATGGCAAATCGTGAGACACCAGAAAATGGCAACCAACCTTACCCTGGCCACATTACACGCACTCGAACCCGTCTCATGTATGCTCGGGCAGCACACATTTAAAGCTAACACACACACGCGCGTAACCCCAACTGGGGTCAAGGTTAGCTCAGCATTGGCCCCTTTTTTATTTGCTCTTGTGGGCGTGGCAGAGTTTTATATTTATGACCACTACGTGTTCTAATGGGCGTGTTGCTTTCTGGTTTTCCATATATTTTTTTTTTTTTTGTATTTTTGTTTAAGGTTTGTTTTTGGTTGTGTTTTGCATTTTAAGGGCCAAAGCGACAACATAAAACAGTCGTCAAATTTATTAAGTGACATTGCTGCCAAAACAAAAACAAAAGGAAAATACAGCTACATAAAAAAAGACATTTATTGGACAAACACACACACACTCTCGCACACACACTACCACTCCAGGCACAACAAAAAAAATTAGAGTGAAAGAGTTGGTTAGAGGGAAAGCGGGTGCTTAAAAGCGAACGAAAAACTCATTTCGAGTTAATTAGTCAGCTCTGCAAAGCGGCACACGATGAAGTAAATATATACATCTATATATATATATAAACATATGAAAAATATATATATATATATGAATGTATATGATAAACATGACAGCGAGCATATTTATGTTAGCATGGCCAAAAAAAAATTGAAAATAAAGTGATAGAAAATACGACCGAGAGGAATATAAAAAAAAAAGAGAAAGGATATTTTAAGTACGACGAAGATGAAATACCTTACAAACATGACAAATATCGCTATATGTGTATATATGAGAACCAACCGATAATTCGCATGACAGATATATGATGTACTACTTCCGTGCTGACGATTCTTATATCAAATCAAAGTAAGCGAAAGAGTTGTTTTGACATTAAATTATCTTTGACCCGATCCGGCACTGGGTGCTCCAAAACTGTGTGTATTTATATTAATAGTCTTATCAAGATTACATAAGAATGGACGCAAATGCTGATCAAGAATATATACCTTTACTATATTCACTTTTTGGGGTCGCAGAGGTCTCCAGCAACGCGCTGCAAACTTGACGGGGCGATTAGTATATCTTCTGCGAGGGCGTAACAAAAAATAGAAACAAGAGCCTAATGAAAATGTTGGCTAAATTACGCTGGCTATAAATTAAATATTAATTAATAGGGCCGTCTCTCTGCCTGCCTGCCTGTCTGCTATCTGAAGGGACTCGCTTCGAGAATGCTGTCGCAGAGCGCGTCGCAGCGTTAAATTTGCATTTTCTAATTGGCCATCAGGTCGTATGATTGTTTCAATGCCTGTCACGCCTACCGGCCCCCTTCTGCCGCTCAGAACGGTCATTTAGTTGCTTAATTGCATTTTGTTTCTTTTACTTGCCATATTGACCATATTTTGCTGGAATTTCATTTCGCTACAACTTGTGGGCCAACTTTCAATCGCATTAGCCAAAGTCACAAAATTCACTATAAGCAAAAGCAACACAGAATCCACCAGCTCTCTCTCTCTCTCTCTCTTCTCTCTCTCTCTCTCCCTTTCTCTCTCACTCTCTCTTTCAATTTCCTTATGTTATTTGCTCAGTTTGCTGACTAATTGCTTTGAAACTGTTGTCATTTTTAGTTGCCTCGCCCCACCCTCTGCTCTGACGCAACGGTTTCCCTCAGATTATCGCCCTTCTCGCTCCCCTATGACCCCATCAATCAGTCCGCCAACAGCGTTTAAGTGCACATTGTTTCATTGGCTATTAGCCACCTGACATTTATATGAAATGAACAGCAGTCCACTTAAATAGTAAAAAGCTCAATGACATTTCAGTAAAGAACCTGGCCAGTACTGAGCTGTTGTGGAGCAATAGAGGCAATGACAAAATATGGCGAACAATGAGAGAAAGAGAGAGAGAGAGTGTCAGAGTGTCAGAGTGTCAGAGTCCGAGAGTGCGAGAGTGTGAGAGTGTGAGAGTGTGAGAGTGTGAGAGTGTGAGAGTGTGAGAGAGAGAGAGAGTGTGAGAGTGTGAGAGTGTGAGAGAGAGAGAGAGTGTGAGAGTGTGAGAGTGTGAGAGTGCGAAAGAGAGAGAGAGAGAGTGAGAGTGTGAGAGTGTGAGAGTGTGAGAGAGTGTCAGAGTGTCAGAGTGTCAGAGTGTCAGAGTGCGAGAGTGCGAGAGTGCGAGAGTGCGAGAGAGAGAGAGAGAGAGAGAGAGTGTGAGAGTGTGAGAGTGTCAGAGTGTGAGAGTGTGAGAGTGTGAGAGTGTGAAAGTGTGAGAGTGTGAGAGAGAGAGAGAGAGAGTGTGAGAGTGTGAGAGTGTGAGAGTGTGAGAGTGCGAGAGTGCGAGAGTGCGAGAGTGCGAGAGTGTCAGAGTGTCAGAGTGTCAGAGAGACTATCAGAGTGCGTGAGTGCGAGAGTGTGAGAGTGTGAGAGTGCGAGAGTGAGAGAGTGTCAGAGTGTGAGAGTGTGAGAGTGTGAGAGTGTGAGAGTGCGAGAGTGCGAAAGAGAGAGAGTGTCAGAGTGTGAGAGTGTGAGAGTGTGAGAGTGTGAGAGTGTGAGAGTGTGAGAGAGTGCGAGAGTGTCAGAGTGCGAGAGTGCGACAGTGCGACAGTGCGACAGTGCGAGAGTGCGACAGTGCGACAGTGCGAGAGTGCGAGAGTGCGAGAGAGAGAGAGAGAGAGAGAGAGTGTGTGAGAGTGTGAGAGAGTGTCAGAGTGTCAGAGTGTCAGAGTGCGAGAGTGCGAGAGTGCGACAGTGCGAGAGTGCGACAGTGCGAGAGTGCGAGAGTGCGAGAGAGAGAGAGAGAGAGAGGGAGAGAGAGTGTGAGAGTGTGAGAGTGCGAGAGTGTGAGAGTGTGAGAGTGTGAGAGAGAGAGAGAGAGAGAGAGTGAGAGTGTGAGAGTGCGAGAGTGCGAGAGTGTAAGAGTGTCAGAGTGTCAGAGTGCGAGAGTGTCAGTAATCAGTAATGTATCTTCTATCTTATGTTTACGACTGGTGTCAATTTCCAGGAAGGCGTCTTAACACATTCATCCCGCCTCAATTTGAATAGCGCATTGTTTGACTTTGGGCTTAGCATTTTTTGTCAACATCTTCATTTTGATCAAAGCAACAATTCTAAACTCTACAGCTACTCTCAAACAAACAATTCTAACAATTCCAAACTCTACAGCTACTCTCAAACAAACAATTCTAACAATTCTAAACTCTACAGCTACGCTCAAATAATAAACTTACAAGCTTTCAATAAATTTTTGTTTCTCCAGGTTTTCTGATAAGGTAATTTCTGGTTTCCCACAATGAGCGCTCTTTCATATTACATAAGGGGAGTCCTCGATTACGCAATTGGGCTTTTAAAGAAGAAGAAATGTGTGAGATCCTCGCTGTGGGTCTCCGATATCCATCGGGAACGCATCTTGCAGTCCATCGCGTTTGCCACACCGCTGGAGAACTTCGTAAACGATCTGCTGCTGGCCAAGATTGACACGGACGGAGCATGCCCGACGGCAATGCAATTTTCGGCGTTGCGTGAATCCGCTCTGCAGAAATGGGACTCGCTGCCCGAGGAGCAGAAGAAAATATATGAGCGACTAGCGCGGCGTCGTATGGACATCTGCCACCCGCCGACAAACAGCTTCGAATTTCTGCAAATGCTGCTGATGAGCAGGATGCCAAAGAGTCGCAAGAGGAAGACTCAAAATAAGAAATCCAAGATCGTACGCAAGACGATCCACCGGCGTCGGTGCAACAAAAGGTTTTAAAAACTCAGATAGCTGCCGAACACGGAAGGACATCAGTTGCCCATTGCCCAGCAGTGGAGACTTTTAGAGATTTTGTTCCCAAACGCGCAGATCAGGAGGTGCAGCAGCAGAAGCAGCAGCAGAAGCAGAAGCAGCAGCAGAAGCAAGAGGAGAGTGACTCAGACTAAGCGTTAGAAATATACATGTTGTACCTTGTATTCAAAATTACGAAATGAAAAAAAAAATTTATATAAATTAAAAACCACTCTCCGCCAGAAGTTGCTTGGTTTTATTTGATTTTTGTTTGGTATTCGTCTCTGTGTCCGTCTCCTTTTTTTGTTTTGTATGTGCGGCGATTCCACATCCTTATCAAAGGTGCACATCAACATCACAGTAATCCCCCCGCTTCCACATCTGTCCGGGTACGTGCCTGCCAGTTGCGGCTTTGAAATCGAAACCTCCGACGTCCCATTGTGTTGAAATCTAAGCGTTCCTCGCGTTGCATGTTGATCGATCGCCGTCTCGCGTGTTTTCTCTCTTCTTTTTATTTGATTTTTTTAAGTTGCCAGCGCGACGTGAATAAAAATGCGTATTTCACGGATGAAGCACTGCACCGAACAGATCTTTGATCAAAAAAAAAAAGCACACACAGAGAAACATTATCTCTATATGTCTCTCTATCTCTCTCTCTCTCTCTCTCTCATTCGTGTTTGATTGACTAAATCAGGTGCTGTAGGTACTGGAGCTCGTTCTCTCGCTCTCTTTAAAGCTCTCATACTAATTGTGCTCTTTGGATAAGAACTTATTTAAATACATATACATATTGTAAGATATTTTCCATTTGGGGAAATTTAATTTAAGAACAGCTTCATTTTATGAATTCGTGTATTCATTCATTCAAGTCATGATTAATTATCGCCGGATATTCGTTTAGTTTTCTCAAAGTTAAGACAAGAGCAGCTTCTACTCCTTCTTCTGCTGTAAGTTGTAAATTCCAAGGATAGATCCCACCACCCAGACGCTGGAGCAGTTCACCCTTGGGCACGGGTCGCATCGGCATCGAGATACCCAGAAGCGCCTTATGCCTGAGCAAGCTGCCGATTTTGACCTCGCAGTTTAAGGCATTGTATAGCTCGATCTTCTTGCGGGTAATAAGCCCCTTGGTCGGCCAAATGCAATTGTCGTGCCAGAAATCAAACTCCTCGCGTGTGAATGCGATGTTTGAGATATCGTTCAGCTCGTGGCTGACGCAGAAATTCTCGTAGCGCAGATGGAGCACAATGTTGGTGGCTGTTTTCCCCACATAGTAGCCCATGGGCAGCTCGGCCACGTTGAAGATCTGGGCCATGCGATGCACGTGCGGCGCATTGGCCCCACTGATGTTGACGCGCACAAAGCAGCTCTGCACCGCCTGGTCGAAGCTGCTGCTGCTGTGCAACAACTGCTCGATGCGGTATCGTGTAAGACGCAGTGCATCCAATTGTTCCAGTGTATGCACCGGCTGATCCGATGTCGTCAATGTACCCAATGTTCCCAATGTCGCCGTTTTATCATCCACATCGTTATCATCGGGGCCCAGGCCTCTTAAATGCCGCAGCTCGCGCACAATCTCTAATTTGGGACGCCGACGCTGCTGCGGCTCTTTTTGCGGCACTTTCCGCAATAGCGGTTGCATGAACTCCGGCAAGTCGAAATCCATTCTGTGTGAGCGCGGCGAGCTGCTCTTCAACTTGGAGCTGTGCCCCTTGCTGCGATTGACTTTTGACATTGCCGACATCACTTGCAGCTGGCCCCGATGCTCCAACTCTCTCTATAAGAATATCTAAATCCAGATATACGTGGGTAAATGTATAGATAATTTTGTGTTTGTTCTACTAAGTATCTACGACTGACTGTTCCCCCTGTCAGCTGACACGCCTACTCCGAGCACTCCGAGCTCACCGACCGCTCAGCCTTCAGTTGCAGTTATTAGTTTAGAATTTCAATTACTTTTGACTGGCGGCCAAGTGGAGAGCGTCGACTAAATAATTTTTACCAAATGAGGCATATTCATTTCCAGAGCGTTACGCTTTCAATAATTCCAGTCTTATACAATATATTATATATTATATTATATTATATATAATTACTCCAGTATTAAACTTTCAAGTGTTTTTATTTTTTCTTTTTTTTATAAAGAATTGTTTTAAAAAATATATAAATATACATTGAAGAAGAGCCAAAATGAATTTTTTTCAAACTTATTTACTATAAATATATTAAATATATTATTATTATATTTAGCATATTTAACATAATTATGCAAAATTGTCTTAAAGAAGTTAAATCAATCGATTATTGACTATCGAGTAACAATATCTATATATTCGACTAAAAATTGTGTCAAACCTTCTAATTCTAATTAGTATTCGAAGTGTTTTTTTACATACAGAATGTAGTGTAAGTATAATGAATGGAAGTATGACAGACGGAATGGTACATCTCTGACACCGTAAAGAATATATATACATTCTTCATCTGCAATCGGACCCGATTCGATCTAGCCAAATCTGTCTGTGTATCGGTCTGTTTGAAAGTGCCGATCTCAGAGAAGGGAGTTTAAATTCTTGCATGCGCATATAAAGTTTATTTTATCTACATCTTTTACCATTTCCCTAATATCGCTATGAATCGGTGACATTTAAGCTCAGAGTATCTGCTTGTCAAGCACTCCCAATTAGAGCTATCTAACTTGTTTCCTTTTTGTGTTTGTGAATGCATTGAATGACAACTCCCACCCAGTCCAAACTTTTCCGTTATCCCTCTCTCTCTCTCTCTCTCTCTCTCTGTCTCTCTCTCTCTGTCGTTCTCTTTCTCATCCCCTCTCTCTTTCTTTCCCTCGTGGTATGTGTGAGCCATAAATGCCAGCCAACTATTAAATTTATATTAATTTGGTTTATTTTACTTTTCTTTCTTATTTTTTGGCAACAATTACTTGGCACATGCGCCCAGTGAGATAGATGAGGAGATGGAGAGAGAAAGAGAGGGGGAGTATTTGCGAGAGTGGTATGCCCATTTGGAGCATTTGCCATTAAATTGGCAAAAGATTTATGGAACAATTGCTTTAATTACAGTTGCAGCTAATTGTATGCATCGCAGATGCTCCAGACGCAACATCCTTACTACTATTACTGCCCGCTCCAAACGTCTACCCCACCCTTCCCAGCCACCCTACTTTGTCTGCTGGTCTGCTGGCAGTGTGCCCAGCCAAAGTCGGGAATCTTTGCATGCTTTGTCAGTGAGTCTGCATAAATAACACGTGAATGTGAATTTTGGAGATGCTGAGGAGGGGAGAATGGTTATTCGAAGGCATTGGAAATGCTGCTCACGCATTGATTCGAAACTGCCTCAGACAAAAGCATAGACAAGCAACTCCTGGTTGCTCACACACTTAAGGGCAAACACGCTTATGGAAGCGCAGTCATCATCATCATCATCATCATTATTATCCTGCCAAATATCATCCAGACTGGTCCACAGTCGATGAGTTGGCCAAAACTCAAATTTCTTCGATAACTTCGATTCAATCTGTGTGTGCCTGTTTGTGTGTGTGAAACGATGTGAGTGTGTGCCCGTGTTATTTTTTGACTTTATGATAAATTTATAAATTAATTTTATTGCATAAACTTACGAAACACCTATTTGAACGCGTAGAACTGTGGCACGATTCTCGAAAGGATTCCAACGAAGACTCTTTGCGAACACTGTCTCGGGCTCATTGAATCACGTACAACTCGAATGCTCATTCACATTTTCATTCTTTGCATGATAATGCATCAGAGTTTACGCATAAGCGAGTACGGGTAAAATTTGAGCAAATTTATGCCACTCAAGGGTTTAAAGACACTAGATAGAGTTCCACAATACAAAAGTGACAAGAGGTGGACATATGGAAAGAGATGAGGGATGAATATTTTTGATTGCAAAACTGAGAATAAGATAAACAAAACCTTTTCAGATATTACACTCAACAAACATATGAAAATCTAAGGATCTCAACTAATTTGAAAGAGAAGTTGAAAAAAGATGATAAATGAACCGGGGCTTACAAAAATCAAGAGCTTTCAAATTGCTGAAAAAAGGATAACAAGGCTATGAAAGAGAGAGAGAGAGGTGTGCACAACTCCGCAGTTGAGACTTTTGAAATGTTTTCAGATAACTATGTGTAAGGTAGAATTGAGTACATAAGTTGAAGTTGTACAATTTTCTAGTTAATTAACTTTCCCCTTGCACGATGCAGATCCAAAAACATACAAAACAGAATATGCTAATTAAAAGGCGCATTTGAGAGTGTCGCAATGAGCCTCTCTCTATCACTCAGCTCATTCTCTCTTTAGCTTTGACTGTGACTAGTATTGTAGTGTATAGTATAGTGAGTCCATTTGGTGTTCCACATCAGCTGGCAAGGCAATTGTTGCATGCATCGCTTGCATGTTGCAGCCAGCCTCCGCAGCGTTTATCGCAGTCTTAAATCATTAGTTGTTATCAGTAATGTATCTTCTATCTTATGTTTATGACTGGTGTCAATTTCAAGGAAGGCGTCTTAACACTTTCATCCAGCCTCAATTTGAATAGCGCATTGTTTGACTTTGGGCTTAGCATTTTTTGTCAACATCTTCATTTTGATCAAAGCAACAATTCTAAACTCTACAGCTACTCTCAAACAAACAATTCTAACAATTCCAAACTCTACAGCTACTCTCAAACAAACAATTCTAACAATTCTAAACTCTACAGCTACGCTCAAATAATAAACTTACAAGCTTTCAATAAATTTTTGTTTCTCCAGGTTTTCTGATAAGGTAATTTCTGGTTTCCCACAATGAGCGCTCTTTCATATTACATAAGGGGAGTCCTCGATTACGCAATTGGGCTTTTAAAGAAGAAGAAATGTGTGAGATCCTCGCTGTGGGTCTCCGATATCCATCGGGAACGCATCTTGCAGTCCATCGCGTTTGCCACACCGCTGGAGAACTTCGTAAACGATCTGCTGCTGGCCAAGATTGACACGGACGGAGCATGCCCGACGGCAATGCAATTTTCGGCGTTGCGTGAATCCGCTCTGCAGAAATGGGACTCGCTGCCCGAGGAGCAGAAGAAAATATATGAGCGACTAGCGCGGCGTCGTATGGACATCTGCCACCCGCCGACAAACAGCTTCGAATTTCTGCAAATGCTGCTGATGAGCAGGATGCCAAAGAGTCGCAAGAGGAAGACTCAAAATAAGAAATCCAAGATCGTACGCAAGACGATCCACCGGCGTCGGTGCAACAAAAGGTTTTAAAAACTCAGATAGCTGCCGAACACGGAAGGACATCAGTTGCCCATTGCCCAGCAGTGGAGACTTTTAGAGATTTTGTTCCCAAACGCGCAGATCAGGAGGTGCAGCAGCAGAAGCAGCAGCAGAAGCAGAAGCAGAAGCAGCAGCAGAAGCAAGAGGAGAGTGACTCAGACTAAGCGTTAGAAATATACATGTTGTACCTTGTATTCAAAATTACGAAATGAAAAAAAAAATTTATATAAATTAAAAACCACTCTCCGCCAGAAGTTGCTTGGTTTTATTTGATTTTTGTTTGGTATTCGTCTCTGTGTCCGTCTCCTTTTTTTGTTTTGTATGTGCGGCGATTCCACATCCTTATCAAAGGTGCACATCAACATCACAGTAATCCCCCCGCTTCCACATCTGTCCGGGTACGTGCCTGCCAGTTGCGGCTTTGAAATCGAAACCTCCGACGTCCCATTGTGTTGAAATCTAAGCGTTCCTCGCGTTGCATGTTGATCGATCGCCGTCTCGCGTGTTTTCTCTCTTCTTTTTATTTGATTTTTTTAAGTTGCCAGCGCGACGTGAATAAAAATGCGTATTTCACGGATGAAGCACTGCACCGAACAGATCTTTGATCAAAAAAAAAAACACACACAGAGAAACATTATCTCTATCTGTCTCTCTCTCTCTCTCATTCATGTTTGATTGACTAAATCAGGTGCTGGAGGTACTGGAGCTCGTTCTCTCGCTCTCTCTCATACTTTATATAAATCTTTATACACGCGAGTTGAGTTGTAAATTCAGACTGGCCCCTCCTGACGAGCAGGCTCTTTATTTATACAAAAATGCTTAGACCTAATACATATATAATATTACGCAGCTGCTGCAAGGCGACTGCTTCGGCGCTTAAATTCTTAGAACTGTTATGCAGCTGCTGGTAAGGCGACTGCTTGGCGCTTAACAGCGACCGTAACGGTGATTCTTGCGAAGGCGTCCGCATCGGCGCCTAAACAGCGAGCTGGGTAACGGCGACTGTTTGGTGAAGGCATTCGCATCGGCGACTATAACGGTGAATGTTGCAAAGTCATTAGAGGCAGGCACAACGATGAACAAGGCTGGCCTGCATGGGTCATCTTAGAGCGTGACACGTGCTATATATATATATAGGGTGTTCATTTTTGAAGAGCGCTGCATGAGCCAGCTATCAGCAGCTGAGTGACGCATGTTCATACTCGAACACATACTAATTGTGCTCTTTGGATAAGAACTTATTTAAATACATATACATATTGTAAGATATTTTCCATTTGGGGAAGTTTAATTTAAGAACACCTTCATTTTATGAATTCGTGTATTCATTCATTCAAGTCATGATTAATTATCGCCGGATATTCAAAATCGTTTCAGTTTTCTCAAAGTTAAAACAAGAGAGAGAATTTGTACACATAATAGAGATGCTTCCATCTTGGCCAAAAACATGATACCTCTTTTACGCAGGACATAAAAAGATGATCCAGTTGTTGCCCTGTGTGGTGGTTTGGTTGTGTTGTGGCATTCACCTCTAAATGTGGCAACAGTGGCCCGCGGGCTGGAAACAGTGGGCAAAAGTGATCCACGACTTGACGTTGACAGCTGCACACAGAGAATAAGTACATACATATGTAAATACATATATATATACATATGTATGTATGAAAAAGTTTTCTGGACAACATGCAAGCGGCACCCTCATCCAGTTGGCTGCCATCCTGCCATCCTGCCAGCTTGAATGGCTGACATGCCAACCGCTCAACTTATAATGTACGTGCCAGTTTTTACGGCGTTGGCCGGGGGATTGGGGGGCTGGTTTAAGGAGCAAGCAAATAAACGGGCGCCTACTGCTGCTGCGAACAGGCGAAGCTACAGCTAAATGAATCTAGGATATGGGTATCCATATCAAAAAAAATAAAATAAAATAAAAATAAATAAAAGGTCCTGTATAAGCCACAGCCCGAATACCCGCACCCCGCACCCCGTTTCCCGATCACCGATCCTGGGCAACTTATTCGCATTTCGAAGTGAGCGGGTTGGCGGCAAACAGGACTAAGCTAGAGCAGGAGCTGGAGCGGCGTCGGCGACTGGCTGGGCGCAAGAAAACTTGTTTGTTGCACAGAAACAAAAGCGCTTCCGCTTTTCATGTAAAATGACAGAAACAAGTGTTAATGGTTTTGGGTTTAGGCTCAAACCGAGATACAGAGATACTGATAAGAATAGAGTTAGAGATTGAGCGAGATGGGGAATGGGGTTGGGTGGTGATACTCAGTCAAAGCAAAATATTTGGCAGTGGGAAAGTGTGGAGTTTAAAGCCATTCCTCGGCATAAACAACATTTGAAATGATCTACATTGCCAGGCTTACTCAAATCGATCGGTTATATGGTTATATACGATCAGAAAATATTATAATTGTTCGTGATTCGTGACTTTCATAGCAATCAGTAATCAAACGTCGCGTGCCACTCCACGAGACATGAGCTCTACAGCTTCGACTAATATGAATGGATTGCAGGACAATTACCTTTTAGGCGTGGCAATCAACTATGTCATAAAACTCTTCCCGTAGCTGCGCTTATTTTAGGAGGCTAATGGCAAATTTACATATGCATTTTCTTCCTTCTAGCTATCAACAAGCTTTTTTCTATGCTGACTTTTTATTTTTCGCTTAATATCAAATGACATTGGTTTTGACATTTGTGCTATTGATATTTTGTTCTTTTATTTTTATTTTTTTCAATACATTTTTTAATTAACTATGTGAGGCCCCAGTGTGCTTTGAAGCGAATTAGCTTTTGTCCATTGGGTGAAACTTGAGCTCAGCTTCGCTCCAAATGTGCTTCATGAAATGGAAAATTTTCTTTTGTTGCTTTTTTTAGGCGAATTGCAATTTTAGGTTAGGTATTTTTTTTTTGCCTTCAGAGCAGTCACTAATTTTAAATGCTCAACCATTAGACACATGTTCCTCTCTTTCTCCATCTACTCCCTCTCGTTCCCTCTCTCGCTTTATCTGACAAGTATTCAGTTTTTTTTTTTTCTTTTTTTGTGTTTTTGCTACTTTTGCATTTTAACTCCTGGCTTTCGTATGCACATATGCAAATGATTCGGCCTACATGTGTCGGAATACCACTAGCGTTACCTTACCCCTCCCCTCCCCTCACTTAACTCTATTGCAACCCCGCTGCATGGTGGGCGTGTACAAAAAGTTTGCCTGCACATTGCCTACTTTTTTGCGCTCGTTTCTTGGCTCATCGTCTGTTTTTTGTATACCACTTTATAGGGTATTATAATTTGTAGTGAAGCTTGCAACGCATTTGGTTTCACCTGAAGCTCTCACATGAAAAGCTTTCTTGATTAACATGATTTGCCAAGCAAACTTTCTCAATATATCGGACTCCTATATCGCACTACAATAATTTATCATCTTAATCGATAGATAGATGAGTTTTTGCAGGAAATAAAATTAACAAGATACCCAAACTAATCTTAACTAATAAGTGAAATATTTATGCTCCTAATATTTGTACCAAAATACGTTGAGAACAGACTACTATATTATATAGCTGACGTGGGAATAATCGACTAAGAGCTTACTTCTTGTATAAACCACTTTTTTGTTTACTATTTTATTCCAATAATACTGTGTTACGCTTACTAAAATTATTTCATGGGTACAAAACTTATAACACAATTTAAATGACGATTGGGCACGGTCTGAAAGGGTATGCAATCTTCGGCGAGCTTAAGAAACCGCTTTTTCTTTTTTTTCTTTGTTCATCTATATATTTTGTGTTTCGCCATCTACACTGTTCTGTAAAATTACAATAATGAAAATGTATTTGCGAAACTCACCTAATTAGTGGAATATGAGCCATGTTCCTTGTCAAATATGCAACATGCTTGGGTGCGGGGCGTGACACAGTCTGCTCGACTCGACTCTTTCCTCTCTGCCACTGCCACTGCCACAACAACAACCACTTGGCGAATAAATTACAGTTTTCGATGCACTACTCTTACAACTTGACAGCCAGTTGGCTAATTGTGTAAACCTAAACTCTGCTGACCTGGATGAGAAAAAATAAGAATCTCAATTACCCAGAAGCGCTATAAATTTGTACGCAAAGCGGCTTCCAAAAGAAAGTTATTTAAGAAGGGGAGTGTTGGACTATGGGGATGGAGTGAGCTGTTGGGTGGGGACTGTCTAAAGCAAGTGTTAAAGTTGTCGCGCATCGAACGCACCTGCTACGCACTCAACTGAAAGCTCCTTTGGTATTTGCCGAAAAACTTTCAAATAAAATAAAACACCCCACAAATACACTCAAAAAAAACGTACCAAGAATTCCGATTGTCTTAAAATCAGACGAAAAATCTAATTTCTAACATAAACCAGGTATCTTACAATTTAGGACATAAAAACTATTCACTAATTTTTTGTATATTCTAGGTTTGTTTCTTACAACAACAAAAAGATATGTCACAAAAAACATAGTAAATAAGGGACTTTTTGATTTGTTATTTAAGAACTTTTCATATTTAGAGCAATTTACTTTGTAACACTTAAAAAAAAAAATAATTTGACAAGTAAACATTATATCCTGAAAATCGATATACGAGTATGGGCAGAAGTCGAAACTTCAAAATGCCATAACTTCGTCAAAAATGAACTTAGATCAAAAACGAGGGCTTTTTGATCATAGTTTTGCACCTAAATCAATCCTACATTTAAAGTTGAAAACGTGATTTTGGGTCGGAAGACAATTAAAAAAACCGGCCCAAAAATAGGCATTTGGGTATAGGTCGAAACTTAAAAATGCCATAACTTCGTCAAAAATGAACTTAGATCAAAAACGAGGGCTTTTTGATCATAGTTTTGCACCTAAATCAATCCTACATTTAAAGTTGAAAACGTGATTTTGGGTCGGAAGACAAGTAAAAAAACCGGCCTAAAAATAGGCATTTGGGTATAGGTCGAAACTTAAAAATGCCATAACTTCGTCAAAAATGAACTTAGATCAAAAAGCGAGGGCTTTTTGATCATAGTTTTGCACCTAAATCAATCCTACATTTAAAGTTGAAAACGTGATTTTGGGTCGGAAGACAAGTAAAAAAACCGGCCTAAAAATAGGCATTTGGGTATAGGTCGAAACTTAAAAATGCCATAACTTCGTCAAAAATGAACTTAGATCAAAAACGAGGGCTTTTTGATCATAGTTTTGCACCTAAATCAATCCTACATTTAAAGTTGAAAACGTGATTTTGGGTCGGAAGACAAGTAAAAAAACCGGCCTAAAAATAGGCATTTGGGTATAGGTCGAAACTTAAAAATGCCATAACTTCGTCAAAAATGAACTTAGATCAAAAACGAGGGCTTTTTGATCATAGTTTTGCACCTAAATCAATCCTACATTTAAAGTTGAAAACGTGATTTTGGGTCGGAAGACAATTAAAAAAACCGGCCCAAAAATAGGCATTTGGGTATAGGTCGAAACTTAAAAATGCCATAACTTCGTCAAAAATGAACTTAGATCAAAAACGAGGGCTTTTTGATCATAGTTTTGCACCTAAATCAATCCTACATTTAAAGTTGAAAACGTGATTTTGGGTCGGAAGACAAGTAAAAAAACCGGCCTAAAAATAGGCATTTGGGTATAGGTCGAAACTTAAAAATGCCATAACTTCGTCAAAAATGAACTTAGATCAAAAACGAGGGCTTTTTGATCATAGTTTTGCACCTAAATCAATCCTACATTTAAAGTTGAAAACGTGATTTTGGGTCGGAAGACAAGTAAAAAAACCGGCCTAAAAATAGGCATTTGGGTATAGGTCGAAACTTAAAAATGCCATAACTTCGTCAAAAATGAACTTAGATCAAAAACGAGGGCTTTTTGATCATAGTTTTGCACCTAAATCAATCCTACATTTAAAGTTGAAAACGTGATTTTGGGTCGGAAGACAAGTAAAAAAACCGGCCTAAAAATAGGCATTTGGGTATAGGTCGAAACTTAAAAATGCCATAACTTCGTCAAAAATGAACTTAGATCAAAAACGAGGGCTTTTTGATCATAGTTTTGCACCTAAATCAATCCTACATTTAAAGTTGAAAACGTGATTTTGGGTCGGAAGACAAGTAAAAAAACCGGCCTAAAAATAGGCATTTGGGTATAGGTCGAAACTTAAAAATGCCATAACTTCGTCAAAAATGAACTTAGATCAAAAACGAGGGCTTTTTGATCATAGTTTTGCACCTAAATCAATCCTACATTTAAAGTTGAAAACGTGATTTTGGGTCGGAAGACAATTAAAAAAACCGGCCCAAAAATAGGCATTTGGGTATAGGTCGAAACTTAAAAATGCCATAACTTCGTCAAAAATGAACTTAGATCAAAAACGAGGGCTTTTTGATCATAGTTTTGCACCTAAATCAATCCTACATTTAAAGTTGAAAACGTGATTTTGGGTCGGAAGACAAGTAAAAAAACCGGCCTAAAAATAGGCATTTGGGTATAGGTCGAAACTTAAAAATGCCATAACTTCGTCAAAAATGAACTTAGATCAAAAACGAGGGCTTTTTGATCATAGTTTTGCACCTAAATCAATCCTACATTTAAAGTTGAAAACGTGATTTTGGGTCGGAAGACAAGTAAAAAAACCGGCCTAAAAATAGGCATTTGGGTATAGGTCGAAACTTAAAAATGCCATAACTTCGTCAAAAATGAACTTAGATCAAAAACGAGGGCTTTTTGATCATAGTTTTGCACCTAAATCAATCCTACATTTAAAGTTGAAAACGTGATTTTGGGTCGGAAGACAAGTAAAAAAACCGGCCTAAAAATAGGCATTTGGGTATAGGTCGAAACTTAAAAATGCCATAACTTCGTCAAAAATGAACTTAGATCAAAAACGAGGGCTTTTTGATCATAGTTTTGCACCTAAATCAATCCTACATTTAAAGTTGAAAACGTGATTTTGGGTCGGAAGACAAGTACAAAAACCGGCCTAAAAATAGGCATTTGGGTATAGGTCGAAACTTAAAAATGCCATAACTTCGTCAAAAATGAACTTAGATCAAAAACGAGGGCTTTTTGATCATAGTTTTGCACCTAAATCAATCCTACATTTAAAGTTGAAAACGTGATTTTGGGTCGGAAGACAATTAAAAAAACCGGCCCAAAAATAGGCATTTGGGTATAGGTCGAAACTTAAAAATGCCATAACTTCGTCAAAAATGAACTTAGATCAAAAACGAGGGCTTTTTGATCATAGTTTTGCACCTAAATCAATCCTACATTTAAAGTTGAAAACGTGATTTTGGGTCGGAAGACAAGTAAAAAAACCGGCCTAAAAATAGGCATTTGGGTATAGGTCGAAACTTAAAAATGCCATAACTTCGTCAAAAATGAACTTAGATCAAAAACGAGGGCTTTTTGATCATAGTTTTGCACCTAAATCAATCCTACATTTAAAGTTGAAAACGTGATTTTGGGTCGGAAGACAATTAAAAAAACCGGCCCAAAAATAGGCATTTGGGTATAGGTCGAAACTTAAAAATGCCATAACTTCGTCAAAAATGAACTTAGATCAAAAACGAGGGCTTTTTGATCATAGTTTTGCACCTAAATCAATCCTACATTTAAAGTTGAAAACGTGATTTTGGGTCGGAAGACAAGTAAAAAAACCGGCCTAAAAATAGGCATTTGGGTATAGGTCGAAACTTAAAAATGCCATAACTTCGTCAAAAATGAACTTAGATCAAAAACGAGGGCTTTTTGATCATAGTTTTGCACCTAAATCAATCCTACATTTAAAGTTGAAAACGTGATTTTGGGTCGGAAGACAATTAAAAAAACCGGCCCAAAAATAGGCATTTGGGTATAGGTCGAAACTTAAAAATGCCATAACTTCGTCAAAAATGAACTTAGATCAAAAACGAGGGCTTTTTGATCATAGTTTTGCACCTAAATCAATCCTACATTTAAAGTTGAAAACGTGATTTTGGGTCGGAAGACAAGTACAAAAACCGGCCCAAAAATAGGCATTTGGGTATAGGTCGAAACTTAAAAATGCCATAACTTCGTCAAAAATGAACTTAGATCAAAAACGAGGGCTTTTTGATCATAGTTTTGCACCTAAATCAATCCTACATTTAAAGTTGAAAACGTGATTTTGGGTCGGAAGACAAGTACAAAAACCGGCCCAAAAATAGGCATTTGGGTATAGGTCGAAACTTAAAAATGCCATAACTTCGTCAAAAATGAACTTAGATCAAAAACGAGGGCTTTTTGATCATAGTTTTGCACCTAAATCAATCCTACATTTAAAGTTGAAAACGTGATTTTGGGTCGGAAGACAATTAAAAAAACCGGCCCAAAAATAGGCATTTGGGTATAGGTCGAAACTTAAAAATGCCATAACTTCGTCAAAAATGAACTTAGATCAAAAACGAGGGCTTTTTGATCATAGTTTTGCACCTAAATCAATCCTACATTTAAAGTTGAAAACGTGATTTTGGGTCGGAAGACAAGTACAAAAACCGGCCTAAAAATAGGCATTTGGGTATAGGTCGAAACTTAAAAATGCCATAACTTCGTCAAAAATGAACTTAGATCAAAAACGAGGGCTTTTTGATCATAGTTTTGCACCTAAATCAATCCTACATTTTAAAGTTGAAAACGTGATTTTGGGTCGGAAGACAAGTAAAAAAACCGGCCTAAAAATAGGCATTTGGGTATAGGTCGAAACTTAAAAATGCCATAACTTCGTCAAAAATGAACTTAGATCAAAAACGAGGGCTTTTTGATCATAGTTTTGCACCTAAATCAATCCTACATTTAAAGTTGAAAACGTGATTTTGGGTCGGAAGACAAGTAAAAAAACCGGCCCAAAAATAGGCATTTGGGTATAGGTCGAAACTTAAAAATGCCATAACTTCGTCAAAAATGAACTTAGATCAAAAACGAGGGCTTTTTGATCATAGTTTTGCACCTAAATCAATCCTACATTTAAAGTTGAAAACGTGATTTTGGGTCGGAAGACAAGTAAAAAAACCGGCCTAAAAATAGGCATTTGGGTATAGGTCGAAACTTAAAAATGCCATAACTTCGTCAAAAATGAACTTAGATCAAAAACGAGGGCTTTTTGATCATAGTTTTGCACCTAAATCAATCCTACATTTAAAGTTGAAAACGTGATTTTGGGTCGGAAGACAATTAAAAAAACCGGCCCAAAAATAGGCATTTGGGTATAGGTCGAAACTTAAAAATGCCATAACTTCGTCAAAAATGAACTTAGATCAAAAACGAGGGCTTTTTGATCATAGTTTTGCACCTAAATCAATCCTACATTTAAAGTTGAAAACGTGATTTTGGGTCGGAAGACAAGTAAAAAAACCGGCCCAAAAATAGGCATTTGGGTATAGGTCGAAACTTAAAAATGCCATAACTTCGTCAAAAATGAACTTAGATCAAAAACGAGGGCTTTTTGATCATAGTTTTGCACCTAAATCAATCCTACATTTAAAGTTGAAAACGTGATTTTGGGTCGGAAGACAAGTAAAAAAACCGGCCTAAAAATAGGCATTTGGGTATAGGTCGAAACTTAAAAATGCCATAACTTCGTCAAAAATGAACTTAGATCAAAAACGAGGGCTTTTTGATCATAGTTTTGCACCTAAATCAATCCTACATTTAAAGTTGAAAACGTGATTTTGGGTCGGAAGACAATTAAAAAAACCGGCCCAAAAATAGGCATTTGGGTATAGGTCGAAACTTAAAAATGCCATAACTTCGTCAAAAATGAACTTAGATCAAAAACGAGGGCTTTTTGATCATAGTTTTGCACCTAAATCAATCCTACATTTAAAGTTGAAAACGTGATTTTGGGTCGGAAGACAAGTAAAAAAACCGGCCTAAAAATAGGCATTTGGGTATAGGTCGAAACTTAAAAATGCCATAACTTCGTCAAAAATGAACTTAGATCAAAAACGAGGGCTTTTTGATCATAGTTTTGCACCTAAATCAATCCTACATTTAAAGTTGAAAACGTGATTTTGGGTCGGAAGACAATTAAAAAAACCGGCCCAAAAATAGGCATTTGGGTATAGGTCGAAACTTAAAAATGCCATAACTTCGTCAAAAATGAACTTAGATCAAAAACGAGGGCTTTTTGATCATAGTTTTGCACCTAAATCAATCCTACATTTAAAGTTGAAAACGTGATTTTGGGTCGGAAGACAAGTAAAAAAACCGGCCTAAAAATAGGCATTTGGGTATAGGTCGAAACTTAAAAATGCCATAACTTCGTCAAAAATGAACTTAGATCAAAAACGAGGGCTTTTTGATCATAGTTTTGCACCTAAATCAATCCTACATTTAAAGTTGAAAACGTGATTTTGGGTCGGAAGACAATTAAAAAAACCGGCCCAAAAATAGGCATTTGGGTATAGGTCGAAACTTAAAAATGCCATAACTTCGTCAAAAATGAACTTAGATCAAAAACGAGGGCTTTTTGATCATAGTTTTGCACCTAAATCAATCCTACATTTAAAGTTGAAAACGTGATTTTGGGTCGGAAGACAATTAAAAAAACCGGCCTAAAAATAGGCATTTGGGTATAGGTCGAAACTTAAAAATGCCATAACTTCGTCAAAAATGAACTTAGATCAAAAACGAGGGCTTTTTGATCATAGTTTTGCACCTAAATCAATCCTACATTTAAAGTTGAAAACGTGATTTTGGGTCGGAAGACAATTAAAAAAACCGGCCCAAAAATAGGCATTTGGGTATAGGTCGAAACTTAAAAATGCCATAACTTCGTCAAAAATGAACTTAGATCAAAAACGAGGGCTTTTTGATCATAGTTTTGCACCTAAATCAATCCTACATTTAAAGTTGAAAACGTGATTTTGGGTCGGAAGACAAGTAAAAAAACCGGCCTAAAAATAGGCATTTGGGTATAGGTCGAAACTTAAAAATGCCATAACTTCGTCAAAAATGAACTTAGATCAAAAACGAGGGCTTTTTGATCATAGTTTTGCACCTAAATCAATCCTACATTTAAAGTTGAAAACGTGATTTTGGGTCGGAAGACAATTAAAAAAACCGGCCCAAAAATAGGCATTTGGGTATAGGTCGAAACTTAAAAATGCCATAACTTCGTCAAAAATGAACTTAGATCAAAAACGAGGGCTTTTTGATCATAGTTTTGCACCTAAATCAATCCTACATTTAAAGTTGAAAACGTGATTTTGGGTCGGAAGACAAGTAAAAAAACCGGCCTAAAAATAGGCATTTGGGTATAGGTCGAAACTTAAAAATGCCATAACTTCGTCAAAAATGAACTTAGATCAAAAACGAGGGCTTTTTGATCATAGTTTTGCACCTAAATCAATCCTACATTTAAAGTTGAAAACGTGATTTTGGGTCGGAAGACAAGTAAAAAAACCGGCCTAAAAATAGGCATTTGGGTATAGGTCGAAACTTAAAAATGCCATAACTTCGTCAAAAATGAACTTAGATCAAAAACGAGGGCTTTTTGATCATAGTTTTGCACCTAAATCAATCCTACATTTAAAGTTGAAAACGTGATTTTGGGTCGGAAGACAATTAAAAAAACCGGCCCAAAAATAGGCATTTGGGTATAGGTCGAAACTTAAAAATGCCATAACTTCGTCAAAAATGAACTTAGATCAAAAACGAGGGCTTTTTGATCATAGTTTTGCACCTAAATCAATCCTACATTTAAAGTTGAAAACGTGATTTTGGGTCGGAAGACAAGTAAAAAAACCGGCCTAAAAATAGGCATTTGGGTATAGGTCGAAACTTAAAAATGCCATAACTTCGTCAAAAATGAACTTAGATCAAAAACGAGGGCTTTTTGATCATAGTTTTGCACCTAAATCAATCCTACATTTAAAGTTGAAAACGTGATTTTGGGTCGGAAGACAAGTAAAAAAACCGGCCTAAAAATAGGCATTTGGGTATAGGTCGAAACTTAAAAATGCCATAACTTCGTCAAAAATGAACTTAGATCAAAAACGAGGGCTTTTTGATCATAGTTTTGCACCTAAATCAATCCTACATTTAAAGTTGAAAACGTGATTTTGGGTCGGAAGACAATTAAAAAAACCGGCCCAAAAATAGGCATTTGGGTATAGGTCGAAACTTAAAAATGCCATAACTTCGTCAAAAATGAACTTAGATCAAAAACGAGGGCTTTTTGATCATAGTTTTGCACCTAAATCAATCCTACATTTAAAGTTGAAAACGTGATTTTGGGTCGGAAGACAAGTAAAAAAACCGGCCCAAAAATAGGCATTTGGGTATAGGTCGAAACTTAAAAATGCCATAACTTCGTCAAAAATGAACTTAGATCAAAAACGAGGGCTTTTTGATCATAGTTTTGCACCTAAATCAATCCTACATTTAAAGTTGAAAACGTGATTTTGGGTCGGAAGACAATTAAAAAAACCGGCCCAAAAATAGGCATTTGGGTATAGGTCGAAACTTAAAAATGCCATAACTTCGTCAAAAATGAACTTAGATCAAAAACGAGGGCTTTTTGATCATAGTTTTGCACCTAAATCAATCCTACATTTAAAGTTGAAAACGTGATTTTGGGTCGGAAGACAAGTAAAAAAACCGGCCTAAAAATAGGCATTTGGGTATAGGTCGAAACTTAAAAATGCCATAACTTCGTCAAAAATGAACTTAGATCAAAAACGAGGGCTTTTTGATCATAGTTTTGCACCTAAATCAATCCTACATTTAAAGTTGAAAACGTGATTTTGGGTCGGAAGACAATTAAAAAAACCGGCCCAAAAATAGGCATTTGGGTATAGGTCGAAACTTAAAAATGCCATAACTTCGTCAAAAATGAACTTAGATCAAAAAGCGAGGGCTTTTTGATCATAGTTTTGCACCTAAATCAATCCTACATTTAAAGTTGAAAACGTGATTTTGGGTCGGAAGACAAGTAAAAAAACCGGCCTAAAAATAGGCATTTGGGTATAGGTCGAAACTTAAAAATGCCATAACTTCGTCAAAAATGAACTTAGATCAAAAACGAGGGCTTTTTGATCATAGTTTTGCACCTAAATCAATCCTACATTTAAAGTTGAAAACGTGATTTTGGGTCGGAAGACAAGTAAAAAAACCGGCCTAAAAATAGGCATTTGGGTATAGGTCGAAACTTAAAAATGCCATAACTTCGTCAAAAATGAACTTAGATCAAAAACGAGGGCTTTTTGATCATAGTTTTGCACCTAAATCAATCCTACATTTAAAGTTGAAAACGTGATTTTGGGTCGGAAGACAATTAAAAAAACCGGCCCAAAAATAGGCATTTGGGTATAGGTCGAAACTTAAAAATGCCATAACTTCGTCAAAAATGAACTTAGATCAAAAACGAGGGCTTTTTGATCATAGTTTTGCACCTAAATCAATCCTACATTTAAAGTTGAAAACGTGATTTTGGGTCGGAAGACAAGTAAAAAAACCGGCCTAAAAATAGGCATTTGGGTATAGGTCGAAACTTAAAAATGCCATAACTTCGTCAAAAATGAACTTAGATCAAAAACGAGGGCTTTTTGATCATAGTTTTGCACCTAAATCAATCCTACATTTAAAGTTGAAAACGTGATTTTGGGTCGGAAGACAATTAAAAAAACCGGCCCAAAAATAGGCATTTGGGTATAGGTCGAAACTTAAAAATGCCATAACTTCGTCAAAAATGAACTTAGATCAAAAACGAGGGCTTTTTGATCATAGTTTTGCACCTAAATCAATCCTACATTTAAAGTTGAAAACGTGATTTTGGGTCGGAAGACAAGTAAAAAAACCGGCCTAAAAATAGGCATTTGGGTATAGGTCGAAACTTAAAAATGCCATAACTTCGTCAAAAATGAACTTAGATCAAAAACGAGGGCTTTTTGATCATAGTTTTGCACCTAAATCAATCCTACATTTAAAGTTGAAAACGTGATTTTGGGTCGGAAGACAAGTAAAAAAACCGGCCCAAAAATAGGCATTTGGGTATAGGTCGAAACTTAAAAATGCCATAACTTCGTCAAAAATGAACTTAGATCAAAAACGAGGGCTTTTTGATCATAGTTTTGCACCTAAATCAATCCTACATTTAAAGTTGAAAACGTGATTTTGGGTCGGAAGACAAGTACAAAAACCGGCCTAAAAATAGGCATTTGGGTATAGGTCGAAACTTAAAAATGCCATAACTTCGTCAAAAATGAACTTAGATCAAAAACGAGGGCTTTTTGATCATAGTTTTGCACCTAAATCAATCCTACATTTAAAGTTGAAAACGTGATTTTGGGTCGGAAGACAAGTAAAAAAACCGGCCTAAAAATAGGCATTTGGGTATAGGTCGAAACTTAAAAATGCCATAACTTCGTCAAAAATGAACTTAGATCAAAAACGAGGGCTTTTTGATCATAGTTTTGCACCTAAATCAATCCTACATTTAAAGTTGAAAACGTGATTTTGGGTCGGAAGACAATTAAAAAAACCGGCCCAAAAATAGGCATTTGGGTATAGGTCGAAACTTAAAAATGCCATAACTTCGTCAAAAATGAACTTAGATCAAAAACGAGGGCTTTTTGATCATAGTTTTGCACCTAAATCAATCCTACATTTAAAGTTGAAAACGTGATTTTGGGTCGGAAGACAAGTAAAAAAACCGGCCCAAAAATAGGCATTTGGGTATAGGTCGAAACTTAAAAATGCCATAACTTCGTCAAAAATGAACTTAGATCAAAAACGAGGGCTTTTTGATCATAGTTTTGCACCTAAATCAATCCTACATTTAAAGTTGAAAACGTGATTTTGGGTCGGAAGACAAGTACAAAAACCGGCCTAAAAATAGGCATTTGGGTATAGGTCGAAACTTAAAAATGCCATAACTTCGTCAAAAATGAACTTAGATCAAAAACGAGGGCTTTTTGATCATAGTTTTGCACCTAAATCAATCCTACATTTAAAGTTGAAAACGTGATTTTGGGTCGGAAGACAAGTACAAAAACCGGCCTAAAAATAGGCATTTGGGTATAGGTCGAAACTTAAAAATGCCATAACTTCGTCAAAAATGAACTTAGATCAAAAACGAGGGCTTTTTGATCATAGTTTTGCACCTAAATCAATCCTACATTTAAAGTTGAAAACCGTGATTTTGGGTCGGAAGACAAGTAAAAAAACCGGCCCAAAAATAGGCATTTGGGTATAGGTCGAAACTTAAAAATGCCATAACTTCGTCAAAAATGAACTTAGATCAAAAACGAGGGCTTTTTGATCATAGTTTTGCACCTAAATCAATCCTACATTTAAAGTTGAAAACGTGATTTTGGGTCGGAAGACAAGTACAAAAACCGGCCCAAAAATAGGCATTTGGGTATAGGTCGAAACTTAAAAATGCCATAACTTCGTCAAAAATGAACTTAGATCAAAAACGAGGGCTTTTTGATCATAGTTTTGCACCTAAATCAATCCTACATTTAAAGTTGAAAACGTGATTTTGGGTCGGAAGACAATTAAAAAAACCGGCCCAAAAATAGGCATTTGGGTATAGGTCGAAACTTAAAAATGCCATAACTTCGTCAAAAATGAACTTAGATCAAAAACGAGGGCTTTTTGATCATAGTTTTGCACCTAAATCAATCCTACATTTAAAGTTGAAAACGTGATTTTGGGTCGGAAGACAAGTAAAAAAACCGGCCTAAAAATAGGCATTTGGGTATAGGTCGAAACTTAAAAATGCCATAACTTCGTCAAAAATGAACTTAGATCAAAAACGAGGGCTTTTTGATCATAGTTTTGCACCTAAATCAATCCTACATTTAAAGTTGAAAACGTGATTTTGGGTCGGAAGACAAGTAAAAAAACCGGCCCAAAAATAGGCATTTGGGTATAGGTCGAAACTTAAAAATGCCATAACTTCGTCAAAAATGAACTTAGATCAAAAACGAGGGCTTTTTGATCATAGTTTTGCACCTAAATCAATCCTACATTTAAAGTTGAAAACGTGATTTTGGGTCGGAAGACAAGTAAAAAAACCGGCCTAAAAATAGGCATTTGGGTATAGGTCGAAACTTAAAAATGCCATAACTTCGTCAAAAATGAACTTAGATCAAAAAGCGAGGGCTTTTTGATCATAGTTTTGCACCTAAATCAATCCTACATTTAAAGTTGAAAACGTGATTTTGGGTCGGAAGACAAGTAAAAAAACCGGCCCAAAAATAGGCATTTGGGTATAGGTCGAAACTTAAAAATGCCATAACTTCGTCAAAAATGAACTTAGATCAAAAACGAGGGCTTTTTGATCATAGTTTTGCACCTAAATCAATCCTACATTTAAAGTTGAAAACGTGATTTTGGGTCGGAAGACAAGTAAAAAAACCGGCCTAAAAATAGGCATTTGGGTATAGGTCGAAACTTAAAAATGCCATAACTTCGTCAAAAATGAACTTAGATCAAAAACGAGGGCTTTTTGATCATAGTTTTGCACCTAAATCAATCCTACATTTAAAGTTGAAAACGTGATTTTGGGTCGGAAGACAATTAAAAAAACCGGCCCAAAAATAGGCATTTGGGTATAGGTCGAAACTTAAAAATGCCATAACTTCGTCAAAAATGAACTTAGATCAAAAACGAGGGCTTTTTGATCATAGTTTTGCACCTAAATCAATCCTACATTTAAAGTTGAAAACGTGATTTTGGGTCGGAAGACAAGTAAAAAAACCGGCCCAAAAATAGGCATTTGGGTATAGGTCGAAACTTAAAAATGCCATAACTTCGTCAAAAATGAACTTAGATCAAAAACGAGGGCTTTTTGATCATAGTTTTGCACCTAAATCAATCCTACATTTAAAGTTGAAAACGTGATTTTGGGTCGGAAGACAAGTAAAAAAACCGGCCCAAAAATAGGCATTTGGGTATAGGTCGAAACTTAAAAATGCCATAACTTCGTCAAAAATGAACTTAGATCAAAAACGAGGGCTTTTTGATCATAGTTTTGCACCTAAATCAATCCTACATTTAAAGTTGAAAACGTGATTTTGGGTCGGAAGACAAGTAAAAAAACCGGCCTAAAAATAGGCATTTGGGTATAGGTCGAAACTTAAAAATGCCATAACTTCGTCAAAAATGAACTTAGATCAAAAACGAGGGCTTTTTGATCATAGTTTTGCACCTAAATCAATCCTACATTTAAAGTTGAAAACGTGATTTTGGGTCGGAAGACAATTAAAAAAACCGGCCCAAAAATAGGCATTTGGGTATAGGTCGAAACTTAAAAATGCCATAACTTCGTCAAAAATGAACTTAGATCAAAAACGAGGGCTTTTTGATCATAGTTTTGCACCTAAATCAATCCTACATTTAAAGTTGAAAACGTGATTTTGGGTCGGAAGACAATTAAAAAAACCGGCCCAAAAATAGGCATTTGGGTATAGGTCGAAACTTAAAAATGCCATAACTTCGTCAAAAATGAACTTAGATCAAAAACGAGGGCTTTTTGATCATAGTTTTGCACCTAAATCAATCCTACATTTAAAGTTGAAAACGTGATTTTGGGTCGGAAGACAAGTAAAAAAACCGGCCTAAAAATAGGCATTTGGGTATAGGTCGAAACTTAAAAATGCCATAACTTCGTCAAAAATGAACTTAGATCAAAAACGAGGGCTTTTTGATCATAGTTTTGCACCTAAATCAATCCTACATTTAAAGTTGAAAACGTGATTTTGGGTCGGAAGACAAGTAAAAAAACCGGCCCAAAAATAGGCATTTGGGTATAGGTCGAAACTTAAAAATGCCATAACTTCGTCAAAAATGAACTTAGATCAAAAAGCGAGGGCTTTTTGATCATAGTTTTGCACCTAAATCAATCCTACATTTAAAGTTGAAAACGTACCTGACCTACGTACGTGACCTAAATTTGTGTGCATTCGCACACTG
This sequence comes from Drosophila paracracens, assembly GCA_035044025.1. Taxonomy (NCBI): domain Eukaryota; kingdom Metazoa; phylum Arthropoda; class Insecta; order Diptera; family Drosophilidae; genus Drosophila; species Drosophila paracracens. The sequence continues at coordinate 104,325 of JAWNMN010000487.1, forward strand.
CTGTTGTTGCAACTGTAGCAGCATGTGAGAACATAAATTTCTCACATTTAAGCAAATTATTGTAAAATATATATATATACAAAAAATCGGAGTAACAAAAAAAAACAAACATCGCTGCAGGCATCAAATGTTTGAGCAAACATAATCTGACGTCGTATTTGACAAGCGCATTTACACAAATTACCGCATCAAAGTGGGCATGGTCATACACACACACACACACGCATATGTATGTTAATCACAACACATCAACTGACAATTGAAACCGTAAACAGACAAACGACATGCCAGAGCAGCCACCGCCAGCCTCATTCTCGCCATCTGTCTATCTGTCTGTCTATCTGTCTGCGTGTCTGTTTGTCTGACTGTCTGTCTTTCTGTCTCTCTGACTGTAACTGATATGCCTCCAAGGAGCAAGGAACATGTGGCAAGCAGCATTGGAACAACACTCTGCCACTTCACTTCCTTACTTTCTCTCCCCCTCTCTGGGTGCTTGCCCCTTTGTGCATGGGTAACATGCGATTAACTGCGACTCAACCGCAATTAACTGTGAACAGGCGCAAATTTGCAGCTGAAGCAGGCGGCAGGTGGCAACTGGCAGGTGGTAAGAGGCAAGTGGCAGGCAGCAAACTGCCAATTGAGACTGCTCCAAGAGCCGAGGCACCGAAATCACCATCGATATTAGCATCATCGCATCCACCTGTTGGCTGCTTGTTGCTTAATTGACTTGCCAGCTGAATGATCAATGACGATTATTGCATAATATGCGCAATTAGATGCATCCTACCTTAATATGAGTATAGTTCCATCTAAATCATCACTCTCATCACACACACTCACATACAAGTGAACTTCTTTAAGAAACTATCACATTATATTAAATTAAATTATTTATTACATATTTAGTTTAAATTTTTAATTTAAATCTAGCTTGGAACATTTATTGTTATACTCACCATACATTTCCAGCATGTTATTGATTGTACTCTTTACCCTAAATGTTAATTAGACATAATATTGTTGTAGTTCCTCCCCCAATATTATTTATTTGTGCTCTGATAATAGTCAGACTTCTGCTTACCTGCTTGAAGGTGACACCATTCTCCCAACAGTCTAGCAATTATGAATAGCTTGTCTCAATTTTAGCTATTGTACACATCAAAACCGATTTTAACATTCAAAGTCTATATAAAAACTAAGCTCAACACAATCGTTGGAAACTCCTAGTTGATGCGAAATAGCATAATCAGAATAAATTTTGAAATTTCCATGGTTTTTATGTAGCTTTCTACTCATGATAGTCCACTTGACATCCTAATTGCTACACAAGCCTTGAGATAAAACCAGATCAAAACAAAATCTTGCATTTTCCCGCCTCCTCGAAATTTAATGGCTTCTCGTATTCGGCAAGTGAAATGATTCTTAGTAACGAGCCACCTCTGCACCATCTAATGACTGAAGCTGTACAAACTATATGACAGAAGGTATCATCTCCATAATGTATATATATCCTTGATCAGCTGCAACAGTCGAGTCGGCTCAGCTCAAGCGGGTGTTACTTCTTAAGAGTTGGAAACTTTAAATTTGTTGCTTTAGTTTTCGGAATATATACTCGAAATGAAATATATTCTCATCTATATTCATAAATAATATTATTAATATAATATCAATTTTCTCCATATTTAAGTCGTCTTTCAAGTCATGTAATTATATAACTGGAACTACAACACTGAAGCACAACTGGATTCACTGAAAATATCAGGTGAGTCGAGTTTGCCACATTTAAGGCTCGTGTATGTTTTTGTGTCACATCAAGAGCGGGGCTACTTAATAATAACGGAAAGCCAAATTATATAAAGATCAGATGCCATATACATCTATGTGTGTGTGTGTGATTGAGTGTCTTTGAGTGGCTCGACAAAAAGAAAAGGTAGAGAAAAAATAAAATAATAAAAATGTACTAGTAAATGACGCACATGACAAACGCACAGGCACACTTACCCACACACACACACAGGGGACAAGGGACAAGGGACAAGGGACACGGTTTATAAGGATGCCCACCTTGAGCAACGCGCACTTGGCACATTTATCTCATCTTCTTCTTGTTGGGAGTCGGAAGGTGGGGGTAGTAAATATAGGCAGCTAAAAGCCAACGGCGTATGACAATTGCAGCGCATATCCGCTTCCGGTTTAGCCCCGCACAGGCAGACAAAGGAAGGCCACATCAATTTGGACGCGTGCACATTTATCCTAATCATACACACACACACACACACACACATATATATACACACACATACAGCGGGTGGGGGAAGTTTATTTATGTGCCTGCCTTCTTTTGACGTTCTTTTATTATTTTAGTCGCCGGCATCTAAAACACACACACACAGCACACACGCACACCCAGTCGCACAGTGGAGCCTCAGGCCAAGAAGTGTTGCGAAAATCTTAATTTTTATGAAAGCATTTTGTAAAATTAATGAATAAAACCAATTCAAAGTTAACCTTTTTTTATCTGCGGTCTGCAACAAAATACCCAAATTTAAAAAAAAAATTGAAAAGTGTTGGAATTTTGAGGGTCAAGCAAATTTTTCTATAAATATGAGGCTGGATTTTTCTTAAAGCTTTATATTTATAAAAAATAAAATACATGTATATATATGTATATATCCATATGCTCTGATAATTTTTGTAGAATTTATAAAATGTACGTTTGCACGTTGAAGCACCCTGTAAGCTCAGCAATCTGCTTACGCATTCGTTCCAAAGCCTAGCAAATACGGTATCATAAGAATAATGATTCTGATTTTGTGCACATAAGTAATCAAATGGTTCCATTGTACGACGTTCCCGCACGCATCCGCTGCTCACTTTTGTCGCAATTTAGCTAAAAGCGTCATCTAAGAGGAAGTCCTTTTTATATTCCTTACTGCCTGAGGGTGGGGGAGGGGGTTGCTTCTTCTACTTCTACAGCTTCTTGTGCGTGCGTGTGTGTGTGTGTGTGTGTGTGTGTGTGAGTTTGGCTGTGTGTGCGATACTCTCTAATAAAAATGAGATGCACAACAGAACAAGGTCCATTCCACATTCCAGTGCCAGGAGCCGCCACAAACCAAGCAACCCCCTGCCTCCAACCGCCTCCCTTAGGTTTTAACTTCTTTGAGCGATTTTCTACAGCTTCGTTTTAGTGAATTTGATCGAAATTTAGTGCAGGCACCTGCTGTAAGGCATCTTTGTGGCTTCAACTTAATAATGACCTAATCAGGATTTCCTCGATGCCAAAGCAAAGCTGATTTCGATAACTGAGTGAAACGTTGCGCTTACGATTTTCAGCTAATATTAATCATTGTAAATATTTAATATACGAACGCAATTGCTAACCTTGACATAAAAAAGAATAAGCAAAAAAATAAAACACAAATACTTTAAGAAGTCAAATAAAACTGAAGACGCAAGTGCTAAGGAATGAATTTTACTGTGTGTGCGAGTGTGTGTCACTGTGCGTGTGTGTCGACGCGCATTTGACACATGTCGCCACGATGTTGGCAAGGACAAAGGACAACTGTTGCTGGTAGCTGCTGGCTGCTGGCTGCTGGCATTTGCTGGTTCGTGTTTCGGTTGTGGCGGCCGGAAATGGCCTCAATGTCAACGTCGACGCCAAAATTGTTGGCAGACACATGTCTGCATGTGAATGTGTGTGTCTACATCTGAGCTTATGTATGAGCTTCTGTGTGTGTATGTGTGTGTGCGGGATCTGACATGTGCGTATGTGGTTGCCAGCAGCACGTTTATGTCTATCGCCGCTGACTGTTGCTTCACGTGCTCGTTTACAGTCATTTATCATAAAAATATTTTGTACTCACATTTTTATAAACTGTTTTGTTTCACACCCACACTAACAAACGCATACACACACACATACACACACGCACACACGACGAAGCGACATTTTTATGAAGCTAATTTGATGTTGTCATTCTTCATTTCTCATTTTTGTTACGCCATTTTCATTTTTACAGCTCTCTGCTCCACAGCACCCCCTCTAACCACCCACCCCATCCTATCCCAACCGAAACGAGAAAATGAAATTCCAGAGTCAAGCCAAAGTCGAAACTTGTGCCACGATACATACATAGATATGTATGTACATACACATAAGTCGGGCAGGGACCATAAAGCGACACCCAACGGCTGTAACTCAACGACTCCTGCTTCTTGCTCCTTCGCAACTCTCAATGCTAGCCAAGTTTTTTAACAGATATTCCTGCAAAGGAGGGTGAACGTGTATCAGAAAGCACACAACATCAGTGGGGGGCACGCATCGTGCAACAGTGCGTTGGCCAAATTGCATTTACTTGTCGCACTCCGAGTGAGCAAAATACAGCTTTTGATGAGCAGCTTTATTTGTCAGCGTAAAATTAAAAAATAGTCGCAATACTTTTGTACAGCTACTTCTTTGGAGTCATGATCGGCAAATAACTAACAACAAAGTAATGGTTTATGATGGAATATTTCTTTACCCATTCCGCCCATATCTTTCAAAACAATTACTATGGATTTATTGCACGTTCTCATTAATATTATCGATGATGTTAGTTGCAATTGCTATCGATCAATCTCTATAACATTGAGATTTTATTGCTATCGCCTATCGATGAATACATGAATACATATTAACTCATGGTTTTTATAACTTTTGAGGTGGGAGATGCTTGCTTTTTTTTCGTTCATTAACTAAATCTTACAAAAATTAATAGAGTCTATTTTTACTTTTTAATTTCAAACTTACGAAATCACTGGCAGCGGATCGTTCTACTTATTGATGGACTACTGTAACAGCGTACATGTATGTGGGTCAGTAAAAGAAGTCACTCAGCATTATCGCTTGGCTATTGAGCCAATAACTTTGCTGGGTTAGCCAAGCAGTTGAGTCCTGAGTTTGGTTTATTATTTTCTATTTTGTTTTTGGCATAAAACTTTGAGAGGAAACTTATTAATAGTCTTATCATAAGCTGTTGTCAAAAAATGCGCCTAGCGAGGGCAATGCCACGCCCCCAGCTGCAGTCTACCCCATCCACGTCATACTTCGGCATCCTGACATCCTCCCCACCACTTTTTAGTTCATCTCGTGTTCGGTTGACTTTCGACATTGGCTTCGGCTTTGGATTTGTTTTTGCCTTTGGCTCAGGCTAATGTTGGGGCTAAAACTGACAAGGTCTGCGGGTGGGTGAGGGGGATGGGGAAGAACATTGGGCGTACATTGTCCTGCTTGCTTCCTGATGTCTGTTGCTGCCTTTGTTATTCGTTTAATTAGATTTCTCAAGTAAACCACAAACCAACCGCACATTTTCTCAGGCAGCTCTGTACTGCCGGCCTCTGAGGTACGACGGCTGGGGCAGCGGGTGGGGGTAGCAAGTAAATGGGGCAAGTCAGGCAGCGGCTTTTCAAGAATGTTTTCGCTTAACTTCAATGCAGGCTGCAATTTCTGAACTGTTGCTCCACGCAAACCGCATGGAGAGCCTGGCCACTTTCTTATTCGCAACTTACCGCTAAAAGGCCATTTTTCAAAAGACGGTATAACGCTGAGGGCACCGGACAGGGCATTCCCAACTCTATACACACACAAGCACACACATACAAGCACACATACAAACTCACATACAAACGCACACACACAAACACACGTACGTTTGTATGTTTAACTGTAACTTTCCATTTGTGCACTTTAATTTGCGGTGGGGCAACTCACAGCTCTGCCGCCCAACCGCATCAAAGCTGCGTACTCCGAACTGCTCCAGCACTAAGCAATGTTGCAGCCAGGCACTAGCTAACCGAAGCAACACACAAGCCACTATACTGCAACATGCCCCACCCCCTCAGACACGACACCATCTGAAAGTTAGGCTGCATCTTGTTGATTTTTCATTCGCTACACGCTGAAATTGTCACGCTAATAAGCCCAAACAAAACTCAATTAACAATTCCCTAAACGAAAGATAATAACTGCAAGTAATACCCTTACTATTACTACAACTACTCTACTATTGTACATCTTGCTGTGACGCCCACTTTGCCAACACAAGCGTGCTTAAAGGCCGCATGCAAGTACAGCATATTATGCAAATTGCATAAAACTAAGATACATGAATGGGACCACATACATACAACAATACATAGACACAAACACACACACACACACACAGATTTGAGTGTGTGTGCAGCAGCTTGAAAGTGGGCCAACATGGAATGCATTTTTAGATGTACATCGAAAATGTAAATGCTTCTTACACATCCCATGCTTACAATAGCAAACAATTATTGTTATTTAACTTAATATGTTTATATATATACATATATATATATATATATATATGTATATGCATATGTGTATATATGTACATATGAATGAAAATATATTTATTCTTATGCTAACTCCAGCAGGGACTGCCTTAGCTGTCTAAGTCTGGTTAAGTCCATTTAACAGGGAAATATATAATTGGTGCCTGGTGCCGAAAATTACATTTACTCTGAAAAAAGTATCCGATTTCAGGCAATTTTTCATAAATGTATATGATCAGAATTGTATATCCTGGCGGAGGATATTTTTCATTTAATCATAAAAGATTTGTAATCTTGATCAGCATTGTATCCGAGTGTAAAAGCTTAAAAACCAGCTTGATGAATCCTGGAATATATCCGTATATTGAGTGCAGGCAGGAACTATTTTGCTATATAGTTTCTACAGGAACAATTTATACAGAAATTGCGATTTCAGTCGGTGGACTCCGGTCTTCTAGAGTAAGTACAAATTGTTTTTCTAGTTAACTTTTATAAATAACTTAAGCCAACAAATAAATATCTGCAAACTAAAATTTATTTTATATATTACAAATTGTCATAATTTTTCTTTTAAGATTTGTAAAAGAGTTCCACAGCTAGTTGCAAGTCCCCTCTGTTAAAGTGCCATCCAAGTTGAAGTAAACAACAGCTCCAAATACTCTTTCTGCCACACAAGAGCTGCAGATATGGGCCTAGCACCACTAGCTCCCTTTCGTTACCCCCGCACCCCCGCACGCGGCTATCATTGTCGGCGTCTTTGTTGTCACTGGCTCGTGACTTTATCGTCTTTGTTCAGTTGCGTTTTTTAGCCTGGCCAAGCCCACCTTGAATTGGGTCTTGGGTTTTTGGGACTTTATTGAATTGTCCCTTGGCCTGTGTCAGCCCCCTTATTATGTGTATGCGTGTGTTAGTGTGTGTGCTTGTGTGTGTTCCCTCAGTCCTTTTCTTTTACATCTTCCGTTTTCTTTTTATTATTTTGTTGTTTTGTATTTTTTCGGCGTCTGCTTTAGTTTGCTTTAGTCATTAATCTTCTTTGACGCGCTTAAATCACATGAATAGCAAATTAGCTGGCATATTAGTACCAATCCCAAGCCCCACCCACCCCAACCAGAAAATGTCCCACAACAGTCAACTAACCCACAACGGGCACCTTTGCAGCGTCCATGAACACATTTCATTGAAGGGAAGTGGCAACGATGTCAAATTTAAAAAAAAAAAAATAATATTTAATAACAAAAGCAGCGCTCAGTATACACCAAGTCACACACACACAACCACAGTGACACACACACACAGAGACAGACAGACAGATAGACAGACAGACAGACACCTTCAGCCACTGCTCCACTTCGTACCCAGCCTGCGTCGCTGAAAGCCACCTCATTTAGCTCATTGTCATTTGCTATTTTGCATAATTCATTGGCTTGTCTAACGGCGCGTATGCTTTATTTTTCCACACCACACCCAACCACTTCTGGTCCTTTGCTCTCCACTCCGCTGCTCGTCTCCACTTTGTGCGTATCTCTCTTTTTGTGTGCGCTGTCAGTTTGCTAATTAGCAGACTCGCGGCTCGCACAGTTTAACTCGCCTTTCATATGCATATTTATAATGCTTTTTTTCGTAATGCAATTTAATTATTTTATATCCAACCTCAATTAGAGCGAACGAAGAGATATGACAGCTCGGTGTTACTTTGCGCTTTATTTCTTGTGACGTGTCGTAGTCCTTTCTGATAAATTGAATGCATTTTTAATCATATGCTTATTCGTATCAATTGCAGCAGCAATCAGCAAACAAATATCTCCCCCCGCTACCCAACCTACTGTTTGCTTTTGACCAGCTTCTACTCGACTTATAGCCTTACAAAGCTTTTCTGCATTTGCACATTAATACATCAAATACAAGTGAGAGTTGTGCACTCGAGTGAGCTCGACTACGCTATACCCAGAACACTGCTCTTGAATATATAATTGTTTAAATTACAAAATTACCCTGGTAATATTTGCACACTCAAATATAAGCAGGACTGCAATTGTTCTCATTCCCTATGTGTAGACACAGGTAAACATCGGAGGCGCCGCATGTTTTTATTGCCAATCTCTAACTATATATATATATAGTAGAATTTTCATGCCACCTCTTTTTCACACATGCACGAGCATATTTATATATTTATGTACACAGATATGAGATCAATACGAAAATATATTTTCGATTATAATTTGGGCGTTTCTTATGAGCTCAGAAAAGCTCATCAAAAATATGTAAATGCATATTATGTGATAATTAGAAGCGTTTGCCTCTCAAATTGTGGCTTTTATAGGCAATCGAAAATCAAAATGTGTCGATAATCGAGATAATTAAAATTGAAGTCTCTAGCTATAATAGTCTTTCAGATCCGCGTGTTCATACATATGGACTGATGGACAAACGGACATGGCTACATTTACTCCGAAGTTGATCCTGATCAGGAATGTATATATACTCAATGGGGTCAGAGATGCTTTCATCTGTCTGTTATATGCATTTGCACAAAACCATTATACCCCTTTTACACCTTTCAATGGGTTCAGGGTATTAAAAGAAAAAAGAAATAATAATGCATTTAAGTCCCATTCAGTTTTCACTTAAGCGGCTTGTCCTAATTACAATAATCTCCAATATGCGAATTTCCAATCAAATATATATATAATGTAGACAAATGAAGCTGCACTTAATACGCATGCCTCATGTACAGTTTTTAATTTTATGTGAAAAGTATTTGCAACAAGCATGTTTATAGCCAATTAGTAAAATTCATAATAAAGCTTTGATTCTTATTTTTACTACCAATCCAATTAGTCCAATTATCTCTACTAATCGCAAAAATAATGTGCAATATAATTTATATTCATATATGCATATACATGCATCATGAATGTTGTGGTATTAAACGAAAACTTAAATTAAGCAAACCAAATTTAAAACCCCGATGTGAGTTATCCAAATTCAACTACTTCCAATCCGAGAATATGCACTCAAACACTTGATCCGATGATCGCCAATATGTTAAAATATATTTTATTTGTCCTTTAAAATTGTGAACTTAATAGCTAACGGAAATCGACGGAAATATGACAAATTTTAAGTCTCTAGTCAGACATCTAGACATCAAGAATTTGAGAGACGAACGAACAGACAGACATGGAATATATTTATACCTTGTGGAGTCGAAAATGATTCCTTCTGGTAACAGGTAGTAACTTTTGCATAAGACTCTTTTTACCAAAATTAAAAATAGAAAAACAAATGAGATCTTTGCCGTCGGCTTAACCGACTGGGACATACTTGATACCATAAGTAACACCAGCCGATAACTTGTAACGACGAACAGGGTGGGTCCCTCGAAAAAGTATAATAACCCAAATATTTACCGATTTCAAATTTTTTACGTACAAAAAAATATTATATCGTTAAGCTTAGCAATAATTTGTAAAAGCCAAAGTTGTGGTTTCTTAAATTTTAGAAAGAATTGTTTTACTTAAGCTAGCGCAAATTCTGCTCGCACAGTAGAAAAGTTATATCTCCAATCTGGCAGAGGTCTGGAGCATATGTTTGAATCTTGCTACCTTAATGGCTCCCACAAACGAGGAACGAGAGTAGCATTCGCCTCCAGACTCATACGATATGACGCAACACACATAAGTTGCAGTTAACTTGGCCAGGGAAGGTGTGGTGTGGCACGATATGGTTACCACAATGCGGCCAACAGGGCAGCCATAAAGCAGCGCAACTGTTGCACGACTCCAGAAGCTCTCCGACAGCCACTTGGAAGCTGGCAGTAGTTGCGGCCAACTAGGCGACTGGCCATGCCCCAGCATATCTGGCAGCCGAGCCTGTTGCCACATAAACAGCACATTTTATTAGATTACACATACGCCGGCAACGCCGCAACGCCGCCACGTCTGTCGCGCCTGTAAGACAAAAGTTGGTCCGACTTTGACTCCAGTTACAGATTCAGCCTCAGCTCAGTGCTTGCAGCTGCTGCGGGCAAAGTGCAAAATTTTTATGACTCCCAGTGGATGTTTTGATACGTTTTTTATGAGACGCGCGCGTGCTGTAAGCGGCAAATTCGTTGGCGATTCTCCATCTTGCTGCCTCACTCTCTCCACTGCCCGTTCCACACTGCCTTCACCCATCTGCCCCATGTTTTGTTCTAGGCTCGTCTGCCTTATCGCGCACAGTTGAGCATCCGCTTGATGCGCTTTAATAGAAAAAAATGCCACTGTCGTTTGCTTTTATTGCATTCAGTGGGGCACGCAGCAGAAAAGGCATCTACTCAACTCTACTAAACTCGACTCAATGGCAATCCTTTGTTGGTGCCACCCTTCTGACAAACAATCAACAACCAACACGAAAAAAAAGAATACTAATAAAATATAATAATCCGTTTCTTAAAAAAAAAAAAAAAAAAAATAAACTCAAGCTTTGAATACTTTATCTGCGAATTGATGGCAGCCTTTTTTGGGTAGATCGAAAGAAAAAAAAAATTAATGAGATATTGATGTAGGTTTTTTTGGAGCGTATTGCCAGACAGTAAGACTGATTACAGATTTAACGCCTATGTAAAAGTACATCTTTACCTATGAGATCTATAGTTGCATGGTTGTTTTATATAATTATCTCGATATACTCTTATCATAGATAATTAATAATTAAGCAGAGACAATTTACTCTTAAATAAATTTAAATAAATCTATGAGAACATAGCTCTTAGAGCTAATCAAGATAGTATCATCTGTAGCTCTTGTAGGTTCGATGTTTCAAATATGTATTATTTTTCAAAGATATGCGAAAGCCTTCACGTTGCCAGAAATTTGAAGTTGTGAGCAAAAGGTTATTAAACTACTACTACTACTACTATTACTACTACTATTCAAACTACTGAATATTTTTTCCTTTTAAACATTACTTTTGTAATAAGTTGTACATACAAAATGAAAAATTAATAGATTTCAAATGGTACATTTAGACAAAAATCAAACTAAAGCTTAGAAAATCGTCTTTAAGTGTAAATCGAACTGAAAACTAAAGAATTTTTGCTGATCTCTAGATGCAATTTTTAATGGAATTTTTTCATAATTATTAAATCTGCATCAAACACTGAAAACATGCATTCAGGAATTTTACGACTTAAGCTTTTTCCATAATTCAATTTTAAATTCGAAATGTTATATATTGTCAAAAAATTACCCGATTTTCGAATTATTTTTAACGTTTTGCAGAGCTTTTATAAATATCAACTATGCAAACTTAAAGATACGACTCTCTCAAAAAAAATTCATATTTTTGACACGCAAATTAATATACCATTTTCGGTGCATTTCTACCTATACTGTGTGGTCTTTACAAACAGATTGCTTTACTTTTAGATCCACAGCAGACAGGCGACACTCATTCCCATTCCGTTTGTATAAACTTTTGGAACAGAGACCACCCCGACCAGCACCCCGACCTCGCTTAACCAAGTTGTGGAGCCTGAGCAACTAGCTAACGAACTAACTAACTAACTAGCTATGAATCTAGCCCATGAAGCATTCCTCTTTAAAACTTCTCAAAGTTTAGCACAAGCCAAGTGCCACACACACACACACACACACATACATACACATGTACACACGCAAACCTTCCTTTGCCCTAAGCCCCTTAGCCCCAAGTGCCTTTTCCGTTTTTTTTTCTGCCATCCGCAATCCTCGACAGAACATACTTTTTGGGCATGGCAAGTGGCAGCGCTGATTTACTTGGCAATTACAGCCAGTTGAGTGGCTGCTTGACGGACGGTTTAGACTAGCGGTGCTGCGGTGCTGCGGGTGCGTGCCTATGTTTGAAGATGGAGAGGCTCAGCCATGTGGGCGTGTCGCTCGTTCAATGCAATGAACTAGAAAGCTGTCTGATTAGCGTGGCGCTTGGCATAAAGTTAGCACAAGCAGCCAGCAGGCAGCAGGCACAGCAAAAGTTAGCACACACACACACACAACCCACACACTCAGATTTATTGAAGCCGCTGTCCGCGTCAATAATTTGCATTGCTGGTGCTGGTGGTGGTGGTGGTGGTGGCAATGGGGGATACCTCTAAAGTGTGTGAGTATGGGGCACAGAGGGGTTAAGTCAGAGTCATTGTCAAATGGCGGGAATAAACTCAACTCCAAACAACTCACCCAACTTGAGTCCAAGTGTCAATGGCCGCTCTACCTGTATATGGATGTGCCTGTGTGTGTGTGTGTGTGTGTGTGTTTGTAAGAGAGAGTGTAAAAGCGTGTTAGAGAAACTTTCCACTACATTTTTGCTCGAATTATTATTTTCTTTTTTTTTTTTTCATTTGCACTGCAAGTTTCATGACACAAACACAACGACGCCAGCGTCGGCAGCGACTGCGACTGCGACTGCGACAACGACAACGACAAACGTTAAGGCAAGCAGAGTGACAATAAATTGTTAAGTGTAAAAAGTTTATAGCATTTGAGTGAGTAAATGATGGCATCCGACTGGAGCAACTGGCAACTGAGCTTATCAAAAGTTTAAAAGAGATTTCGTGTGCTGCTTTTGCTGTTGCTGCTTCTAAAGCGACAGCTGCAACACATGCCCCCGCAGCATATTTTGTGGCACTACTTTAAAGCGACAACAACAGCCAGACTGCAACAACTACTTATGAGATTTGAGTTGGTTTTTTTGTTGCTTTTTTTTAAACGTGAAAGTCGTTTCAAGTTTGAGTTCAACTCAAAGCGCTGCGCACAGCCGATCAAAGAAGCACTAAAAGTGCAGCAGTACCAACAGCAAGATATGTATGCACTTAGAAAAAAATTGACTTAAAATAAAAAAATTAAAAAAAACTTGAATGCATTTCTAAATCGGAAAGTTGCGTCTTTTAAGAATATAAAACCTCAAAATGCTTACTTCAAGTTACATTTTATAGGAACCATAAATTAGACTAATTCTTTTTGCTACCTTATTTTGCAGAAACTTCAATTTGTTTAATAATATGTTTAACAGCTGGGCTCTGGGTATGTATTGTAAAATATTTTATAAAAAAAAAATATTTCTAAAAAATAGAAAGAAAAAACTCTCATAGTTTTGGGATTGTCGATTTGGGGCAAGCGTTTCTAATTATAAGAAATATTTGTCGCATATTTAGAAATTATTTCTAATATTTTCATTCTATATTGAATTATTAGCGATTTTTCTGAGTGTGTTTAAAGGCGCACAGACATTCTATGTGAAGCGAACAACTTTAAAATTTATATTTGGTCTTAAGATAATATTAGTCATACCTCAAAGCATTTTCCTGGACTTGAGGTTTTAAAAGCAGGTGTAGTGCGATCATTTACCAACTAGGGTCTCTATATTTCTAACAATCTTAAATATATAAAAAAAAAAAAACACATTAGCTTGAGATTTGACGTACCGATAATGAACTTATTAAAGTTGTTTAAAAGTATTTTATCTCTGGTTCAAACAGCATTTGTCGGGAATATTGACTTATATGAGCTAATTTAAAGTCTGATTAAGAGTCTAGTATGCTTACCACATGAATTGTTTGGTTTTGGTTCAGATGCCCGTCGAGCAATCATTCAAGAAAAACTATTCTTTACAATCCAAGAAATACAAGATTTTGGCTTTTTGCCTATCGATAATGTTATCGATCGGTATCAGCAGGAATTGCTTGAAAATGAATAAGAAGCAGCACAACACGAACGAAAATGAAAAGAAAACAAAGGTTTAACATTGTTTTATAAAAATTCAAATTCAAAAATGATCCGATTTGTAAAACATTTTCAACTTAATGGGGGCCTTTTCTTAAATATTAATTCTGCATCGAAACTTGAAAATACGTTCCTCGAAAAATCAATGGTAAAAGCGAATGCACTGATAACAGTGCAAAGTGCGTCATGAAAAGAAGACAAACACACAAATGGAGACGGGCCGTTTATGGCAGCATACGGACGAGTCGACTCCTCTCTAATCAGCATGCAAATAGACGAAGCATTTGTTGTCGTTCTTGTTGTTGTCGCTGAGCTGTTGTCTGTTTGCACTCATCAAATTTCACTCATTGCCACCGCAAAAGGCAGCGCTGTCGCCGTTACAGCGGCAGCGGCAGCGTCAACGTCAGCGTCAGCGTCAATGGCCGCCACAGTTAGCGACAGTTGCCGTTAGGTGCCGTCGGTCGCACAGTCTTTCAGCGTCAGTTGTGTTTTGTGAGCGCGTTCGTTACGTAGCCAAAGCGACGCCGCAGCGCAGTAACAAAAGCCAGCAACGAAGAAAAAAAAAACAAAACGAAAACAACAAAAACAACAACAAGCAAAAACAAATTAGGAAAAGTGCCTGACTCAAAGCGAATACTCGCGATTTGGTTTCGTTTTCTATTTTTTTTCGTGTGTGTGTGTTAGAGTGTGTGCCTATTGCATGAGCCAACTGACAAGATGGGCCAAGAGGATCAGGAGCTATTGATACGCGGCAGCAGCAAGCATCCCTCTGCCGAGCAGTTGCACAATGTGAGTAATCAAAAGCAACAGCAATACAAAGAAAGCGTTGCATGCTTCTGGGCGACAGCAGCGTGTGAACTAACAGCTATTTTAGACCGTTCCACATACGCGCCACAAGCACACATCACACACACACACACCCACACGCACACACACCGCACACACTGAGTATAAACCGCAAGCCGCCGCATTGCATCAGCCATAAACAAGAATCTATAGAATAAACTATGACACAGACTAGACAGAGAGCCAGAACGAGGGAGAGAGAGAGAGAGAGAGAGAGATGAGTGGAACACATTATGTTAAGCAAATGTTGCAACACATGTAATTGGAGTAATGAATAATAAACGTGTATACAAATGCATTCACATAACAACAACAATTTAACAATCAACAATCTGTACGTCTATGCTCGATGACTTTGATTTTCATTTGTGCTAGCATCCCCCACACACCCCACCCACACAAAACAGTTGTGGCCACTGTTTGAATACATTTGCACACACTTACACATATACACACACACATAGCTTTGTGCAAAGGGGTACGAGTAAACAAACATTGAGACTATGCTGTTTATCAATATCTCAATCCTGACCAAATGTGCCGAATAACGTGCTTATTTGCCGTTCGAAATGTAAGCTACGGGTCCAAAGAAAAATGATTGATTTTGATTTTGATTTAGGCGAAAGAGAAAAGAAACCACACACACACACACACACACACTTATATTTATTAAAAGTTAAGCCAAAAAAAGATCAGGAATGAATGCACATATATCTCAGACACGCCGATGACTGCAGAGCTATCCTTGCAGAGCTATCCCTATCACTATCAATTCAAAATTTCGACCGATGATGAATAAAATAATACACAGAATTAGTGAGTGCATAGAAGCAGACAGACCGACATGGCTATATCGACACGGCTAGTGCTGCTGATCAAGAATATATATATTTAGTTAGTGTGCGAGACATTTCCCTCCATATTTTGTAACCTTCACGACCAAATTAAAATACCCTCTGCACGTAATAATTACTCCTTTATAAAAAAAAAACAGAAACTATAGCTACATTTTTTTGCTTTTGTAATTATCTAAAGAAGTTAAACAAGTAAAAGTCAAAAAAAAAAAAAAGAAAGAGAGAAGATAAGTGCGAATATTCTTAATCAAATACTTAAGCAGCAAACAAATAAAAAGTTATTTAATGCTTATTTGCATATGACAATGTTTCAACTAGCTCAGTTTTCAGTCTCTCGCAGCTTGCATACTTAAGCATTGTTGTAATGTTGCAACTACTTTTTGATACACCTACGCATTTGGCATATCAAGGAATGGATTCAAATTGCTGCAGCGATGCATGCGCGGAGAGTAACAACAAGTGCAAATATATATATATATATATATATATATATATATATATAGAGGTGCACATCGTTTGGGTGTCAGATAACACATCTTTATTTTTATTGCCATATCTCAGACAGTATTTGCATCTAACTACCTGAGTATCTGTGGCTGTATCTTTCGACGCGTATCTGGCAGGTTTTGACACATGTTCTATGCTCGCTAACTGAGTACTTGTTGTCATTGGCTTGGCTTCTTTCTGTTCGCATTCCTTGTGCGTTTTTTGTTTCTTTGTTTTTGTCTTTTATTGATATTGTTTAATCCACTCTTATCTGGGTCATTATTTGACTGGCCATTCAACGTATCTATATCAGCACCAGCATCTCTACTTGTATCTGTATCTGTCTAGGCATCTCACGAGGCTGTCTGTCGAGTATCTCAATATTTTATCCCCGTCTGTGTTGATTCTAGACTTATAGGCTTTTGGCCCAGTTATACAATCAGAATGAATATGCGAACATCGCTTTTTCTGTCCTTATCAGAAGACAAAACGCCTCGAAAATAGTATTATTTGTATTCTATATAACATTTAAAATTGTGAGTGTTTTCTTAAGAGTTTTATAAAAAAAATAATGAACTTAGTTTTCATTAACTTTTTATTGATAAAATGCAGTTTAAAATTAATTAAACTTGCACAGCTTATTTATTTTTTAGATGTTTTCTTTTATCCCTCATAGTGCAAGTTGCATAAGAAATTCGAATTTTTGGTTAAAATTGATTTTCCAACTTCTTGCCATACTTTAGTTGACTTTCCTTTCCAACAGAAAGAACCCGTATTTAAAAATGAACAAGATAATTTTTGGTATCTTTGGTTTGCGCTTAAATAAATATTTAAATTCATATAAAAGGCCTCGACTGAAATGAAACGAAATCTTTCGGAATAAACATTTTCATGTGTTTCTCGGAGTTAGGTCTTAACATAAGCCTTTGAGCACTTTCCGATCTTGGTTGTAGCGAGAAATACGCAAGGGGAGATCGCTGAAAGTTTCCACTCAATAGCTTGGCTCCTCTCATTGCCAGGAACACCAATTTCGTCGTCTTTATCTAAGCATATACGTACATATGTAAGTATGTGTTTACGTACAGCTTGAGACCATGCGTGGGGCTTCCAGAGACTGAAACCAGAGCTCAGCGCCCACATTGTCCGTTGCGGTTGTTGTCTCCACAACTTCTCTACAACCTCCATTCACTCTCAGCTCAGGCGGTCCAGTGTTGGCTTACAGGGTTTCCATGCCTGGCGGCCCCCGTTCCCGTGGGGAGATGGGCAGATGGGGAGGGTAGGTGGTCGCTAATTGGCGGCGTCGAGGCAGACTGATGGCCGCAATATGAAAAGCTTTCTGCGTTTCACCTAACGCAATCATAATAATTTGTATAAATAATCATCAAAATTAAGCAAAAGCTGCTGGCAAAGCGAACAGCATTGAGCGAGAGATTGTCTCTCTCTCTCTTTCTATCTCTCTCTCCCTCTCTGTGTGTGTCTATCTCTCTTTTTCTCTGCCCCAAGAATCGGTCATTCATTCAATCCAGAAAATGTCGCCCAGGCTATTAATAATGCGGCCCGTTCAAGTCCTGTTTGCTGCTCTCTGCTGTTGCTGCCACTTCGTCCTTTTCTTCTTCATCTTCTCGGTCGCTTCTTCTTCTGCCTCCTCATCTTCTTATTCTTCTTGTTGTCCGTTGCATTTCAATTTGGCTCGAGAAATTGGAGGCGGCTACGTCGAGGTAAACGCGAAAAATTTAATATCCGTTACATGTGGCAGAAACTGTGGGTGGTGGGTGGTGTATGGTGGATGGGTGGTTTTTGGATGGTTCTTTTGGTTTGGTATGTGGTGCGATGTTGTGCGCCACGGCACGGAATGCTGCACGGCCCCAGCAAAATTGTTTTCACAACAAATGAGGCCGAAAAATGTTATTAAAAAGTTTTTCCTGTATTTATTTGCTTATGTTGTGTTCACATTTTTGTTATTGTTGCTGTTGTTGTTATTTTCATTTTCTTTGGCGTTGCTTAAGTGTGTGTTGCTACAATATGTTGTTATCTGCACTGCTCTTGGACGCTCCCGAGCTTGAGTTCAGTTTGACCCGCGGTCTGTATTTTACATTTCATATTTATTTCATTTTTCGTACTTTCTACTTTGAGCTTTGTTGAATCACTTAGAAGGAAATGCTGCGTTTTTAGCTGCTGTGGCAACGCTTCTGGCCGCAGCCAGGAGGCATATATCTGTTTTGGACGCCAGATGTCGCTAGTCGCAGCATTGTTTGTATTTACATGAAACAAGCACAGTTTGAGCCTGGAAACTTAGTATTTAAATGCTGTTAACCATTATCATTTATATAATACAGCAGCGGATGTAAATTCATAAATTCGTCAAGCCAACACAACTTAAGTCTTAAGTGTTCAATAATGTTTGTTGTCTATGTTGGCTATGCGATTAAATTAAGCGTAAAATGCTAAAATTGCCATCATTTAATAATTAACAGTTTCAAAACAGTATTCCAATTAAATTGTCAGAACTAAACGATATATTTTGTGACCAATAACAGGAAGTCGAGCAAGCAAGATCAACGTCAGAGAAACAAATGCGTAATGTATGCTAAGTAAATTAGGCAATGCTCAATTGGTCAATCAATTGACGCTGCTGGGACGCTCAGACACCCAGACACTCAGACACTCAAAGGACACTCAGCGAAGCATTCAAAACTAATTCAGTGCACTTGAATAGAACACTTCGAAGGCAAACTTTGGCACTCATTCACTCACTTGCCACTCGGGGCAAGTCACCTTCAAATGGCAATAATGTTGCTAACAATGTCCCAAACTCAAACCCTCGCCGACCCTTAAAGCTCAATAATAAAAATAAAAAAACAAAGAAACAAAAAACGCAATTCAAGCCCTCAATCTGAATCCGGGTGCGATTTGCATTTACGCTGGGCAATTGTCTTACGAAGTGGCAACATGGCCAGCCCTTCTATCTCTATCTCTATCACTAACTCTTGCTCTCTCTCTCTCCCTCTCTCTCTCTCTCTCTCTTTCTATCATTCTCTAAACTCTGAACAGCTTCGACACCGTCTGCGGCTTATGGCCGCCCTAATTTGCACATTTTAAATGGTCGAGTCTAGGGTCTTTCAACTTGCCAGAGTTCGCCTCTCTTCCCTCGAAAACCCATTTTTTTTATTTTTATGAAACTTAGGCAGAAGCATCGCCATCCCCCCGCCACGCCCCGTTTTTATTAAGGAATTGGTCGTAAGTAGGCGTTGGGATTAGCACGCCGAAAAGATTTACGCGCCGTCGCCCTTTTTTATGGGCGCAAGTTTTTAGCTATTCGCGTTAAATTGAAAAGTTTTCAAACCTTTTTGGCCCGAACAACAACCCAGCTAAGCACAACACTCACACATTCACACATTTGGCAACTCTACATCTATCTCTATCCAACTGACAGCAAGGGGAGCTCGCAACGGCGGCATCAGCATCAATGGCACCCACTTCGCAGAGCTGCATTAACCAAGGCTTTGGCCAGGCGAAGAGCTATGGCTCGTTGAACAATTCCGATGACACACAGATGCCGGAGACGCTCACCTATGCCTGGCACAATGTCGACATCTTTGGTGCAGTCCATCAGCCAGGCTCCAATTGGCGCCAGCTTGTCAATCGCACCCGTGGACTCTTCTGCAACGAGCGACATATTCCTGCACCACGCAAGCATCTCCTTAAAAATGGTAAAAACTTTGTTCAAAAGAATAAAAAGAAACGAAAAAAGAAAATCTGATTTGATTCAAAATTTAATTCGATTCCAAAATAATACTGTTTTTCATAATATTTGTTTAAAATTAGCATTCACAATTTCAATTAAAATCATTTTTGCGAAATTAATACAAAAATATAATTGAATTGCTTTATTTGCACGTACAATTTTTATTCATTGTTGACTTAAAATTAAACAAATTGAATTGCTTTGTTTCTTTGTTTTTATATCTAAATTTGATGTTTTAAATTTTTAAGCGACCAGCCAAAAATCTGGAAATCCCCAAGCAAATACAATTTCGGGATTTTTGGTGTGAAGCTATATTATGATGTACATTGAAATCAAGCTATTATCTAATCTATCTGTTAACCCATTTGCTGTTCTTCTCATCCACAGTTTGCGGCGTGGCCTATCCGGGCGAACTGTTGGCTGTAATGGGCAGCTCGGGTGCCGGCAAGACGACGCTATTGAATGCATTGGCCTTTAGATCGCCGCAGGGAGTTCAGGTGTCGCCGTCAAGCGTGCGACTGCTCAATGGCCAGCCAGTGGATGCCAAGGAGATGCAGGCACGGTGCGCCTATGTGCAACAGGATGACCTATTCATTGGCTCGCTGACGGCACGGGAGCATCTCATCTTTCAGGCGATGGTGCGCATGCCGCGCCATTTGACCTATCGCCAACGGGTGGCGCGTGTCGATCAGGTCATCCAGGAGCTGTCGCTGAGCAAGTGTCAGCATACGATCATTGGTGTGCCTGGGCGTGTCAAAGGGCTCTCTGGAGGTGAGCGGAAGCGTCTGGCCTTCGCCTCGGAGGCACTCACCGATCCGCCGCTGTTGATTTGCGATGAGCCCACATCGGGCCTGGACTCGTTTACCGCACACAGCGTCCTTCAGGTGCTCAAAAAGCTATCGCAGAAGGGCAAAACCGTTATTCTGACCATACATCAGCCATCATCGGAGCTGTTTGAGCTGTTCGACAAGATACTCCTCATCGCCGAGGGGCGTGTCGCATTCCTTGGCACACCCAGCGAGGCTGTCGATTTCTTCTCCTAGTAAGCATTTGGAAACTAACCACAATCTGATATCAACATTAGCGCAAACTTAAACAGACAAATTTGCTTAAATTTTACGATTTAAAATCGGTTCAGTTTCATACAGCTTCAAATGTAGAAATTGCTGCCATTATTTGTTCTGGACAGAGAATTCATTTGGAGGTCACAATTTAACCAAGCATGAAAACTGGTTCGGTTTCGACCAACCTCGCAGCCTTAAGCTCAATTATTTCTAGGCTAGCTTATATTTAAACAAGTTTCTCGTGATTTTTTCTATCCCCAAAAGAGAAGAGCCTTACTATTTTAGATAGATCTAAAATCACAAAACAAAAGAAGTTCGACAAATGAAATGATGTCTATTGTCTATAAGGGAAGAAATACTTTCTACATTCTTCACTTGTGTTTTGAATAGAAAAGGAAATTCTAAGAAATCTTGTTTGCTGGAAATCATAATTGAATCATAATTTTTACATTTAGTCAGTTCAATATTTTCAACGATATCAAAAGTTGTCGTATTAAGTCAAGTTTGTGGTTCATTTTGAAAGAAAGAACAACGATGAATGCCGTGATCCTTTCCTCTCTCTTCCATACTCAACCACACAGTGTTGGCGCCCAGTGTCCGACCAACTACAATCCGGCCGACTTCTATGTGCAGGTGCTGGCGATTGTGCCAGGTCGGGAGGTGGAGTCGCGAGAGCGAATTGCCAAGATTTGCGATAACTTCGCCGTTAGCAAGGTGGCGCGGGATATGGAGCAGCTGTTGGCTGCCAAGGCCCAAACGCAGCCGTTGGAACAGCCCGAGAATGGATATACATACAAGGCGACATGGTTTATGCAATTCCGTGCCGTACTCTGGCGCTCCTGGCTCTCCGTGCTGAAGGAGCCACTGCTCGTGAAAGTGCGACTCATACAAACAACGGTGAGATGCACAGATACACAGATCCCCAGCTCACCCAGCTACCACTCTCTCGCTCTCTCACGCTCTCTCTCTCTCTTTCTCTCACTCTCCGTGTTCTTTTGTTTCTTTAGATGGTAGCTGTGCTAATTGGACTGATCTTTTTGGGCCAGCAGCTGACGCAGGTGGGCGTGATGAACATCAACGGAGCCATCTTTCTCTTCCTGACAAACATGACCTTTCAGAATGTGTTTGCCACCATCAATGTAAGCATTCCGTTTTGTATGCTTTTGTATGTCTATCGCCATCGAACTTTTCTATAATTTAGTTTCAGCATCGATATCCATAACGCTTATTTTGATTTTATTGATTAAAAAAGAAAGCAAAGTTTTATCTTGACAATGTTGTGGCAGAGAACCATCCTTAAATATTTTTATTTCTGATTATAGATATGAATAATTGTTACTGATAAGAAATATCTGTTTAATTTTGGCTTTTGCTGTCTCTTTAAGGTGTTTACGTCGGAGCTGCCCGTGTTTATGAGGGAGTCGCGCAGTCGCCTTTATCGCTGCGACACCTACTTTCTGGGCAAGACTATAGCGGAGTTGCCATTGTTCTTAACGGTGCCGCTCGTGTTTACGGCGATTGCGTATCCGATGATTGGCCTGCGGCCGGGTGCGCTGCACTTTTTCAACTGCCTGGCGCTGGTCACACTAGTGGCCAATGTGTCCACCTCGTTTGGCTACTTGATATCCTGTGCCAGTTCCTCGACATCGATGGCGCTCTCGGTGGGTCCGCCGGTTATCATTCCATTTCTGCTTTTCGGTGGGTTCTTCCTCAACATTGGCTCGGTGCCCGTCTATCTGAAATGGTTGTCCTATCTGTCCTGGTTCCGTTACGCCAACGAGGGCTTGCTGATCAATCAGTGGGCCGATGTAGAGACCGGAGAGATTAGCTGCACCTCCTCAAACACAACGTGTCCCAGCTCCGGCAAGGTTATACTGGAAACGCTTAATTTCTCGGCCGCAGATCTGCCGCTCGACTATGTGGGACTGGCCCTACTCATTGTTTGCTTTCGTGGATTCGCCTACTTGGCGCTGCGATTGCGCGCCAGGCGCAAGGAGTGACGCCGCCCGCTTATGTTTACATATGCACATGTATAAATTAAATATATATATATTTATATGAATATGTATTTTTTTTTTTATATATTTTTATTTTTGTGTCGAACATAGATCAGAAAACTGCTAATGAAAGCTACATTTAATGTAAGTAGGCTTGCCATTTGCAATTAAACATGCTTTATACACACAACGAAACAAAACAAAAAATCTATCTTATTTCAAACAAAACTCATCGCAAGCAGTACATTTACAAAATTTTAAAACGAGCGCCAACGTAAATTCACCAGTGAGCAGAAATTCACCACCGAAGCGAAAGCCACCTTAGTAAAAGCATACACAGTCCGTAAGTGAGCACAAGCCAGAAATAGCAAGCAAGACGTAATCCATTGATAAGAGCGACACAACCATAGTGTGCGAAGTGCGACGCAACAAGCAAGCGGTGGCTGGTGCGCGACTCTTTGCTCGCATTATTTTTTGTTGTTGAACTCAGCTAAAGCACAATAAAATTTTGGTTTGGTGCGAATGTGCTCTGGCTGCGGCGGTTGGTCGTGTTTGTGTTTGTTTAATCTAATCAGAAGGCCTGTCTCCAAAACTAAGTCTTAAATAGTTAAAATTAAGTGTCGCCAACGCACTACATGCAGTTATTCATCGCTGTCGCTACCGCTGCCTCAGCTTCAGCCTCAGCCTCAGCTCGCCGCACTGCCAATTGAATCGCCGCTAAAATATTATTATTGCTGCTACCGCCGCCGTAGTGTTTAGTTCAGATTTAGTTACCGCACGGCGTAAGCGTCGCTGCTCCACTCAAATTGTATTTTTAATACAAAAATCAAAAATTAACAAGCAGCAGGAGCAGAAGTGCGGTATAATTTAACCAATAATCCAATTGAAATTTTGATAAGTGGCCGAATCGAATCGAAACGGTGTGCAGCGAAATAGAAATCGAGGCGAATTGCTTGCGTTGAGGCCAATTGATTTTTCACCAAATACCAAATATTTTGGGTAGACGGCGCATTCGCCCTACGACGAGAGCCGGCAATTTACCCTCCCTACCCCCACACCCCTTTGCTAGCGGGTCGGCCCTAACCTCAAAACAGCTGTTGCATACCAGCGGCCAGCAAAACGTGTAAAGCAAATTATAGAGGAATAACAACAACAATTAATACAACAACAACAGTCATATCCATAATCATCACAAAATGGACATCGAGACACTTCGCAGTGAATGGGATGAACTCAATCGCGAGTACACCGAGCTTGAGGTAAGTTTTTATTGTGGATGTTGTTGTTCTTCTTCACCTTGAAACGGTTGGTATTAACAATACATAAATACATATTTTGCCTGTTGCAGACATGCAACAGACGCTACATTGAGCTGCTGGAGCAGCTGTATCAACACCAGCAGAAATGCTTCAACGAGATCAAACATCAGCGATATCGTATGAATCAAATAACGGCCTCGATGCGACAGTGAGTATGACAATGACAAAGCAATCCCTAAGTACAAAAATACCAACCCTTCTATAATAATTTCATGTACTTTGTACGCTTTAAAGTACATACAAACGAGTTCGTATATATATTTATATGCATGCACGTACATATTAACTTGCTAGAAATGGTCGCGTGACACGTGTTCATGACTTAAAACTTTAATATGCATTGTAGATGCATAAAATGTTAAAATGAAAAAACTATCACGAAAAATTTATATTATATTTATTCAATGTGGACACAGAAAATGTTTGAAAAGTCACAAATAATTGAGAAATATATGTAGAAAAAAAAAAATATTTATAAATTTAGGAAATGTGGCATTAAATGCATTTTAAACAATGTTTCGGCTATTCAGAAAACTCGTTAATATTTGCATTTGAAATGGGCTCGCTGGCACTCGAATTCGTTACATTCCCATGCCTATAATATGAGCAACACCATTGTGATGTTTTCCCAATTGGATTTGGAATTTGATATCAATCAATTATTGCTGGCAGCAAGTTTCCTATCCATTCCTTCTAATCGGACTCGCTCACACACACACACTTATTTTGTTTTCTTGTTGCTTATCAATCAGAACTGTAAAACACATGTACAGCGGCAATTAGTCAGAAAGGCGGGCCTTATCAGGTCTTATTGGGCTAACGGTTGGCAGCGGCTGTGGGTCTCGTATCTATATTTGTGTATGTGTTTCTGCGTTGGCTAGTTGCTTCTAGCTTGGCTCCAATTAGTTTTTACAACCGTGTTTCTTTCGATAAAAACAAAGCTGAGATAAAACCATGCGCAGACTTTGCTCCACAAACTGGCGCTTCTGGGCGTGTTTATTGCCATGGCCAATGGCATAACATTTTTATTATTGTTGCTTTTTTTTTGTAATTGAACCCTTGACCAGTCCATCTCTCTTCGCCGCCCTTGACCCTATGCTGGCGTGACGCATTAAGCGTAAACTGAAAAAACACCGATCGCAAATCACAAGCAAAACAAATATTAAAAACCAAACAAGAAAATAATGTTGACCGAAAATAACAAAAATAAACAAAACTGAACTCAATGACCAGCTGTTTAACAGTGGAAAATTGATTACTAATTGTATTCCACATTTTCAACCTTAAAATAATTTATTAACGCTAATTTTTTCGACATCTTTTTGCTTACCAATTTATAATGCAACAATTATAATCGAAATTTTTTTATTATTTTGCTTAGTGAATTTTGGAACGATCGAAAATTTTGCAACATTGATTACAAGTTCAGCAATTGCGGCCCACTGTGCGTGCAAGCTTGCAAGGCCAAGTCGTAGCTGTGTTTGTTGTTGTTGTCATAACAGTTGCAAAGTTTTTGTTTTATACATGTCACTGATCGTCTGATGAGAGAGAGAGAGATAAAGAGAGAGTGGAGCACATGCATGAATGCTGTGAGCGTACAAAATAAAGCTTTGGCTCTCTCCACCTCGCTCTTACGCGCGCATACAAACAAACATTGTTTGCGTGCTCACACTTATTTTCTTTAGCTTGTTCTTGCCACAATGACCTTGCGCTCAGCTGTCTCTGATTGCCAGATTTACGCTACGCACACATAAAACAAAAATATTTCACACACAAATGATTTTGAACTGTCCAAAATAAATGAATGTACACGTAAAAAAAAAACTATTAAAAACTAGCGCTACAGATGCGACAGTAAAAAGCTCGCCTTACGCTTTCGCCCAATTCATTTTATTTGACATATCTAAATGGTTGGCGCAGCTGCTGCGTGCTTCTAGTACGTTACAATTACTGCCGGTGGTTGTTGTACTCTATTATTGCAGTTCACTAATTTAGCGAAACGATTCGTTTGCTTATGTATAAAGGTAGATACAGACGGACACATACACACACACACATACACACACACACATGCATGCATGTTTGCTTGTACATTTGTTTTGGTCAGCTGAAAGTGTGCAATGTGCACAAACAAACAACAGCAAAAGCAAAAACAACAACAGCAACAAAGGCAACATTTGCTTTTCAAAACCGGCGTCAAGTGCGCCCGTTGATGACAGCAGCGCGTTTTAGACGCGACTTTGGCGCTTGTGCAAATGGAAAACAATAAAAATATAAAAGATAAATAAATCAAAGAAAAATATACAAAATAACGCAAAATAGGCCTACTTTTAGTCTTTCATAATATACATATAAAACTCGAGTACATATTTAAGTTTATTTGAATTTTTGGACTATGGGCACTTCCCGTATCAATTTTGAGTCGCTTATCAGCGTTCCCATTTTATACTATTTATTAGATGTTTAAAAATAAATACAAGAATTTTGCAAGCGACTGATAAAACTACCAGCAAATCGAATAAATGACAAAATACAAAGCACACATGTACATCATATGTTTTTTTGTTCATACATATACATAGATATAGGTAACTATCAACATTGTCTAAATTGAACTTTGATGTGGGCCAAATTGAAATTGTCGTATGCCGTATGTCGTATGTGCCCCGTGTATAATTAATATCGACGAGCATCCCCCACTCCCCACTTTGAAATCAAGCATGTATAATAGTTATGCAAACTGCAAGGCATCTGCTGCAACATCAAATCCATTGACCATTGAGTGGATGAGTCATCGTAGCAAAGTTATTGCAACCGATACCTAAAATAGATCGAAACAAATGTTGGAAATGTTGTTGTTGTTGTGCGCAAGTTGTCAACTGTGGAATGGTTTTTTAGCCCATGCAGTCACACATTTTTAATTGAAAATAATAATAGTATACATTTTTAAGAAATATACATATGTGAAGAAGAGAGTGCCCGACTGGGAGATACCCCGAACCCAGATTATAGTGCGATTGCTAATTGTAGTTTGTTCAGTATGAAAATTACATTATGTCATCTGAATATGTCGGCGTATGTTATATAATTAGAATATTACATCTTTACAATTGTGTCTCCTATAGCCATCGACTTTTATCGATACTTGCGCAACGTGGCAATTGCCGATAAAACGAAATAAACTTACTCTATTTATGGAATATGAGAACTTATATTCTCTAGCTTCTATAGTCTCTGAGATTGTGTTGATGGGCTTACAGGTGTAATGGTCCTTTAATATAATATGTACTCAATAGAGTCTGAGATGCATCTTTCCGCCTGTTACATACTTTCGCACAACTTCATTAAACCCTGTTTTCCAAATTTAGTGGGTTATCAATGTTCGAGAAAATCTGAAATCGTACTTATGTATATCCTTGATGAGATCAAAATTATTGCATTTTAATTAGTGCATACGTATTTTATGAGGCAATAATGCCCTTTATTTACTTAACTGTTTGCTCTTCATCCGCATTGCCTTCGACAAAGTGTTTTATGGCACAACTTTTCGACTGTGACATGAAAAGTCAATTTATAAATTGAAAAGCTTTTAGCGCTCTTCAATAATTTAAAAAAAAAATCGACTTTGATTTGCTTGATTACAGATTCAAAGGGCCAGTTGGTGGCGAGGAGAAGGAGAAGATCGATGATCTGCAGAAGATGTCGCTGAAGCGGAAGGCACAGCTGCATGAAATAGAGCAATCGCTGCCAGCAAAATCTGGTCGCTACCTGCAGGTGAGTTGAGAGTTCAAAGTTCAGAGCTGAGAGTTCATAGTTGAAAGTTGAAAGCGAATTGGATTTACACAAAGTAAATTGTGTCGCTTGTTGAATGTCGTTGACTCCACTTAAGTTTGCTCAATTTGTGTTCATGTTCATGTTTTTGCTGTTGTTGTTGCTGTTACTTTTTTACCATAGATTATCCTGGGCGACGTGAACGTCTCAATTCTGAACAGAAACGACAAAGTTCGCTACAAAGATGACTATGAAAAGTTTAAATTAATACTCAACGTAATTGGACTGATAATGGCGTTTTTCAATTTGATATTCAACTACAGGTAAGACTGGTGATAAACTGTAATTTAAAGACCCACTCACGCCCCCGCCCCCAGCTCCATTAATATCCTAACAATACACTTATGCATCCACAGAGCTCTGGAGCTGGCCTTCATATTTCTGCTGGTGTGGTACTATTGCACTCTGACCATACGCGAGTCCATACTGAAGGTGAATGGCTCTCGGATAAAGGGCTGGTGGCGTGCCCATCATTTCATCTCAACGGTCGCTGCCGGTGTCCTCCTCGTTTGGCCTCAGGGCGAGCACTGGCAGCTCTTCCGCCTGCAGTTCATGTACTTCAACGTGTACATCAGTAAGTAAACCCAACCCAACCGAACCAAACCAAACCAAACTGAACCGAATCGAACGAAATGAAACGAAAACCGAAAACCAAAGAGCACCATTCGGATCCGCTTAATGAATTCACGTTCGAATGCTTTCGCTGCTTGCACTCTTTCATTGCAGGCATTGTGCAGTATTTGCAGTTTGGCTACCAGAAGGGACTCCTGTATCGACTCAAGGCGCTGGGCGAGCGCCACAATATGGACATTACCATTGAGGGCTTTCATTCGTGGATGTGGCGCGGTTTGAGCTTCCTTTTGCCGTTCCTCTTCATTGGGTACGCCTTTCAGGCCTACAACGCCTGGACACTGTTCAAGCTGGCAAATTTGCCAGATGCCCCCTGGCATGTGTCTGTCATGTGCGGGCTCTTTCTGTTGCTCTTCTGCGGCAACATAGCCACCACCATGTGGGTGGTGCCCGAGAAAATACGCGAGCGTGCCAAGGAACGTTATCGATTGCAGAGCATGGGCAAGTCCATGAAGCTCAGCAAGGAGATGAAGGTAAGCTATTTTTATTTTACAAAAAACAACTATCGAAAATCACGCTCAAAATAAAGAAAATCTTTTGTAAGCGTTAAGTATGCGATCTGTAAGTCTATCGAGCTGCAAACTCTCTTTAATACTAAATTCTTGTATCATTCCCTAATATTTGCAGAACAGCGCCAGTGATTTGGACATATCGGGCAGCTCGCAGACTGCGACTGTGGTGGCGCCACCGGTCGTGGCATCTACAACGTCTACGGCCACCGAGAAAAAGGCGAACTAAAGCATTTTTTAGAGATCTATCGCTCAGTCTAATTGTCTATCATATTGTGTTTTTTTTTTTTTCTGCTGCTTACTTTGCGCACCTATTTATTCATTTCGCTTTAAGCTGAAGTTTCGGCAACTTATCTTTATTATTTTCCCTTTCGGCTTATCGCACTCATTGATTTTTCCTCCGTATTCTACTTGGAACAGCAACTTAGCCAAGACATTAATTTAATGTGGGAGGGTAACAAATAGGAAAACAAATGCTGTAAATTTATATTATGTACATTATTATTTTTTTTTTTTAAATTCTTAGGTATACGTATATATATAAACATATATATTATAAATGTTTTTTTTTTTTGGCTTGTAGAGATAACGCAAAGAAAAACAGTGAAATGAAATTGTAAAGTTTTGTATGCAAGAGAAGCGAATTGATATTGAATGAAAAGAAATTGCACCACACAACAAAATAAACAGAGGCAAAAGAAGAAATATTGATTGCAAGAAAAAGTAACAAACAAACGTAATGTCTTTTTGTGTGGACTGGGCTGCGAGTGGTGGGAGTTGTTGCACAAATGTGTTTTGGCCAACGTGTGTGTACAGCTGTGCGTGTGTGTGTGTGATAAGCGCAACTGCAATTACATTGGTGACATTGACCACAAATCATCGAATTGCGTGCTAAGCAGCGGCATTTAAAGTTAACTATCATGGTTTTAGCCCCGACTAAAACTTCTCAAATGGCGAAATTCAATTGCAGCGCTGTTTCAATATATTAATCATACATCAAGTGCTGTGCTGATTTTATAGCTGAAGCGCATACCATATTCAATATACCTTGTTTGATTGAGTGCTTTTAGCTGACATTCAAATTGTTAACATTGGTGCACCCGACCCAGGCAAATGCCTGTTGAAGTGCTTCAATTAAATTCGGTGTCTCCACAGCTTTTATAATACTCTGCTCCCGTTAAATATTTGTTAAATAGGGTATTTTGAAATCGTACAAATGTGTGTTACACGCACAAGGTATATCCAAAGTATATACGATCGATCAGCCAAAAAGAGTTCAAGTTAATTTGTGGCTATCGATAATCTTAATATCGCTTAAGAATCGACTATTGATTGCAATAAAAACCACAAATTCGAAGTCACCATCAAGATTGGCTAAGAAGCATACAAATTGTTACCGACATTCCAAAATTATTTGGTACAGGGTATTGCCGAGTCGAGCTCGCTGCCACTCACTTGAGTATGGCACTTTCTGGTCGCTTTTTTCTCTTGGCCTCCAATTTAATTTAGCTTTCTGCGACTTGAGCCCGACTGCCTGAAAGTGGACCTGGACCAGGCCCAGGACCAGCACCGACTGATTGCCCAAGTGATTCAATGTGCTTAGGCGGCGGATGCGTCTACAAAGGCAAAAGGGGGCGGTGCAAAGGTGGAGGTGGAGATTGAAGGGTGCTCGGCATCTCTTGTTTTACTGGCGGCCATTAATGCGGCTGTCGTCTGGCTGTTTTTGCAACAAAAGCCCTGCAATGCGGCAAAAGCGGCGGTTTTTGTGCACCAACGTTTCGTCGCCATTTGGCCAACGCCCCCGCTTCAGACCTAGCCCACTGGTGTGGGCTGCGTGGGCCGTAACCGCAACCGCAGCACAGGCGGTCATTGAGGGTACATCCTGTCCCGTTCGCCTGCCCTCCTCATCCTCATCCTCGTCCTTGTCCTGGCCATTTGCTTGTCGCGCTGCCGCAGCCTAATTTGGCGAGAGTTCATTAATTGCGTAAACGGCGCGCGCTTTTAATTATGTCGAACGGCGGCACTGACGCACCATGGCTTCCAGCGCTTTGAGCAGCGGAACAAGGCTGTGGGGAAGGGGAGTGGGAATGGATGGGAATGCAGGAGTTATAGTCGTTGCCGTAGTTGCAGTAGGAGGAGGCAGTTCTGGTCACGGTCCGGGCGTATTTTGTGCATTTGTGGCATTGTTTGCATTGTTGTGCTGTCCAGCCAGTTGCTCTTTGCCGCGTTGGTTGCCTGTTTTTCTGCGGCACCAACGGAATTGACGACTTTTGGTCGATCCAGCCGCAGGGCACATCATTGAAGCCCTGCAAAGTGTGTGTGTGTGTGTGTGCGTGTGTGTGATTATCATTTATTGCAACCGCATACGGGAAATGACATTGGCATTCTGAAGTGCGTAATTCGTTAATTTGATAAGCATACGCCATGTTAAACAGTCGATTGAATAGTTCAATGGCAACAAAAATTGGCATATAGGCCCACAGCTAAAAGCTAAATTAATGTCAATGGCGTTGTTTTCAGCCAGCCCAAAGTGCCGTGGGTCAATCGACGAATTGTGTCAAAAACAAACGCTTCTCTCAACCCATCCACTATTAAGTGCATAAAAAGGTATATAATTTGTATACGTATCTGACCCCATAATACATATGTATATAAATATTCTTGATCAGCACATATAGTTCAATCTATATAGTCATGTTCGTCGAGTACCTCAGCTTAAAAGGTATCCTGATTGAACTTGGAATATATCCGTATTTTTACAGACCGGAACGGCAGAATAAAAACTATTCCTTATCAAGATATTTGGACCAAACCAGAAACTTGTTTTACTAAGATTTTAGTAATTGGGCAGAGAATCCTTAAATATATAGTATAGCAATTGCAATAACATATTATATAGTTCCCAAAGCAGCAATCGCTTGGTTTGCTGAAGTTATAGTGCAAGTTGGGAGGGTATATTTCTATTGGAACAAATCTCTCAGATTGAAACTTCTCTAATATATCATAAATATATAAATGTCATGTTTTTGCTGCTGCTTTGCTGTTGCATGCCAAACAATAATTGAATTTAAAATTACTCACTAGGTTGATGTACCTCATTTTTGAGATACCCGCTGATCGGGGAATGAACAAAAAGTGATCAACTATAAACAATTGCTGTAAATTTATAACAATTGGCAAATATTCATAAGAATTGACAGAAATGTAACAAATCGAAAGAAAAAAAGATAAAGATAAAACTGCTTAATCATTTTTGAATTGCATCAGATGCACAGGAACAATCAGCAATCGAAACAAAAATGAAACTGGCCAAAATTGTGAGTCAGTACGAATCCAAAGGGAACAAAGTTTATAATGAAAATTAATTTGGGGTCAGTGGTTGTTGTTATTATTATCCAAGTGCAATACAAAAGGGGGGAGGGGCAGGGGTTGAGGGCAACAGGACATTGTACAGGCCAAAAAGTCATCAAAGAAATTCAATTTGGAAAGAATCAATGGGGGAAATAATAAGTTTTCTCCCATCCGTTACTTAAAGTTCTCGCTTCTCTTTTCTCCGGCACCAGACAAAGAGAAATGCGAAATGTAGCAAAATAAAAATAAATACAAAAAAAAAAAAAACGACGATAGCAAATTAAATCGAGCAATCAAATGATCATAATAGGTTAATCAAGAACAGCAGCAGTCGCACAGACCGGAGTAGGAGCAGAAGCCAAAGCTGGAACTGGAGCTGGAGCAGAAGTACAAGCAGAAGCGGGCGCAGGACGTCCCTTTTGCCTTTGGCCTTTTGGTGCTGCTGTCCCGGTCTGGTTGGTTGGGTCTGGTTGCGCCCTTCTTGCCTCAGCAATTTGTCTCCTTTTCGTGCTGTACAATAGACAAATTGAAATCGCAAAATAGAAAAATGGCAGTCACAAACACACACACATGCACACACGTATGCAGGTTGACGTACAAGCAAATAAATAAGTGCACCCAAGTATGTAATATGGGCAACAACAACATAAACTGGCCGTCCCTGGTCAGACAATGTCTAGTTGGCGTTTGCTGTTCCAGTTGCCACTTCCACTTCCACATCGCCATCTACATCCGTATCCGTTTCCCTTTCCCCGTTTGCCACCACATCCAAACAGCGACAATCGTGCGGCAAATGTAGCGTAAAATCGGCAACATCGTCACAGTTAGCCCACAAAATTGTTAGTTTCGTTACTGTCTGGACTCGGCTTTCCGTAATCAGTTGCCAAACTTGGCTGCTTGGCCAGCAGAGCAGCTCCAACTCCAGCTCCAGCTCCAGCCGCAGCTCCAGCTTCAGCTTCCCTTTCAGCTACATCTACATCCACAGCAGCTGATTTATGGCTGGCACACGCGTTTCGCCAAAGCTGTTACATTTATTCACTTGCACCACTTATGATCCACACACACAAAACAAAAATAGCAGAAGAGAAAAGCAAATTGCTGCAGCTTGTTGGCAACTTTGACAGATCAACAGGAAGCGATATTGCTTCATGTCTTTGGATCGTTGCAAATAAAATTACGTTGTTCCGGTAGAAATAAGTCAAGCACCTATTTGCTCTTATTCCCAGTTCTGTTCTCATAGAAAATGTATTTTGACTATCAGTATCAGCCTCTCAATAACTTTGAAATAATGCCATAATCATTGAATACAACTCGATAGAATTTCTCTTTAAGATTCCACATAGACATAATAAATGAATACGATTTAAGCGGCCAAGTTTTAATCAAATGCAACATCTTTGGGATGCGAAGGTGACGAGCTGGAAGTTAATGATTCCACATCAAAATAGTGACTTTAGGAAAATACCTGTAAGAGAGTTTAACTCTTCTGTTGATCTGTTGAATTTCACTTATTAAGTTGCTGAAAACAATGCATCGATGCAAATATCTAATATCATTGCACAATAGCCTACCCTGAAAGCACCTTTCACTGAGGTGGACCCATTGATGTAAGCTTATTTTGGCTGCAAGCAGCACGGTTCGGGATTTGGGCAGCATCCATGGGAATTTGCGTTTGAATTATGTGACGCATTACGAGGGCCGCCGGCGACGGAGCGAGTGCCACGCACTCACAAAACTTTAGCACAAATTGAATTATGCAGCCGAAGTAGAAGAGTGAGAGAAAGAGAGAGAGAGAGTGAGTGAGAGTGGCACGAGGCACGAGGCAAAGAGCTGACGGCGGAGCCATTAAGCGAACAAAACTACCCGGAGGCGACCCAGCGCGATGTCCTGACTTTGGGAAATGTAACTGTAATTTATTGAAATTTGTTAGGGCCGCCACGAGCACAGACACAAACCTGCCACAAAAGCGGAGGCAACAAATATAAAAAAAAGACCCAGCAATGTCCCAAAAACCATCCAAGCCCGACAAAAAGTTTCAGTCACGTTTTTTGTCACGCCGCCGCTGGTCACCAAAAATTGCACCGGCGGTCAAAAGTCAGACGCTTTCATAGTTTTACTTTTCTCCTATTTTTTTCCCCTTTCTCTTGTGTGTGTGTGTGTGTGTGTTTGTGCCACCGCACGCGCCACTCACAGTGCGGTGCCGGCAGCGCTCGACTGTCATTGTTATATATATATATATATATATATATATATTATATATAAATATATTTATATATATTTCCATACACGTACTTAGAAGCATTATGAATATTAAGAACATAGTTAACTACTAAGTGCATGGACTATGAAGTTGCGCATAGAGGATAGGATAAGATTGCAGCATATAATTCTATATTTTCGAAAAGAATTTATGAACTTGACTTATATTTGCATGAGAACGATATAATTCAATTTTAAATTATTATCCAAATTGCACTCGAGACAAACTTAAAAAGTACTTTCTTTTTTTGTTAGATTGAAAAATTGGGAAATTGACTAATCGTACTCTTCTTTAACTTATCTTATCTATATACTTGTGTTGACCGACAATTTAAGCAGAATAAACAAGCAGAAGAATAATTTGTAACGGAAATACCACATTATTAAATGATCTATTAAAAAAAAGCAATACCGTCACTATTTGGAAACATTAGCAAATATCAAGCACAATATTCGAGGTTGACGAACAGAATCGTAATGGATTTAATAGAAACTAAGATAGATCGGCAGGTTTATATGTGGCACTTGCTTCCACTTGATTGCTCATGCATGTTGACCAGACAATGTTAGAGTAATTTGTAGTCTCCAATTGTTTGTTGCAAAGGGGCAAGGGACACAAAAACATTGTCCACATCACAGATTGTTCTTCCTGCTTCCTGCTTGTTGCTTTTTCTATTGCTGTTCATATAATTGCTGGCAAAGGCTATTTCATATCGCAGCCACGTCCGCTGATCCGAGACCGATACCAAGATGGGTTACAAAGTCCAAACCACTAACACCAACCCAAAAAAAAAAGAAAATTGTTTGCAGCTGCATCGTCCGCGGTTGCATGCGAAAAGTTTTTAAGTGCCACACTCGGGGGTGAGTGTGGTTGATAGCCGGTCTGTTTTGGGACTCCGACTGCTGGTGGGTAAATTGTGCCACTTTCCAAGCTACCCATCTCAGCCTCACTTAACTTGCATACGCTGCGCTTTTCTATTAAGCATCCTCGACTCGTCTCATTTGTTGCCTATTTGTCTGGGGCCTAGGCAGTCCTCTCTCTGTCCCTATCCCTTGGCATCCCGACATCGTAAAAATGCCAATGAGCCGACCTGAACGCTCAGCATTAAAACTTTTCTCATTTATCAGACGCCAAAGAACACCCCTGTCCACCACGTCACACCCGTTCGTCTCATACCGTTGGCCGGCAGGTAAATTGATTGTCGCCGCCAACGAACTTCGATGGCTGTTGGTCACCTTGTCGCGCTCCCAGACCGCCCGGTGTTTAATTGCTGTCGTACCAGCCACATCCCAGGACCCGGCACTCAGCAGTTTATCTGGGTAAGGCGTTGATTCCAAAAAAAAAAAGGACAACAATGCCCAGCAAAAGTTTTGAGTCAGACACGGAGAAAGCAAAAGGGGTGGAGGCAGCAGACTAACAAGTGGAGGAGCTGCAAACTTGCACCACTGCAACTAAAGTTGAAGCTGGTTAATAGCCAGACAAACGAGCAGCCAGACAAGTGGCTAATGAGCAACCAGCGGCCTGAATACACACAAAAAAATAATAATAACACAGATAGTTAATCAAGATTCTGATTTACTGATATTGTAATATATATCCGAAAGTCGTAAGACAATAATACAATATATATAAATAAGCGAGATAATGCAAGCCTTAATATAAACTACCCGGAATCTGGTATCTTTCATGAATGATAGGTTAAGGTGAAATTGTTAAGGCTAAAGGATATCATACTAAGTATTAACATCCTTATTTAAGTTTTTATACGCCAAATATATTACTTTTTTAAGTCTGTTCGAAATAAGCATTGACCATAAAATGGGGTACTATTTTACATAACGCTACCTAGCAGGTGGGGAAACCCCAGTTTATTGGGGTCATATATTCTTTTTGATGGTTAATATATGTACCTACCATCGGTCTTTGGAATTTTTGAAAAATAATAAATAATTAGCTTATGGCAGGCAATTACGTTTTTTCTTTGACACTGGTCGATTTGAGCTGTCCCTCACTGTATATATGCGCAACCGAAAAATTTTTTTTGTTTCCAATTAAGAGCATGTGAATAAGCATTAAATGTACATACGTGACCACATATTTATTTAGACTCACACTGCACACATTCAATTACTTATCACTGAAAGAGCTGACAGCTGAGTTCGCTTTAATCAAGTCCATCAATTTTTGTAATACGGATAATAAAGAACGTTTTCTGTTTGGCTTATTTTATTTTATTTTTTAATTTTCATTTTCATTAATTCAATCTGCTTAAATTGCCATGTTCGCTTGGCATTTGTTTACAATTAACAAAAAGGGTCCTGCCCACAATTCGCTTAATGAATTCGCGCATTAACAATGTTTGCAGCTTTCGCGTCGACTGCCTCAAGCTCCATTTCCAGCTCCAGCTTCAGCTTCATCTCTGTCGCTGTCTTCGTCTCTTGTTTGGACTCCTTGTTCGACGCATTTGCCGCGGTAATGGCAAAAACAATAAATTTTCAGTCAACGCATATATATTAACACACAAACTCACACACACACACACATACGCACTCACTTCGCAGCTGATGCATCCTTGCCTACGCTGTTGATATACTTTTGATCCCTTTTTTGTAAATGACTTTCAGCATTTAAAATGCGGCCAAATGAATTGGCGGCAATTCCACGAGCAACGACAAGCCCGAAACTGTGTCTGAAACTGTAGGTGAGACTGAGGCTGAGGCTGAGTTCGTCGCCACTTTAGTTTAATTATTTGCGCAGCCCCAAAACTCTCCAACACCGAGAGAAAAAGGCAGTAGTAGCCTGAGGAGCGAGCAGGAGGGAAGACACAAAAGAAGAAAACTAGTGAAAATAATAAATAATAATAACAGTTAATGCGATGCGCCAAGTGTTGATGGTCATTGCTCGTTGCTCGTTGCTCGCTTCTGGTCGCTTCTGCAGGTGGCAAGGACGTTCCGAGGTGCAAAAGGCATGGCACCCGACACACGCGTCAATTAATTATACAAAAAAAAAGAATAAGAGAAGCGAATGCTAGACATCAAGATACCCTGGCAAAAAGTAGCCATCAAATTGTAAATGACTTGCAAGTTGTAATCGTTTGAGTGAAACACTTGATTCGAATTGCAACTATCAACAGAGTCTAGGAGAAGCCCAGCTTTTCAAGCCCAGTGTTTTCAATATGAAAATACATAATTGTTACCTAAATCGATATTCGATACCACATGCTGAATGTATTTCAAATTTAGCTGCATTATTTCTAAAATTGTTGATCTGATTCTAAAAATATTTGATGTCTTCTGCAGATGGACGGGAAAGTCTATTTCTATTTTATTTTATATTGACAATAATAATAATGATAAAAATAACAAAAGTTTATAATTTGAGTAAATCATATATCTTCATTAAAGCAGGGTATTGCCCATACTCACGTTTATTTAAAAGCGGACACAAAAAGAAACGATACGACGACAGAGCGCCAGTGGAGGCTTATAAACTACACAGAAAGTAAGGCACACACACACTGCCTACACGAATATATAAACGCACACACACACACACACACCCACATACATTTTCAAAATATAACGTTAATCATGTTGATGCGCTTCAGTCGCAGCTGGCCCGCTTAAATGTAAACAACAACAACCATATCAGTAGCATCAACAACAACGGCAAAAACAACAACAGCTACAAAAATTTGCAAGCAACAAAGGCAAAGTTCGTCGAGGCCTCCTTGAGATATTCCCACAATTAATTTAATGCTCTGCGCGTTTCTGGGGCGCCTCCACGCTGCATGTGTGTGTGAGAAAGAAGCCTGCGTATCTGCGTATATGAAAGTGTGTGTGTGTGTGTGTGTGTGCTTTTATTGTTGGTATTTCTCGCAACACAAACAGACCGAACAGCATCAGGCCGTGCGCCTAAGTTTATAAAATTCTTAAAATTTATTTAAATAATACTTATTTGTTGTGGAAGACTTACTGAGAACTCTTCTGCGACAGTCCTTTAAAAGTACTTCCTATGGTGAATTCTTCCGGAAGTGTCCTTTCAGATAGTCCACGAAGTGGAATGGTTTTCAAAAAGATTTACTTAATCCCAAAAGATATTTAATAGCTTAAATAGTAAACGATTCGTCTTCAGACAATAATCAATGTTGTCTGAGGTCTTATGTGAATGCTAAGGGAGAAATGCTTTTCATGGCCGAGCCGTGCTTCATATAAATCTCATATTTTAATCTATGAACAATTTGCCGAAAAACAAACAATGCTTTTGCTTGTCGATAAATTTATACAAAGTTCTTTTGACGCTACCATTTTCGTATGAACGTGCCTGTCACTATACATATATGTATATATAAATGTGTATATATATATATATATATTTGTAGATATATTCCTGAATGCATGTGCATAGAGTTGGTTTCTTTGCGTGACGTCACTGTGGAATACAGGCTGCCTTCCAAGTATGCAATGAACTGCGACATGTACATAAATAAGGCGGCCAGAAGCCAGACAGGAACAACAACTGCAACAACAGCATCAAATGTTGTAGCAGTAGCCGAAGCAGGGGCGAAATCGGAAACAGTAGATAGGCCATCGTCAGCCAACATGACCAGCAAGCAAGATATTTGAAAAAAAAAAGAAAAAAACCTAAATAAATACTAGCAACAAACAGCAACAACAAGCTAAGCTACAAGAACAAGGACTAGACACGATACGAAGGGGTGCAGTGGGGTATAAATACAAACCCCCCCCACCCCCACAGACACACACAGACAATAAAAACAAACAAAAAAAGAACCAATGCAATGTCCGATGTCATTTGACAGACATAAAAGCAACGACCCGCCTTTAAGTCCAAGGCAAATCACCTGAAAGGGCAGCAAACCAAGCGTCATTCAAGCCAAACAAGAAAGACGTAAGGGCGGGGAGGCAGGGGGCGAGTAGGTTTCTTAAATAAGATATGTAGTTGCCCCGCCCCCGACAATAAGAACGGGGCAGCCATATGAAATGAAACAACAAGTTGCAAAATGAAGTGCAATGAGTTGAATACCATCACGAAAAATATTCACAGTATTCATAGCAACGAGTGTGTGTGTGCGTGTGTGTGTGTGTGTGTATGAAATTCAAATGTATATGCTTAAAAAACATATTGAAATGGAAATGTTGCCGATAAATTACTGTTTTTGCAATAAAGAGACTTAAAGTTCTTAAAGTTCTTCTAGTAAGTAACCTCCATATAAAAGGCAAGCCTCGAAGGTGTTCAATATGTATCATGCCACTTGTAGTGTAGTTAAAAGGCTACCATTAAAATAATAATTTAAATCCTTAGATAACATTGATATCGATATCGATCGAGTGCTACAGTAAGTCTCTATAAAAAAAAACGAATTATACCTGTACTGTACAATTTTACGCCTAATTTTGTAGGGAGCTCAGTCTATTTCATGTTTCAAAATTATAGTTATTCTGTTTTCAGAGTACACGTAATACACCTAGAATTTACTACAATAAGCTTTAGATTTGTCAATATACACCTAGAATTTCCTATATAATATTTAGTTTGAAATTCAATGTTCTAAAACAGATAGCTTCCAAAATGTGTCCATTTTCAAAT
Source organism: Drosophila paracracens (assembly GCA_035044025.1). NCBI lineage: Eukaryota > Metazoa > Arthropoda > Insecta > Diptera > Drosophilidae > Drosophila > Drosophila paracracens. The sequence goes on from JAWNMN010000487.1 coordinate 144,905, forward strand.
TTTTATTAATTTGTATTAATTAATAATGAATTTAATTGCTGCGGACAATAGAATATTTATATATCATATATATATGAATATTTTAAACAAATTATATATAAATAAGATTTATTTATGAAATATATAAATTTATATATATGTATATAGATAGATAGTTTTGTGTTATCTGTTGAGGTTACTGGTCAGACTCTGTTGCCTCGCTCTCGGTTTTATTACCCTTTGTGTCTTGAACCGGTTTTCGCTCGCTCTCTCTCTCTCTCTCTCTCTCTATATCTGTCTATATCTCTCTCTCTCTCCCTTTTCATTGCTGCACCTTTATGTTGTTGTCATTTGACGCTTTTGCTGTTGTTTTGCTCGTTGTTTTCATTGTGGTGCCATAACCTCACTGCATGCCTGCATAACACAGCTTCATATATTTTTTTTATCATCTTCTTTGCATATGTGTGTTCCACGGCTTTATGGCATGTTTATACACTCACCGCTTACCACAGCGCCCAATTCCGGTACCAGTTGCCCACCCCTCGCTAGCCGTCTTTCCCCATTCTTGCTCGCCTGGGCAGCGAGTTGTCTTCTTTTTTCGGCTTTGTCGCGTCGTGTGTTTTTCTATATGTTTGTGCTATGCAGTTGACGTGTGCTTATTTTCTACAGTGCTCCATATGTCACGCCAGCTCTAAGTTCTTCTTGCCTCACACACACAGACACACATGCATATATACGGTGGCGGCAAGCGGCGCCATTCGCTTTAATTCTTTGCAGCTTGTATACCCTTTTAAATTGGGCATACGAAATATATAAAGCACTTTAGGTCACTTGCCATTTATTTTTCCCTAAATGCGAGAAATATAAAAAAAAAAAAAGAATTAAAAAATAATTGCTATCGATTTACTTATTTATTTATTTTTTTTTTTAATTTAGCATATATATTTTAAGCATTAATCAATCTAAATATATATTTATACATTAAATATCCTAGTAATATAATAATAAAAGAATAAAGGATATTATTAATTTAAGCTTAATTTTTATTCTTTAATTGTAAGGAAATATGTTATGTTAAGTTTAACAACATTGATCGATGGGAAATGAAATAAACTACAGCATAATGCTTATTGATTTTATAAAGAAAAAAAAATATATATATGTATATATAGCAACGAGTAGCTAAAGTTACGACTACATTTTGGTCACTACATCAACGATAAGCGAAAGGATTTCTAACCAATGCAGAGTAACGAGCACAAGCACCGAATAGCCCAAAGTAAGGGATGGTAGAATGGAAAGAGAGAGTGAGTGCGACAGCACTTGTGAATTTATGCATTGTAGAGTATTTCTTCTTTTGGGTTTTCTTCATTGTTGTCTTTTTTTCTTAGTTTGTGAATTTGCAGCATTGTTAGCGGATGTATGTGTGTGTTTGTGAAGTTTTGTTGTATAAATTGCGTTGGGAATAAGAATTGAGTTCTAAAGAGATTTAATGGTGTACGGCGTCGTCTCGCTTCCTTCTGCACCAGCAGCTAGTAGCTAGCAGCCAGAACTCAGCTCTATTGTTGGCCAAAAAATAGAAGAAATCCAATGGCAACATCAACAACAGCAACAACAGCAACAGCTGCCTTTTAAGCTGGCCGTGTTCGTATTTTTAGTTCGTATTCAGCTTTGCTGCATTGCAAGAATTTACTTTAAGGCATTTGGGCTTTTGTCAATTTTGCATTTCCGTTGTTGCAACCAAGCGATGGGGGCAGCCCCTCGAGCACCGTTTCGTGTTATTAATGCAGACAGCATTCCATATATGAGACATCTCAGTGTGCACAAGCGTGTGTCTGTATGTGTGTGCATGTGTGCGTGTGTGTGTGTCGGAAGTGGTAACTAGGCAAAGCTTAATTTGATTATTCCAAATGGACAATAGCAAATGATTTGCAGGATCAGGGAATTCCAGGAATAACAAAAGGTCTGACATCAAACATCAAGGCAAAACGGCACATTCATAAAATATAAAACAATAAAATCAATGCAAATTCATTCTTGAGTCCAATTATTATGTCTTAATCATTTAGTATAAATCAATCATTTATTTATTATATTATATTATTATAATTGATTATAAACTTTGAAACGCATTGAAGAAAACCCCTTTTTCATTAGGTTTATATACTTTATCAGCATCACAAACCGAGTCGATATTTGTCCATTTATCCACTATACGCTTTAAGGCTACATACGGTTTAGTCGGCCGGATCGGATCACAAGACCATTTAACTGTAATGGAAGCGAATGGTTGAAATATGAGTTATTATGTGAATAACTTGTTATTTATGTAGCTGTCATAGGAACAACAAATCAATTATGAATTCGATTTCGACAAGCTCACTCCAGTTTGCAAGGGTATGTAATCTTCGGCAAGTCTGGCATACATTTGATGCTAAATAGTTTTGTTTTCTTAAATATCCTCATGCAAACATATTTTTTTATAAAATCGTTGATTAATTTGCAAATCAATTTAAAAACAATCGACAGTTTGACAAAATGAAAGACTAAAATAAAATCAAAATGAAATTGGATTTAAATTGCTATCAATCAAAAAAACAAAGCAACTTTGAGTGCTAATGTGCATTAAAAAAAAAAGAAAAAACTAAATTCAAATTCAAATTAGTGTTGAGTACTAGATTGCACTTATGTTGCTGCTGCACTGCAACAATTACCCATATAGATTTATATACATATATACATATGCCGGTGCATCGTAGCTGTGTGTGCGATTGTGTGTTTGTGTGTTTGTGTACCAGCTGCAATCCGTTCAACGAACTCCGCGCCACGAGGTCGCATCTTTACCGCCCGCACACGTTGCAAGTAGGAGCATTGGCCGGGTACACTAGATAGCTGTAGATGGAAGGGGGTGGTCTTAGAGAGATAGGGTGTGCAACTACACTTTGGTTGCTGCTGGGTAATATGAAAATTGCACTGGCTGTTAACCCTATTTGCAGTTGCTTTTGTGCCATAAACCCAGTCAGAGAGCTACAGCTGCATGGCGACCGCCCCCTAAGCCCATAGCTGTTGTTATTCTTACAGTTGATGCTGATGCTGCTGCTGCTGTTGTTGCTCTTGTTGTTGTTGGTTTTGTTTGTTGTTGTTGTTTATGTTGATTTCGTATCATCAGAGATTTTCGCTTGATGGTAGGCAGGCGGCGAGCAAGCAAGCATAGGCTATAAGAGCACTCTGGCAAAGCGAAAGCGTAGCATACTTTTCAGCGCTGCTGCGTTGCTGATTATATGGCGCCGAGAGGAAGCCCCAAAAGCAAAAGCAAATGCAAGCGTAGCACAAAAACCAGACCAAAGTCTTTACACCTGGCCAGATACCCGGGTGGGGGGAAAGATGGGCGATTCGTTGACAACCTGTGCAACAGCAACGCACAACGGCATTTGCATCCATATGCGTACGCCATTTTCTTTATTATACCGGCTGGATCGGATCACTTAACATATAGCTGCCACTAGAAGAATCGGTCAAAAGGCGAGTTTTCGTTTGAAAAGCTTTTCTATTCAACAAGGTATCTCAACCAAATTTATGAATTTTACTATGATTCTCACACTTTGGAGCAAAATCAGCAACTTCGGACAACTACATCATATCATTCTCATAGGTTTCCCAAATTTATGTAAGGTAAGGGTATTTAATTTGCGGAGTGCCTAAGATATCACTTCTGACGTGTAGGCTCTCGTAGTTTTTCAACGTGCTGGGGTATTCTTGTTGGCCAGCGGCGTGTAAATCATTTTGTATGCATTAAATTGTCTTCCACGGAACAGCGACGAACTCAAAACCTTAACAGTACGCCAGATTCAGAGCCAAAGCCAAATGCCACACACACGCACATCACCCCACCCCTCACTACAGTAATTTCCAGTTGCTTGCTGCCCGCTTTGAATTCGCTTTGTATTTGTCCTTGTTATTTCTTAAATATTTTTTCAGCTAAGCTTTGAGATGCTGAGCGCTGAATACATGACTGGCCAAGCCAACACAATTCCCACCGCCGCTTTACATTTAGTTGCATATACATTTGTGTGTGTGCACCATATGTATAAGTGTTAGTATAGGTATAGGTATAGTATACAACCTATGATCCTATGAATACCTGTCTCAGTTTAAAGTTTGCCGCTCGGCGACTTGGTCGCTAAAGTAATCAAATTTCTTTTCTCCAACTGAAATTAGAAACGCATGTGCCAAGAAGAAGATAAAGAAGAAGAAGAAGAAGAAGAACAATAACAATAACAACAATAACAACAACAAAGAAATCAACAGCTAGGCAATAGCAGTGGGCAACAGCAAGAACAACAACAAAAAGTGAGTGCATAATGAAAATGTCGCATGGAAATTTCATTAACTGAAAGAACAAAGCATTACCTGAAGTAACATTAAGCATTTACTTGCCACACACACCCTCTCTCTCTCCCTCTCTCTCTCCCCCTCTCTCTCTCTCTCTCTCTCTCTGTTTTCGCTGCTAAGGCTTAAGGGCATAGCATAATCAGGGCAGAGCACAGCAAATAAAAAAAAACCGCTGCCTGTGAAGTGGATGTGTGCTGGGTGTTGCTAGGTTATAGAGAGTGGGTCGTGGGAGGGGGGATGGTATGTAGGTGTATGTTGCACTGCTGCTGCTAAGTGCTTGTGGCAGTGAACACTCAGTTGGCTGAGCGCTACTTTTCGTTACGTTGCTCCCATCTTGAATAGCATTAAAAAGAAAAGAAGAACAAGCATCAAATTGGCTCGAATGCACTTCAACTAATAAGAAACTCTCATGACCTGTTAGAGATAACAGCACTTGTAAAAAATATGAAGGTAAAAGCAAATATGGGTAATTGGTTAATGTGAACAAATTAGCTATAATGTGCCCATGCCACATTTGACATTTAAATCGGGTCATTACAGTTCTCAATTGTTATCACTTTGGATGGCACTAGTTTCATAATATCGAATGTAAAAAACTACTACAAAAGTGAAGCCAATTTCGGCATTGGACAGAAATCATAAATAAATATTCATTTGAAGCATATTTATATGTATACTTATCAATATTCGTGGATAACATTATACATTCATTTTCAAACTCCTCTCTTTGATCATCACAACCATCACTTAGACACATTTCTCGCCAACTTAAAGCAACAAGCAGCTGGCAGCTTAATGTCCATCGGCTTTTTATGGAAAGCACTTTAATAAAGGCAAATGCAAAAATGTTTCCAGAGACGACATTTGACTTGCTCGCCCCGGGCAACTTTATTAATGTTTGCCCAAAAAATAAAATATTAAAAAAAACACGTTAAAAAAACAACGAGAGCAAAAATGTTGAAAGAAAAAAAACAAGTACGAATGCTGTAGTCGAGTGAGATCGACTACGATATACCCTAAACACAACTATTAAATATATAAATATTGTTTTATTTGGCAAATTTCTCATTAAGAAGTTTTGCACTCATTGCTTATAACAGGCACAAGCACTGAAGATTACAATTGAGTAAAAGAATAAAAATACAAATGAATCGAAGGTTTTTATTCACAAGCCCGAACTGATCCTAACTGGTATACGAGAATATTGATTTAAAATTTGATATTTGTAGCTTCTATAGTCTCAGACGGACATGGCTATATCAACTCGGCTTTAGATCCTCATTAAGAATAAATGTACTTTGTGGGGTGGTATATGATTCCTTCTGTCAGTATGTATGTATTGGCACAAAATCATTATACCCCTTTTACCCATTTGCAATGTGTTCAGGGTATAAAAAGAAAGCTTAAACATTTGCGGCTACTTGTTTTTTGTGTCAACTCTTGGCTAATTTGTCTCCAAGGAAATCATCTGTGGGCTGCTGGACCGAAAAAATAGAAAAAAAATTTATTATGTTTGTTTTGAATATGTTTTCATGTACCAATGAGAGAGACTGTGTAGTGAGGGGGAGGTGCTATGTAAGCTATGGCATTGACAATTAAAATGGCCACCAAGCGGCCAATGCGACAAACATTAAAAATTCAAGTGAAAAATTTGTGTTTTCTTGTGCAGTGAAAAGGGATCCACTCAAAAGTTAGGACGGTCTGAGGTCGCTTTTTACTGTTGTCCTCTTCGGATAATTGAATGGATCTTGAACAAGCACCAAACTACCAGAAAGTACTACAACTAAGTCACCAGCAAATAGATAAAAAAAGGAATCTTAATAAAAAAAAATTAACATAAATAAATATAAAAAAAACAGTTCAATATTAATAAGTTCCATTTAAAAGGTATATCTGGTGAGTGAAAATAACTAAAGCCGTCAAATTCAATTACAAGGAACATCATTTAAGGAGTCGATTTGGAAATGGCAACAGAAGTTTTTCTTAAATTTCGTAATATATAGTAAATATATTATTTAAGGCTACTGATCTGTATATCACTTGGTATTAATGCGGTGCCATCCACTTTTCTAAGACCCACGATGTGGAGCTATGTTATATTCTCAATCTGCAGACTTGCATAGCAACTCAACTGTCTGAAACAGTTAACAAGTAACCTTAAGCCACATTTTGAACACGGATAGCAATTAATCGATCTTGTGTTTTACAGTTTAAACAAATAATGTGCTTAAATGACATTGACATCAATTCCAATATTTAGCTGTCATGCAAAAATGATCTGTCGGAAACGGCATGTATTCTGCTGTTGTTTGTGAAATATATTACACTAATATTTTCAGTTAACAAATTGAATCTGAAACAAAGATTAAATGCCCATATATTTGAAAGGTAAACGTAAATTATTCATTTATGTATGTACATACATATATAAATATTTCTATGGCCACTCACTTTTTCACAAATAGCGCTAATAAGCACATTCACACATACACATTCATTCACACACACACACACACATCCTTTTCAGATGTCAGCTCGAGACGTGTTGAGTGCCTAATAAAATAAAAAAAAAAATAGCAGGTGCTTAGCGCGGTAAGAAACATTCAAAAGGACACAAGCACATAGACAAACAAACACTTACTAATACGTGGGAGAGGGTTTCGTAATGTCCGCCCGGCATCAAGTTTGATAATATTAATAACCCTTTTCTAAATGAAATTTTGTGGCAAACATTTCGCTTGTCATTTTGCCAGGAAACGAATGACACGAGTACATCACATATCGCCGTCCTAGGCTCTCCTTATTGTTATTAGTTAGTTGCCAAGCTAACCTAACAAACCAAACTACACCTATGCTACCCACCACAACCACTAGAACCACCACAACCACCCGCACCATTGGACACCATTCGCCGCTCCACTTTGACAGCGCCATTTTGGCTGCTTTGATTCGCTGCTCTAAAAATGGATGCCTATGAAAAATGTGACGTGTGTGTGTGTGTGAGAGTGTGTGTGAGTGTGTGTGTGAACCCATTCTTCGTGGCAAGTAGCTGTATAGTTGTGTGTGTGGGTGTGGGCGGATGTATGTGTCTGTGGCATGTCATACATTTTTCGTTCGTTTGTTAATTGAAAAATGTTTGCTACATGAGAAGTTGCCGTCGAAGTCACCGTTGCACATTAGAACCGGCGCTAAATAAAAAACATACATATAAAAAAACCAAGCTATTGTCCTTTTCTAATTGAAACTAGGCAAAATTGATATGTTCAACTAATTTCCATATTTCTTAAAATATGAACATATGACCGATTTGAACCATAGTAAATAAATACGGAAATCGTTTTCGAAAGGAGCAAGCAATGTTCTTTAAAATATGTCTCGAAAGTATGCACAGCATAGTTCAAAACCTTCGAATAAAGATGAAATCTATAAATGTAAAAACAGTCATGATATCAAATATTTTCTGTTTTGTGTTTGAGTGCAGAGTTCATCAAATTGATGTTAGATAAATAGTTAGTTGGAACCACTGTGCGACGCTTCTGCTGCTTGGTGGCGCACACCATCAAAAACTTGTCAAAGTCATAGACACACACACAGACAGACAGACAGACAGAGAGGGAGAGAGGCAGTGGCTCACCGACTGCCATTTGTTTGGCAGTCATGTCTTGTAAATTATAATTTATGGCTTGTCGCCGCTCGCTGTCGGTGCCTTCGTTGAGGTTGTGTGCCAGTCTTTAGTAGCTTTAACTCGGCTTGTTAGAAATACAGGTGAACTCATCAAGTGTAGAAGGCAGTAGCCGATGATGACTAAATTAGGACACAACTAGCAATTTTCTAAAAAGGTTATGGAAAAAGTCAACATTTAGCTTAACAGTTTATATATTTATGTTGGAATGGGAACAAAAACAGAAAGACAAAGGCAGAAAGAAACCCGAAGTGGTCACCTTCGGTATCAAAGTATTAAAAGAACCAATTCATTATAAAATATTATATAACATATCACACAATAATCCTTAATCGATTCAGATATCAAATGCATAAGAATCCTGGAAGGACAACTAAATTGAGAGACCTTTTCTATTTTCCTGTTGACCAATTATTTGATATATATTTGCCTCAACGTTTTTAAAAATGACTTTGAAAGTTGGTAGTCTCTCAAGCTGGAAATATATGGTACATATCTAAAATAAAATATAAATAAATATAAATTAAATTAAATTTGTATTGAGCAAAAAAAAAAACAATACAAATGAACAATAAATTTGAATTTACTTGCACAGCTCGAGTGGTGAGACGGGTTTAAGAATACCACCACAGCGAGTCATAGCTTGTCGTATGAGGCGACTAACATAACACGGGGATGACACTAAGTCCTTGATCGTTATTAACATGGTAATGACCAAGTCGATTCTGGTCCTGAATAGTGTAAGCAACTCGTGACCTCCGGCAGTAGGCCAGGTGTCTGCCAGATAGCCGTTATTCACCCGCGTACCGGCCAATCAAATACGAGAAGGCGACTAAGACGGAGACCGGTACGTCTTAGGATACGCTTACTGGAACTCCATTAAGGAACTGATGAATCCGGTGATAGCATTCCAACACATCGGTCGCTCTACGATGGAAGCAATTCAAGTCGTTGCGGACAACGCCAAAAAAGCCATAGAAGGAATCCGATGGAGATGGGGCGATAAGGAGTACAGCGCTGCTATAACTTTGTATATAAGAAATGCCTTTAACTCAGTGAGCTATGAGCTAGACAGCATAGGAATTTCAGAATACACATCTAGAGTAGCATCGAGCTACCTGTCGGAAAGGGTTCTGAAGTACAACACCTACATCGTCACGGTAGGCGTACCACAGGGGTCGGTCCTAGAGCCATTCCTTTGGAACAGAATGTACGATGGAGGGATCATGCCACACCTACCGCAGGGATACAGGCTTTGCAGACAATCTGACGCTAATAGTTGTAGCAAAGGAGATAAAGCAGCCCAGTGGATAAAAGACGCGAATCTGGAACTCACAGGCCATAAAACCGAGGCAGTGCTTATCACAAGACGTACATACGTAGGGCTTCCGCACAATCTCGGATGAGGCAGCAGTTGTCCTGGCCGGAATGCTCCCACTCGATATTCTTGCCCGTGAAATGGAGCTCATAAGAGCAAGAAGAAACTCCCAGGAGGACACAGCCTCCATAGCCGAGATTTGACGATCGGCAGTCGAGATGGGACGCGGCCAGCAACGGTCGGTGGACCCATCGGCTGACCCCAAACATTGAGGAATGAATCCAGCGGAAACCAGGTGATTTGGATTACAATCTAATCCAATTTCTTTCAGGTCACGGAGGATACGGGAGCTACCTCTACAGGTTCAAGCACGAGGATATCCCAGAGTGTCCGACCTTCCTACACATACAAATACGCATACACATACACATACACATACACATACACTGCAAGACGTGCACTGCAGCAGGCAGCTTAATTAATTAGAAATATGCAGCACAGTAAATTGGCTTGGATTATCCTCAGGCCCGACGTGTCAGGCTGGCAGTTGAGTGGCAGCCAGATAGGTGGGGAAGGAGGCGGAAGCTGGGCGGGGTCGGGATCGGGGTCGGGCTTTGGCAGCAAGTACAAACCGCAGTAAAAGCCTACAATTTTGCCATAGTTGAGAGATACACAGAAAATATCCGGCTTTTTTAAAATTGCAGCTTCATGCCACTTATATATCACAACACGTAGGCAGTGGAGGGGATTGGGAAGGGCCGTGCTAGAGATGAGCAGATTGAAATCCAGAAACTTTCTCTCGACCCCACTTTTGTGTGTGTGTGGTGCCTAGCAATTAATTAGCAACGGAAATTGCGCTAATAAACTAACAAATTTACGAGCTACATTCACGCCAGTCAGCCAGACCAGTCCAACCCACCCCGGCCCAGACCAGACCAGCCCAGCCCAGCCAAACCACAGTCAGCCAGCCACGCCAAACGCCCACTGTGCTGTCGACAAGCGGAAACGTTGAAGTAGCCATCATTAAAAGCTAAAGCAAATGGCTGCAACAGAATAAAAACGCAGCAGCAGCGACTCCAGCAGCAAAATGTCCCTTGCACTTCATACTAAAAACAGCAGCTAGGAAATGAGATAGCAAAAGAGAGAGAGAGAGAGAGAGAGAGAGAGAAGGAGGAGAGGTGGTTCTCAAAAGCGACAGAGCATTGTTGCGGCATGCTTTGCAGAAGCGGAAATCACATAATTTAAATCGCATTTCCAAAAGCTGATAAAACTAAAACGAATACACGAGTGTGTGCGTGTGTGCGTGAGAGTCACTCTCTCTCTCTCTGTCTCTCACTCTCTGTCTCTATTTGTATGTGTGTGTGTGTTTTGTAAGTTAATAGTATGAGCACAAAGCGAAACTGTGCGCGCATTTCCTATGAACAAAACTCACAAGCAGCCAGCAGCGCATCCGCTAGTCAAAAAGGTGCAATGCAGCATGTGTGTGTGTGTGTGTCTATGTATTTGTATGTGTGGTTCTAAGCTGTCACTCTGGTTACGGTCGTGTGCAGTTACCGCACCGAGCTGACTGACTGCGCTGACAGCTTGCAGGCCCTTCGGAAGGACCATAGCAACTTTAACGGCATAGCAACGGAATGCCAAAAGTGAATACCACACATACACATACAAAAACACACAAGCACACACATATTCACACAAAAACACACAAGCACACACACACACACAGATATAGAAAATGCAATACAGTTGAAATATGCTATGAGAACTCTTCACATTTAGACAAAATACAAAACCAATTTGACTTTATAGCACTTGTTAACATCGTGCTACTTATAAGTACAGTGGCGTCCAAAAAAATACTACTGTTTTCAACCAAGTGCTTAAAAATGAGCGAGTTGAGCTATCATTTTCTTTAATGTAAACGGCTATCGTGCTTATTTAAGGCGATCAGCAAATGCAGAAAGTAGCCCCGACAATTTGTTATTTTGGTACTAATTTTTTGTATCGTAGCTATTAATATATCAGCATATGTATATCCAACTCCAGTTATGTGGAGCATTCGCATATTGCGATTGTTTTGCTAACCGCTAACTAAAACTTTTCGGTTGGCTGAGTCGACTGGGCAATATACGCCTATATCTGTTCCGTCCTGTTGACAGCACACCGCTCAGCCTCTAGGGAATTGAAAAACACGCTGAACTGAGAAGCAATAAATAAATAAATACAAAGAATTTTTTGAACAGAATTCTTTGCATAGTGAAGCTTAATAAATTCTTTATTGCAAATGAAAAAATATTCATGTATGCCTCATGCAACTGCAATAATTAAATAAGTTTAACAAGCACGCTACGCTTTATTCATCACATACTTGTACATCATTTTGCGTGTTGCAATGATGTAAAATGTTAGAAGGCATCTACACTGGATTTCATATTCTTAGTTTTTCTTTTAAGAATTTTAGAAATTTATCATTATTATTTTTAAATTTAAAATTTTTTTTTTTTTGTACATTATTTTATTTTACTTTTTTTTAATTGAATGTAAGATTGTTAAAAAATTTATTTTATTAACTTAAGCCACAAACTTTGGATAGAACGAAATACTTATATTATGAATAGGAATATTTTTGAAATCTGTGCTAAATATATCGAATATCAATAATTCAATTTAACGACAAAATAAAAATGTTATACAACTGACAGAAGATGAAGAAGCATTTACAATCTGGATCTGCTTATGGTATTTCATATAACTTATTGTACTGAGATCGGCTTTCTCGTACAGACGGACTAAGCTGAGGGACAGACAGACTGCAATAGTGTATCAGACCTAATCACGTCGTGATGAGACTGTAACTTAACTAATATGCCTAACATTGATATCGATGTCGATCGACTTATAAGGATATTTATACTTTTTGAGGTCAAAGATGCTTCTTTCTGTCTGTTACATACCTAAGCAGAAATGTCAATATTTTTTTTTAACCATTGAATATGGTTAAGGATTGGATAAATAATTAAGAAGCTTGAGTTTAATTTGCAATTTATAGGAACCGTTCACCGTTACCCGGGACTACGAGCTTTTGGCCGTTGCTAACCCCCAGCTCTAAACAGGCACCCATGTGTAAGCCATGGCTAACTGATATTGGCTGCATGATGAAACGCATCTATATTTTTTATGCAATCATGGAGCAAGTAACAATGTTAAGCCAAAGACCTACCACCCTCCCACCCTCCACACCCACCCGCCCATCAACCGACTACACCCAACTGTGATGTTCATCTGCATGCAATTTCACATGTTACCCAGTTGCACGTTTACGTGGCTATGTGCGTGTGAGTGTGTGTGCTAACACACTGAGAGAAAATATCGAAATGAGAATCGCTTTAAAAACCATAAAGTTTTCCTCTTCTTTCTTTACATAATATTCAAATTATGCGAAACAAAAATTTGTTAAAACTAGAAACGCTTATTTCTAAATCTCAAGTGTGGAAATATGTATGATATTTTTCCGAGTGTTGCTGGTGTTGTGTGTGAGTTGATGCTACTCTTATTTCATAGAGGAATTTTTTCATTTATTCGTTTTCGGGTTTTTTGTTGGCCCCTGTAGGCTGAGCTTTCGTTTCGTTTGATTTTTGCTGCCACTACCTGAGCTGCCAGCTGCCAGCTGCCTGTTGTCTGATGCCTGCTGCCTGCAGCCCCTTCCATGTTGCTGTCCCCATCGGGAACAGTAACAGCAACACAGCAGCGGGTACAAGCCACATGCCTCGCGTATTACCAAGTAAACATTTGAATCGTTTATACAACTGTTGCCAATCTGCCCAGGTCGCGAGGTCGAATCGCTGCCAGCGTCATCGCTTGCCGCGTTGGATTGCCAATGACATTTCCGCTCGGAGCTCAGCGATGCACAGAGTTCGACCATGTCCCACACCGCCCCGTCTCTTTATCGCGACACCGAAATTTGCCGGCGGCTGCTTCAATCACGGTGGCAAAGCAATTTTATATGCTTCGTCGCCGTGCATTTGATTTGCTTTCGTGTTTGTTTTTATTTGTATTTCCATTTTCGTGGATGTTTCGCGTCTTTTTTCTCTTTTTCCATAACCATTTCTGTTTTTTATTTTTGCTCCGAGCACCACTAAAGAAGTGCTCGACAACAAGATGGAAAAAACCACATTAATTATCCCCATCGACTTCTCACAATTGCACTATATTATTGCAATTGGATTTCCAACAAAAATACATACGAATACCCAAACGATCAAGTATGAACATGTGTCGCTTAAGGAGCGGTCTCAAACATAGACACTTGAGGCTCACGCTATTCTTAGAGATGAAAGAGGAGATACAAGCGACTTTCACTGGATAAGAACTATGTATTTAGGCTTAAGAATTTTATTTTCAGAGCAGCCAGTTCAATTCTAAACGTCGTCTCGTCATGTTGGCTACCCACTACACGTGTATCACACACCAAGTTAATACTGTTCGTATTGCAATATAAATAAAATGAGTTGTGTTGAGATCTTTTATGTGTAAGACTTTTGCAGTGGCTCAAGAGTTTTAATTTTAGCAATAACTGTAAAATGTTGCACTTCAGCAATACCTCTACTTTTTGTATTGATTAATTTATCATCTTAAAATTTAAAGATTCATTGTTGCTGCTTAATACAAGTTGCAGCTTCGATTTCTGTGCCTTCAGGTCTCTTACGTTCAATAATATTCAATTGTTATCGGACACTTAACAATATAAGTTTGTAGAACAATTGTCTAATTTATGCGTTACTGCTACACGACAAATTTGTGCAATATGTTTTGTTCTTGGGTATCCAGCGTATAACCCTATGCTATCAGTTTTACACACATACACACACACTGCTGCAGGCGACCGCAAGCCAAGTGTCAACATAAGCAGACACTTGGCATAAGCTCTTGCACTTTCTCCCAACCCTCCGCCCCTCCTCCCTTTCCCACAAATCCCCTGCTCCGCAAGAGCATCCCCCTCTGGCTTACTTTCGCCAGCGCAACTTCCATATTGCCTTCGTGGTATGTCCTTTGGTTTCATTACTGAGCCAACTTTGTGATTGCGTTCCGCATGCAGTGTCCTGCAGGGCGATGTGAAGAAGATGGCTCAAGCTCCATTTAAGGACACTGTCTCTGCATGCCACAAAATTTCTTGTCCCTTGTTTTTGTTGATGTTGCTATTGCAGTTGCAGTTGCAGTTGCTGTTGCTGTTGCTGTTGCTGATGCGGTAAACAGTTAGCCCCATTTACCACCTACTGCCTCCTTGTCCCGTATGTCCATGTTTACATATGGATCATTTTCTGTACTGGAATATACAGTTTATATTGGTTAAGCCAAGGAATGTCACACACACAATCTTGAGCATATGTACATATCATCCAAGTTGCGCCAAGCTTTCGGCTCTTCGTATATCATGTCGTCAAATGAGAACCGTATTTTGTGAGATATGGACACATAATAGTAGTCCTTGAAAGTGTTATTTCGATCAAATGACAACAATAAAGTTGTTCCTGATGTTCTGTTCTGCTAGCTACGAAACTTTAGAATACGGCTAGTTATTGTGTAAACTTACTGCTCAATGTTAACTGATTTCATTCGTAATATTTTTCATAGCTATATCCAATTCATATTGTTACAGCTTTCACAAAACTGTATTAGGTAAAAGTACAAGTTTAGAGTCTCATAAACTTATCACAAGCTGTTGGCTGATGGTCAAGAAACTTTATTGAAGCACTGTTTAACTTAAGGATATGCTTTTTGCAACGTGACCCAACAAATGGTAGACAAAGTCAAGCAGCCAAAATTGTATTGCATAATGTGCCAGGGACAACATTCAGCGCCCGAAAGTTCAGACTCAGACGGATACGGAGTTGGGGACGGTTGGGCAGTACATTGTCGAGTGTGTCGGATGACGGCAAAGGGGTTGAGTGGCTGAGCGGAGGGGAGAAGGAGGTTGAGCTGTTGCTGACTGCTGCACTTCCGTTCTACGCTTTACACTTCAATTATCTTCAATTTTCGGCAAATGTCTCAAGAACAATAGCTGTGCTGATTGGAATCCTTTAACTCGCTACATGTTGCTGGATGTCCATGCCACAAAGTGCAACCCTCAAACGGGGGAGCGCTCCCTCCCACCTTCTCGCAATCTGCAGAAGCATAGCAGATTTTCTTGCGTTCCCCTTGCACACTTGTGGCACACTTATCTTGAGGCTTGCTCGTTGCCATTGCTGTTGTTCTCAGTATTGTTTCGGGAAACCTGGTCGACTGCAAGACAGTTTCAAATGCGACAACATTGTTGCAAGCTGCTCGTCGAGGGGCGCCCCAAAGCTCAATTGCTACAACAGCTGTCGAGTGCTGCGGTCCAAAACGGTGTGTTGCAGGGTGTGTGTGTGGAAATGAAACAAAGTGTAAATCGAACCAGCGCATTTTCTGATGGCATTCCTTTCATATTGGTTCTTTTTTTTGTTTGCTCATTTTACTGCAATTGTCTGCGAATTTGCTGCAATTTGATTTTCCATTGCAAAATAATTTGCACAAATATTTGGTCATCGAAAAAAGAGCAAACAGTTTTTATTTAATAAAATAATAAATTAATAAAACCCACCAAAAATGCTTGCTTGCTTTGCTCGATATATTTGTAGGTATACTTCAAATTCTGTACGAATTTAACATTTTTATCTCATATTCGTAACAAAATATATTTGATATGCATATCATATCAATCTCGATAGTATTTTATTATTATTTGTTAATTTCCCCTCAACTAGAACACATGTACCTTGAAAATATGTATTAACAAGAAAAAATGCATTCCTTAGTGTCTTAGGCACTACAAAGATTACATCCCCTTGCATTCCGAGGTCTTTCTTGAACGAAATCCAATTCACCGACTCTCCCATTAAAATAATAAGAATTCAATTGTTCGCTGTTCAAGTTATGATTAAAAGAAATTGGATCCGATATGCAAAAACACAGAAGAAGAGACATGGAAAAGCAGCAAGAAATCTGTACATTTAGCTTGTTAACGTATAAAGGCTCAGCCTACTAGCAGCAGCAACAATGCAAATCCTGTTTGTCAGTAAGGCAGCCAACCAACTAACCAACCAACAACCCATCCACCAACCCATCAGTCCGCCAACCAAACGGACAAGCAAACAAACAAGCCAAACAATGAAATCAAACAGGATGGGGGGAACTGGGACTGGTTAGGACTGGGCTAAGGGAGCGATGGGCCGTGGAAATTGACAAAAGCGAGAAGCGAATCACCAGCTAGCTAGATAGACAATAGGCAACTGTATTGTCATTGCATATTGATTGCGAAAGGGGTGCATTCCGTTAACCTCATGCCTCAACAGCTGCCTCACTTCAAATCAAAGCCACCCCATCGCTCTCCACCCCTCCGAACCGTTGCCCAACAAAAACAAAACGGCTTGACTGCAAATCAAATTGATTTCAAAATCCTTTGCAGCAAATTTGAAAAAGACTCGGCAGAGCAGCGGGAATGTGATGTGAGCAAGCTGCAGTTTATTTGTTGCTATTCTGATTTTGGCCATTTTGAAAGCGGCTTAAAGCTGTTCATTCCGAGTCGTTGCCCAGACAACGCCCTTACCGCAGCAAAGCAATTGCAATATTTGAGGTGACACCAAAAATGTTACAACATTTCCATTCGTGCAACATTCAATGATTGTTGCTGATGCGATTTAATTTCTTTGCTTTTTGTTTTAAATATTTTGTTCATTCATATGTAATGCCTGCACTTAAGTTGCACATGTTGTGAAAGTTACTTGCAATCGAGATTGTTCAAATTGTGTCCAGTAGTACAAATAATCTAGCAAAGACGAGAACTAGTCATTTCAAATATGGCCCCATAGTCTTAACTTTTAAATTACACAAATTAATTTTGTTGAATATATGCAGCTTTAAGTAAGGGCTTGTGTGTTCATTGCAAACAGCTGCAACACAAGCAGACTTACATACAGATTTACCGATTCTTAAGTGTTCTTTTCCTTGTGGACACCGATTTCAAATTGAACAAAACTCAAAATTACAAGAAAAAAAAAACAATAATAATAATAATATGCAAATATATTTCATGTGTTTTCCAACTCTATGCATGTAACTTTATTAAAAATTAGAATTCCCTTTGCAAGTGTCATAAAAAATTGGTTGAATGATTTATGAATGTTTGTTTGATTGAGTATTGAGTAATTTCTTTAAAGTCCTTTGCTGTTGGTGTTATTGTGTCAGAGTATCGCATGTTCCACTCGACTGCATTTCTCGTTTTTTATCCGTTTATTTTATTTTATTTTTTTTTTTTTGCTTTGCACCAGCAAAAAAGTGTATTAATAAACTGTAAAACAAAATAGCAACAGTTACGCGATTGTTGCATGCAGACTTTTTGCGGTTGGGCAGCCACACGCCCCATATTACGGTTGTTGAATTTATGGTCCCCGAGCAGCTGAAGAGCAATCAGAAAGTGTTCAATTTGAAAACAATGAAAAAATTGTATTCCATAGAAATTCGTCTGCAACACATTATTTGTTAGTCCACATATACATACATATATTAGTATGTACGACTGATTATGTCCTGTTTATGATTAATATAATAGTTTTAAGTTTATTACAGTGAGAGATAAATAGTGGATTTGTAACGTTATTTTCGACTCTATAAAGCAACGACTTATTTCCTCGACGCACCGACAACCTTACAGCTTTAGGTACCAGTGTCTTTGACGACCTCTTATTGACGATCCTAACTCTCTCGTTCTGCTGTCCTTCTACAACTCTATAACTACTCGTTACATATATATACATTTATATGCGATAAACACGATTACATTCCGTGGATTAGTGAGAGACCATTCCATTTCAATGCACTTCAATCAATGAAAATAACTGGACCTTCATTCAAACGTACATCGAGCATGAATATGCATAGAACAAAGTGCAAACATCCATTTGTGTTTATTTAAAGTTCAGTCTCTATTGACACAAGTAAAGCCGCTTTTGTCGACGGGCACTTTGTTTAATGTAAGAAACTTGTGGATGTTGCAAATAAACTACATGCCTCGAAAATATTTTTGCATGTGAAACTATAATTATTGTATGAATCTAACATTCGTTAATTATAAATTGTCAATGATACATTGAAAATATCTGAAAAGCATATGAAAATAATTTGTGCTCTGTCAATCAGATAATATTTGAAAATAGTTTCTTGCAAAGAGCACAGCTAGTGAAAACACTCGAAGGCCGAGTACAAAGTAATCAAATGACAATTACAAGTACTATTATTGAAAATTTGTTGCACATCTGTGGATTTCAGCTCAACTGGAACTGGGCGCAGTTTAATGGAAATTGCTGCAGACGATAAATGCGAAATCAATGCATATAAATAACAATTGTGATAAAGCGCCTGACAATATCGGCTGGCAAATATAAATTTCTATTTTCAATTCAAATGCTAAATACACATAGATACACCAAAATAAACATATGGATCCATTTGATAATTCATTAATAACAGAAATTGTTTTACTTTAATCTCCATGGAATACATGGAACATTTAAATGTTAATAAAATACAGAGATATTTTTAATGCTTTTTGTGAAATTCAACAGATATTCTAAAAAAAATATAAATGTATATGTATAAAGTTAAGCTTTTATCTGAACACCCTTTTTGCTTAACCTTTAGATATCCTTCGAAAATATTATCATCATCAGATTTCGATATCATACTACTCATCCATAGGAGCAATCAAGTGTTTTGGTTTTATTTATAGTGAAAACTATAAAACTATAATTCTTGGAAATTATAAAACTTAAGGCCTATGAAGTGTGAAAGTCCGAATACCTTCAGCAAATTTGAGAGCTTTCCGACCAATTAGTGACAAAACTACATCAGCTTTTCTTTCATTAGAGCAAATCGAGCACAAATATGAAACATCATTATTTGTATGCCTTACCAGACATGTAAAACAAGCAAGGGCTACGAGTGCTTGACTCGCTGCCAGTGTTTTTAGGGTTTTTAGGGACTGGCTGTCGAAATTGAGTGTAAATGTCGCGGCAACTTATGCCACACACGTATACGCACTTGCTTAATATTGTGGCAAGATATGCTTGCTGGCAAGCCAGAGCCACAAAACCGACAACGACAAGGACATGAAGCGCGAAAGGACGCCAGTAACGGGTGACAGGGGGAGGGGGAGGGGGGAGGGGTCATGTTGGCGAGGGGAGGTGGTGTTAGCAAAAACTCATCCGAGTCAGCAGCAGGCGCAGCAGCAAAAGGATATGGTGCGATGTACAACGCTGCTGCTGCAGGCATTCGACTAGTGTGCAGGTGTGTGTCTGTGTGTACAAGAGTACCACACACACATACACACATAGGCACCCCTACCGCTTGCAACTGCCACATGTGGCTCTGTTGTGAAGGTGTCGTGTTGAACATGTTAGGTGTCTTGTCGCTTATCATGTTAAGTGGGTACAACCACGTCTACGTGCCTCGCATCTAACTGTCGTCTGTCTGTCGTTCTCACTGTCTAAAGTAATTTCCATAGATATATGTAAAATTTACAGACAGTCACAGACGAGCTTAGAGGCAGACAGACAAACAGCTCAGCAAAGCCAAGCAAAGTAAAGTAACTGAAGAAATTAGCAACAAAACTGACAAATGTAAAACGGTAAAAACGTAAAGCGGCAACAGCATTTTGCGGCACTCGTCCTGTTTGGGGTCTTGAGCGTGTCCTGGGCGACTGCCACTTGGCCTACTCCTGCCAGGCTAATTTTCTTTGAAAGTGCTGCGACTCTTCGCGCTCTTCTTGAGGCTGCTGCTGTCAAGACAAGCTCATTTGCACCTCATTAAATGCTGCCACTCGACCTGATGACAACGCAAAATCAGCGCACCAGCCACCACACCCCTCACCCTCACTCATGTACCACGGCATATTCTTGGATGCAAATGCAAACATACTGTCTTCCCCCATCTTCAAGTAGAGAACAAGATGAGAACACCAACCAAACTCTTAAATGTGTGCGCAAAAAAATGCGAGATCTAAAAACTGACAGCACCAAACCCGAAACTAATCAAATATGCGTTGGCAACAAGACAAAGAAAAAAATTCATTCACTGAAATTCATATTTAAATTAAGCTTTGCCAAATAACAGACGAAGGAAGCAAATGACTGCACTTGATTAAATATACTCATTGCAGCTAGTTGATGAAGATGGAACCTGGGTAAAGTTCATATGAATTCCATTAGAGATGAAGATCAGAAAATGTTCTTTGATTTGATTGTATCATTGCAGAGGGTATTATAATTTTGTCATGAAAGTTGTAACATATCAAAAGTATATAACAAACTGTTAATCAGCAGCAATAGCCCAGTCGATATAGCCATATCGGTCTGTCCGTCCGTCCGTCGTTTTGTACACCCATTTTGAAATAACTTGGATTTCCTCAGACACTCAGGACTCGACGACGGAACGGATCGGACCGCTATGTATATCAGTTGTGGGATGACAACTTATCACTTATAATACAAATATAACTTACTAATATAAAACATGTTTTCTTTATGAATTAAACAAGTCTAGTTCTTATACAAGTAAAACGTAGACCTGATATCGATAATTATCGACATGTTTGTTGTTACATTTGCTAATGAGATAGCTTATACTTGCCACTTGCCATTTACTTGTTCGACTAATGGAAATGATGTCGAAAGGCTTCACTGGCTTTGCAAAAAAAAAAGGACAATAAAAAAAAGACCAGTAAAGAAATTAAAATTGATGTTGCATTTGAATTGGCTGTTAGCTGCTGATTAACTGCTGCTGCTGTTGCCGTTGTTGTTGCTGCTGTGCTCAGCAAATTGCTGTTAATGTGACATTGTTGCTGTTTCTCTTGCTGTTGCTGTTGCTGTTGTTCTTGTTACTGCTGCAGTTGCTTATCCGGCGTGGCAATTGCCATCATTCGCCATCTGGATGATTGACTGGTTGAATGGTTGGCAAGGGGTAACCTAGCAATGTGCTGTCATTGCCTTCTACTTCCACCCCAAATACCACCCACCTCCCACTTTCCGCCTGACAATTGACAGATGCGATTCATATGGGATACACTTTTTGCTGTACTTGCCAAAGATGCATTGATGCCCCCCTCCCCCTCCCCCTCCCCCTACCCAAACGCAACACACTAATTGACATGCATCGATGACGTTTATTAGCAGTGCTCCGACAAGCATACACT
The DNA here is from genome assembly GCA_035044025.1 of Drosophila paracracens. Lineage (NCBI taxonomy): Eukaryota > Metazoa > Arthropoda > Insecta > Diptera > Drosophilidae > Drosophila > Drosophila paracracens. The sequence goes on from JAWNMN010000487.1 coordinate 166,538, forward strand.
CCAGTGCATCTGAAGCGGGGATGCGAGATGCGAGATGCGGGACAAGGGACACGGTACTCACGGCTCGCTGATGGAATTATTGTGTACGTGATGCAGCATATTAAGTTAATTTGATTTAATAGTGTTGCGCAGTTGCGACAAAAAGTGTTGCCAGTTCATTAAAATGTCGATGCGACAACCGCACACCGAGACAAATTTGCAATATGTTTCTATATATTTAAATGAGGATGGACGAACAGACGTCTCCTTCAATGCCACAAAAAAATTAGAAGGTGTTTAAAAACAAAATTAAATAAACACGAACTGATTTTCAAAACTTGCAGCTTAAATTGCTGGCTGTCAATTCACCGAAGATTTGAAATATGCAATAAGTGCTGCCAAGCGTGCTAAGATTAATTGAAGGTCTATAAATATTTAATATTGTAGTCTAAGTATTCTTTGATAAAAAAATTATAAGAAAAATGGCGAAAGCGAGGCAGAGAGGGGAAAAAAACAGTAGAGAAGTGCTCAATACCCCAGAGAGTGTACACACTAGAATCTTTAGAACTGAAATTGAATTAATTTCAGTTGAGTGTAGCCGCGAAAAAAAAAAAAAAAATTATCCCAAATCCAACGATTCATGAATACAGCTTTTTGTCCAAATAAAACTTGGTATTTTATGCAGAATATTTGAGGACATGAAAGCAGCCATAGATTATGGATTGTGTAAGCGCAAACAGGGATCATTCATCACGAAATCATTGACCATCGACGAGTTATTGTCCAGCTTGAAGCTTGTACCCTTTTTTTTGTGTTTTTTTTTTTTGTCTTCTTTACTTTTTGCAATTCACTTTAAGTGTCTTTGGTGTCTTTTGCCGACGCTGAAGTAACCAGCAAAGCCAGCAGCCAAGTTTCAAAAGCAAATTTCCCTGAGGATGCCCCGCGACTAGTACTCAACTGATGCTGCTGGCTGTTTGGCAGCCAGACCGGCTATAAGCGTCATTGGAATTCCCAAAAGCCATTAAGCGCAAATGTATGCAACACCCAGCTAAAAACGACCAAAATATCTGAAAAATGTCAGAGACAGGACCGACACCCAAAAGTCCGCCCCAAATCCGAATCCCATCTACGTTTTCGAAACACTTCATTAGCAAGCGTTCAGAGGAAGCGCTTTGCTGTTATTGTTGTTGTTGTTTTTGTTGATGCTGCCTTTGCTTGGGCTAACAATAATTTAATTTCGCAGCACTATTGGCTGCCTTGAACTAAAAAGTAATTTCATTGATTACAAGGGAGCACTCGCGCTCACCAGGATAAAGGATAACAAGCAACGGGCAACCATACCAGCCACTTGGGATACTACGGTGTTTGGCAATGGCAAGAGCAATGCCAATACCAATGGCAGCTGCAACCAACTTGTGGCTTGAATGCTTCAACCACCCAACCACCACCACCATAGCTAAAATGCCACTTTCCATTCCCATATTCCATGTCTGTCCATTGTACTTAAATAAGTAGTAGTAACAAGAGCAAACAGCAGTGCCAAACCCCATTCAAACACATCGCTTCATTTCCTAAGTTTCCTAAGTGAATGAAATGAACACAAAAATAATCATCATCAATTGATATTTTTAAGTAGTTTTATGCTCGAATGCCTGTCTAACTAACTCAAATGGTTTTCATTGTTTCGTCAATTGATGGATACAAATGGGTAAAAGGGCAACTTACAGGCAGAATGAAACATTTCGGGCCACATTAAGTATAAATATTCCTAATTAGTATTAACAGCCAAGTCAATCTTGTCTTATCCGTCTATTACATTTTTTTATCAAGTTTATTTCATTTTATCGCTAACTGTCCCCATACTCCTTATATCGAGTAAGATCGATGGCAATACAAATTGTATTTAAAAAAAATTACTGCATTTCAATTTGGATTTTAGAGTAAACCTTATCCATCTGTTTGTCTGAGAGACTGTAAAAACATAAATACACAACATTCTAAATATAATTTCTTGATCAAATCTATATATAATTGTATCGATAACTTTGTCCATATTCCATTGTAGAGTATACATTGGCAACATATTTATCAAAAGTGTAAATTTTGTTTGCATATCACATTTCAAAATAAGTTAGTTAACTTGTCGTCTTCCATTGCTTTAATGCATTCCTTTAGCTGATTACCGATAAATCATCGTCTTGGGAGAGCTTCACCAGCAATATTTTGTTACTTGAAACTACTAATGAACAACTTTCCACGTTTAGGCGGCATTTTTGCTTTAGGGCCAACGAGCAGAGCAATCACAAAGGGTCGACAATAAATGATTTGATCACTGACTCCCACCATGAAGGCAGTGTGGCACTGATGAGCGTTGAAGTTGAAGGGGACATGGCATGGCTGCCATATCATTTTAATGGCTTTGTTGCCCTGGGAACGCTTTTTCGCTTAGTGTATGCAATTTGGGTTGAATGATAAGCTTGTTTCCGTTCCGTTCACCATCAGCTAGCAATGTGTTCGTTGGGTGCCAACAGCGAAAAATTAACTTATCAAACATACATTACAAGCCCAAAGTTCACATTAACAGCATTAACATTAACAAGCGGTTCCGTTTGGCTCCCTTGCCACCTGCCACATGCCTCCACCCTTAAATACTACTGCTGCTGCTGCTGCTCCACATCAGTTTGCCCATCCATGTCGATAGCGGATATCGGTTCAAGACTCCTAGTGGCACAAAATGTTCTGGCGAATTCCCCCAACAATTGAAAGTTGCGGCAAACTATGCTGCTGCACACGCACACATGCACACACACACAGACAGACTGCTGGAGTTCTAGGTTTAACTTGGGACGGAGGAGAGCGGTAGATGCCGCTTGGGGCCGCGTCCCTGGCATTGCCGTTGATTGAGTTGCGTTCGATTCCTCCCAAAAAATGTGTTGTTGTCAGCCGGGTGAGGCAAACGCTAGTGCGTCCTGGTGTCGAAATAAATGATTAAATGCCAGACGATGCTGCTGCTCCTGCTGATGCTCCTGCTCCTGCTGCGGATGATGACAAGCCGAACAATAACACTAAGTGCCTCCCTCACTGCGGCCACAATCCCGATGGCCCATTCGAAATTATTGGAAAACTCATTAATACGCAAAAACCGCATAAGCGGCAAAATGTGAATATATGCGAACGTGGCGCATACACAACACACACACACTCACACACACACACACACACTGCTTGAATAATTGCAAAACTCGGCGAAAATTCAAATGGCACTCAATCCATTGGCATTAGCATTAATTTGAATATAACGTGGAATTATCGATTAAATGCCATAAGAATTTTCAGACAGTTCCATTTAAGCGTTAGTCTAGTTTGAGCTTCAATTGTTCGATTGTTCCAAAACCTTAAAGCTCGTTTAAAGCTAAGCTGCCCTTAAGTAAGAATTAAATTAGATCCGATTATAGAACTACAATCAAGCTCTATCTTTATTTAGATGTATTGTAGTTATTGACATGAAAGATGTTCACCTGCTGACATCGGTAAACTTTAGAAAACCTACCGATTGTTCCTATGAAAGCGATATGATATAGAAGACTGTTAAGTATTGAACTCATCTGTTTGCCAATTGTTTGGCATTGGCATATGTACTGCCTGAAGCTCAAAGACGGATGTTCTTCAAGTTTCATCAAGATAGCTTCACAGCTAAGGAACTAGTTTCCATAGAATCAGATAGATGGACAGACGAACATAAGTATAAAGACTCGGCTTGTGATGTAGATCAAGAATATACATATATCCATACCTCAACACATGATGAAGTCTTATGTTTTAAGACATGTCGCTTGCAAAATCTAAGCTTGCTTAAAAAACTGTTACGTGCTTTCAAGCAGCACTCAAATCAAGCAGCATCAAGCATGAAATATAATATGATTATTGAACTGAAAAAAGAAAAACATTAGGAAAACAAAACTACTGACAACTATTTAGAGCTTAAGCTGTAAGCTTTAAGTGAAATCAAGTATTCAGTTGCTTGGTTTTCTGTTAGACCACACAGAGTATGTAAGCGTGTTGACTTGAAAATAAGAGAAATAAAAGGCAGAAATGTGACCACGACAACAATTTCATCTATTGATTGCCCAGCAAATGACATTCCTAGCATTTATTTAACTGTAAGCTGCACCTAAGCCGGATGCCTCACTAAAAATCAATGTTTGACGACTATTCCGTACATTTCGCACTTAACTTAAAGCGCTTTAAGGCGCCAACATTCACATCCACATCCACATCTACATCGACATCAGCTGGCAGTTGGCTATTGGACTTTAACAAAAGCCGCAGGCGGTTTGTGGCCAGACTGACTGAGCAGGCAGAGTCTGGGTCAAAGTGGATGCCACAGTCCTTTCCCCCTTCGCACTGCTACTGCTTTGTTTTATTTGATTCCTATTCTTATTTTTTTCCTTCGCTTTTTTGTTTGGCATTTTGTTCTTATTCTATTTACTGGTCTATAGTAAATTTGGCTACCTTCACCCTGTGGACGCATTGCATTTTAGTCACGTACAAACACGAAAGTTATCGAAGATTTAAGCTCACGTAGTACATGATGTTGCTTCCTGGCAAGAAAACGCTCACACACAGACACACACAGACACGCGCGCAGGGAAAAGAGACCACAATGATCCGCATAGACTTGAAAAACCAAAAGTCATCATCAAATGCCGTGAGTTATTGTAAAATTCCAGTTACGTTTTCGGAGCCTGTTCGTGTTTTTTTTTTTTTTTGGGTGGCACGTCGCACCTTACACACACGCACGGAGAAACGGACAGGCACAGAGACGGGACACAACGACAATGGCAACGACAAAGACAACAGTGGAAAGTGCTTATCAAATTGAAATTAAAAGCAAAATGCTTCAAGTCGAGTTCAAGCGGTTGAGTCTAGCTCCAATAACCGTAATCGCACATATTTTTTTTATAAATCAATAAAGCCAAAAAAAATACATATATGACTTATTTTCTGATGCTGACCAAGCCAACTGTCTACAAATATTATTTGATTGTCTTTTCGCCGCAGCCAGCAAAACAGCAAGCCGAAAATGGGAATACTCAACTCGTTTTAAAACCCAAAAACCCATTGAAAATTGGTAAGAAGGGGTCTACTATATCATTTAGCTGACATATGTAGATGCAAGCGGATCACAAAATGTTTAAGAAACTCTTTTGTTATCAGGACTAAACCATAACTATAGTGAAATTTAAGTGTCGGCGGGCTGACTTCGGTCTATAAGGGTATACATTTTTCGACAGTCTTCTGAATTATTGATAGTATTTTTCGATGCTGGACGTATTAAAATCAAAATAGTTTCATTTTTTCTATTTAAGAATATGTAAATTTTAATTTTAATTTTTAATTTAAACGTTAAGATTCTTATGGGTCACCAGGCACTCCATCTATCAATCTGTCTGGGTATTATTTTATTATCTATATTTTACCATTTATTTTTGATCGAAATGTGCATTGCCCACAAAAGTAGGCAACACTTAGCAGACGAGTGCATTAAGCCATATGAGAACCACACACACACACATACATATATGCATGTATGCAAGCTAGGCAATATTTAATGCTCAAAACTTAACATCTATTGTATCCATGTGCATGTGCATGCGAAATCTGGCCATGGTCAGGCCATTAAATATGTCTTAGCTGCAGCAGCAAGAGCAGAACCATTGTAGGCGCCTGCAAGCATTCAGATTAAGTCATACTACACCTCCTCTCTCTCCCTCTCCATCGCTCTCTCTCACTCTCTCTCCATTTTGTGCTCTACTATGGTGCTGTTGTTTGCTACTGTTGCTGACATGTGTGCGTAGAAGTCGCCTGCGGCCAATGACAATGCAACGGCAAATAGGCGACAAAACGAAATGAGAAATGTGCAGGAATTTTCATTGAAGGGGATGCGAGTAAAGAAGGGAGAGAGTGAGAGAAAGAGAGAGAGAGAGGGAGAAAGACAGCCAGCACCAGTCGAGATTAGAAAAGCATTTGTTGAAATCAAAAAGCCAGAGACAGGCTCAGACAGCAAGCTATATGCGTCATGGCAGCAAAGAGAGAGGCAGAGGCAGAGATATAGACAGAGACAGAGAGACAGAGAGAGAGAGAGAGAGAGAGAGAGATAGATTCGCACGAAAAAGCAGAAAAATATGTACCAACTACTTATTCTGGCACAAAGCCCACTACAACTTTGCAATCCGTGCATGCAATGCTGCAATATGACAACAACAGTGAAACGATTGGTTGCATATTGCTCAACTAGATGATATCCTATTCAAAAATAATGTCTCTGTCCTGGAGTTCACCTTCGGATAGCTCAACTAGAAGTACATCCTGTTCGAAGACATACCTTATTTCTAGAGTTCACTTTTTAAAAAAAACCGAATTCCGCTTTTTTAGTTTAGCTTGAACACATTTTTTTGCATCTCTCCGCCAAGTTTTTTACACAAAAGATAAAGAAAGAATATGCAATAAAAAGTACAAAGGTCACATGTGTAAAGATGGAATTCCATACTCTGACCCTTTGCCCCTGCCTGAAGCTATCAGCACAACGCATCGGATGAGAGCTATATCAAGGGCCTCAGCCAAGTTTCAATTAGTGCAGGAAAACTAAATTAAGCTGTAACTGTATTTTTTCCAATGCATGTTGCCTCTTCTTCTCCTTGTTTTCAACACTTTTCCCAGCCATGCTACGGCGACGGCATAAATAACAACAGACAAATGCCAAAGCAGCCGCCATTTGGAATTGCAAATTGTCAAAAAACCAAATTGCAATAAAAGGTAAAAAAAAAACAAAAAACAAATCGGAAACTGAATGAATGTTATGGTAATGTATGACCCATGTATGACCGCATACAATGAATTCTATATGCCCTACATTTAGTCGAGGCAGTACTATTTAAATTGACTCTCAACTGTTGCTTGCATAAATTTAGCAAAATGGAAATATATATAAAAAAAAAATATATAAAAAAAATACTAAAATAAACTAAATAACATAACATACTCTCAAATACCAATTTTTGATATGCCTGAGCCATAAATTCGTAACTTTCGCAACGATAGAAAATGTGAAATATGTAAGCTATATATAACAAATATATGTAGATTGATTTCATAAATAAAATATTTAAACTTTTAAAAATGTTGTTTACTAAAAGCAAAAGTTTTGGAAATGTGGAAAACCGTACATTTTTACCAACGACCCTATAAGAAAAATAATGTTTCCTTAAATAAAAAAAATAATAAAGCGAATTAAAGTGCTGTGAACTATAAATCTTCTTCTTTTTTCGATCGTTTTAATTAGAATACATTTCGAAAACACTAATATCACAAAAATAGATATGCAAAATGTACAAAATGTTAGCCAGTTATCAATGGATTTTCAGGTATAGATGCTTTCTGTGGATTTCCATTGTTGCTACCGTCTTAGCTATAGCCAAGTCACAATAGCCGTCGCAACGAGGTTCTAACTAGGCATAAAAGAATGGAGTGAATTAATGGATGGATAGATGAATGGTTGGCTGAGTGGATGGATGGATGGAATGGATGGCCAGGACAAGGCAGTGTCGCCAGCATCGTCGCCTCTATTGTTAAACGCATGAAAAATAGCCAACACTGTCGCTCATCAGAGTAGGAGGACGACAATGCCACTAGCAAGTTGCAAGGATTTGTGCCAGGTGCGTGTCTTTGATTCTGCTTCTACGCGTGTGTGTGTGTGTGTGTGTGTAAGTGTGTGTGCGTCAGGTGCATAACTCATGCGCTGCGTTGCGCTTGCAATTTATGGCCGGTGGCTGCAAATGAACAAAGCGACCAACTCTTTTGACAAATTGCATTGCCGCCTGTTAATTGAATTATGGGCAAGGAAGCGAGCGCTCTTTGTACGGGACACAAGTACCAGTTGGCGTGATTAAGACGTTTGTGGCTAAAATGCAACGCATTTTAATAAGCCAACTAACCAGCCCGAGCCGGGCCGGGCCAACACTTGACGCTAATGAATTGATTAGCTGTAATGCGTAATTTGCGCAACAGCTGCTGGGCAGCTGCTTCGTCCACCAGCAACAACACATGACAACAAGTACAAGGACAACTGTGGAAATCAATTTGCTGGTCAGATGCGCGTCCCATAAGTATATGCTATGTACCGCAGCGATTTTCGTTCAATTAGCATGCCACCTAGTCTCGCCACATTGATAATGACCCTCAGGTGCAACAGCGTCAATTAGCATTTAACGCGCAACGTTTGTTCGCTATTTTGCCACCGCAAGATGCAAGCAAATACGACGCCAATGTCCATGTCGATGATGATGATGATGATGATGATGATGATGACGATGACGATGACGATGACGATGACAATGGCGACATAATGGATCCCGCATTTGTCACAAACAAATCATAGCCATTGGCAACGATTAGCAGCAATAGCATTGAGTTTGCAGCCATAAATTGTGAGTTGGAGCCGCTAGTAACAGTAACGAGAAGCGGGATTAGTAATCAAATTAAATATCCTGTGACGATAGAGTGTGTGAAGTTCATCTGAAAGCAAAACGAGCAGAATATTAGCGTAAATCGAAAGAGGTAACGAGTAACAGCATTCAGTGGCGAGTAGCAGACGCAAGTAACAGTAACGATTAGCGGGAACGAACAGCGAAATTAGTAACAATCTTACACGCATAGCATATATGAATATATAAGAAAATTCAACAGAGCTATAGCGGCTATGATCAGCAGCAATCCAAATAGTCAGCGAGTAACAACAGCGATTAACAACAGCGAGTAGCAGCATCACTTTAGTGTACCTAATAGAAAGAGCTTTAGCGAATGATTTTTCTTTAGAATTTTGTATTGCATTGAAGAAGACAGCATAAGGTATATATAGTTCTGATCATCATCACTGCCCGATTCGATAAAGCCCTGTCCATCTGTCCGTCTATCAAAACTATTGGAATAGCTCGCTTGGAGCCTGTTTCTTTTTGGAAACTTTTTGCGTACCAAGATATCCATAGCAATAACACAATATGCGTGTTATCATGCTATATATATATATATATAACATCAACGTCGGAATAAATTTGGAATTTAGCCTTCTGGTTTTTCATATTTGAATTATTTCAACACTTCGTGCACAACAGGACGGCACTCAAAAGAAACGAGCTGAACTTTAACGAGTTTTTCTGCAATTTATGGGCCACATCCTGCAAATAGTTGCACATTGTATGCTGTTGCATTAAAATTAAAGTTCTCTTAAAGTGCAAGCAAGTAATTGAAATGAAACCGCAACCGCAAGTTGCAACCAAAAGCGAACATCTCGATGCAGTCGCCCAATTGTTTCATGCATCACTTAAGCAAGTGCAGTATCTGCAACTCGAATCTCGATTTCCAATTGAACATCTGTGGCTGCAGGGTGGTCGCCAACAAGCAGCCCAACCAAGCAATCTATACCCACCCACCCAGCAAGGCTTATGCAACTTCAACAGCAACATAATTAGACTTATCCCGTTGCATTGTTGCACCATGTCAACTCAATTGTGGTGTGTGTGTGTATGTGTGTGTGTGTGTATGTGTCTGTATATGTGAGTTCCATTCGTGTGCATCCGCTTTGTCAGCGCGGCCAATTACTAAAATTATTTGGTATGTCGCTGCCGGCACGGCAGGCAATGTTGCACTGATTTGCTATGCACACCGAACAATCAATGTTCTACGCCCCCCACAACTTCCAAGCTCCCACCCTCCTCGAAATGCAATCATATTTCCTGTAATTTTCTCGAAGGTCGACTAAAGTTTTTATCCGTATTTCATATATGCCTTAAAAGCAAATTTTCAAAATTTCTTTGTATGTTTATCAGAAAAAACGCACGCACAAATTCACACACACACACACACACTTTAATTTTCCAAAAAAATAAACATTACCAACATTCGTGCGTTATGGGAAGGGCAGATTGAGTGTAAACCTATTATAGAAATTACCAACGAATTGAACCGAAGACCATGAACCTGACCGAAAGGCCAATCCGCAGGTCAATTCAATTACTAACATTTGCTATTCCCCATTCTCGCGCGAGGGTTGCCACACGAATTTACGCATATAAAGAATCAAATTTTACATCGATTTTTAGTGGTAGTTTGGATCTAGACATCTTTTAATGGAATATTTTCTTCTAAAACTTCTTCGGCTTGGATTTGTTTTCAAAGTGTTTCATCGTAGAGGTTTTCAGAGGATTTCTTAGAATTTATTTTTCATGACATTTGACAATTATTTTATGAGCCGTCACAACATTCTGCATATATTATTTTAATTAGATTCCTGCTCAGCCAAGTAAAAAACAAATGTTTTAACTAATTAATCCATTTAGATCCAAAACAACAACGAATACCTAAAAAAAAAAAAAAAATGGAACCGCCTTATTGGGTAAAAAAAATACGAAGTCTTATTTAAACAGTTGTTTGTTGCTATATCTTGCAAATGCACATCAGCTCATATATTTATTCTTAAACATTTTCGAAAACCAAACATTTCGATACTTGTTGCTCGCATCTCGTTGCCTGTGGCTGGACCATGTAATTTAAGGCATATATATTTTGGCTGTAAATATTTAATGCATACGACTAGTCATTTTCAAAAAAAAAAAAAAAAGGAAACCTTGAGCATTGTACACATACACACATACACACACACACACACACATTTGGCATAAAAATAAAGCTGCCCTTGTTCTAGGCCAGCGATGTTATTATTGTTATTAAATTTTACTGCCCATAACTGTTGCTGGCAAGACAAATTAGTGAGGGGCTACGTTAGGAGGTGGGTTTCGGATTTGGTTTTGGATTGAGGTTGGAGGTTGGAGGTTGCAGATTGAAAGTGGACGAGCATGTCCTCCTTTGGCTGGACGACTAGCCCTATTCTGCCATTTTACGCACAGCGTTTTAATGTTGTGTTTGTGTGCTCATCAATATTTATTGGGGTTCGAGTACGTGAGCCGCACACAATAAGCGCTAGGGCTTTGTATACAAACACTACCATCTCTTCCCACATCCCCATAGCCACAGCCTCCAACATTTTGTGCAAATATTTTTATTTCTATTTGTGTTATTGTTAGTACGGCAGCATCTGATATATTACAGGCTTTGGCCCCGGGAGTTGCGCAGTTTGTTATTTACTATTCAAAAACTTCAATTACCGCAAAGTAGCCGCCGGTTGCGTTAATCGCCAGCGCAACCAACCCCCTCCCTCCCCCCCTCAAACACACACACATACATGCTACTCCCATACAGTTGCTTATAATGCTGATTAACGTTTTATTTACACATAAATAAAGGTAAAGTGTATTGGTTATTAAGTCATTTTCCCTTTATCGTCCATTGTTTGCGAGTTTATATATATAGAAGCAACAGGAATAAGGCTAGCAAATAAATACTGGTAATTTAATCCGATTTTTGTTGTAGACTTGTGTGCATTGTTTGGCTCGCACCCCCCCCCCCCCCCCCTCCCTTTCCAACATCAGGATACGGGTAAATTATTCAAGCGGTTCAAATTTCATAAATAAATTAATGGCATATTATGAATTCGAATATTGTAGACTGTGAATGAAATGCAAAAGGAGTATCTTAGTGGGAAAATTGGAATAACAAACATATTCGAAATAAAGGCACTTAAAAAGTCAACTAAAAGCTAGGGTATAAAACCAGAAACGGAACTGCAACTTTTCCGATTAAAGTTTAGAATCGCAACCGAAATTTGATTCGGATTGGAAAGTTTTTTTTAAAGTGTGTGGAATACAATTGAGTGTAAATACTTTTAAGGAAATGTTAAGAAATGTGAAATAAAATGAGTCGGCAAATCATATAATAAATATTCGCATCTTTACGGTTCATGTACCAATAACAAATTGTGCTGAATGAAGGGAATACATAAAGAGATCCTTTATTAAGCGCACTTACTTGCCACTAAATTTGACATTTTTCACAGCAAAAATATACATATATTTGTTATGATACATTGAGTATGATGCGAGCAACGATGAATACCGGACCGATTCCAAATTTCATCGAAACAACTTTAAGCCTCTGCAAGAGTATGCAATATCATAAATCCGCATCTTCTAAAACTCTGACCAAATATTTAAGTATAGGGTCCGAAGAAAGCGATTGCAGGGATATTTAAGCGGTTTCAGGTGTCTGGTTATGTGTGTGTGCCAGGAGCAGCAATGCTGTAATGTTATAATGCTGTTTTGCTTTTACAGCTGTCAACACTTGCAACACTCACTCACACACACACACACACACATACGTACACACACTCAGTTGAAGGCAAGGCCTTAGAATGGTGACATACGTGTCCTTGGATGACTGGCTAGCTGGCTGGCTGACTGACTGACGGACTGAGGGTCGATGGCAGCTTGATTACAAAACTAAGCCGTTTACAAAGACAGACAGTGAGAGAGAGACAGAGACAGAGATAGGGAGAGAGAGAGAGAGAGAGAGCAGAGCGGTTAGCTTTATACAATCAGCTCGATGGCAGTGACAGACAGCTAAAGGACAGCCAGAGGACAGCTGAGGACAGGCGCAGGACACGCCAACAGAAGAAGGAGGACATCATCGCAGACTGATTGCCAGGCGCTAATAACGAAATAACAAATTATGTCTGTGTGTGTGTGTTTTTTTTTTTTTTTGCATAAATATATAAGCAGCAGATACTGACAGGCAGGCAGGTTGTCATCTGCCAGCTCTCCAGTGCCGTCTGGCCGCCTCAGTGCCTTCAAAATGAATGGAGGAGATGATGTGTAGCAGAAGCATATATCCGCTAAATAAACGGTTCCAAAGCCGTTGCCATTTTTGCCATTGGTTGTGGAAAAAATTCGCTTGGCTTTATTATAAACAAATAGCTGAGATGCAAGATGCGGTAATGCAGCTACTCGCAGTTCAACCAACCACCATCCAACCACCTCGATCGCTGCAACAAGGACACGCTCGCTATTATGCGGAAGCGGGAGACCCGTCTATGTGCGTCAGGCAGACGGATGCGCATTCCAGGCATAACGCAGGACGCAGGATGCAGGCCATGTGGCTGCTCCCATTGCTGGTGCAGCCAGGCAGCGAAATATTGTCGCTTGCAATAAATGCCAAGCATCCGCTGTGCCAGCGACAAGGACACAACGACGACGACCGCCATTATGGCAGTGGCACCATTTTGTGTTTTTTGTTTTTTTTTTTTTGTAGCTATCCCAGCCACACACCCACCCAGTCCCGTACCGCCTCGCTCCGCTCCGCCAGCCCGCATTCCCGCGAACCAAATAATGCGAATGCGATAAATAATGCAACTTGGCAATTGGCGTTGCCATTGCGGCTGCCTCTGTTTTTTATGCCTTTCGGATGGTTGGCAACGCCAACGTGCTTTAAGCCGTGCCACATAGCATCCGACTGCACTTTAACGGTGTACTACCAACCCCACTCCCAAACCGGATGCGGCAACTTGATAATCTGTTTCTGCGACGCTGATTTCACGTTAAGTTGCATCTACTAGTGGCTTCTTTCAATACATTGCCCAATACAAATTGTTATTTGCGTATAATAGAGCAAGATTATTTTGCACCTAGTAAATAAATGCGGACATGTTGCCTTTCTATGCGATTCTCATATCTTAAAGTGTATAGTGTGTTTTTGTGTTATTCACATTGTTATAATTTGTCATTGTCTGTCTCTCTCTCTTTTGCTATATCTATCTTGCTCTTAAGATCTTTTAATGTAACTCTCCCTCTATATTTTATTCTGTTTTTCCAACACTCTCTAATTCTTTGTATCTCCTTCACTCTAATTTTTTCAAGCTATAACCCTCTTCTTAGCTTTTTAGCCCACTTTCTTACTTTCGTCCTTCTTCTTAACTTCTCTATCTCTCTTTATCCATCCCTCAATCTTTTCCAATCTACATCGCTTAACCGTTTCGCCCTCTAGTTTAATATCTCTCTCTCTCTTCCCCCAATTTACTCTCTCTTTCTAGCAACTAATTATCTTTCTCTCCATCTATATCTCATTCTTTTCTTTCTGCTTATAACTCATTATATCCCCGTCTTTACATTACGTTTTTTGACCTCAAGTAGGGATTATAGATTGAAAAGTTTGTTTGTAGGTTAAGCAGAAAGTTAGTGTATGAATAAATTGGATTCCTTATGCTAAAAAATAAATTGTATTTCCATCTTTAGAGGTGGAACCATGATTATAAAACTTTTGGTTATGGAAATTGATTCAGTATCCATAAAACGATAGCAACTTCAAATTGTTACCCATCAAAACCATTTGAAGACTTAAAGAGTCAAGAATTCTTGATAATTTAAAATATTTTTAAATAATACCCTTTTCACCAATTTTCAATGCAGGGTATACAAAGAGGCGGGGTTAGTTGAGGTTGGTGCTTCAATCGTCCACTACCATCAATTTGAAATGCATGAGCCTGGTCACTCTAACACCTCAACACTTCAACTGCATCCCCTCCTCCCTCCCACCTGACCGCCTCCTCGCCAACATCGTCAGCATCATCATCAGCTTTATCAACACACTCAGAAGCGCAATTGTCGCCTATTTTGTTGCTGGCTGCTACAAACTGCTGTTTAATTAAAACATCAACTGAGGCATAAGGCAATGAATAATTCACATCATTATGACGTTGATGATGGCCACATGTGTGTATATGTGTATGCATGACTGCACGACCTGGCAAAACACAGTAAGTGCGAGAGAGTTTCAGATAGGGACAGAGAGAGAGAGAGAGGAAGAGAGAGGGAGACTCCTTGCAGTCAGCACAGAGGAAGCTTTGCAGGTGACTTTTATGGAAATTTCAAGGTACTAACAAAAAAATGATGCATAGTTTTGGGCGCGTATTTAAATTGACGTCGCCTCCACATTGGGCGCAAGGCTGCAAAACCAAACCGATTCAACTGTCTCAAACCACAAGCGTAGACATGCGCCTTAAAGGCTTTAAAAGCAATTTGTATACATTTTTGGGCGGCACTAGAAGCATAACAAAAAAAACACGTATTTTTATTTTATTATTTTATTTTTCGTCATTTATGCCAGTGAGCCATTTATAGTTTTGCGCGTGCGAATTTAATCAAAAGTCAAAAACACAGCACACCCGGACAGGATGTGACCGGTGCGTGCATGTGCGTATGCTGCATGTGTGCTGACCCACATAAGAGCAAACACCAGCAAATATCTGCGAGCGATGCGAGCGACGAGCACAAAAAGACTCATCAAAAACTCATAAATTTCCAATTTTCGACACATGACAAAATAAATTGTAAACAATGCTTCCCTAAAGCATGAAGCCGAGAACAACTACAATAACAACAAGAAGCACAACATGAATAACAACACACACAGGAAAAACAAAACTGAAAAAAAAAACAAAGGCTGTCCACACGGCGTATACAAATATTTTTGAAATGTTGCCATGCGTTGAAAAGCCGATGAAGCTGGTGTTGAAGCTCATTTTGATGATAAAACTGATGCCAAAAACTGATGCTGATGCTGTAGGCGAAGCGGAAACTGCCACTGATACTGAAACTGAAACTGATGCCTCCAGTCAAAACATAGAGAATTCGTAATCAGCCGATATCAAGGAGTGTATCAGTTGAAGTGTATTAAAACTGTGATGTATGTATGTGAGTATGTGAAACAAATTATTTAATCGAACTCGAATTTAGGTGGTGGTACATCCCTAGACATATGTATGTACGGGTACACCCTATACGAGTTAAGTAGTCTACATTTCAAGATATTTTATCACTTTATTCGAACTGAAAAATAAGTTCGAAACGTACATAAGTTAGGATTGAGCGGTCCTGAAGCCAGTATAAGAGTTTTTGGAAATAATTTAGCCATTATATAAATATATCTCGAATTAAGTATACGCAATTCTAGTAAATAATTATTGCCTATACTTAATTGTAGTAAATCATAAGTACATCCACTTAATTTGAGATGTTTCGATCTTATGAAGAAGCAGTGCGAATCTTTGCCACTATTGTAACTCAAATTAATTGTATATAATTTAAACATTTTGGAGGGTGCTGTTTATCTTACTTTCTCTCTCTCTCTCTCTGTCTCTCTTTCTGTCTCTCTCCTTCTATCTTTCTTTCTCTTAAAAGGTATGCTTTCAATTCATAATCAGCTTGTCGAGGGTTTTTGTTATTGTTATATTTTGCCTGTGCCGCCTGAATCACGCTTCAATAAATAAAGCAAGTAGCACTTATGTGTTGGGGAGTATATATGCATGTATATATGCTTGTATATAAATCTTGTATAGCCTTATATTTAAACAGATTTTGTCTTAACATTCAGCGGAGTTCAACGACGCATCATTCCATTTTTGCGCTGTTAAATCCCAGTTTCGATTGTACGAATCAAAGACGAGGACACAGGCACTTCCCACACCAACACTCCTATTCATGCAATGGAACTACACACAACTATGCGATACTCTATAGCATATAAGAACTCGGGCATTCTTTTCAACCTATGTATGCCTCTTATATATCCATATATAGATGTGTAAGTACGATTTTATTTCGCTTTTATTATGAGTAACAATAAATTCCATTTGTAAGGCACTTCATACTTATATACATATATATATATTTTTGTAGATGTAGCTATGCATGCTTTATTACCCGATATCAATTTGCTCCTCACACCGTTCCATTGGCGTAATTGGAATGCATTGAAATGTGAATTGAACAGCAAGTCAAGTCGTGTGCTTCTTGCTGGCAATTCGAGAACGAGAGTGAGAATGGGAATGTGAATGAGAAATATAAATTTGCAACGACGCGCCGTTGCTGCCGACATCAGCGTCGGCGTCGACGTCAAGCTTATGAGCGTTTTGCAACCGCAAGAACAAAAACAACTGGAAAAAAAACAATAGGCAAAAAGTTCAACTAATTAGCGCAAGTGACTTTTGGAACCGTTGCCGTTGCCGATGCCGTCGTCGACATCGCTACCTCCAATTGAACGGCGTCGTCGACAGCGTCGTCGTCGTCGTTGGAATCGCTAAAAGTTGTACTTGTAAAAATATAAAAAGAGGCAATTAACACATATATCATAGAGCGTCGCAACCGGTTCAATTTCTAGAACAGCCCCCTAAAAAGTGCACAGAGACAGACAAACAGACAACTATCTTATACATAATACATAACTTTATCTCACTAAATGTGTATGTCTTTCTGTATTATATATGTATGTACATGTGCATGTATGGTTGTGTGCGTGTGTGTGTGCTAATCTTTAAATTGAAAGAAATCTCAGCTGGCAGTTTCTAAAGCGGAGGAGCTGTATGGCATTTATTTTGCGACCGGCGCTTTCAGTTCGAAGGCAACGTGCGGCGCGGAGAGATCTGAACTATAAATAAGAAAAAATTGAAAACATTATAATTTTAAAAAGTTTGTTGCGTTAAACGAAACGAATAACTATTGCCGCTCTCTCTTTACTATATATGTAAACACTTTTTGTTGTGCATAGTTATCGAATAGATGTCGATACACTAACAACAAAGCGCAGCCACCAAAAGCTACTGCAAATACACATACAAATACAAATATATAAATACAAATGCTAATGCTTTAAATGCGATAAGGCAAAGCTCACATAAACACAAACACACACCACAACAACAACAACAGTAACAAACCTACACAAACACAAGGGCAACGCGTAATATTAGGGCGATATCACCGTTACTTATCTTCTTTCATATCGCTCTCTTTCTCTTTCTCTCTCTCTCTCTCTCTATCTCTCTCATCTGCGGGCACGTCACTCTCTCGCGCGTAACTGCTCCGTTGCTAGCAGAATAAAAAGCATACGCACAGCTAAAGCACAGCGGCTGACATCGTGTAAGTGTCCCAAAAAAGCAAGAAGAAGAAAAAAAAGAAGAACAGAGGAAGCAATGCAACAACAATAGCTATAAGTGCACTCAATCGATTATGCAAAGCGACAAAAACTCGTCGCTTATTTATTTATGCCACAAGTGCTCCAAAAACAATAAAAAAAATATTAATACATGAGTGCACCGGTAAAAAATTAGCGCTAAACTAAAACAACAACAATCTGAACACACATACACAAGCTCATACACATACAAACACAAACACAATGGCCAGAGATAGGCTGCCAGAGCTTTTGCAGGTAAGTTGAAATGTTTTTTATTTAAATTTTTTTTATTATAGGTTATAAGGCTTTAACGCAGCAAAAGCGGCTGAGTATTGGGTGGTGGGAGATGGTAACGGCTTTTATTGACAATTGTGTGGCAAAATGCAACAAAATCAATTGCAAAACATATCGTTAGTGTGTTAAAAAATAAATGAGTTAAAAAATAAATAAAACTGCAAGGAATTACCCAAAGATTGAATTTCATAAGAACCCTTTGCGGTGGGATTGTTAACAACAAACGGACATTAAGAAATAGCTATTATAAATAACTCAACCTTTAAAAACAAGCATAAATCCAGTCCAGCTATTACACTCAACGGAAATTCAACACTCACACAAATACTTTGGGCTTGTTCTGGACAAGTCACTTACTTTTAAAACTCGCACAAAAAAATCACAATTCGAAAATTTGCTTATTAAGCAGAGATCCAAATTTATACTTTTTAAATCAATGATTCTTCCTTACTAGAATAAGAGACCAACTCAAACCAACTCCCTGTCCACTGCCTCACTCTGCTATTTAAGCAGTCTACTTTTGACTAACCAACTTAACATCAATCAATCAAACATTGCTGACTTCCATTCTCATGCTAAGTCTAAGTAATTCACTAAATAAACTGATATTATGCATACGTAATAAATTATAATGTCATCCGATTGCTGTTATAAATTTGATATGAATTCCTTTCCGTCATTATCGTTTTTGCAAATGAGAGAAGAATGTTGAATGCCGATAAAATTTTCGGCGAATGTTTGTTGGTTTTCATCTCAAGTGATTTCCGCACTTCTCAATTCAATCGTAGCCTCACTGTGCGTCTTTTGCATTACTCAAATTTCTTGCATGACTTTTCAACACTACGCGACATTCCACGACCCGCATTAACACATTTTAGCTCGCCATTTTAGGTGTGGGGAGTTGAAGGAGTGTGGTCTGTGCGAGCTGAGTGTGGTATGGGGAGTAGGCGTTTATCAGTACCAGTGAGCACCTAGATTGCGCGGAGATAAGAGCGATAAAACCATACGCGGCTATCCCCAAAACTTACATTGCGAACAGTTAGTTGTCTTTTCATTCTGTTGACCACCTTCTATTCCTTATTCATAACACAGCCAGATTGCGGCCACACAGCAGGTGGGTGTGAGAGTGACAGAGATAGCGTGCGCACGGTGCAGGGGGTAGGGGATGAGTGGGCAATGAGCAGAGATCACTAACCGAAAACAAATTAAAGCCACTGGTTATTTTTAGTTTAAGTTGCGTCGGCGTCGCTGTAGCAGCGATGCCAATAAAAAAAACAACAACAATTCAAACCCACTATTATTAAAAGATAAAGAAATTGTGTTAACTGTTTTGCAGCGTTCGCTGAGCGCTAACTCAACGTCATCCTCCTCAAATGGTTCGTTGCTGCTCAGCGTTTACAACGCCACCACCGAAACACTCAGCAACAACAACAATAACAGCAACAATAGCAGCGGTGACAACAACAATAAGGATCAACGCAGCAAAATGACGCAACAGGGCACCAATGTGGATGCCATTCTGAATCCGGTAAGTGTGTGTGTATGTAGATATATTTCTAAGAGCGGCCATGGGAACCATCGGTCAATAGTTGTGGAATCGAGATATCACACAAACATATCACCACCTCTAATACGAACTCAGTCGTGAAACAAACACTAAATTTTATTAACATTTCAAGAAGCGTTCTTTCTTTGTTTTCTGGGCTCGATATAACTCAATTTGAGATTGTTTTGGCATTTTGAGTTAACTGTTGCATTCTCAAATTATGTCTTGATATTTCTTAGGTCAAGAACTTAATAACTGCGAGTAAAATAATTGGGCGTCAAATCTTTGAATTTACAAATTTAAGTTCCTTAACTAGAAACTAGAAAGTTTTACACTAATTTATTTTATCAAGAATGATTTCAGAATAAAAAAAATAGTTACTTGAAATATTAAAACCAAACCCTGAGTGTTGGCCTGTGTGTGCGTGTGTTTTTGTGTGCCTAGCCAAACTGTTTATCAACATGTTAACCGGTGACATGAATCAGCGGAGTTTACGTCAACGTTAACAGCAGCGTCAACGTCGGCAGCGACGGCAGCCGTGAATTATTTATCGGTAGCGGCAAACCCGTGATAACCTGTGGCTTACAGCAGCGTCTAATGAAGTAAGCACATATGGACATACACTGTACATATGCTCCATTTGAAACCATTAAAAATGGGTAAAAAGGGTATAATGGCTTTGTACAAGCCCCCGACCCCATAAAGTATATATATTCTTGAACAGGACCAACAGCCGAGTCGATATAGCTATGTCCCTGTCCCTGTCCCGTCCGTCTGTATGAACACGCGGATCTCAGAGACTATAAGAGCTAGAGACTTCAAATTTGGAATATAGGTTCTCAGATCTTTTGCTTTATTTTATCGATAACTGCATCTGTTTCTGGAATACCGATATATTTCGATTTCCGATAGTAATAAATGCCTAATTAATACACAATATGCAAAGGCATAATATCAATCAACTGTCTAAATTTCATCAAGATCGGTTAGTTTTAATCGAAAGTAGATTTTCAAATTGAACTCCTTTTTATCAGCAAGCCGCAAGCATTTTCTGACAAGACTTTTTAAAGGGTTCAGGGTATATCGTAGCCGATCTCACTCGACTACAGCATTCTTACTTGTTCGTAAACAGTAATTGTGAGTTGCCACGCCCACCTTCTGCCCCAATTAGCAAATTTTCTATCACCAATGTGCAAAATCCGTCAGATAACTTCAACGATGTTTGAATACACTTGCGGAGAGTATTATTACTACAGCAACGCATCTTTGACCTTAGAAAGTGCATATGTTCTTGAGCAGCATCAACAACCAAATCGATTTTGCTTTGTCCGTATGTCTGACCGTTTGCCCTGTCTGCCTGTCTAAAATTGAGAGACTTCAAATTTGAAGCAATTCTATCGATAACTGTGCTTGTTTTGAGAATGTTGATACAAATCGATCGGTTTCCGAGAGCAATCAAAAAATAAAAAGAAACAATTGTACAAAAAATCGTCTTTCAATTGATCAAGTTGTTCATTAATTGTAAAAATTTGATTGAGTTCGGATAAGGAACGGATTTTCATATTGAACAAACTACTATCACTGATTCATAAATGAATTAAGTTTTACTCTATCCAGAGTCTATTTGTTTTTATCAATTTTAAGCTTTTTTGACAGTTTGATTTAATTAATTTGATTAATAATTCAATGATTTAGTGAATGATTAATAATTCATTCCATCCATTGTGTGTGACAAATTCAAATGGAACAGTTCAATAAACAATGTGCATATCCATTGATAATTGAATTCGACCCATTCCCTAACCAAATTCATATCGCATTTGATATATGTTTATATTTGTATATTTGACCTCCATAAACAATCTGAGTATTCCATTTAGTTAGATCGGATAGAAATACACTGACAGCAAAAGGTACCATTCTTGTATTCTCATACTTTAAAAGCGGGTTGAAATTTAGAAGTGAACTAAATATTAACCACGTAAGAGTTGAATCTAACAAGATAGGGAGACAAAGAGAGAGGTCGATTAGGAGAATCTAAGTCTTTATCTATCTATATGGGAACACATCTTAGGTATTCACATAAATACACTTATTATATTGTGTTGTGCTTGTATGTGTGCATACATAAGTATCCGCAAATACCATTTTTCCACGAGTTCGTAAACCAATCTTGTTAAAGCATATACTAAACCAAAGAGAAAGATATGTATTTTAAATTTTGGTTATTTTTGCTATTGGTAATCGATGTTTATCGACATTCGCAAAACGGAAAACTTTATCGATAAAATGAAATCCACTTGATCTGCGTGTGAGAAATGAGAATATAATGTATCTAGATATTATGGTTTCTAAGATCGACTTTCAATCGAGTCAGCTAGATCCGCTCGGCTGTTGATCCTGATCAAGAATGTACATAAATAAATTCATATGGGGTTGGAGATGCTTTCTTTTTATCCATTTTCAATGCGCTATGGGTACAAATGTTCACAAATATCGTAATCAAATATATGGATATTTTAGGGAAGTTTTTCCTGTGCATTCTATAAATAACAAATAAACCAAACTGAACCAATCTTTTTTTATTTCTCCCTCCCGCTATCATACTTTATTTTTTCACGTTGCAATGCGTTTCTCAACACTTAATTGCAGTATTCGGAAATTCGTTATCAACTGTCGCAAATCGCTGCCAATCTGGAAGCCATGGACCGCATGTCACAGACCATCCATCTGCGCACCTTCAGCGGTAGGTACAGTAATCACACATACATAGCGAACAGGCGAGTTTTAACTATTTAAATATGATTATAAATAACGGATATTGTGCAGAGAACGAAATGGATGAGCTGCACAACAAGAATCTGCGCCTGGGCAACCAGCTGATGAGCCGATTTAGGGACTTCAAAGCGAATCTGCCGCCAGAAACGGATTACAGCTTGGAGGCGCGTATGAAGCGCACCTTATTCTATGGCCTATATCAGACATACATTAATCTGTGGCAGAAGAACGAGCTCTTCCTGCAGAACTATGAGACGAAGGTGAAGAAGAATCTCCGCATTCATTCCAAGATCAGTAAGTTATATACAGTGAGAGACAGCTTATTTGAATCAGTGTCAAAGAAAAAAAGTAATTGCCTGCAACTTATTTGGACCAGGTACATTGTGGACACCTGAGTGCAGGTGGGGAAACCTCAGTTTATTAGGGTCATACATTCATATTGGTGGTTAATACATGTACATGTACCTACCATCGGTTTTTGGAATTTTTGAAAAATAATGAATAATTAGCTTATGGCAGGCAATTACTTTTTTTCTTTGACACTGATTCAAATAAGCTGTCTCTCACTGTATATCTAAACTTAACGTAAACCTTTATTAATTAATCCCTCCGATTATTATAGTCAATGCGGAGGCGACTGAACAGGAGATTGAGTTGCTGATTGAGAACAAAACGACGAAACTGTTTGTGGACAATGTGAGTGAATGAAACAAATCATAAAATCAGATGTAATTTTATTTGAGGCTTATTTCCATAGATACTGCAAGAGACGGAAAAGGAGAGGCAGACGCTGCGAGATCTCATGGATCGCTTCAACGAGCTGCGCAAGTTGGAGAAATCAATTGAAGATGTCCATGCGCTATTCATGCGCATTCAGACGCTCGTCATGGAGCAGAGCGAGACGATACAGAGGGTGGAGTTCCATGCAAATCAGGCAACGCTTTATACAGAGAAGGGAGGCACTGAGCTGGATAAAGCCCAGGAACTTCAAAAGCGAGCTCGAAAGGTGAGCAACATATTATTTTTGAAGTTCCATTGAAATCGAAAATACTCCTAATCCATGCACTTTTTTATTGCAGAAAAAGATAATCATCATTGCGATACTCGTCGCCGTAGTGTTAGTACTGTTATTCATCGGTATTTATTTGTGATGCACATAAGCACAAAATATTTTTGTTTATTTTTTTTTTCTAATCTTTTAAGTCCAATAAAATTAGTTTTGCTAAGCCGTATATTTATTTTTAAATGGCAAACTCACCACTCACAGTGAGGCGCCAGTACAGGGTTGTATTTTGTTTGGTGAATCGTGCCATTTCGAGCAGTTTGTGGATTGAGTGATGTGGCTTGTTCTTTGTATCAGCTGATTCTTGTTTACCAACTGTATGCATTGCCATTTTAATGTGTGGACAATTAATTAACTTAATTTTTGCAAGCAATTAAAAATATTTTTCAAATAAAACATTCCGACGGCAATGTCAGTTTCCTATGGAGTAACATTTATTTGCTTGAAAAGAATTTACATGCTATTGCTCAAATAGTGCTGTTAAATGTTACAGTTTGCTGTTGTGTACAAGCATATGTTCAGTTACATTAGCAGTGCATTTAAATTTGATGTCAGCAAATCACTAAAATATAAATAGATTTTAACTTCGCTTAGATCCCACTCAAATTTAGACATTTAAAATTACTTTGGCGCAACGCAGAGCAACGTATGCGCAAAGTGAGCAACGAGCAAAATCACCAACAGAATACGACTATGTTATCGTGTTAACAGTATATAATTAGCATAACCCCGACTTAACATAACAGAATAAAAATGCAAAACAATGGAGATAAATAAGAAGCGAAACGGCAACAAAACATACGCAATTTAAATAATTTCTGCATTTTGGGTAAGTGCAAAACACCTGTGGCCAACGTAGAGGAAGCACAATGGCAAAACGCTAACGAGCGACAACGGATAAATGGAGGCAACTTTCGTGTCTCATTGGCGAGCGCCATTTTTTTGCCTGGCGTCGTGCAAATTTTACCGTTTTGCCGGATGAATCTATGAATCTAAATTGTTGCATCCTTACAGCTGTGCCTGGGGGCGGGTAGCCAGTGTCACTGCTGGTGGCACAAAATGGAAGACAACAGCAGCATGTGTAAGAACGTCAAGATTCCAGCCGCGGCTGCTGTTGTCAATGCAGTCGCTGCACCACCAGCACCACCCAATGGAAAAGTTGTACAATTCAAGCTGGCGGCTAGCGGCGTCTCTGAGCCGCCAGAGGAGCTACTCGGCTCGGTGACATCACAGAATTGCCCGGGGACGCGGGCAAGCGCGCGTGTCATACAAAAAATGAAGTTGGATCAGACGCGTCCGATGACGCCGCCGCCAGCGGAACGTGAGTCGAGCAAGAAGGATGAGAAGGCTGCCCAGAAGACGCCGTCACAGATGCGTGCCGCAAACAAATCGACATGGTCGAATGTGGAGCGCAATTGTTTCTTTGATGCACTCAATGAGTTTGGCAAGGATTTCGAGACGATGGCCAATTACATCAATTCCAAATTGAAGCGTCGGAACATGAACAGCGACTACAGCTTCAAGTCCAAGGACCAAGTTCGTCTACATTACTATCAAACATATCACAAAATTGCCAAATACGTTCGCTACTCGGAGGGTAAGTAAAAGCAAAAAAAGAAAAAAATGAATTTGTAGTCATCACACACGTTTACACGTAGAGCTGAGAAAACCCGCCCAGGAGCTGTACACGCTAATTAACTATGGTGAAATGCGACGCAAGCTGCAGTTCATAACCGATAAGCATTTCATGAAGCTGAAGCATCTCATATACCAGGGCCACATCACAGTGCGCTGCAAAGGCAAAAATATACGGATCAAGACGCCCTCCTGCAAGGCACTGCGTCGTCTCAATCAGCTGGATGGTAAGTTCTCTTTACTTTTCTCTTCTTTTTCTTTTCAATGTATACCCGGTATAATGTATGCAATTTAGTTAAGATTAAGCGCTGAAAATGTGCTTGCACCCACTGTATGTAGCATTTTCTGTATGTAAAAATATGCGAGCGCATGTGTGAGAAAGAGGTGGCATGATAATCGCCGCGAGCGTCAATATGTTTTTGTGTGTATTCTGCAGAGCCCCGTTGTTTTACTCTGCAGTCCCTGTGCCTGCCATAAGAAAAGAGTGCACTTGAAGACCTTCTCATATTTGGGTGCAAGAAAGGGAAATTTGGAATATATTTAACAACAGGGTTCAGGGTATATCGTAGTCTATCTCACACGGCTACAGCATTCTTACTTGTTTAAATTGCGGATTTTATATATATGGCGCAATCTGCAGCGCACATATTAATAGCTTATAATTTAATTATATGAACCTAAACAATTATTATACAGATACGTTGGAGGACATCCGGTTACCCTCAAAAATTGAGGTACTTGTGAGTCCCGCTAATATGGAGGCATTTGGACGAGTGCAGTCATTGGCGCAGAATCCACGTATACGGATCACAGTGCCGCTACACAAGAAGCTTATTAGCTTCATACAAACGTTTCAGTACAAATGGCGAAGCACTGATGCACGTTTGGTGGAAAAACAGCCACCACTGCTGCTCAATGGCATACCGGACGTTTCGTCCGTCGATTCAGTGCCGGTCCCCGAACCAGCTCTGTGCTTCCTGCCCAAACCGGGTGTGGCAATCCATCGACCGCTGCTCAGCATAACGGCGCATTTGAGCAGCGTCAACATATGCCTAACGGCATATGAGGAGCGTCTCGGCTTCAAGTTGCGCAGCGAGACGCTCGAAAGTACGGCAGCTGCTGCCGCTGCCAGTTTAAAGCGGGCGCGTACCGAAAGCGGCTCCGAGAAACGTTTGCCCGATCCCAAAAAACAAAAGACGTCAACCAGTTCGGTGCACGAGAAGATTCTCAACGAATTGATGATCGAGGGCAGCATCTGCACCACCAGCAACGGCAGCACCATCAATCATGTGAAACTCGAAAGCAATAGCGGCGACGAGCTAATGAACGAGGAGCTCAGCGAGCTGCTCAATCTAACGATCGTCGACTC
This sequence comes from Drosophila paracracens, assembly GCA_035044025.1. Taxonomy (NCBI): domain Eukaryota; kingdom Metazoa; phylum Arthropoda; class Insecta; order Diptera; family Drosophilidae; genus Drosophila; species Drosophila paracracens. The sequence goes on from JAWNMN010000487.1 coordinate 193,157, forward strand.
CATTGTGGCTGTGTCCACTTCAACTGCTCCTCTTGCCGCTCCACAAGCGATTGCCGTCACATCACTTTCAGCAGCAGTTGCAGCAGCACCAGCACCACAATCAGCTCCACCATCACAGCCAGCACCGGCGCCGGCGCCGACGCCAACACGTGCCAAACGTAGCGATGCCCTTAGCGCTGGCGGTGGCAAGAATGCTAAAGCGAATGCCGCCGCAGCCGCCGCCCGCAATTTTCGACCGCTGCTTAGCGACGATGTGATCAAGCGTATGCGCAAGGGCTGGACAATATCGAGTGCGGCAGACATAACGATCGGTGATCTGTATGTGGTGCTGGGACAGGACACCAAGCTGGAGCTCGATTATTATTGGTGCGATGTAGAGATAAGTACGCCGCACAGTGCATCAATTGCCATCACCAATAGCAGTAGCACCACAACGACGATCATTACAACAAACAACACCACTTCAGCCACAACCAGCAGTGGCAGCAGCATCACCAACACCACCAGCAGCAGCAGTACAACAAACTCAGCATCAACAGCGCTGCCCTACAATGTCAACGACTGTGATAGCGTGGAACGCGTTAAGGCCATCACAACGGCGACGGTAAGCAATAAGCTAAAGCACCTGCTGCTAATCTCCAATCTCAGTGAGCGTGTAAGGAAGCGGCAATGCAGTTGTGGCCACAGTTGCGATCGCAAACGTGATCTAATCACCAAGGCCCAGTCAGCAGCAGCAGCAGCAGCTGGCAGTGGCTCAGCAGCAACAACAGGAGCACCAGCAGCAGCAGTCGCCACAACCACACCGGATGGTAGTGAAATCATCTTTCGTACGCCGATGCTCCCAGTGCGTCGTCCCATGGCCAATATTATTGATCCAGGTCGTCAATTGTCCAAGGTGAGTAGCTGATCTAAATAGCTCACCATTGAAATAGATTCCAAAGTGTGTTTTTACACTTTTGCAGCTGACGCGGCAAAAGATGTCGCGTCATGTGCTGGTGCAACGGCTCCTTCAGCCCGACTCTGGATCTCAGCCTTACGATCTGCTAAATATGCAAAACGGTCTCTTCGAGCCCATCGAACGCGTGAATAGCAGCACTACGATCGTTTCATCTGTATCTTCCAAAAATACCTCCAGAATCATAACCACCGCCAGCAACATCCCGTTACAAACTAAAGGCGAGCAATGCTACAGCAGCAGCAGCAGCCACGAAAGTGGCAGCCAAAATGCCAATATGCCAAGCTTAGATATGCCAAGCTTAGATATGCCAAGTTTAGATACGGACATATCAACTTTGGCGGATGAAACTGTGGACCACGCAGCTGTGGAGCACGCATCATTGCCAGCCACATGCCACGCATTGCCAGATAGTGTCCATGATGAGAGTACCAGTAAGCTGAGCAAATCTTTAAGATATTCGCGAAATATGCTTGAAAGAGTAGCTTAAGTCGAAAATTAAAATTTTCAAAAAAGTAAGACACATTCTAAAATAAGAATACTGGAATCGACTTAAGCTACTCTTTCATTTGACAACTATATATATACAATTTATAAAGACTTTTTATACACTGAAAACATTAAAAGTGGGTTAAAAGTTTGTAATGAAGATGTGAAGATGTGTTCGATAACAGCTCCCCTTTCGCGAATATCGACACGAATCGTTTTCCGATGGCAATAAAGATATAGTCCGCAAGAAATCCTATTGTAAAAATACTGTTACATTTTTCAATAAGATTGAATAAGACACGAATATTTTGTTAGCCACAAAGTATTTACATATTGGCCAGACTATAAATAGCAAGCCTATTATGCATTTAAATGGTTCAGTTCAGAGTCCTGGTCTACCTCTCTCGACTATAACATTCTGGCTTGTTCGCAAAGCATTTAAAATCTGCTTTCCAGTTAATAATAATAGTTGTGCTGCTCCATTAGATGTACCATCTCAATTCTTTTATAACCGCTTTCTTCTCTTTAATTTCGTAAATCATTTCACTTCTCAACATATCTCCTCATACCCCTTTCTTATTAGTTTAGCTATCCCCTTCATTATTCTCTTTTTGGGATGGATGTGAAAGGTGAGACCTCATTGGACAGATTTGACTGAAAAGAATATCCTATTTTGCAAAACAAAAATTACCAGCAATAAAAAGAAATATTACAAATTATAATCGATCATATACAAGCAAAACTTGTGTCGTGGCACCGAGTGTTGCAACTTTTAAGCCGATATCCCAGCTGGTCAACTAGTAGCTAAAAACCCAAGGTTAAAGTGCTCCAAAAAAACATTTCAATTGGCTATAGGCTAAATGGCGGAGTATTTTGTGGTCGAATTAATCATAAAATTTTGTTTTGACTGTGGCCAAGAATCTGTCCAATTGTAGTACAAAATACCTGGAAAAAACAATTATTTTGACCGTAACTATATAAAGTATATCCATCATTGGTACGGACTCGATTGCTAGCATTATATTTAGATATCATTCGATTAAAGAGAATTTCACTTCCTATAACCACTGTTAGTTGTTGTTGTATTATATTTATTTACGTATCTATTTGCAACTAATTTTCATTTCGATTTGTTATTGGCATAGTGCATAGTTTGTTCAATGGCAACGTCAGTCCGAATCATTTGTTGCGCGACTCCACATCTAATGCACACTGGATGGATGACAATATCAATGACTTTTCGCTGACCAGCCTGCTGGGTCATCTGGATGACATTGATGCCACACGCGACATACTGGTAAGTACTAAAGGAAAACAACAAACAGCAAAAGCAGCAGCATCTGTCAGATGATCAAATAAATAAGCAATTATTGCGTTTTTATGCAGGACCCATCATCGAGCCTGTCGGTGATTAGCGAGACCAGCGTCGATTATCGTCACAAGTTTCAGGAAATTTCAGCGCTGCTGCAGCAACAGGAAAAGGATTAGCAACGACTGCACTTAATCTCTTCATGCCACACTTCCTTAAAATAAGTCCTCAATTCGTTCAATAATTCGCTTCGAAAAGCAACCGTATTATTATTTATCAGATTATTGTGGTCCCAAGGTCACAAAAAAAAAATATATATGTATATACAGTGACCCACACCTTATTTTGCACATTGTCAAAGAAAAAAAGTAATTGCCTGCCATAAGCTAATTATTCATTATTTTTCAAAAATTCCAAAGACAGATGGTAGGTACATGTATAAACCACCTAAATTAAGATATGACTCCAATACACTGGGGTTTCCCCACCTGCTAGGTAGGACTATGTTAAAAAGTAGCCTATTTTTAGAAAAATTTTTAGGAAAATTTTATTTGGAGCAGGTACATTGACTTAACAGGTGCAGGATGCAATGAGGAAAAACGACAACGATCCCAAGCATAAGGCCAAGGTAGTACAGTCCTGGCTCATCAGGAACGGCCCCCACATGATAATTCCACTGGCCCAGTCTCCAGATTTAAATGTTATTGAGAATTTGTGGGCTCTGCTGGAAAACAACATCCGGAAGCACAGAATATCCAGCAAAGATGACCTAAAAAAATGCTCTGCGGGATGAGTGGAGCAGGATCAGCCCAGAAGCTACCAGGATGTTGGTATCTTCCATGAATAATAGGTTAAGGGAAGTGTTTAAGGCTAAAGGATATCATACTAAGTATTAAAGTCCTTATTTAAGTTTTTATACTCAAAATATATTATTTTATTTAGACGGGTACAAATAAAATTTTTCCTAAAAATTGGCTACTTTTTTACATAATCCTACCTAGCAGGTGGGGAAACCCCAGTTTATTAGGGTCATCCATTCATATTTGTGGTTAATATATGTACCTACCACAGGTCTTTGGAATTTTTGAAAAATATTGAATGATTAGCTTATGGCAGGCAATTACATTATTTACTTGACATTGCCCGCTTTTCGCTGTGGGCCACTGTATGTATATATATATATTTAAATATTCAAAAGCAACACTGAATTATCTCACCTCGCCCATTTCAAGCAAGGATATTATCAATTTTAATTGAAAAACTTCAAGTTTTACCAACATTTGCATGCTACATATTTAGCCAACGAACCTTCACACCACGTTATTTTATTATTACTACATAGATGTAATTAACCCTAAGTTGAAACCATACACATACCCTCGATATTTATTTCTCATATATTATTATGTATGCTAAGTATTATAAAAAGCATTCGCATTGTTTTATGTGTTCTTCTCCTAGTTGCCACAAGCACTAAATACTGAAATGCATTAGCCCAGTTTCCCTTCATTTGTTTTTATCTATTTCTTTTTTTTTATTTTTTTTTAAAGTTATGTTGTAGTTGTAATACAAAATATATACAGAACCATAAAAAAATAACAGTTTATCCTGTATATAAACATATAGCAAAAATGCGTATTTTCTTAGACTATGGATATGGGTAATCGCTGGCATCGAAATTTAATTTAAATGATTTTGTCATTTCCAGAGTCGAAAATATTTGAAAAATGTAACACTTGACGTCAAATGCATTTATAAATTAAGATTATAATTATTCAATTCAATAGAATTTGTATATTTTATTGATAGATGATCATTATACAATGAGCAATAAAGATAAAACACAAAATTCTCTTGAAATTGTGTTCATCAAGTAATTTTATACATACACACAAACATATAAAAATTAATGCAAATGCAACCTGCATCTATATTACCATTTACAAAACATGTCTGTTTATCTCCACCTGCATATATATTTGCACATATCGATTACATTTCGCTCTTGCTGTTGTTTACACGCCCACACCCAAACGAACATATCTGGCAACATCTGGGCGAATAATTTTGAATGGCAATCTGTGCTGGCAAGAAACAGAAAACACAGATTTTGCAAATTTGGAATTTCAAGTAGATCCAACTGATAGCTAAGCATGATCGGAATTAAATGTATGTACATGCATACATACGTTAATTATGTTATCTCGTATTGTGTATATATATATTGTGATGTGCATATGTATATATTTACAAATTATATTTTATAAAGTAATGAAGCTACGAAAGAACGGACGAAAATTCAGCAGAAAAAAAGCTGAATAAAACCAAAATCTTGCCTCTGACCAATCCAGCCATCAATTTTCGAAAATAATTTAAGGAATTTTGAGATAGTGTAAGCACATATTGACAGTTTATTCTCTGGCACTGGAAATGAAATACGCAACTTGTCGCTCTGCATTAAATGAATCAGATATGAGGCAGCATTGCCAGTGTATGTAAACAGGCCTTTTTCAACTGAACGGTCATTTTGCGGTGACTACCGGCATATGTACACCAACAACGAATCAAGTAAGAATGCTATTGTCGAGTGAGCTCGACTATTATATACTGTGAACCCAGTTGTTTGACATAATCTAGTTTTGTTCACAAATTTCCATTCAAGAATTTTGCTTGGAGTTGCTGTCTGCCCGAACTGGCTTGCGACACTCGCCTGCATTTACATACATACACACATATGCATACATAAATATGTAGATAACGGCGCAGAATACACACAAAAGCATATTTACGCCCGCGTCAATTGCCATGCCGTGATAATCTATTTTCGACTGAAACTTGGCTTTTTCTCATCCGATCTTGATGAAATTTGTTTTTTGTATTAATGAGAAGCCTCTGCTATCGAGTTGTTTATCCTGATCATATTTATACTTTATGGGGAAATGTCAAAGATGCCTCCATCTGACTTTAATATACATTTGCACAAAACCATTATACCCATTTCCAATTCAGTAAAGGGCAAGCAGCAGCAGCAACAAAAAAAATGCGTGTTAATTTTATACTCTGATACAGAAGTTCTCATAGTATATTAGGTTTTGTACAATGTCATGCTGACTGCCCGCAAGTTTTTTCGACACCCTCAGACATTGAGACTTGAACCTTGGGACATATGCTGGTCTATGCCTATCGATAAGATCGATAATCGCAAATCGATATCTCCTACAATTTGAAGGCTACAGTCACCAAATTTGGTTGGTTGGTTCTTGGCGATGTCCACCTCAGTATTTGAGTTAGAGCCGTCAAATATGGTAGGTATTTTACTGGTAGCCGCCCTGAAGAATCGATGGCCACGCCCACAATCGCTAAGCCTGATATTTCGGAAAGTCCTTCGCTATACTCTGTTCTGTGGCACCTGTTATCAGATAGCTTAGTGGTATCAGAGTATTCCACAGTCGGTTACGCCCGATAGTAACGTTCTCTTTTGTTTTTATATGTGTATTATGAACAGTGTCGTCAGCGTCTTCGCTTCCCGCCACCAAGTGCTAATTGTTATGCTTTGATACCGAAGGTCTCATAGTACATTGGTTTCGTGCAATGTTCGTCATGCTGTCTATCCGTCTGTCCGTCTGTGTGATTGTAATTTTTTCCGACGCCTTCTACTGATATGAAACTTGCTGGTAACCTCCTCCAAGGATCAGCATATAGACCACGCCAATTAGAGTCACCAAATTTGAAATGGCTATCGCAGTATAAATTGATACAATTTTGGACGACGCCCACTTCCGACGCCACTTCCTATAGATTCAAAACATTGGAATGTAGATTACTAAGATCGTCCTCAAACATCTGTTTTTGGTCACGCCAACTACCACCTCTAAAATTTCCAAAAGCCCATATCTCCCTTAATTAAGGGCTACAATTATCAAACTTGGATGGAAGGTTACTGGGGAAACTCTTCAAACTATTTTTTTGCACACACACAATCCAGCCCCGAAAACTCGTAAAAAACCTGTGTCTACCTCAATTTGAAAGGCAAACTTGGAAGGTATTTCTTGGCTACACCCACACTGTTTTTTGCTATCTGTTATCAGCTAGTATTACTTGTGGTATCAAAGTATATCGCAGTCGATTACCCCCTACGACAACGTTCTCTTTTGTTTTTGTATTTGTTTTGCTTTCATTTTGTAGCTTTTAGTTGTATGATGCATTAGTCGAGTTCATCGAATTAGTTGACTGGCACCCGTTTCAGCGACAGCCTCGAGCAACAGCCCAAAACATGATCAACAGCATACGCGTTAGTACCTTCTTGCCTAATCCAGCAGGCGAAAACTAATCTAATCATTGGTACTTGTGTTTTTTTTTTTCTTATAGCCACAGCACATTTTACAGTTAAGCGGTGAGCACCAACGTCGCTTTCTGGATTCGTTTGATCATGTTTATAGCGACATCGATGGCGTTGTTTACACAATGGAGACCAATGTGCCCAATGCCAGCCAGGGCTATGAGACACTGGAAAGAGGCGGCAAACAGCTCACATTTGTCACCAACAACAGCGTTCGCACCGTAAATGGGACTGTGAAGCGTCTTGGCCAGGCCAATGTGCACGTGCAGCCACATCAGATCTGGCATCCGGCCCAGACGCTTATCTTCTATCTGCAGAGCATTAAGTTCAACGGTCTCATCTACGCAATTGCAACGCCGCAGTTCAAGGCGGTGCTACGGAACGCTGGATATGAGATAATCGATGGGGTAAGTTAGTAACTGAACTGATAAGCTATTAAATTATACTGAAATTCGACTTGAATGCCGGTGTTTAGCCCAATCAGCTCATTGAGGACACCTATGAGGATCTTGTGCGTCACATTTTCGACAAGCAGCCCGTGAAGGCGGTCATCATTGATATGGACATTAATATGACATCGACGAAACTGTTGCGAGCCCAGTGTTATTTACGTCAACCCGATTGCTTGCTGCTGACCGGTGCCACCGATCGTTTCTTGCCCATAGGCAGGGGTATCAGTCTGATTGGGCCCGGCAACTTCGCCTCCATTCTGGTCGAGGCGAGCGGCAAAGAGGCAATAGTACTAGGCAAGCCGGGACGTGTATTGGGCGATATGCTCTGTCAGAAGCACAATGTCAGCGATCCGTCGCGGGTTCTGATGATTGGCGATATGCTCGCCCAGGATGTGAATTTTGGTCGCCTATGCGGATTCCAGACGTTGCTCGTTCTATCCGGCGGCTGCTCGCTCGACCAGCTACTCGCGGAGAACTGTCCCCAACATCTGCCCGACTACTATGCCGACAGCATGGCCGATTTTATTCAACTCTTCGCCAATGCAGCACCCAAAGCGCATGTCTAACGACGACATCAACATGTACATATAAACATACATACGTGTATATATATACATAAATTGATATAGACATTTTTATTTGTCATACTTATACATATAAACATACAACTCAATAATACTTCTTTGTATATAACTGTATCTCCGACACCATATACCCTTATACCTTAACCTTGATCCATATCAACAGTCTTTCAGCAAATACTAAGAGTGAAAGTGCAACCGATTACATTATCTTATCAGTATTTTTCTACTTGGTAGTAACACATACACGCGGGCTTATTCAAAATGAAATAATCTTTTTCTTAGCAGCAAATCAAAATTGTTTTCGCTTTTTTCTCTTCACTAAATTTCCCATCAGCAAGCACATAGAAAAATAATAAAAATCAAAAACAATAATATCAATGAACGGCTGATATCTTAGATAGGTTCAAGATAACGTACCCTTCTGCTGACATTCAGATTAAGAAAATGAGGTGTAAGTAAATATTTGTTCTTAATTTAAAAAAAAAGAAAAAGAAATCAATGTAAAGTATATTTTATTATATTATGCTTATTAGGACGCATGCATTTGTGCAGATAACATTTTAAGAAAGAAAAAAACATTTTAAAAAACAATGACACGGTGATTCTATATTTATATTTGAAATATTTATCCAAAAATTAAATAAAATAAACACAATTTAAGTTTTATTATTATTGCGCGATTCAATTTTAATTGTTACAGTCGGAAAACAACAAATTCGAGACGCATTTCAGAGGCGCACCCACGCCAAACAAATAATGGCTATTAAACATTTGCTTATCAAAGCCAAGGATCACTCTCTCTCTCCATCTCTCTATCTCTCTCCCTCTCTCTCTCTATCTCTCTCTCTCTCTTTCTTTCTCTGTCTCTCGTGTTCTTAGTTGAATTGTCCTCCATCTATTTGCACTCAACCACAACAGCTAAATACTTATAAATATTTATCTACCAAGCCAAGTTTCATTACTGATTTCTTGCATTCACTTCTCGCACAGATCGCCCAAACAATCGCTGATGTAGTCGGGCAATTGGCCGTGGTCTGGTGGCAGGCTGGCGACATCCTTTTGGCTGGTGCCGCCGGTGAGGACGAGCAGCGTCTGGTAGCCGCTGGCGCGTGCAAAACCAATATCGCTGGCCAGGCTGTCGCCGATGAAGAGGACTCGGTTGGCAGGCACGTACGCGTGGTGCTGTTGCAGCAGCGGACGCAGTGCCTCACCCGGCTTGCCCAGTACCGTGGGCTGACGTCCAGTGGATTGGGCGACAACGTCAATGAAGGCGCCGGGTCCTATACAGGGAGCAAAGTGCAGATAAAAACAGATCTGAACAGCGGCAAAGCGGTGCAAATTTCATACCAATGATGTCGCCAGTGCCAAAGGGTATCAGCGCATCGGCAGCGCCGGCCAGGAACAAACAGTTGGGATTCTGCAGCTGGACATGGGCACGCATTAGTTTCGCTGCCGTCAGATTGAAGTCCACATCAATGATAACGGCCTGCACGGTCTCCGCACCAAATATGGCCTCACGCAGCTCACCCAGACTAGCTATGGTCGATGCCTCCCGCTACGAATAGGAATTCAGCAGCTTGAGCAGCACAAGCAAAATGTCTTAGTACTGGTAGTTAACTCACCTCCTCGGCGAGCTGAAAGCCTTCATCGCGGAGCACCTGCTTAAAAGGGGGCATTGCCAGGCAATAGATTAAACCATCAAAGCCAATTGACTTGAGATGATCACAAATGGTCTGCGCCGGATGCACAATCTGCTCCTGCTCAGAAAGGCATTAATTAAGTTCTGATGATCATCATCATAATGATGATGTTTTTAAATACTCAATTTTACCTTATCAATTTGCAATTGCGTCTGTTTGGCGAACTTTTGCAGATGTTCTGCCACGGAGCTGATGCTGTTGTTGGTCACAAAGGTCATCTGCTTGCCCCGACGCTGCAGTTCCTCAATGGCCTTGGCTGAGCCGGGAATAAAGTCACGCATCGTGTACCACACTACACCTGCCGCAGATTGCAATAGAAGAAAAAGTTACTTAACAACATACATATATATGGTAAAATAGGTCCAGATTGGAGTTGGAGTTCCGATTTAAAGAACATCTTCAATTTTCAATCACTAATTATTTTAAAAATAAAAAAAAGAAGACCAGATAAAAAATCCCCTTAGTAAATGTAAATCGTAAGGCTTACGGAATCGATTCACATCTAGATATATTGTATATATAGTATTCAATATATATAAAACAAACCATCGCAATCACAGAAAACGACATCAAAGGAATCGAAAAACTTTTCACGTTCCGTTGAGCTCAGTTGCTTGATGACTTTGCACTGTCAATAAACCAATTGAAAATGTATAGAGGATTAGGATTATATATGTATTTATAGTTAGAATGTAATTAGTACGCACGCCATGGCAATGTGGCTTTTCAGCTTGCCACATCTTATCTACTTACAGAACTGGAGCACATTTTGAACATTTTATAATTTGAATTGCTGTAAGCGATGGGATTGATGCAAATCCGGTTCAAAGTTGAAAGAGCTGCCTTTTTGTTTTGTGATTGGGCTGTTTTCAGCTATGTATATTCCATGGAAACGCCACCCGAACAGATCCAAAACTAAGCCCCAACGGGTATCCAACTATGATGCTCGACTGACCAAAGACTATTGATGGTTGACTGTTGAGTGTTGACTCTGGTGTCGAGTTAGATGTGCACTTCAATTTAGTTTCATGCGATTTGATTAGCATCATTATGCTCGCTGATCTTGCTTGAGTAAGTATTGAGTGTCGTTCGATGGCTCTAGCTTGATATGCCTCAATTGTTTGCATCCACACATCCATTACAGCATCACAGCGGGTGTCGCCTCACGTTATTCGGTTTCAATTGATTTGCCAGCACCGGCATTCAATATACCCACATATATATATACATATATTTTTACATAGCATCCGGTTCTGCTGGCCCAAAGGCATTAGTCACAAAAGTGACATTGATAAACATTATAAATAAAAAAAAATATAGTACACTGCACACTCTCAAATTAGTTCAATAACAATCTTGTCTGTAGCTTATTTAACAAGTTTTCAGTCCATATTTTCTATTGTTTGTTGCTTTAACACAATCCATCGAATCTACGTTACAAAAAATTATATATCCAGTTTTTTTTATTCATTTGATTTGCATTGATTTACTTCAAGCAAACAATTTTTGAGTAATTTTGATTTATATCTTCGCGATTATATTAAATTTTTTTTTTTTTTTTTTTGTATTTTGTTTTTATTTGATTTAGTTTACTTTTATAAAATGTTAACAATGCTATGTGTAAATTTACATTAGAACATTCTGTACATCGCAACACATCTCTTTTGTATATAAATATATTATCAAAATAATAAAATATACTATTTTATATCGTAATTTTAATAACATTTCGTTTTTGTTGTTTGTTTGTTTGTTTGTTGTTGTTGTTGTTGTATAAAACATTTCTGCAGTGGTTGGTGCCGGGCGAATTGAACAGATACAAAACATACAAACTGATTGTAACGAGGAGAATTAACTCACATAATGCCAATACATTGGTTGTATGAGTAATAGCACACACACACACTCACCCACACACCTCGTACATATGGTCAGGTGTGTGCATATATTTGTGTATATTGTAAGGTACATTGGATTGTTTATTAGTTATACATATTATTATGTATTGTAAATACGTATGTACATATGCTAACCACACGCAATGGATTTAGGTTTGATTTCTGTAGTATATACATACAAATCCGCATCGACAAGGTACAAATGATTTTCTTTACGTTACTTAGATATACAAAAATAACGCGTTTGATTAGATTTGATAATTGCAGTGCACTTTGGACGTGTATAATATATAAAGCAGTTAAACACTTGCACAACAGCCAAGTGCGAATGTGCTGCTAATGATCTATGCTATAAATATGCATGTGTGTATATATCATCCCTGACATGCATATGTAGTTATATATATATACATATATGTATATTTCTATTTACTTATGCATATGAGTATATGGCACACACACTCACAAACCCATGAACATGAACATTATTATGTTGTAACTAATTTCGAGTGTCTGTTGCATCAGTCGCAATTTTGACGAACACTACAATTTGGCAAATTCATTTTTGATTTCTAACAGCAGTTTATACGAATACTATATATATAAATATACATATATCTTATATTTCGGGGAGGAGTGGCGTCGCGCTCTTGAAGCAGCTGCTGTTCCTCCGCCAAAAAACAATGCATTTTGTTGTTGTTGTTCTTTTGAGCATTTGACATGCAGTTCGCAAACAAATATGAAAAAGAATAGTAAACATTGTTTTCAATTCTTAAGTACAGTACAAGAACGCAACACACATATAACAACAATTGAGGGCACAACGAACAAATGATGCCCTTAATATACAAAAGTATATATGTAAGCTATGTTTTTCATATGTAAATAATTCTCTTATCCAAAACAAATTCAACGTTCGAGTCTTACAACTAAAATGCACTTGATTTCAACTGGCAAAGAACATAGACATGGGGGTTTGAGTTTGAGTTGAAATTGAATGAGAACACGCGAACACGGGCTCGCGAATTAGTTATAGTCTTAGACATATGTGGTGGCATTGTCGCCAGCAGTTGTTGCCGCATCGTTGCCATTGAGACGCTGTCGCAGTGACTCGTCCGGTTCCTTTTTAGGGAACAATGCATTCAACGTCGGTGGCATCTGTGTCGGTGTCTGTGCCAATTCGTGTGCCTTCCTTTTCTCAAATTCGATGATGTGCTCGCGCAGCAAGAAATTCTCACGCTTGATGCGCTTGAGCAGACGAGCAGAGACGTCGGGCACAGCCCATCGTACAATTCCCTGCACCATTGTTATGATATTCTACAAAACAAAAAGCAAAAACACATGAGAGAAATGTAACAAAGAATAACAATACCCCAGCACGCTCACTTGATAGATTACTATGAAGGCTAGTCGGCCTGTCAAGATCTTCCAATAAATCATTGGTCGCTTATAAGGTGGATCAACCCAGGGATCATTGCGAAACTCAGTGTAATGGCATTGAGTGACATTCTCCTGGGCGCTGACATCTAGAAGCGTTTGAGTCGTATAATCCTTGGTATAAAAGGTGGCCAGCGTAAAGTTTAGATAATTATTCAGCTCTGGATCATCGTGGGTATGCTTGTACACTAGTTTCGGTATAAAGTTTGTGCTAAATGCAATTATCATGGCCTGCAATCATGTCAAAATATTAATTTAATATGCCTACAGATATATATTCACATTAAGATTTGGAGTTAGATGTATATAGCAAGCACTCACGCTCGAAGCGACCGCAATGTGCGTAACGACAGTCATAATGCCTTGCCAGACGCCAATATTTCGGGCACGCATCCCCACGGGACGTCGAAAGAAGCGCAGCATTTTGATAGCATCGAGACGCACTTCCATAACATTATTAATCAGCGCCAGCAGCGGTGCCAGTGGAAATGCCAAACTGAATAACGTTATGAAACCATATTGCACCACTGTGCAGAAGAAGAAAGCGAATGGTTTTGTTTATTTATTGAATGTTGAATGATGATTAAGTCAGGCATACATACCCATTTCCAGGTATTCGGCGTATAGTGAATTATTATCGGTGGACAGTAAATTAAAATCTTCGGTGAACTGATTGGTCGAGGGCACCACAATCTCGTCGCTGTGCAGCTTAAACCAGCCATGACGTTGATTACACTCCCTGGCTGTACGCATCAGATAGGGTATTAGCATCTCAACAATTGCGTTCACCGCCTGCTTGCCAACCATAATAATGACTAACTGTACGCAGAGCTCCATGAGGCAGCCACCAGGATTACACTCCTCCTGACGGAAGCTGAATATGCGATTGTACTTGGAGGGATAACCAACGAATTTGCCCTTGAGAAACGCAATATAGAATAGTGAGGAATAATAGTTGACAAACTGGAACACATAGTTCTTAATGGTCAGGCTCTCATCGTATTCCGTCTGTGTGCGACAATATTCGTAATTAGTTAGCCTAACCGCCAGATTGCTATACACCAGATCCAGTATGGAGATAATAATTAAATCGAGGAATCCCGCTGTCATTGGCAACACCATAATTTTGTACGTCATTGAGTTCTCGTTTCCCAATATGCTATGTGAGGCCCGCTGTGCCATGCGATAAATGATAATCGCTGAGATGGCGATCAGTGATATGCAGATCTAAATATGAAACGATCAGTTTATAAATGGAATGAATAAACTAAGTAACGGGATTAAGTTGGGTTAGGGGAGAGCAAACTTACAAACAACACCATGATGCTATAGCTCGTAAAGTTCGGCAAAAACTTGATGCTCCAGAATGGCACATCCGGATCAAAGCTGCTTCTTGCGTCCTGCGTTTCAGTATTCAACTTTTTGGAGTTGGCAACCTTGGCCAGATATTGTGGTCGCGGATGCTCCACATCCTGATTGAAACCAGTGAGGCCCCAACGATGAACGAGTCCGGCCGAATACCGTTTCCACAGCTCCAAATAGGTAACAGCCCAAATGGCCATAATAAACGCAAACACCAACGTCATTTCGTTGTCTATCAAATAGTTGATCCTAGACGATGTGCATGTCTCGCTGAGACGCCAAAACATGCAGCCCTTATCGCACTGCGGACACATGATCGTATCGTTTCCATTGCAAATATCCTGGCTAATCGGATCCGAGTTCCATGTGATAAATCCGTAAATAAAGAACAGAATGCCCAAAATGCTGACAGGTATCAGCATTTGTGTATAGAAACCCAGCCAGGCAAAGTACAACGCCACCTTGGGCCCAAAATAGTCTTTGACATGATCCAGCGGCTGCATGCTGTCAAACAATGAGAATTAATAAGACATCTGTTTGGGACCAATTAATTACTTACTTCTTAAATTTGCCAATGTTGGCCCATCCCATTAGCAGGTTATCGCGTTCGTCTTTCTGAAAGCCCATTGGCCAATTGGCAACACGTTAGTTATAATGCAGATATATATCAGGCGGATGGTTAAATGATTAGCTTGTTAGCTCACTTCGTGCAGGGCATAGGCGCACAAATAGACGCCATCCTCGACGAGCTTCTCGAAGCCCAGATTATCGGACTTCTCTTCGCCACGCTCAAAATGCTGCCGCTCAATTATAAAATTGATGATAGAGTAGCGTGTGCTGGCATCAAAATAATTGGGATGCTCCTTGTCATACAATTCCAGATATTTACAAGCGAATTCCATATGAATGCGTGGCTGGCGTATTGGAAACTTAACAGTATCCGGTTGCACGGAGCTGAACAGAGGGCGACAAAGGCGACTGAAGCATGTCTTGAAATCACGCTCTACATCATTAGTTATGTCCTTCTGTCCTGGTATTTCCTTTAGCGGCATCTTTATCTTTAATATTTCCGCATACCTATGCAGTACCTCGACTGGCGCATGCAGTTTGATAAAGTGCACCCATTGCTCCTTATAGTATTCCAGCTCGAGACCCTCGCGCCTCAGATTATCCTCGAACTTCGTGCGCCTTGCCGTCTTGTCCACATCCTCACCCTTGTACGCCAGCACAAAGTCCACGCTGCGTTTTCCATCGTTGAAACGGCGATACGTCTGCGGCAAAGAGTGTTCATAACAAACATTGATTAAACATGTTGTCGTCGAATTTCCTTAAATTCGTCTATTTACAACGGTACATATGTATGTATGCATGCATGTATGCATGTATGTGTACACATATGTACATATAAGCCAACAAAAAAAAAAATTGGACAAATATCAAAGACTGTGTGTGCTAAGCAGATGTTCGTGTGTGTGAGTGCCACATCCCTGCGACATCCGCGGACTGTGCAACATTTGCATTTCAACATATTTCCTATGAAATTTGACCGTAAGTCCGGAAAAGACAAATGGATAATTTTGACAAGCAGTATTACTCTAGAGTGTAAGCCCTGACCAAAATGAATTCTGGATTGAAAATCAATATGAAATTTTTTTTGGCAGTTATGCATCTTTCGAATTAATAATTTAATGATTTAAATTTAGTAAATCATGATCAAAAAGCAGTTTTTAAAAAGGCATTGTTAAAGAGAATCCAATATATATAAGCCTCAAAAAAAAAGTATATATATATATATATACGAGTATATGGTATGAACAAATATATATATTTGCAGACTAGTTATATGTATTTATATTCTACGCTATAGGTATGTATGTATGCTAAAAAAAATTGCCATTACCCATTCCCGCAAGCAAACTATTGAAAAAAGAGAGAAAAAGAGAAAGAATACGGTGAGACACGTAGGCGACAAGTAAACAACAAAAATGGAAAAGGCGTGTGCGTGTTATGTTCTTCATAAATCAGTAAGCCAAATGCAGTCTTTAAGTTTTTGTGTGTTTTTAGGTGAGTGCACACCATAGAGCTGGTGCAGTTAAAGCAGAACGGATTCGATGAGTGCAACTGACAAAGAGACAAATGAGAGAGCGAGAGAGAGAGACTGAACTGAGTGAGTTTTGGAATGCTGGGATGGAGCTTAAACATGATCATGATCTCGCGCGTATGACAACAAAGGAGATAGACAATGCGTTTGTGTGTGAAAGACAGAGATGGTTGCAGCATACAAAATGAAGTGCGCGCCATAAAATAGCTTGAAATTATATTATTTTTTCTTTTGCGTATTGAAAATTCGTATTGCATTGCTTGAAATAAATGCGTGGGTGCTTCTTGTTTATCGTTGTTGTTCGGTAGATATGTTGATACTTTTTTTTGTTGTGTTTTTGGTTGTTTACCCTCAATTTCCACTGGGAGTATGTAATTGGCAATTTCTTATCTTTATTCGAAACTGTGCTACTTTGCCTTAATAGACGTCTAGAGACCTCATCATCGCCAGAGCCGCCGTAGCTAGTGTAGCCACCACCACCGCCGCTACCCGCGCCAATGCCAGCGATGCCAGCGACGCCAATGCCGGTGGGCAGATGTGTTCGTCCATTGTGCAGGGCGAGCATCTGGGCCGCAATGGCAGCATCCGTATAATCTCCGCCGCCACCATTCAAATGTTCCAGCGCCGTTGACTGGCGATAACCCGGCTGCCAGGCCAGTCTCATGTGCTCGGCAGAAACGCCGCCGCTCCCCAATCGCAAACTGTTGCGCGTCTCATCGCCGTCCAGATCCACAGCCGAATGGTAAATTGTGTTGCGTGACTGTGATAGCGATTTACGATGCGCTGCCGCCACCGCTGCCGCCTCCGAATCAGCCAGCGAGATGGTATCAAAGTAGAGACTCTCTCGCTCATCCATTTCCGATTCGGGATAATCGTAGTCGTGGGTGCGCACTGCAAACAGTATTACAAATTAGTCATCTGCTCAAAGCAAAAGGGGATCTGTATATGTGTCACACACATACATACATACAAAAATACACACATACATATGTACATATATAGACTTATGTCTATTTGAATATAATAATTCAAAGCCAATTAATTGAATGGAATGATATGCTAAGCTATGATATGGCGAACATTGTACATGAGAGGGCTATTCGAATTCAGTGATAAGCCCAAAATACTCCGGGAAAAATAGATAAGGCTTAATCAGGTTATTCAAACTTTGACTAATTCAGTTTCTAAAATTATTCCACCATATGTATTGTTAGCCTTACGGGTTGTTTCAATAATGCATATTTTTCGAAAAGACGCGAATTAACTTAATAAATTATAATGCAAATTTAATGATTTTCCGTTAAAAACAAAAGTTGAAGCAATTATTAGTTTATTGTTTTTTTTAGTTACAAATAATACATAAATTTACAACTGTTGAGAATTGAACCACAGTATTATTTATAATTGGTAAGCTAAACTACGAAGTTATCAGTCGAGGACGGCGGCTACTAATACGAACTGCCTGGCTTACTGTTGAAAGAGGGAGAACGTCATTGAAATGCGGTCAATTATGTAATTGGCAGTAAGTAATGGGCATGATATGGGGGCATATTAAGCCCGCTAACCCACATGGATGATCATCCATTTCCGGCCCAAAATAGTGCAAATTGACAATGTGCTTTCATTTGCGTGTATAACAATAATCGCACTACGTGGATGTGCTGAAGTGTAATAAATAAAACAAATTAATAATGTAGAGCGTACCCTAGGTAACTAAGACTAAGATAAGTTTTTTAATAAAAAAAAAACCTTTGACATTTTAAAATAATTTGATAACATAGATTAAAAAGTATAAAAACAAAAATACACTTTAGACCCACATCTATGTGTTGTTTGTTTGTTATAATAATGGCTCTTATCGTTCAACTTAAAATTCTGAATTCCTAATGAATTTGTGCCCATACGTCATATATATCTTTAAATTTACTTGCCTCTCAAAATTAAAGGTGTTCCCCTGGGTATAAAGCGATTGTCAGAAAACACAGCGTATTTTATATTAGGAATTGAGGAAAAACTAAAAAGTACAATGCTGTCCCCTTTGCAAAAATCCGAGTACGCCCTTGTGTGTGATCTTGAAGCTCCAAAGTAAAACAAATATTAAACACTCAACAGCAAACATACACACCGAGACACCTACACACACATAGAGACACAGTTACACGAAATAAGCAAATAGTCTAAAAATACAAGAAATCAAACAACTGTGGAATTTATGAATATAATTGAATGAGAATGAGATGGGGATGAAAAATGTGCGAGAGCGTGCTGAACATGTTTGTTTCTATTATTTGCTGATGGAACAAATTGTACAAATTCATATTTCTTAAAAATGTTTAAACGTATGAGCGTATGTCATCTATTTACCCGCTGAATACATTGCTGAGGCAGGCACAGGGAGTTAGCGACAAGAAATGCAAGTTGAAGAGGAGAGCCAGCCAGCTGCCAGGTGGCAGCTTTAAATTATCGAGTATTATATTTGTTACTACAGGCACGCACTTGATTCCAGTTCAAGCTAAGCGCTCGATCATTTGTACAACGGCAGCTTTTGGGGATGTGTCAGGCATAACGGTAGACTGATTGACTGACGGCCAAAAAATGAGAGAGAGAGCAAAGAGCAAGAGTAGCAAGACCGATTGTTAGCAGTAGCTTTGATAAGCAAATTTATTTAACGTGCACACACACACAGACTGACCAGCGGCCAAATGATGTCAGCTAATAAAACAAAACGGAGAAAAACGCAAAAAAAAAAAAAAAAAACCAAATGAAAAAAAAAAACAATAGAGCAAAACGAATTGAGCTAGAAAAATGCGTACGCGAGCGTTGTTTGCCGACTGACTACTGACCAAATTCAGCTAATGCGCTACGCAGAGCAGCTGCTAGAACAACAACAAGAGTTGATTGCCAAAAAGGCAGCGGCAGCGTGCAACGAGCTGTAACCGATACAGATATGGAGCCCAAACAAATGTGTATGTACATACACACATGTATGCGGGCTACCAACCGCAAAGGTCAAGTTGAAATGTAAATGATTTGTTCACAAAAGCCAAAATCAAACAAGGAAAAAAAAAGAGCTCGAGTCGAAGATGACTGCCTGACTAGGAAGATCTTTAAATAGCATCCGCTGCTTATTATCGGATCGTTTTGAAATTTAAATGTTTTTGATTATGTGCATATAGTAATTAGCAAACTTTACTAGATCTGAGATGTGTTCGTTAAATAAATGTTTGCACAACTTAATTACATTCGCTTTAGCTATTTTGAATATGTGTTTTCGAATAATGTCCAAAAGGAAACCCGCTGTATTAAGCAAATATTTACTAGACATACGCAGATTGATGCGCGAGTGAAATGCCGGCAATTGAAATCAAAACGTAAAGGAAACTAATGCTTAAGCTATCTGTGCGTCATTAGAAAACAAAAAACAGAACGCACTGCGTGGGAGGTGATGACGACGATAATGCAGCTCCAAAGACAAATGTAAATATTTTGGATAGCGGCGGCTCCTCGGAAGGTGTTTAAAACGCAGATGACGACGTTGTTTGTTCTTAGTCAGTGATGTGCACAGGCTGCAAACTTGGTTAGAGACACGCATTAGTAGTTTGGTGAGGTGGGTGGGGTTCGGAATGAGGGGGAATTAAATTGCGCTGTGCTCGAACTCACCTCGGTCTCAGGTAGCAGCTGACCGTAGTTGTGGTCTGTGTCAGCTCCACGATGTACGTTGGTGTTGCTTTCCTGTTGTTGAGGGATTGTTGTTATCTCTGTGTAGATGTACATACACTATGTGATCGCTGCGATAAGTGTGAAGCCACAGACGCCAGCGATAGCGCCTTAGGCGTTTTGTTATGGCTAAATCGCAACTTGTATTTCTTTCCACTTGACTGAAACTGTGGCACTATTTAACTATCGATAGCACAATGTCGATTCATCGCACTTTAACAACATACAGTGATATTCCATTTACATAGGAGCTTGAAACTCACGATGCCTACAACATAAATTCATATTTTCAATTTTTTTTATTTGTATCGTTATGTTTTTTGCTAGTAGGCTAATAAGCTGAATTAATCAATTGTTTTTGGTGTTGCTTACCCACATAGGGCATACCCATAATGTAGTTTCTTAAAAAATATCGATTTCTAAAAATCTGCAATCGTTACATCGCTTTATTCTAAAGACACGTCACTGGCACCCAACTTGCAAATCATTTTGTTAATAAATTATTATAGTAAACAAACAACCATTAAAACTTATGCATGTTAGAGTCCCATAATGGTTTACATTGACCATAGTAAGTAAAAGACAACAGATGTCTCATTGCTGCTTGCTTTGGGACATATTGTTGACACCAATTTGTCATTGGTAATTTCAGATGGTCGCGTCTGGGAGAAGCGACCGTGGGACTGGCAGCGTGTTGTCCAAATATTCGTTGGCCTCTGGTACCTAGTATTGCAATTGTAAGTGCTCGGATATAAAGCCTTATAAACCATATTGTGTTTGGTGTACTCATCACATGCGTTGCTTTCAGCTTCCAAACCCTATTGGCGCCCTTTAACAGTGGCAATGGAAATAATAACCGCGATAACTCACGCCATTGGTCTGGTTGGAGTGGTGGTGGAGGAGGAGGAGGAGGTGGTGGTGGTGGAGGAGCAGGAGGCGGTGGCGGTCTAAGGCCGAATCGACGCATTGGACGTATACAACAGCAATCAGGTGTAAATAACGGAGCATGTTCGATGGGAGGTGGATGAGGATAGCAGCGGCGTCCTTGAGCATAAATTGCTCGTTCGCCGCTGAATTACAGCGTTGCCGTAAAGCAGGAATTTAACGCTCCATAATTGCATAGGATCTCGCAGCATGTTTCTGCGCATATGACGCAATATTCATAAACTCTTTAAATCGAGTGGGATATTGCCGAGACGGTCTGCGTGAACTTGGGGTTCTTGTTTCTTTCGGCCACGTTTTACATTAGTTAAATTTAGTCTGTAACGCTGGCAAAGCAGCAAAATATGAGATAAGGAATTACGGCGCTTAAAATTATACTCGATATATTAAAATGGTTAACAATAAAATACTAAATAATATTAGAAAACATTGTTTTATTGTAGCCCTGCAATACATCACTCAGTGTGTCCGTTAATTTTTAGTTCGCTGTAGCGGAATTGTCTGAAAGCTCGATAGCAAAATATTAGACGGTTTAAAGCCAAAGGTATTAATATTCGGTTTTAGTTGAAATAGGTTTGTAGAATTTTTCGAATTTGAATGAACACAAAAATTATGAGCAAGAACTAGTTCTGCTTTAAAAATCGAACTATGACACCTGGTTCCGATCACATGTGTAAATTCCAAAAGTATCGTAAGTCTCACGTTCCATTTTCCATTCGTTCCTTTAGATGTGTGATATGCCGAATCAATCGCTTTGTACAAACATATTTACGTGCATACGAATGTGAATTTGTTCGTAATTTATTTAACAAATCTGAAGTATTAATTATAGCAATATTATTGACCATAAGCAAAAGTGTAACATATTAAGTGAGCCAAACTACAAATTTCGCATGGGCCAAATTTGATAGCGGCATTAAATATGGAAATGGACGCTGAAAAAGGTATTACACAAAAAAAGGGAACAACTGTCAATTTTAGCGTGCTTTACGCTTACACTTTATCTTTCAGGAGATGCGTGCAACAAGGAACCGAAAGATGGAAAGATTCTAGACGCGACTCCGACCTTGGACACTGAGACGAAAAGTCTTCAAGATAATGAAGTCGATTCAACTAGCACCGTGGAGGAACCGTCTGCCTTACCTGCCACCTCCGGGACAGTCCAAGAGACATCTGACTCGCCACCTCGAAGCACAAGAAGCCGTTCAGCCAGCGCAAATCGAAAGTCGCCTAGTCGCAGCCGTAGTCGTAGTGTAATTGACAGCTCGCGACGTTCACGTAGTCAGTCAGGATCCCGGCGATCTCGCAGCGGTTCTGGGCAGCGTTCTCGAAGTGGTTCGCGTCGCTCGCGCAGTGGTTCAGGATCTAGACGCTCGCGTAGTGGATCTGCGCGCAGTGGTTCACGTTCGCGCAGTGGATCGAGACGATCGCGAAGTGGATCTGGCGGACGGTCTCGCTCACGTAGTGGCTCAAGACGTTCCCGTAGCGGATCCAGACGCTCCCGCAGTGGTACCGGCTCTAGGCGCTCGCGTAGCGGATCGGGAAGACGTTCCGGTAGTGGCTCGAGACGCTCACGCAGCGGATCAGGATCTATACGCTCTCGCAGTGGATCTGGATCTAGGCGCTCACGAAGCGGATCAGGCTCTAGGCGTTCCCGTAGTGGGTCCAGACGTTCACGTAGTCGATCTGGATCCAGCCGCTCACGCAGCGGATCTGGTTCCAGGCGGTCACGCAGCGGATCTGGAGGACGCTCACGCAGTGGCTCGAGACGCTCACGCAGTGGCTCGCGACGCTCACGCAGTGGCTCGAGACGCTCACGCAGTGGATCAAGACAATCACGTAGTAGATCAAGACGATCACGTAGTGAATCGAAGCGCTCACGCAGTGGATCAAGAGCCTCACACGCTGGCTCAAAGGCCTCCCGCGCTGGCTCCAGGGCCACGCGCAGTCACTCCAACAGCGCTGCCTCCACACAGAGTCTGAGTAAACACAGAAAGGATTCCGATGACGAGAAACACAACGACGCCTCGCGCGACAAGCGATCGCGTTCCAAGAGTATTGTCGAGAATAACACTTCACAAGATGCACTGGATCGCAAACGAATCATAGATACTGATTCTGACGGTAAATTTTGTGGCAATCGGGGTGGAGTGGACTCATTAAATTAAAATCTTTATTAATTTATATTTACTATTTAGATGACGCACCAAAAATACAAAGAAAACGACCCAAAATCACAGATACAGATAATGAGGATGACGACGATGGGAAAAAGCCAAACGATGAGGATGTGAAAAATACCCAGGATAAAATGGTGGAAAGTTCTGATGATGAAAACACACCCATTAAAAATGAACCAGAGTAACTATATAACAATATATAAAAAAATATTTTTATTAACAAAGTGCGTTATTTAGGAACAGCAACTTTGTTTCCGATTTTGATGCAATGCTGATTCGTAAAAAGGAAGAGAAACGCGTGCGAAGACGCAAAAGAGATATCGATCTGATAAATGATAATGACGATCTTATCGATCAATTGATTATAAATATGAAAAATGCATCGGACGATGATCGACAGCTGAATTTGGTCGGCAGGCCAGCAACAAAGAAAATTTCAATGCTCAAACAAGTGATGTCACAGCTGATAAAGAAGGATCTTCAGCTGGCGTTCTTGGAGCACAATATACTCAACGTACTTACAGACTGGTTAGCACCATTGCCAAATAAAAGCCTCCCGTGTCTGCAAATACGAGAGAGCATTTTGCGATTGTTATCCGATGTAAATATTAACCCATTTCAATGGCATAACGACAAATGTAAATAACAAACTCTTCCTCTTTATCTCCCTTTTAGTTTCCAACCATTGATAAATCATATTTGAAGCAATCGGGCATTGGCAAGGCCGTCATGTATTTGTACAAACATCCACAAGAGACCAAGACAAATCGCGATCGTGCGGGTCGCTTGATATCTGAATGGGCTCGTCCCATATTTAATTTAAGCTGTAATTTCTCAGCAATGAGCAAGGAGGAACGGCAGGAGCGTGATCTTGCGCAAATGTCTCGCAATCGCCATAAGAGTCCAGATCCCGAGCCCGCTGCATCCACCAATTCACAAACGCTAAGTCACACGTTCTCAAGTGATGATAAACCACTGCGTCCCGGTGATCCTGGCTGGGTGGCGCGTGCTCGTGTACCAATGCCTTCCAACAAAGATTACGTTATTCGCCCAAAGTCAACAGTTGAAGGCGAAGTAACAACGGTAAGTCGCCGATATTATGAAAATCACCCATATAATTGTGTCTTATAATAATATTCTTCCGTTTTTCTATTTTGCTTGTAGTCCTCCAAGCGAAAGCCCAACCGTTATGAAAAACATATGAAACGATTTTTAGACTCGAAACGCTCGAAGGAGAGTCGTCGCGCCGTCGAAATATCTATCGAGGGTCGCAAAATGGCGCTTTAAGCATAAGTCAACCCACTAGTTATATACATTTTATATAATTCATCCCCAACAAAAGAAACAGGAGATCAAAATAAATTATATATTGATATATATATATCAAGCATCGCCTTTCACTGGATATGGTATGTATGAAATCAGCTAGTTAAAAGTCAACGTTTCAACATATATGTTCAACTTTACAGACCTATATATTGACTTGACAATTGCCGATGGGCATAGGTTACCAAAACCAAAAGAGTGAGCTTCTACGAAAACTAGGAAATACTTAAGGTCGCCCAAGTCCTGTGATACGCTTTTTCAATATCACAAGCAAATGAAATCGACTGACAACATACAGCTGCGCTCATAATAATAGTAAAGCTATCCGAAAACATGAAAATGGTCAAAAATATATATATGAATTCATTCTCGAATATTTAAAGTGTATTTTTCTTCATGAGTATAGTCTCTTAAGAATAAATTGGCATTCAAGTCGGAACAAGCTTAGTAACAAAATAATTATAATAACCAGTCTTCAAAAATGCTCTGCAAGTATCAAAATGGTTTACAATATGGCTCTCTTAAAGCACTATTTGTATAAGCACCTTTTTAAAGATTTCAAACCCCGAACTCCCCGAAGTTGTCACATATTGGTTCGCAGGCACTTGGGGACACCGTTGTTCGTCTTGGCGCTGGTTTTCAATTGCAATGAGATGCGGCGACTGAGCGCACATTAACAAATTTGGATTTCACTAGACAGAAAGTTTTTTTTCCTGAATGGGACAATCAACGTACTTTGGAACAAATTTGATTTTAATGGACGATGAGCATGTTAAAAGATATTGTTTGTAGGATTGCCTCGTCATGTAAATCAAATTTTACCCTGGTGGGGGATAAGTAAATGGATTTATTTTGTATATCTTATCATAGGCTTTACTAGGTTTTGTGTCATTGCGCAATATTTATATACCATTTGATAGCTATTATTATACCAAGCTATAGCTTGAGTTTTTTTCAAATTAGTTTCACTAAACGATACACTTGATATGTACTAATTGAATTAAAATACGGAGAATTTTACCTTCAAAAATTGCTAATCCATTTGATTATGGCAGAATTGATGTGAACTTATTGCCAAAACAGAGAAAACTTTGTGAGAAAGAAAGGTAAGCCACATCAACTGCAGTCCAAATTTATAATCTTTATATACATATATAAATAAATATAAACAAATATGCGTTTGTGTGTGAAAAATGTATATGTTTATCGTCATATGGTTCCATTTGACAATTCAATCACAAACACTCACATTTATCTCTAACTACACTTAAGAATTTGTTTGTGCGTGTATGTGTACAACAAATAGATACTATTTAGTTGGTAAGCATTGTAAACAAAATTTAATATTAAAAGTCAAATTAAGGGCATTTTGGCGCGACTTGTAGAAATCATACCCAGTTGCAAATTTAGTACATTACTCAAAACAATTGTATATGTGCATAGAATTTCATTGTCAACTATTTAAAAGGCCTCACTTAACCGGTTTGGGCAACAACCATACAAAAAGCATAAAAAGTTTTTGTTTTATTATTTTATATAATGCACACATTATATATATATATATATATATATATATATATATATATACAACAGATGAGTGTTTTGTAGTCACTTTTCCAGCGGGCATATTGTTTGTAGCAGCCATAAAAACTAGTTGAATTGTGCTGCTGTGTTGGTGTTGGTTGGCTTGGCTGCCATTATTATCTGGTGTTGAAATCAGCGACACCCAACCAAGCACATGCATCACAAATTGTGTACACATGTAGGTCGCGTTCACCTTTTGTTGTTATCGCTTGTATTAAGTACTGGTAGTATTAAACCGGTCGTGCTAAGCAATTCAGTGCTCAAACGCATCTAGTTCTCCGCTCAATGTGGTAGTCTGTATTCTCCTAGCAATCAAATTTCATCAAAAGAAATCAATAATAATAATGGCAGATTTAAAGAAAAGTGCTAAAATAGGCATCGTTGGCAGGTGAGATTTATTATATAGTACATGCATATGTATACTGTATAATATATGTACATATTTCCAGTGGGCTCATTGGTCGCTCGTGGTCGATGCTGTTCGCCTCAGTTGGCTATCAGGTGGTGCTCTATGACATCCTGCCCGAGCAGGTGCAAGGCGCATTGACTGAAACGCAAAAGGAATTGCTGGAGCTGGAGAAGAAGGGTCTGCTGCGTGGCAAATTGAATGCAAAGGATCAATTTAGTTGTATTTCGGGCACCAATAACCTTAAGGAGCTGGCCAATGGCGCTATCTTTATACAGGAGTGCATACCTGAGAAGTTGGAGTGGAAACAAGAGCTGTTCAAGAAGC
Source organism: Drosophila paracracens (assembly GCA_035044025.1). Taxonomy (NCBI): domain Eukaryota; kingdom Metazoa; phylum Arthropoda; class Insecta; order Diptera; family Drosophilidae; genus Drosophila; species Drosophila paracracens. Next base: position 220,265 of record JAWNMN010000487.1, read on the forward strand.
TTGACGATGTGGTCGACAGCAACACAATATTGTCCAGTTCCACCAGCACATTCCTACCGTCGCTTTTTACTGCCAATTTGAAGCACAAACACAACGTGAGTTGGGGCGTTAAGAGTGATGTATTTAAAATCCACAGCTGTTATCTACTCCTGTCCGAATGCTAATCTTGCGTTGAGCACTTTGATTGATTTATATTCTCTTGCAATTTTTCTAGACTGTTGTTTCACATCCCGTGAATCCGCCCTACTATGTGCCGCTGGTGGAGGTAGTGCCAGCGCCATGGACCAAGCCAGAGGTTGTCCAAAAGACCCGCGACCTAATGGCTGAAATTGGCCAGAAGCCCGTAACGCTGTCGCGTGAGATTGAAGGCTTTGCCCTAAATCGCATTCAATATGCCATCTTGAATGAGGCGTGGCGTCTGGTTGAGGCCGGCATACTCAATGTCCGGGATATTGATAGCGTCATGAGCGATGGTTTGGGCATGCGTTATGCCTTCCTGGGCCCATTAGAGACGGCTCATCTGAACGCTGAAGGAATGACCAACTATTTAGAGCGCTATTCGAAGACGATCTATGCCGTCAGCATGACAATGGGCGACACACCCAAAATGGAGGGGCCCACTGCCGTCGAGGTTGCCAAGCAGCTAAATGATATGGTGCCACTTGACAAACTAGTCGAACGTCGAACGTATCGCGACAACTGTCTGACTCATCTCAGCATTTTGAAGAACAAGCTCAATGATAAATAAATTCAATCACAGGAAATTAAATGATAATTTATTCTGAATTACATGGAAAAAAAACATAATTGATTTGATCTTTTTTAACTTAAATTGGCTTACACGATATGGTGAAAATTCATTTAAATTAAATACATTCATAACAAAATTAAAAGGTAATTAAGGAAACATCATAGAATAGAAACGAAAAGAAATTTTATAAAATAAGAGGAACAGACACGGATGTTAACTCCAGGCAAGATTGTCCCGGCATGACGGATTCTGATATTTAGTCTTCTATTTTACTTCCAAAAGTTCAATTGTTAGAATTGGAAACGATCACATTGTGGGGCTGGTTAAATATTTATTGTGCAGCGTTCTTTGAGTAAGCGCTGGAGTAGTTGCTTACTGGCCTGGATGAGGATCTGCGCGTCATCGAGCGTACTTGTGGCATAGGTGTGCTGGTGTAAAATATTTTGCCTCCTGTTGCATTGGCTATGGGCGTCTCTTGGGCAATTTTGCAGCGTGGCGTTTTTGTATTCAAAGAGCTGAGCTCTTCGGGGCTTAACGATGTCTTTATCATGGGCACAACGCGTTTAATGGGTATATTTGTATATTTGGGTGCAGCAGATTTCACGTTGGATCCGCTCATGGAGATGTTTTTGTTTCGGCCACTAAGAAGGCCTCGGCTCTGTGCAGGAGCAGCGACTTCAGCTGTCGCATTCATTTTACCAGCTATCGAACCAACGGAAAAGGAGTAGCGGCGTTGCCTGAAGGATGTCATTGTATTTAATTTGTCACCAACGTTTGACAACTCCTTTAGTGGTGCAGTTTGGATATTTGTATTTGTGGTGCTATCGACAGATGATTGCTTCACCTGTATTCTTGGTCGATCCTGCGTAGTCTTGTCATGAATTGATAGCGAAGAAGAACGTCTACGTAATATGCTATCCTGATTACCTTTAGGTGCTACTTTAGCTAATTTTGGATGCACTATGCCGCTAGGTAATTGGTTTGCGGCCGTTGAATTTACAACCATTTTTACGGTTGCACAGCCACCGACGGATTCCGTCTCGTTATGGTCTGAAATGTAATGCTGCACCCTCGTCAATTTGTGCCGCTCCATTTCAATGTCGTTTATTTGAATAGCAACATTTTCGTTAACTACTTCCTTCACATACGAAGCTGGTTTTTCCTGCTCTACCTCTGGCGATGCTTTTGGACATTTAGTTTCACTAATCGGACTTGTCGATTGATTTTCCGATTCGGCGACATATGTTGCCGACGAACAAGTCATTACATCTGGAATGCCCTGTGCATTTCGGCTCGATCCCTTCACACAATATTCCAAATCGGTATTCTTTTTCTACGTTTAAAGTGGGTTTAGAAGTTCGCAATTAATTGGTATTTGGATACAGCAAGGACCTACCTGTCTCTCAAGGTCCAAGTCGAATGTGCCTTGCCGTTTGTAGATGCTCGGGGACTCCTTACTTCTCTTGCTGGCAATTTCTGCTGCTGATGGTAATGCACTGCCGTAAATAGCAGCACTGAGCGATTCAAAGAGCTCGTTGCACTGGTCCCTTTTGGATATGTCAATATGCTCACACACCCAAGATTTCAAACCCTGCAAGAGTTTACCAACATCGGTCATTGCATTTTTTGGGGCCGATGTTGTACTAGATATTTTAATTGGTGTTGTTGTTGTGGTTGGCTTCTGTTCTGTGTTCGGAGTTGCTTGCGATTCAGTTTTGGAAGGAGAGTCCAATATAGCGATACGCAGCATCCTTAAGCGTGCTTCGAACTCCATATTGGAGCATGTACCGTCACTTAGAGCGGTCACATCGGTATTAGCTGGAGGAATTAGAGACATCTCATCTTCTATGAATTTGATTGGCGATTCTGCCGCAATCATTTGCAGATTTTCAGCCAGAATCGAATTCTCAAACAACGAGAAAACCTGTGTCGACGGATTTTGTGTTGGCGTATTCACACATGATAGCCTTGTCGCATTCAGCTTGGCCAGCTGTTGAATGCTTCGCTGACGCGATTCATTGCTGCCGACTGTGGAGCTTTTGAAGCCATTATAATTTTTTTGTTCAAACTCCTCGTCAACGGGTGGCGTCTCGTTGTTTAAGTCTTGATCAGCATATTGAGAATCACTGTTGGCTCTGGTTCCAGAATGATGTACTGTATTTTTAATATGTAAGCCCTGTTAAATACATGTTATGTACATATGTATAAAACCGTTGTTTCTTCGAAGTGTATAAACTAACCTTGACGTAGGCTTCTTTTTCCATCGAATCAAAAGGATCATAAGGCCCCTTGAATTGCTTCGATTCGATGAGAACAGGGTCCGAGTCTGTACCTTCAATATCTTTAACAGACTCATCCCAATTTGTGAAGTCAATTAGATTTCCGGTATCACACATTTTATGAAAGAAAGATATACTATAAAATTAACACAGTCTTTAAAACACCGCAGAACTTCCCGCTTTTTGTCTGTTCTAGTGATGATATTTTTACACAGTCGTGTGTACGTAAAATCGACTCTTAATAATTATCGAACATTGAAAATAGGGGAACCGCTTGCTCGAATTTTTTAAAACATATTAATAAATTGGCATTATGAAATGAACTTTTAGGTTGGAAAAATAAAAATCAAGTTAAGCACAAATTTCTATTATAAATGAAATAAATTTATTTTTAAGCAATAAAGAAAATCTGCAATAGTTCATATGAACGGTCTTTAGCAACTGCCAACTACTTTTAATCGATATCATCACTAGAAAAAAGGCCAAAGAGATACAAATATATATATATACATAGAAAAAGTAAATTTCTTTGAGATATTTCACGTTATCCTTTGTGCCATTATAGTCAAATGCTTAAATATTTTTCAAGTCGCTTATTTGTCTTCGGGAACGCGGCTATAATGGCCGCACTGTTCCATATCTATCGAGACATGATAAAGAGAATCTGTTCTATTCTATCATGTCCGATATACGATAAGTGGCAATAAGCATGGTTGGGTATGATGAATATAAACACAATGACTAATTAATTGTCTAAATAGAGTCCATACGTACAGGTCGGACTTCAAAGTACAGGTACATTATACATATTAAATCACTGGTTATTAACAACTAATTAAAACCAATACATTATATTTTAAGGAGTGTCGGTAATGCTAGTCGAATCGACATAAGCCAAGAATTTTGTTTGGAATACTTAGTTTTTTGAGGAAGCTTTAATTACAATAAATCATATAACAGGATGAAGCTGCCAGCCATTTCCTGCATCTGGTCAATCTTAATTGTTTGCGGAATATTTGAAGCGCAGGCGCAAATAAATTTGGATAATTTCGAACTGCAAAGCCAATTAACCGACGAAATGTTAAAATCCAATATTAGCTTCAACCAAGTGAAAGAAGTATTCCGCAGGAAATGCATCGAAGTTTCCGGCGAAGAGCTTGGTGACCAGGCCTACAGCGATATTGAGTCCGGCTTCTTAACACTCAGCGACTGCATCAATAATATTGTTAATTACACGACAATGAAACAAGAAATTGAAGTCGCACGTCCTCTTGGTGAATTGGATGTGGTGTTCAATAAGTATTGCAAGAAGCGCTCAAATGCCACCAATTGCTTTGAAATATTCTCGAATAAATTGTTGCCATGCCTGGACAAAGAAGAGCAGGAGAGCCATGATGTTATGATACGGATTGTGCAGAGTTTGCTGAACTTCGTGTGCCACAAGGATGGGGACCAAATCGCTCTATTTATTGCCGAGAAGGGATTCGAGTGCCTTGAGGCACAAAAGGACAATATTCAGCAGTGCATTAACAGCACATTTTCTACGTATTTCAATGATGCAAATATGAACGATAGCAACCAGATCAAAACAATACCTAAACTAGTCGTGGGCCAGAAGCAGTGCAGTGAAATTAAAACGTTGGAAAACTGCGTTGTTCGTCATTTGGAGCACTGCTCGGAAATAACACCAGCAAATCTCATAGAGTCCATGTTCAACTTTATTAGAAACGAGACTTTGTGCCGCAACTTTCAGCAAATGGCCTTAACTGCCGGTGCTAATTCGATGGCTAATACTCAAGCTACAATAAGCATTCCAATCTATACTCTCTTCGGATTTATACTATTTAGTATGTATGGATTTAAGTGATTTTCGCGAATTGCATTCTCAATTAATCTTAAAAACGATGTATGCTCCATAATGATTCAAAATTAAGTTTTCCATGTTCATTGTTCCATTCTCTTACTGAATTCGCTACTCGAAAAGAAAAGAAAGAGAAAGCTAAACAGTAAATTCCAAGATACGTGCTTTTGGCAATCTGGTGCAAATATTTGGAAACCTGAAAACTCGAATAATTACACCATAAATATCTCCTTGTGTACGTGAATAGTATTTTGCATAGTTTCTTTATCTGATTGTTTTTTTCTCTAAATAATAAGAGAAAAGTATTAGCTAATTTTCTTATAATCTTTATTAGTTATAGGCCTGGTATTTACACTGTTATTTAATCTTTTATTGTAATCTCTTTTCGCAAGTCAATTTATAAATCTCCCAACAACAGCATAAAACACGGAAATGTCATACACCTATGCGAAATAAAATTATGGGGTACAGGTTAAAAGTTTACTAATTTTGTAAATGGAAACAAAAATGTATTAAAAAAAAGTGAATATATAAACCAAGAAATATTAAAAATCAGCCGTTTTATATATGCGAATTTGTTTTCTGTTCGTGCTAAGCAGTAAAGTGAATGTGTAAGTAATGGCAAAGCTGAAATATCATCTCAGCTGACCTAAACCACTTAATGCCTAACGCACAGTGGATTATGAAAAAATTACAGTTTGACCCCCACGCCTCAACGTAATTCGGCCCCCTTCACGAAAAGCTGTGTACGCCCTTGTATTTATGCAACAAACAATTTAAATGTATTAGCTCTCGGTATTTTATTTTAAGCAATAATTAGCTCTTTTTCTGGGATAGGTGCGAATTTAGTATTCTGATAACTCATTTCCACGACTTGCACATCTCTAATTGGCGGCTTGCACATCTCTAATGCGCAGATAGCTCGACTTTAACGTACATGGTTAAGCCTCAAACTTGGCTCAAAAAATATCCAACGTCGTAGTGACTAAAATGAACAGCTCGAGTGTATGCCAACTCCAGGAGAGATCTAGCTAGCAAAAATGGAGTACGGCCAAACCATTGAGAACTTTGAGGCTGCAGCATTATCACATGAGATAACAACATTCAATATCACAATGACTGCAATTTCGGCACTCATGCGCTGCATTACAATCATAATGAACTGGTGCCTGGCATATGATTATTGGTTAACAGAGTCTTATGCTTATTGCTCTTGGACGATTCTATCGATAATATTGCCCATGATTTTGACATCGTTGATATATTCAAATGTGTAAGATATTGTCATTTTCTCCATTTGTTTATCTATTTGTATATTCTATTTAATTATGTTAACTTGTAGACTTATTGTTAGCAATCTGGGCAAAAAACCTCTCATCTATACGGACCTATTTTGGAAACTAGTACTCTCCTATTTATTTCGAGATGCACATACCCTGAATTGGGCATTGAAGTACAACGATGCTAAAAGGCGCGACGACAAGGTGATCGAGATTGAGTAAGCACAAAAAAAAAATTACAAAATAATAATACAAAAAAAAATATCGTCGCTTAGAAATTCAGATTTTCCACAAAGAATCTTGATACAATAATTTACTTTATTGTATAACAAAAAAAGATCTCAGATTCGAATATGTCTAGAATTTAAAACACCTTTTTCTAAATCGAAGTTTTCTATTTTCCCAGCGACTACTGAATGTCCGATATAAAACTCAAAACCAATATTTGATTTTCGTTTCCACAAACTTTAAGGTGTTACCGCAGACACTTGAAGGAAGAGTGTAACGTTGGCTTTATACGACTTTTCGACCTATTTTTGGAAACTGCTCCACAAAAAATATTGCAGCTGGCTATAGTATTGCGATGTGTCAAAAGCTTAACGTGTAATAAGTATAATGCACTATGTATTTAAATGTGAATATAATTCGGACATTTCTAATGTGAAGTCAATTTATATTTTCAGATTTACGTGCTCTGACTTTTTTAATATATTTCATAAGTGTAGCGTATTGTTTAGTGGCCTATAATCGCTCGAATCGCTTGGTTCAGTTGGATAAATACGATATAGGAACAAAGGGACTTGTCGTGCAATTTTGGTTCCTTCTATGCCTGTCAGGTGAGTCTAATATTAGGATTGACAAACAAACAAGACAACTAAATCAATTACATTTTTAGCATCCCGAACGACTTGTATTGCATATATGGCCAGTATATATCCGACAGAGACTTGTGCAGCCTGTTGTCTACATATATTTGTTTGTGCCAATGTAGTTTTTGTACTGGACACACCACAATTCGGCATTTCTAAATTTGTAAACTATATATTGTGCCTTGCATTCGGCGTGGTTTATATATTCATATTCACACCCATTTCCGATGCACCCACAAAGTACAAGTATTCCATTTACTTATCGTTTTGTTTTTTACAAAATCTCATTTGTATACTTTGGATACCATTGCATATAGCCATATTAATCAATGTTTTATATATGGCAGGTATTCTGCTGATGATCTACTATTACTTAAAATGCCACCCAGGAATTACATCTGCTATATTCTAGAGATTTAATGTCTAAATCGAGAAAAGTGCAAATTAAAATAAAAAAAATAAATATTTATTTTCCATGTGAATTGTGGAGCCTGCCGCAACTCATATATCAATCAAGAATCAAATGGGGCATGCGGACAATCGTTGCTTTAGGCCACGATTAAACTTGGCTTGGTTTTGCTGGTTTTTCGTTTCGACGAGCTGGTCACACTAAAAGAAAGAAATGGCTTAGACTAGGTGGCAGTGACTTACCAACCAAGAAGCAGCAGCAACAGCAATAAATTAACTTTCACTTCAACAAACTAAAAGTTCGACTGACCAACAAAAAAAACAGAAAGCAATTGTCAATCGATCGAAGTGATGTAAACCAATATTGCATATGGACAATATTAAACGAATCTAAATTGAATATGGCATCGAAATATGAGCGCATTATCAGTGATTGCAGATCCAAAAATCTACTATGGGAAGATGCTGACTTCCCAGCCATACAATCGTCTGTATTTTATTATCAAACGCCCCCATTCACATTCCAATGGAAACGGATCGCCGAGTTAAACAATGCGCAAGCATCGTTTTTAAATGAAAACGCCGAATTCGATGTGATCCCGGGAAAAATGGGTGACCGCTGGCTAGTGTCTTGCTTGGGCGTTCTATATTCATTGCGAAATCTATTTTATCGCGTTGTGCCCGCCGATCAGGGCCTGGACAAATCATTGGGCATCTATCGCTTTCGATTGTGGTGGTGCGGTGAATGGGTCGAGGTTCTCGTCGACGATCGTCTGCCAACAATCAATGGACGATTGGCCTTCATGCAGCCGCAGTCATCCAATTGCTTTTGGGCATCGCTTCTGGAGAAGGCAATTGCCAAATTGCATGGCTCGTATGAGGCACTCAAATATGGTACACGATCCGATGGTCTAACCGATCTGCTCGGCGGCGTTGTCAAGTGTATGCCCATAATATCGGATAGCATTAGGCCACAAACATTAAAGGATCATCTGGCCACCACATGCATTGTCACGTGTATAGCGGTCAAGAATGCGGCTGTTCAGAAGAAGAATACGACGGAAAGGCTGCCAAATGGTATTCTCGTAAATGCCAATTACAGGTATGTCCGTAAAGTCTCCCTTTCCTCAATTCACTTCATAATTACACGTAATAACTTTCCTTACTTTCGTAGGCTGTCGTGTTTGGATAAAGTGGAAACCGTTATGGGAGATTCGGTGCAACTGGTTCGCATTAAGGACACATTTTCATCAAAGCCCTTTGGCGATAAGACGAATTTCATTGGAGACTGGTCACCCACGTCCAAGACGTGGGAGCGTGTCTCATCGTCCGAACGTGGACGTCTATTGGCCCAATTGGAGCTGGGGGAATTTTGGATCTCGTTCTATGATTTTGTGCAATCGTTTTCAATGCTGGAGATCGTTTATCTCGACTCGGATACGGCGAATGGGGAGCAAATGCTGAAGGGACGACCTCTGCATTGGAAGATGAAAATGTACCAGGGACAGTGGAAACGGGGTGTGACGGCCGGCGGTTGCCGTAACCATGAATGCTTTCACATAAACCCACAGCTAATGGTCACCATACAGGAGAAACAGGACATCGTTATTGCACTGAATCAACACACGGCTGTCGAGCCGAAAGTAATCGGCTTCACCATGTACATGTGGAATCGGGAATATAGCCTTAACGAATGCCTGCAGAAGGATTTCTTCAAGAACCAGGTCAGCTTCCTCAATTCAGACTATGGGAACACCCGGCATGTTAGCTACCATACCCAACTGGAGACGGGCCATTACGTTCTGATGCCAACCACCTACGAGCCGGCTGAGGAGGCACAGTTTACAGTTCGCATACTGGGCACATCGGTATTCCGGCTGTCCTGCCTGGAGACACAGACAATGATACTGCTTGATCCCTTCCCATCGCTAAAGAGTGATGACAATGTGCAGAAGATCAAGAGCGTCTGTCAATATGAACCGGTCTACATGCAACTGGCCGATGAGAACAAGACGATCAATTGCTTTGAGCTGCACGAGCTGCTGGAGGCGTGCCTGCCCAATGACTATATCAAGGGATGCGCCAACATTGATATATGCAGGCAGGTTATCGCACTCCAAGACAAAACCGGCAACGGTCGCATCACGTTCCAGCAATTCAAAACATTTATGGTGAATCTGAAATCGTGGCAAGGTGTCTTCAAAATGTACACTAAAGAGAAAGCTGGCATTCTACGTGCCGAGAGATTACGTGATGCACTATACGACATCGGTTTCCAGCTGAGTACGGATATCATGAACTGTCTGATCCAGCGATATATACGAAAAGATGGTACTCTCCGCCTGAGCGATTTCGTCTCCGCCGTAATGCATCTGACGACGGCTTTTAATCAATTCCATCTGAAGAACTACAACCAGGTGAATGTCATTGAGGTGCATCTGCATGATTGGATCAAAAGTATATTAAGCTGCTAATGATGAACAACAACAACAACAGCAACAATTACAATTTGTTGTCTTTTGTTGTCTTTTTCTTCTTAAGAGAAAAAAATTAATTTTTTTTAATTTATATATGATGTTCGTTATAATTATTTAATTTTAATGGGACATGTTTAACATAGTAAAACGAAAATAATAAATAATATATTAATATACATATATAAAAGTATATATATGTATACATATATATATATATAAATGTGTATGCAGTTTTACATACATAAGTTGTTAAAATCGCATTGTAAAATAAAATTGATAAACAAATAGAAAATATAACAATTAAATATGTGTTCACTTATGCATATAGTATTAGTGGCAGCATTGTTTGTTTACGTATTTAAATTCATATGATAGGATAGTTAGTATACAGTATTATTTCATTTGTAGCTGGCGAAATGTAACTTAAACATTGTTTTTAGTATTTAGCTGTAGGTTTGTTCGTTCAGAGAAAAACGTTTCAAGTTCCAAATTCCAGTACAGTCGGGAGTCATTTCTGATTCTTGAATCAATATGAATTTCAGTACTCCGTTTTGTTCGAGTGCAGGATTCACTATTTAGTTTAGTTTAGTTTTTGTTTTGTTGCTTTTTCTGAGTGTATTCTTAGCGTTTGCGTGTGTAGTAGTATTTAGCTTTTAAAACATATTAGCACATATTGCTCCAAATGTTTGGATGAGTGTATGTGTGTGTGTGTCGCTTACACTAGGATGACATACAGATACATATGCATACATACATATGTATTTTAATGTGTGCATGTGTATATTTGTGTATATGTAAATACACTGTATGATTTGTTTATTTTGTGGACGAGATGCATTTGATTTGAAGACTTTGCTGGTTGACTGCTGCTTTCACTTTACCAGAGATTTTCCGGTTTTCTCAATCAGCTCAATCGATCCACGTTCAATTTACAAAAAACCGTGATTGCGCGTAACACTAGGCGAGGCTAATACCGAATGTATGTATGTATAAATGTATGTATGTATGTATATTTAGGATTTAACATTACATTGATGTACCGTTATGCGAGGAGGCGTCACTAATGCGCCGGGATAGCGTCGTCTTGCGGCTGATGGAGAGCGAGTTGGGGAGTTGGACCTGTGGATTTATGCTTATGCTGGCTCCCATATTCCCATTATAATTGACCGATCCCATGTTCGATATAGTATCATTATTGGTTATTGTCGGCGACGATGCAAGTTCTACTCCACATGCTCCACCACCACCACCACAACCAGCTCCTCCTCCTCCTCCACCACCTGCTCCTGATCCTGCTCCGCCACGCATTGGAGAGCGCTTGAGGGAACCAGTGACTTCATGCGGCTCCTGATAGCCCGAGTCCATATCATCATGATATGAGTCCATCAACGGTGTTGGATCCTCATAATCATAATCAACAAAGCCACTATTATCAAAGGACTAGAAAAGTTGAATAAAATCAGAAATATCAACAATTGTTATAGCACATTATAAATCGGAAGAGTCACCTTGACAAAGGATTGCGACTGCTTGGCATAGCCGCGGAATACTTGATTATGCGCCTTGCTGCGATAGTCAACAGATTCGTAGTGGCCATCCTGGGAGTTCTCAATGATGAAGTGTCTGGTGCCATGTGGTGTTAACGTGGCCCAAAGCAAGCGACTGTCATTCACCAACTGACTCTGCAACAGATCCCGACTGTTTGCCGTCGCACATGGATAGAGGATTCCACCCGACGTGAATGCATTCGATTTTGTTGCCTCTCCCAAAGCATTGATTGCTGTCTGTTTGATATTCGCATCGTGATACGAGAAAAATGTGCTAAGTGTATGAAGAAATGTATTAAAAAACTTATTAATAAACAAATTTACAAGCAACATTTAAAACACAAGATGATTAATAATAATAATAAAAATTAATTATTGTCAATTTTCACATTAGAGAATGCTAAACACTGAAATAGTTATTCACCCCATTTTACCCATATTTATGGGTTCAGAGTATACACAATATATATGGAAATATATATTGTTAACATTATTCGTTTCTAGATGTAATTCCTAACTTATGTTCTTTGAAAATGTGTGTGTTCAAACCAAAACAAGAAATTAAACTTAAATATTAGAAATTTAGACAGAACTTACTCTCTGCACCGGATGACAATCAGTGCCAGGAAACAGCCGAGAACAAATATGCCGATGCACGATGAGACGAAAAACCAAACGTTCTCCAAACTCTTTGTATCGCTGCGGACGAGCTCCATCAGCTCGTTGCCGCTATCATTGTGCTGATTGTTCTGGCCACACATGAAGGCCGCAAAACAGGGCTGGGACTCGTTTGATGGCAGCATTATATCGAAGCTCTTTGGCTTGGATATTAAAAACGATGGCAGTGGCGGCGGCGGCATCGATAATATAAAATCTGGTGGCGGACCAGCCAACTGGTCACAACTGCCCACACAATTTCCAATCAATATATTCATTTTCAATGTCCTAAAATACAATTTAGGGCAAGTTAACTTTTAAGTGCTCTTAACCTATTGAAGATGTTTCTGTGTTGAATAAATCCATATTAGAATACATCAAAAGTTTCTACGCAAATACCAATGTATGCTCATGTGTGTGTGTGTGTGCGTGTGTATATGCACATACACAATCGACATACTATACATCAATAACAAACAATTAGGGTTGATTTCAATTATTTATTTAAATAAATAGTATAAGACACTCAGATAATTTAGTTATAGTATACGTTTTTGTACATATCGAGAGTCGAGTCTGAATATGTTTTGTTTTCCTTCATTTATACATACATACATACATACATATATATATATATATATATATACATAAATATTGTATACCCTTTTGTCAAGCCAAATACCACCACCAACAATATACGCGATTGCAACAAGAAATTAAAGACAAACATTCAACACTTAGTATAGATATATTTGCATGTACTATTTGATTCCCTATTTGATTGTTATTGAAGTTATTAATCCTTTATGCTCTTGATTAAACAATTACTGCTCTATAAAACATTGTCAAACCTTAATTCAATAACGTCCTGTACCGACGAAATCCTACCTTGAACTGAGTAGTTGAAACAATTGCCATAGCGCACAAACAACTCCAAGAGTAATATGCGCGCGCATCTCCCATCCACACCCCCGTCCCCATCCCCTTGACAGCCACACATATCCATATCCAATGTGGGGGTGTCAAGTTACCCCTGCAAGTTTGGCCACACCCAGCCAATACACATAACATAACATAGCTTAATATTCAATATTTTTAAACAATTTACTTATGCTAAAATTTATAACAAAAAAGTAGCTCTTAAAAATTTCTACAATATATATACATATAAATATGTAACTAATATAAGTAAAGAGTATTACAAAAACTAGACCGATATTTATTTAGTTCACAGGGTATGCCAAGCCCTGTGTATGTTTAGGATTTGATGTTTAGGCTAAAGCCCCTTACATAATGGTCTGTATTAATCATTAGTTCCCTTTTAAGTATTAAGCTGTACAATCATTTGAACATAAAAACAATAAAAACTTGAAAGAGTATTTAAAAAAATATATGTAACTGTACAATTGGATCATATTAATGCATTAATGCATGACTAATGCGCTTTAACTAATTAAATAGAGAACACTCAACTTTGGCGAAATCTTTAGTGGATTCGCCTGGCTAATCACTGAACTTACTAAAGCCAAAAAAAAAAAACGAAGTAAAAGAGAAAAAACGATTCACAAATGTCTTGCAATGTTTAGACAACAAGGCGAAAGGCAAGTGTTAAATTTAAATCATTTTATACTCATTTATTACAATTATCACCGTGTCTTTTACCACATATTTAGATAAAAACAAAAAATCTTAAGGCTTAATAACATGTTTTGAGCAAGGGATGCAGAAAAGATTGTACAATATGCATGTGCATAGACTCTGGGTTTATAATCGTTTAATTAATGCTAACCAGTGCATACAGAGTACAGCGAGAAACGCTGTTTGCTTGCAGTAATTGAATTATTTTTTATCGCCATATGTCATCACGACGCCCACGATCAGTGCAAGAACGGTGAATCCTTGTGCCGCAATGCGAGTGCGCATCATAAGTTGTGACATTTTGCGGTTGCCAGTACGAAAATTGTATAGACCAGCTGTTAGGGCAGCGGTTGTGGCCAGGCACCCTGTATGCAGCAAAAATAAAAATTAATATAAAAAAATTGGTGTTTACATAACGAAACTAAGGTATTTGTTTTTACATTACTTACCAATTGGCACCAATGGGTTCTCCTTGATTTTACGCACAAGTCTCTCTTTAGTCGTCTCGATTTCGACAACTGGTCCCAGATCCTGGCGCAACTGAATCCAGTCTAAATCTTCAGCCGGCAGTGGCACCTGCGATTTGTTTGCCATCTCAATAGTTTTCCACAAGCTCAACTGCAATTAAACAACAAATCGGACCTAATGCCGACAAATCATATTAGCACACTCACACATACATGCACGTAAACAGACGTACTGATGACAGCCACAACGCGGAACGATGCAATGAAACAGGGCTGGTTGAAGCACACGCCAAGTGAGCGATATGAAAAACGAAAATATGTAAATTTCTACTTTTGATTGCTATTTTGAATTGTAATAATGATTTTGCAACCAACTGTCATTTGCAAACATTTTTTTTGACTGCTATTCATTATATTTATTAAAAACTACTCTTTTCGATGAAGAATTCTGAAAATTAAGCAATACATATATATACTACGATGTTACGAACTCGTTTTTACTGTTCATTGAGTCATGAATAATATATTGTTGAGTCAATTGCCATCCCTCGAGTTGGCAACTGGGTTGGTTTACAACTTTGTCTCTCGCATGCGCGCTAATCGAATAAGTTTAATCGTCAAATTAAAAAAAAAAAATAAAATATAAATAATTTTTATGCACGTGTGCATACACATGATTTATTTTTATAATGCGAAACAGACATAAACTTATATAAATATGATATGTGTCTTTTCATTTGTACGAAAAGTACATGCAACAGTATTTTATTTTTAAATGTGTGAATTATGTACAGGATATACATTTGTATTTTAATTCAATATTAAGCCCCATATAAAAATATGTATTTTTTTTTTAAATATGTATGTATTCTTTAAAACACCCTTGTGATGATCAAATAAAATCGAAGAAAATTTGTGTGTTGGGTATTTCTGACCTCACTAACACGTTCACACACTGCTGCATTATTCCAACAATGTTGCTCTCTTTATAAAACGAGAGAGTTGAGAAGTACAGTCAGACGAGGAACGCAAAATGAAACATGTGTATGTAGCAAGAATACCACTGTATGTGTGTATATCAAATAAAATACATGCATTTTTGTGTTTGTGTAAAGGCGAAAAACAAACGCACACATTCAAACGAATGCGAATGTATTGTTCGAGTGGTACACATATATGGTTGAATGTACATTTGAACGTGCAGGCATAGGTAAATGTGTGCGGATGTGTATGTACATATATAACATATACATAATGACGTATGTATGTATATACGAACTTGTACATACAAACATACCCATTTAGCTGGTTTGAATGTGCGTCGTAACTTAAGTTTATATGCTGCATTGAAAAATTTTATATAGTTATAAAATACTCGATGTAAATATATTAAAACTGGTTCGTTTGTTTGTGTGTACATTTTCAATGTACATATACTGTAGGGACATACACATACATGCGAATATATCTATACGTACATACACAATGTCCATACATATGTTTGCATGAACCTTAGTATGAAAAGTAACAAGCCAAAAATGTTATAAGGTCTGTTTCCCTCCACCACGTGTATACAACCACACACACATGCATACATATACACTCTCGAGCACACTCATTGGGCATCAGGAGAGAAAGTGTGCTCAGTAAACTGTACTCAGAGCACTCCGCTGGCGGCCTGACTGCCTGTTTGCCTTGCTGCCTGACTGTGTTTGCTTCGAGCCAGCTCTCTCTCTCTCGGTCTTGGTATCGCACTCTCGCTCTCTGTGTGTGCTAGTCTCTCATTCTCCACACACACAGACACACATATACACGCACACACTTGCGCACTCAACGCATACAGAAGTCTGGCGCTAGCCAGGCTGGGCTATGAAGCACAGTAAGGCAGAGACGGCTATTCAATTCAATAGCCTTTGCATTCGTTGTTGGTACTCTCTCTGTGTGTGTTTTCAATCAAGCGAGCGGCGCGCGAACCTCATCTTTTCCGCATTGTGATACCAACAAAAACACATTTACTGCAATAAAGCTGCGTTTTGTGGCGTCGTTTGTTTATTTTTTACTAACTAAAAACAAACAAGCAACAACAACAAAAACAACAACAGCAACATTAAGAAGCTCAGACTCGCGTTACGTTACGTTTTACCGTTTTCCGTTCGCTATTACGCCGATTCGCCGTAAGAATCGTTAACATTTTGTGGCGTCTGACGGCTCCGCTTGTTACATACATATACGCATACATACGTACATATTGTGTATGTGTGTATGTACATATATTACATACATGTATGTAGTATAATAATCAATATAACGTACATATATACCTAGAATAAAACGAATGCAAGTTGGAACTGGCTTTCAACTTACGTATTTTAACAATTGTATTTGTGTTGTGTGCAGTGCAAGAAGAAGAAAGAAAAGAAAAAGCAGCAAAGGACATAACTACGAATACCTTGAAAACAATTAAAACATTAAAAAATAAAAAACACATCTGATCGGACCCCCTCCTCAGACTTCAATCCAAACTATGGAACACTTTCATCAAATACAGGTAAGCTTAACTGCACACATACAAACTTGCATACGTACATACACATACACATACATTCGCACACACACACGTAAACATGTCTGTATGTATTTATATTTGCACAAACTATTCTGTATTTCGCTCACTTCTCGTCTAGTTAAAGATTTTTTCCCGCCAACAACAAATAAAATCGCCAAACACTCGCAACTTTAATTTTAAAATATTCATATGTACATACACATAAGCATACATACATCTATCGGGGTACATAAAGATGTACGGCGTTGAATGTATGTATGCATAATGGGAGACGCACGAGAGAGTATGGAAATTTTACAATGGCCGAGTTGAGTTAAAATCTCAATGCACACGTGTGTGTTATGTGTCTGAGCATATGTCACACATACATGCAAATGTAAACTGTATGTGTGCATTTTGCTAAGTATTCTTTGCGTACATGCAGGCATACATGAGTACATCTAAACTTGCATATGTACGCAATATGTATATATAAATATATATATATAGATAGATAGATTGATATAGAATATATATATATATAGATATAGATATATGTATATATATAGATATATGTATATATATAGATGTATATACATATATAGATATAGATATAGATATCCATACGACGCTATGCGTATGTACATTCGGATGTTTGCATATATTAAGAGCAAAATTTTTATTTTGCGTGCGCATCTATGGTCGCCATTTTTTATTTTATTTTGTTACTGGTTCGGTATTTACTTACACATATATATATATATTTATATGAATGTTGCTAATTGAGAACTCAGCTGAAATTGCACAGCATATATATGTATATATATATATATATATATATATATATATATATGTATATATATATAATGTACATATAGTTCAACATTATAAAATTGGAAATGGCAGTTGCCTTGATTTTATAAATGTTGAACAAACAGAGACACTTCGATGTGCATGTGTGTGACATATAGAAATACAAATTTACTAATGCCATGAAAAAACTTGAAATTCATATGTATGTATTCACATACAAACGCAACATCGGAGCTTGCGTAATCTGAAATTAGCTGTATGTACATATAAACATTTATGTATGTATAAATGGATGTATGTATGCGTAATGTGCCCCATGTGAATTATTTTCTTTGTATTGTATATTGTCTCTTGCGATGAGAAGACAACTAAAACTAGTCTGCATATATGTACACACATGCATACATTTCTGTGTGTGGTGTTTGTGTAGAAACTTGAAATGTTTTGTTAGTTCCCTCTCGCTCTCTCTCTCTCATTGTGTACTCAACACAACAATATTTTTTGATTTGTGTGTATATGTTTCTCAGTGAGTATGTATATACGTATTTACATCGTAAAGAGCTTTTTCTTAGTTTCTCACGAATCCAGCGCATACATTCATACATACACATGCACAGACTTACATACATGTGTATAGCGTTTTTGCATGTGTGTTGCTAAGACATCCCTGGTAAGGAGAGAATAAAACAGCCGATAAATTGGTTCATGAACCATATGAACCTGTTCGTTATTCAAAACGTGACTTATTTATAAACCCCACTCTCAGTTGTTGCGTCTTTGGGCGCTAACAAAGGAAATCGCAAACAGCTGATTGCTTTGACAAAACATTTGCAATTTGTTGTTGTTTATATTTTCGTGCTCATACGTACGTCGTATCTGTGTCTGTATGCACACACAAATATTATGTATATGCTCCCCCCCAATACATACAACAGCTTGTTTACATTTTCTACGCATTAATTGCTAATAAGAGACGGCGGCATACGTACAAAAGTGAATGGAACCATTGAGAATTAGAACATGCATCACAGATGTTTGCTCCAACCACTTGGAGCGAGCTACTCTCTCTCATGCACTCCTACTCTCATGCTCATGCGCGTTTTCCCTGTATACTTACATAAACATGTTCGTGTGTGCGTGCGTGCGCGCATTTTTGTGTATGTATGCGTGCGTGCGCGCCTCTTTGTGTGTATGCATGTGTGCGTACATGTGGTTGTCTGAGCGTGACAGCCGCTAGCTAGCGTCATCAGCCAGCCGCCCCAGCCAGCGATGATCGTTTTTGGCGCCAAACGGCAAACGCCAATCGTAACTTTGCAAAGATCTTTTACGATTTGTTTACTGGTTCAAAATGCAATTTCTTGTTGCTGCAAAGTTTTTATGTGTTGTGTTGTATTATTTTAATTGCGACTATTCTTTGAAGAGTTGTTTGCACATATGCATATATACATATACATATATGTATGTGTATATCTATATATATATATATGTATATATGCATAGAAGACTTCGGGCTTTTTCTATTAAATATCGTCAACTCATTAAAATTCAATTTTT
The DNA here is from genome assembly GCA_035044025.1 of Drosophila paracracens. NCBI lineage: Eukaryota > Metazoa > Arthropoda > Insecta > Diptera > Drosophilidae > Drosophila > Drosophila paracracens. The sequence continues at coordinate 239,411 of JAWNMN010000487.1, forward strand.
TGAATGTTTCTATCGATTTTATGAGCAAAAAAATTTGCTAATGTAACTAGCTGATGTATGTATTTATGTGTGTGTATGTATTTATTCAACTGTCCTAAATTGAATGAATGTTAATATTTGTAAGTTTGTAATTGATTGTGAGTGCGACGCCAGGGCGATAGATTTTGTGTAGCAACTACCAGTAGTTTTCGTATTGGCCTCGCACTTGCAATTGCACACACATTCATTTCACACCCCACACAAAAAAGAGACACACACACCTATTCATAACAACAACAACCACAACAACAAACTATTGATTAGCAAACAATTCAACACTATCAGCAGCAACTGGCTGCGCAGCAACAACAACAAGCGGCTGCCGTACAACAGCAACAGTTGCAGCAACATCAGGTGGTTGTCCAGCAGAATCAGCAGCAGGCGCATCAGAATAGCTCCAACACCACTGCCGGCGTTGGCCAACAGCTATTCACATATAAAATGGCCAGTAGTTTCCCCAATCCAGCCACGACAATGGCACAGGTTGTTGCCACCTCAAATGCGGGCACCACCGGCTACGATTACCGTCTAAATATGGCACAGGCAGCCGCCGCTGCTGCAGTGCCCGGCTCCCAATGGTGGTACTCGGCTGCCAATCAGGGGCAGGTGGATGCCAACACAGCTGCACAGTTGCAGCAGCAACAGCAGCAGCAGCAGCAGCAACAACAACAACAGCAACAACAACAGCAGCAGCAACAACAGCAACAACAACAGATGCAACAACAGCAACAGCAACAGAATGTCATCAATTCGGCAGTGAGTACAATTTACAAATATAATAATACTGATCCCGAATAATATTGCACTGCATTAATTTGTTGTTTAATTTTGTTTTGTGTCCGTATTTCTTATTATTAGACACCCATGGTCAGAGGAGGCAAAGCTGATGCGAAACCCCGAGGTCGAATGACCGCATACGCATACTTTGTGCAGACTTGCAGAGAGGAGCACAAAAAGAAGCATCCCGACGAGACGGTCATATTCGCTGAATTCTCACGCAAATGCGCTGAGCGATGGAAGGTTATTATATAATTTATTTATTTATTTGTGTTTATCGCGTTGTATTTATATACCACAACTATGTAAGAATCGAATCTAACAAATATTCTTTCTTCTCTGTGTGTTGCATGTATTTAGACAATGGTTGACAAGGAGAAGAAGCGCTTCCATGAAATGGCTGAAAAAGACAAGCAACGGTACGAGCAGGAAATGCAAAACTATGTGCCGCCCAAGGGCACAGTTGTGGGACGCGGAAAGAAAAGAAAACAAATCAAGGATCCAAATGCGCCAAAACGTTCATTGTGAGTTCGTAGCAAAATTTATCATACTAACATTTACAAATAAGGAACAAAAATTCCAAAAACTAGAGACGCATATTATTTAGTGCGCACTTGAATGTAAATGGCTAATGATGATTAATTTTTGTTTTGTTTATTTGTTTGTTTGCTTAATTAGGTCTGCGTTCTTCTGGTTCTGCAATGATGAAAGAAATAAGGTGAAGGCTCTTAATCCGGAATTCGGTGTTGGTGATATTGCCAAAGAGCTTGGCCGCAAATGGTCTGATGTTGACCCCGAAGTCAAGCAGAAGTACGAATCGATGGCTGAGAGGGATAAGGCACGATATGAGCGGGTGAGTCCTCCGTCCAACAATATACACACTCTGTGTATGCTCAAAATATATTTAATAAATCGCATTTATAAATGTGTTGCTTGCTTGTTTGTGTGTTTCGTAGGAAATGACCGAGTACAAGACAAGCGGGAAAATTGCCATGTCAGCACCCTCGATGCAAGCGTCGATCCAGGCGCAGGCACAAGCAGTACAGAAAGCCGCGTTACTTGCTGCAGCTGCCCAACAACAGCACCAGCAGCTGGATGAGCAACATGACGACGATGATGGCGACGGTGATGATGACGAGAATCAATAGGTCTAGCAGTAAAATACTCTTCACTATTTATACACTATCGTTGGTCATCACGAACAAGGAATCATAATATCGTTAGTTAATCTATTATCAGGTTAACTAATGTGTGTTATCTATATACATATATATATGTATATATATATATATGTATATGTATGTGTATACCACAAGTATATATTGATTGAAAAAGAAAAAACAAACAACATATATATATAAATATATGAATATAATATTAATTTTTTTTTTTATAATAATAAGTAATCAAATTTCCATGAATTACTGAAGGAGAAAATCACAAAGAAACCTTTTATAAGTTTTATTTTAAGAACATAATATTTAAGTATATGGTTAGATTAAAATGGCATTACTCTGTCTGCAAATCTTATTTTTGTGCTTCAATGATAAGTTTCTCCTAAAACACTAAGATCGAATTATTTTATAACTTGAAGAAATCCATTATGTCATTCTCAGCAAACGTTACCACTAAAACATACAAACATATGTAAATACATATTACGTATATTGGTACATATTTCCCATTTATTAAAGTTAGATGATTCACCAATAATGAAACTAAAAATAATGATGCGTTTACTCATTCGAGTTGCAACTACTCAATGAAACGTGATAATTTGAAATACTTAACTCAGTGGCGGGTGATATCTCTCTACATATTTATGTATATATATAAATACATATATACACACACACACTTACACTCAAATACTTCTACATATATATATATAAATATATATATATATATATATATTTGTATATATATATATATATGCGTATGCATATGTGCATGTTACGAAATATGTATTTATCATAAAATTTCAGACTACGGAAAATACTAAATTATTGCAACGGATATACTGTCGGCATTTAAAAAAAAAAAGAAGAAAAAAAAAGCATTTTGTCAATATATCAAAAAAGAAAACGAAATCGAAGTATAAATTATATATTTATCGTGCAAATTGGAAAATCTGGCACTATTCAACATTCGCGAATGTGGAAAAATATTGCCAATTGCAACGCCGCCGCGCCTCTTTCCAAAACCTTTTCCTTTGTTTTGTAACAATTTTTGTATTTTTTTTTTTTAAATATATGTATATCTGATTAGATTTTGGTAAGAATTCCTCCATATAAATTGAATTTGCCAGCGAGTTGGACTTGTTTTTCTGTGTAAATACATATGTATACATAATTGAATGTTAGATATCCGATATAGTCGCCGGCATAAACTAATAAAAAAAAAAAAAAAAAAAAATACAACAAATATATTATGAATATTAAGGAAATGGTATGCTTTAGGCTGTTAAACATAGTCGAGTACTTGTATAATGCAAGCAACACTCGGATACTTGACAACACATCAGCCAGCAGTTCTGTTTGCTGTCTGTCTTGGCCATGTAAATGTACATACATATTGGAGTATTACTTAAACCATTAGCGCTTATGCTAATCTCAGGTTGATCCTGAACACAAGTATATAACTACCAGCTAGATCAGATGAACACTAGTAGAAAGTATTGCTATGGAAGCGATCCTGATGATGAGCCTTTTAGGCAGGCCAATTAACACATATGCACACATACATGTATACACACCCACACACATACTAACACACACATATATGTATGTATATATATGTATATACGATAGAGTAAATTATGCTTTTTTGCACAAAACAAACAACCAATTGAAAATAAGTAAGTCTCTTGATGCAGGGGCTACTTCCATTTGCGAAATACACACATAAATGTATACAAATATCGAAAGAGATCTGAAAAATATATCATATACGAAATCTCAGACAAACAAACTTCCTAAAATCGAACACACATTGTTCGTTTGTACTAGTTGGATACATATTAGTTAGACTATGGCGTGACAAGCAGATTCATATTCGAGAGAATAGCAACAGCAACAATAGCAACAACAACATATTGTCGGTAACATAATGCTGTTCCTTCGTTAAGATTACCGTACACCTGTTGATGGTCACGTTATATACCTCAAATGTATGTACATATATATATTCATTTCATAACTTCCTCTGTTCCTTAATATTATTTTGCCAGAAAACAACTCGCCACCGAGATGATATAAATAGATGTGTAGAATACCACATATATAGAGAATATATATATATATACATATATATATATATATATATAATAATTTTCAATTAAACATTAACTCCTTACTTCATTTACTATGAGAATTCCAGTTCCCCGTGCTTGTTATAAGAAAGTCAACTAATACAAATAAACGTTTAGAAAACTGATGCTTTGTTCTTAGTATATTTCGAACTATATCTATACGTTCTGATTAGTGGCACTGCTCCAACATCGGTTCTGTATAAACGCATATACAATTTTTCCTTAAGCAATCCCAAATTCAAAAACCTTTTTCATAATACCTTACACTATTTGAAAATAACGAAAAACAAAAAATGAAAGGAATGAAAAGCAAGGCATTACAAACAGTTTTTGGACTACATTTTATGTATATGTAAGTGTGAATTACATTAGCGATACTATGGTAGCGACTAAGGTATTTTTTTTTTATTTAATTTTTTTCTATGAATTTACACAATCCTGTAAAAATAGTTGAAAATAAATATGATTTAGCTAGATGTATGCTTATGAAGGTAAATTCATCAGATTTCATTATTCGTTTCTAAGCCATTTCAGAAAAGCAAAAGGAAAACATCAAATTAAGATTTTCTTTTTTTTTTCATTTGGTGTCCGTGTATGGAGAAGGCTACAAAATGTACTTGCCTAGTACATGATTCATGAGAGAGAGAGACAGAGAGATACGTTGAGCTGCTTGCTCTCCTCTATTCGGTCTACGCAAAGAAATTACATTTAAGGATGGGGCTCAACTTTATACAGCCTCGACTTAGTCAAAATTCAACTGATAATAAAAATCAATGCATTTTTGGTTATGGTTTAGTATCTAGATGAAAACTGCTGCGTTTCAATTTGGAAGCAGCGATTGTCGTTCAAAATTCATTTCAAATTTTACCCGAAAGAATCACAAGTATGGAGTGGGGACAAAATGTCTAGTCATAACATTTCGTAAAAATATTCACATTAACAAGAATGATCTCAAACACGCCAGGTTATATAGAAACAGACGGACAGACGGTCATGACTATATAAACTCTACTAGTGATTATGACTAAGAATATATATACTTTCTGTGGTCGGGGATATCTCCTCACGGCATAATTATGTTGTCCTTTGCAAATGTATAATAACTTATGAAAGAAGTTATTAATAAAAATTACTGAATAGTTTATTTATTTATTATATGGGTTATTTTTGCTCTTATGCGGTAGTGTTAGTTGTTGCTGTAGTGTTAGTTTTTGTGTCTGCCGATACGCATGTCTCAGCTGACTGCTCAGGACTACAAATCTATATATCTTAATCTCTCAGATAACAGCGGTTACACTCAAAGAACTGTCTTAAACAACTAACAATGAATGCCGAGCTTGTGCTGGGTGTGAAATGTGTATGTATTATATATGTGTGTGAGTGTGTATGAAGATGAGGGTAGAGTTTACGATCATTATCAATAAATACATTTTTATGATCATGAACTTATTCATAATGTTATTATTATTAACTATATTTTAATATAAATTTGACGCATTGAACATCAGGTCTTTACATCCAGAGCTCGCCGCCACAAATTTCCAGCACCATCTTTTTTCGGAAGTACTCCATATTCTCCTGCGAAAAGGTTAGCGGTTTGTTGCGTGTTATGTATTCGGCGAACATGCAGCTGAATACGCCACAGTCGCTGCCATTCGTCTGATGTGGCACATCTTTGACATTTTCAATTATAAAATCACTGGTGTCGAATGGCTTCTTGCGTTTGTCCAGCGACTCCTCCCGCAAATATCTCTCGAGGGCGTTCAACACCTCCCAATTCGGCTTACCCATTGAATCATAAAAGTGAATGGTCTTGTTCTTCATATGTATAATGGCCATGCACCAGTGCACGTTGCTCACATGCACCGGCACCGGAATAATATCTTTGCTGAAGATATCAACCTTGCGAGTCCAGCGTCTCACATTGTTATAGCCCTGCAGCAGGCGCGGCACAAAGAATGTATTCATTGCATAAACACTGGGCAGTGTATCCTTGCGTTGCGAACGATCGGTTAGTAAATTCATGTAGAAATTAATAACTTCATCGTTCAGCCAAGCGCTGCCAGTCAGTGTGCGAATGTCTTCGCGTTTAATGCTTAGGCTAAATTTCGAGATGAGCACCTAGAGAAGATACATTGACATACAGTTAATTTGTACATATATGCATATGCCATAAGTAAAGAAATATGGCCATGAATTATTCACCTTATCCGACTTGCCATATATCAGCTCATTATACTTCTTTTGATGATCATCGGTGAGTGGTATCAATTCTGTCTTGCTATCCTCTTCCACAGACTCCGGCTGTTTTTCCAACACAAACAATGTTTGCGTTAGGAAGCGACGTTTGGTCAGTGATTCACGCAGTTCCTGCTCACTAGCACGCCGCTCCTCAGTTACCTTCTCAGCTCTGTAGCATAGTTGGTAATTAATTAGTCAAGCACACTCAATTTGAACTATCTACTACTTACTCCTGAATTACAAGGTGCTTTGTATGGTTCGTCTCCTGGTACACAAAATCGCATTTCTCCTTGAAAAGTTCCACGTAGTTGTCGGCAAAATATATGGATGTGCTATGGCGCTGCTGAACAGCTTTAGTCCGAGACAAGTTTAGCATCGCCAATTGTGTGCTGTAAGGATAGAATGTACTTGAATTTAACTTTCTGGGCTTTTGCGGCTTGGGATTTTCTATTTACTCGGTTTCGCGCAGTCCATTCTGGTCATAATCTTTGGCCATCGACTTGGAAATATCATTTGGAATGGTTTTGTCGGTAATGTTGGCGCCCAGGCTGTAGCATTGTACAGTTTCATGCGTCAGCGGTTTTTTAACCAATGGGTATACTTTCTGTTTTTGCTCCTGCTGCTGCAGGAACTTGGCATACTGGGCGCGCTCGGAGGTGATGGGCGCATGGGGCTTGCCTTGTATGAGATCCCGCTGCCATTCGCCGCCATGTGGACTGATACTCTGCAGTGATGCCAATGGCTGTGGCTTCTCACTGTCAGATGTTATGGGGCGGCGCGTTACCGAACGCTCACGATCGTGCAGGAACAGATTGTTGATTAGGTTAATGTACTGTTTGTGTTCGTGGCGCTGCTCCTCTAGCCTTACCACACTGTTCCGTATGATGCCCTTAGCGTACATGTTGCCGGCATGCCCGTTTAAACGTGCATCCGATGACGAACTGCTGCTGGAGGGGCGTGCATAATTCAGATTGGCTTGAAAGCCATTTGTACCGAAACGCACTGCATCCTCCGTGTACAGCATATTCGGTCTTGCCACTGAAGCACCGCATACAAATTCATTATGCGATGGTGACACGGTACTCTCGCCGAGACGATCTGCAAATGCTTGATACATTTTGCTTTCATTGTGATGCTGCTCCTCAGTATCGGACAGATCGATACTAACGGGAATTTGAGTGTTGCGCACTCGCATATGTCGTGTCTGCGGTGCACTAAATATTGAGAGGCGCTTTTGTGTCTGATTGCCGTTATTCTCCTGGTGTTGCTGCTGCTGCCTTGAATTCGCCATGTTGCTGTAGTTATCAGCTGTAATGTATTTATAAAAAAAATAATTATAATTATATTCGATCAGTTTCATTATTTGTACACCTTGAACAAATTTCGATTTCCGATAGCAATAAATGAGACAACTTTGAAGGCAGAATCTGCTAATTAATATCGATCTCACTCGACTACAAGATGCTTACTTGATTATTTTGCCTTGTCTCTTTCATTATCCGTACAAAACATATTTACATTTCTTTCTCTTTCCCCCATTAATATTTGCTCTTCTTTCCCATGTCTCGCTATGTAGTTCGAATATAATTCTTTTGAACTCAATATTTTGTATTAGACTAGTGTTGATCTTAACATTAGCTCAACGTTAATACTCACCGTCATTCGGCATAAATTCGGGAAATGTATCATCCACACGACGATATTTGAATATACGTGGTGATGTGGTATCCTTGTCTTGATAGCTGAAACAACATTATTATTATTAGTACATTTTACATTAGTAATAATTCGGATGAGGTGTCAATGCGTTTAAAAAAGAAGAAAGAGTATAGTATGAAGAAATTAAGTAGATGGATGTATATTTATTGATGATACTAGATAGATACAAAGGTTTATCATTTAGATTTTCATATTTTATATATATTATATTATTATTTTTATACCTTCGCTTGACTTTGGCGATGCGTTCCCTGTTCTCGCAATCAATGTTGGCTGGATCCTGGGCGTTGCTTTGGCGGCCCAGAAACCAATGACGTAACTTGTTAAATAGATCAAAGCCCATCGGATCGTGATTGACGTCAATAAATCGGTTTACACTATCGATGTTGGACACCAAATCGGCAATTTGCTGATCAATGCTCTTGAGCAATGCAGTCGAATCCGAGGATGCTACTTCAGATGTATTCAATTGTTTTTCGCTTTGGAAATATTCGCGCACCTCGCCGAGTTTGCGCTGTAGCACTAGAGCGCTCCACAGACTGTCTTGCTTACGATTGCTGAGGATCTCGCCAATGAAATCCGCGGTACGCTGTATGACAGCTAAGCGCTTATCCAGAGCATCCACTGACGATGGCTGCTCGGCTGGTACTTCCTCTGCTGTTGTTGTTACGAAGAAAACGTTCCGTTGTTTCCGTTGTTGATCCGGCTGTTGTTCCGTGTCTGCTGGCTGGTAATAAATGGGAATATCGTTCGGCTGCTGCTGATGCAGCGCATCAGCTGGAAATTGGTATGATTCGTGCGTCAGCGTATCACCTCCAAATGATGAGTTTGACTCGCCTATGGGTAGATGAGGGCCAGCGCCAGAGCCAGATTCAGATACAATTGTCATAAGGGCCGCATTCCAATCGAAGCCATTGAGTGACAACGCCTGCTCTGGACTCCAAATGGTTCCGGTGCCCGCCACAGTTGCTCGATTGTTGGGCAGTATTTTGGCTATGTTTTACGCACACTGTCCTTAAAGTGTGCAATACGGGCTAAACTGCAACCACAGCAACACCACCAAAGATAACACAAAAATAAAACAAAGTTAGGAAGAACTCAACTTGATGATTGCCAATTCGCGTGGCCGCCATTTGGTTGTGGCTTCTACGGCACTTGATTGTAAATTTTGCGACAAGCGACGGACACTAATATGAAGCAACTTAGCGCTTGCTGCCAACTAATATACATGCAAATCCGAACACAATCAATTATATTTAGACAAACAAAAAATTTGCAACTTGACAGAATTTAATGCCGGCAGACGCTCTCTTTACGACACTCTTCGAAATTGTCGCCGCCATTGCCAGCGAATACAGTAAATGATAATTCTCATGCAACACTAGTAAGCATGTCCCAACTTACCAATTGCCTTCCTGTTTGTCGAATGCAACAATTTGAAACAATAAATTATTTGCAATTGAAAACTATATTGCGAGGAACGTAGCGTGCTGGCGGACATTCAGATATATCGGCACAAAGCGATATATACTCGATAATACCACAAAAAAATACCATGAAAATATACTGAACGTATTTCCACAACTCTATTAAGTAATTAACTTTTATCATATATATAATACAAATATGTCAATTTTATTTTATATATCTTATTTTGTATGCAAATGTTCTTATTAAGAAAATAACTTTGAAAGTTAATATAAATCAATGAAGCAGTGAACAGTTACTTTTTGCCTATCGATTCACGATTGTCCGATAATTAACACTTATTTGCCATCAAGAATCGAAAACAAAAATGCGCGGTTTTATGCTTATAAAAATGAAATCTTGGTAAAGATTAGGTTTGCAGCGATTATGCTACAGAGTTCTTTATTTCACCACTTAAAAAAGGCATGCTTGTTAATCCGTTAATCCTTGCTTTGGCAACAGAAAAACAAAAAATTCCACAACAATGTTGTGGCGCCGTATAAAGCGCCCGCCAAACCAACAGTTGCCTGAAACGAGTAGTGCACAACTACCCAATGGGCGAGGGCGCCCCAAATGAGTATGAGCAGGCCATTGGTGAAGTGGACGGGCCGTCGTATCGCCGTCCAATTGGCCCGTGTCATGCCTAACTGGAAGACCATCTCTTGGAGAAAGGCGGTGACTACCTGGCCAAAGCCCAATAGCACAGCTGAAACGCTCAACAGCAGCTTCGACGTGGAGAAACTAATAACTGATGGAGATTTTGATTACAGGTAAGTTCTGATTATTTAAAGTTGAGATGAGAAATGCTTACAAATCAGCGCCATACACTTGCAGAGGCTGCCCAATGTGTACCACTGTAGCTTGCGCTTGTAAAGGCTCGACCCGAAGCGCGGTGTCATCAAGGAGAAGCACATCCACGGAAAGGCCAGCAGCGAGAAGAGGAATGGAATTTCAGCATTCTTCAACGCATGATGGCTAACCGCCAATCCGGGCAGCACAGTCAGGCACATAACATAGCTGAAGATGTCCGCGGAGATCAGGAGCGTGCTCGCATATAGCTGAGGCACCAACAGCGCCTGCTGCAGCGGCATCGCGATCTTATCCAGTAGATTCCACCACAAATGCGATGTGACCGCCCGGGACAGGCGGCGGATGCGATGCTGCAATGCAAGAGAGAATATCGGAGACATTGCAGATATTTACATAAGTCAAAATCAAGTAAGCTCTAAAAATGTAATGAGCCAACCAGTTAGCCAAGGTAAAAGTAACATAACGGCTAGCAAGCAGGGCAAAAAGAAGCAGCGCAAAGCACAAACAAAAAAATGTTTGCCTATTTAGTTGTTGCTGCTGCCCGTGAACGTAATGGACGAAAATCACCATCCGCTGAAAGAGCACGAGAGACTGATCCTTGACTTTGACAAGCCAAGTGAAAGTGATGCAAAGAAAAATGATTTGTTTTTGTTACTTAAGTCTTTTTTTTTTTGTTTTTGTATATTTTTGCAATTGAAAAACGGCTGTTAAAGAAAATTATAAATGTTTGCTGCCACATCTGACAAGGAAATTGTACCCTGTGTATATAAAAATGGTTGAAAATAACATAAGTTTGGCAAATGCTCTTATATATGCTATAGACACATATCAAGAATAGTTGTTGTATACGATTCCCAAAGGTCCGGCTTTGATTTTCTGAAACAAATTTCAACAGCATCCTTATTTACCAGAAATTTCAATGAAAGTGGATATTCATATTAGGATTAGAATATCTCCTAGTTGGGCACTCTCGACTTCTACTGTGTTTGGGGCAGAATTTGTACAAAAAACGAATTTCAATAAAAAAATCGTGTTTCCATATTTAAACACATTCTACTAATTAGGAGTAGGGCTGTTCTCTGATCATTAATCAATCAGTCAGTCAGTCACTTAATCAATCAGTGAGTTAGCCAATCAATAATCGGTCAGATGAATAGAGCCGCATCGTACTTACCAGATTCGCGTATGCCTCGGGCAGCGGTGAAGAACTGCCGGTACCGGGGGGATTTATTGGATTCTGCGGATAGAGTCGACCATTCGAATGGGACTTGTGGAGTACTTGTGACTGTGTAATGTTGTAAGTATCGATGGTGGCATTGCTGGAACGCATTATGGAGACTGTCTCATCCTCTTCAGGTATGATCTCCATTATCTCAACGCCATTGGGATTCATATAGGTGACATATGCCTCATCCGTGGCCAGCATATAATTGCTGTGCGTATCGAGTACAGCGGCGGCCACAGCTGCCACTGGCCCCGATGAGCCGGACTGAGTTGTGCCGGTTATTTCTGTGGTCGAATTGCGCCATGAAATCGCCATCGTATCGAGTCCATCCAGTTGATCGGCCACAAAGTTGGCCGCCAGTGCACCACGCAATGGCAGCGCGCCGAAACCGGTCTCCGCCTTGATCACCGATATGCGCTTGGTGGTGAAGGCATCCTCCCGACGCTTGGTAATTATAAGGCTCAATGGTATCAGGTTTACCAGCATCGCTGACATCAGGACTATCGACTGTGCGGTCCCATATAAAGTCCGCAGGCTGGTGAAGACGAATGAGAGGAACAGCTGGCAGAAGGCCTCGCCACACAGATGTATTGTTTTGCGCACATACTTGTCCTCGCGCGGACGCACTGCCTCCAGTATCACGTGCGTCTTCCACAGATACAGACTGGAGCCAATACCTTAAACGACACACACACAAACACACGTACAAACCCTTCCAATTGCAATCATAATAAAAATGTGATTGGCAACTCACCAGCAAAGCAGCCGTAGAAGACAATCGCAACGGTTTGAGTGGTGGTGGTGACAACCACCCAAGCGGATGAGAAGAATATGCCGCTGATCATCAGCGATAGACATGCAATCAATGTGGCCAGCAGAAACATTCGTCTATATTGATTCGTCTCGCGCGATCGTCCGCTGTACTCTGTGTCCAGATGTTCCATTATGGAGCGGCATAGCTCACCAGTTGCCTGATAGACGATCGCTGGCCAAATGCGCAGCACTAGATCCTTGTCCGATTCGACAACGTTGCCATACAAATACGCCGGCGTTGCCAGAAAGGCCTTAGAGCGGACACACAGATTCAGAGAGATAGAGAGAGTAAGAGAGAGAGAGAGAGAGGAAGAGAAAGAGAGAAGGAGAGATAGACTAAGTACGCTACAGAGAGCACTTGCATAAGTGAGAGTGTGTGTGAGAGACAGCGAGAGAGTTGACTATTTACGTGTATGGCAAAACCGCAGAGCATGTACTTCTGTTGTATGTGCTTCTTGACCACTCGGCGCCGTTGGACACCGGCTGTGGCGCGAGCACCGGCGCGACGAACGGGGGTGCCACCACCAGCAGCAGCAGCGACTGTTGCCATTCTTTGCTCCTTGCCAATCGCAGTGATGTTAATAATAATAGTACTGAGTTTTCTGCTTTTGCTCCTCCCTTCTCTTCTTCTTCTTTCCAGTGGGGGTGATCCGATTTGTAATCCGATTTGCTTTTCGTGTGGAATTTGTGTATGTACTGTGTCTACTGTGGTGCTGTATGAGGCGCGTCGTCTGCTCGTTAGCATTCATCATTTTACCAAACCGAAAACTCGTTTAGATAATGGCAAAAAAACTGTGATAATAATCGCGCTTATCACATTGAAGATATCTACATACAAACATGCACAGACTGTTGCACAAAGTGTATCTATCCGTAAGCGCGTTTGTGTGTGCGTGGGTGTATCTATCCGTATGTGTGTGTGTGTGAGTGTCAGAGATTAACGTCACATACCTAACATGTATATACATAACATGCATACATATGTTAAAGAGTTTCTCTTCTCTGACGCCGTTTGCCTTCCTGGAGAGGATTATGTTTATGACCACTACACACTGCAGCTGATCATCAGATATCACCGCAATCTGATAAGGCGCAGCATAGGAACCGGTGATTTGGAGTCATTTCGAATGAACTGAGTTCATCTTCATCACAAATGTATGTTTGTACGTATGTACATATGTAAGTGTGTATGTTTGTATATTTTGAATGTACCTTCCTGCCACAGAATGTGTCATTAAATTGTGGTATTTCAGTAGGTTCACTCACAAAACGGTGTCCAAATCTTAAGTTTTGAACTGATAAATTGAAATTTAGAAATGTAATTTCCTTGATATTTAACTCACAAGCTGACTAAATAATAAGTATTTCAAATTATTCAATAGGTTTGAATTAAATACAGATTAATCAAAGATCTATTACTTATATTATAAGAAATCCATCATTAAATAGTATCGCTTACAAATATTTCTGTCTACTTAGATCTATAAGTATTTTCGCAACAATCCAAAGAAATCTAAGCTGATTAAAATGCATCCTTAGGGATATCAGAAACTATTATAAAGAACAATTCTAACATAGCTTTTCGGAAAATTTTGCTCCAGATCATTGTATAAAGAGAATAAAGTTTCATACACTAATACTTTAATCAGCAGTGAAATTTGAGGAAAGGATACAACTTTTTTTTTTATCATAACATTAACAAAAAAGAATGAATGATGCAATCTTAGTGATTCATACTTGTTGTTGATGTCTCTGATATAAGAGCAGGTATGTGGCACAATGTATATAATACTTATAAATAATATAGATAGGAAAAAAAAAAACCCGCGCTGGCCACCCGGGGGGGACTCATCCGATATTTACAACCACACGTCCACATCCACAACCACAACAACCAACAACTGTCTGTCGTGTTTATCAGCAACGCCTATATCTATACCTACATCTATATCTATATCTATATATATCTATATCTATATCTATACACACTTCCGTTTCACATCCGCGGACAGAGACAGCGAGACTGAGTGCGAAACTGACAGAGGGTGGGAGGCGGCGACCATTGGGCGTGGCAGGTGCGCATTCGCACAGCTGATTTTATTGCTTTACAACTGTTTTTTGTTGTGACGTTAAGCCAAACGTTTTTTTTTTTATTTGCGCTGTATATATATATATAAACTAAGTCAGGCAGAAGATGACGGATGGCGAGATAGGGCCAGCTTCATAATTTAGGTGCTAGGTTGTTCGATAAGCCGCAGCATCCGCTGTCTGGAAATCTGCTATATAATAAGGTGTGGGTAACGGCAGCAGTTCATACAACGATCGACCGAAGTTAGCCACTGGCAACACGATGACGACCACAACAAACAGAACAACAACTACGATGACTGGCAACTCGGTGCTATTATTTTGTGCCACGCTGGTGAGTTCTCAATGCAGCAAAGCTACATACCAATAATGTGGAATAAACTAACCGTACCAATACCAAATTTTCAGCTGATGAGCATGTCCTGCGGCATCCTGGCCCAATCAGATGTTTGGAGCGAGACAACAACCGTTAGCGAAGGAAGCGGCTGGGAAGTAACAATTATCAGCACAGATTTGCCCGAGTATACAACCATAGCCGAGGAACTAACAACTCCGTACATTGAGGCAGTTGATACAACAACAGCAATAAATACAGAAGATGGCGGCATAGAGACCACGCTCAGTCCCAACGAGCCAGAACCGGAGCCGGAGACCACTGTACAACCTAATGAGGTTCCATCCAATGCCGGTCCCGGCGGCCAGGAACAGGAAGGTTCTGGCAGCCCCATTCCACAGTCCTCAACTTCTAGCCCCAGCGAGGAGCTTTCTTCTTCTCCAAGCCCCAGTGAGGAGCAGTCTTCTCCAAGCCCCAGTGAGGAGCAGTCTTCTTCTCAAAGCCCTAGTGAGGAGCAGTCTTCTCCAAGCCCCAGCGAGGAGCCGTCCACTGTGACCACTGAAGTAGAACCGATTGCACCTACGCCTCCACCCGTATTCGAGTGTAAAACCATTGGACTATTTCCGGACATTAATGGCGACTGTCAGCGCTACCATAATTGTGTGCTAGATCCACTAACCGGTGGACTGCTGAACTTAGAAATGATCTGTCCACCTTTATTGGCCTTTTCACCTAAATACGGTCGCTGTGTGCGTGATGTTTTCTCGTGTACGAACGATGAATTTGTTTGCGTGAACCCCGGACGTTTTGCAGGCACCGATGATGGTTACTACTACAATTGCGTGCTCAGCCTACAGGGTGGCTTCCACAAGTACATTGTTCGCTGCTCAGCTGGACAACGTTTTGATCCGTTGCTGGGACGCTGCTGGCGCTACGACTGGTCGCAGCTATATCCGGTACAACCGCTGGAGGACAGCGATCTGGCGGCTATCAAGCGCGAACAGAAGGAGTTCAAGGTTGAGGAGAAGCTGCGCCTGAAGGCAGCAAAACTTGCGGAGAAAAACGCGCTCAAGCAGCAGAAATTGGAGGAGAAACTGGCCAAGAAGGCGGCAAAGAAGCAGGCCAAGCAGGAAGCCAAGGAGCAGGCCAAGGGTGACAAGCCGATATCCTTGGAGAGTGCAGAATCTCCCGAGCAAGCCAGCCTTGAAAACTAAACCACTCTAATTCCAGACCAGAAATCTATGTTGGTGTATTATAGCCTAGTCTCAATTTTAGTTATGGTTGTAAAATATTTGTTTTTGTCCCCCCCCACCCCTTTCATTTTGCATGAATAAAGACAAAAGTTCTTTAATAAATAGTACTTATACCAAATGCTGATGGCCAGCAGCAGCTGAAGCACCCCGCTTATCAGCTAATCGGGCACAATCTTAACGATTGTCCAAATGTTGTTTGTGGTCGGGTATAAAAGAACCGAACCAAGTGCACACCCAGTTAGTCTGTCGAAACGAGTAACGAGTCACAAACGATACATCCAGAAAGGAACCAATCATATATATATTTATAAAGCCCCCGAAAATGTTCAACATTCAATTGGCACTTGGCGCCATTTGCCTCTTGCTGATCGGTGCAACCCATGCCGAATTCAGTCATCCGTGCAGCCACACTGGCTTCATTCCGGTCGAGGATAATGGGCAGGAATACTTCATCTGCGATAAAAACCAAAATGGTGGGTATGCCTTGAGACTTTTGACATGCCTGGACAACATGGTGTTTAACGCGGACCTTGCCAAATGTGTTCACTGGCAACGTGATGCTGACCCAGCGGATGGCGGTGACATTGAGAATCCTACCATACCACCCACAGATGCTCCTACATCTCCTGCAACCACAGCAGCTCCTGCAATCACAGATGCTCCTAAAACCACAGATGCTCCTGAAACCACAGATGCTCCTGCAATCACAGATGCTCCTGAAACCACAGATGCTCCTGAAACCACAGATGCTCCTGCAATCACAGATGCTCCTGAAACCACAGATGCTCCTGCAATCACAGATGCTCCTGAAACCACAGATGCTCCTGAAACCACAGATGCTCCTGCAATCACAGATGCTCCTGAAACCACAGATGCTCCTCCAATCACAGATGCTCCTGAAACCACAGATGCTCCTGCAATCACAGATGCTCCTGCAATCACAGATGCTCCTGCAACCACAGATGCTCCTGAAACCACAGATACTCCTGCAACCACACCTCCTCCTGCAAACACATTTGCTCCTGAACCCACGGATGCTCCTGCAACCACACCTCCTCCTGCAAACACATTTGCTTCTGAAACCACAGATGCTACTGAAACCACAGATGCTCCTGCAATCACAGATGCTCCTGAAACCACAGATGCTCCTCCAATCACAGATGCTCCTGAAACCACAGATGCTCCTGCAATCACAGATGCTCCTGCAATCACAGATACTCCTGCAACCACACCTCCTCCTGCAAACACAGATGCTCCTGCACCCACAGATGCTCCGCCGACACTTTGCGCCACCACAGGCTTTCAGCCCAAATCTGGCAACTGTTCCCAATACGTATTGTGCTATGAGATGGAAGATGAAGTACTTAAAGATCGCACCCTAGATTGTCCCGAGGGTATGCAGTTTAATCCATGGCAAAAATTTTGCGTGTACGGCTTTGATTGCAACAATCCTAATCCACAAACAAAGAAAACTAACAAATAAAAATAACCTACTGTTTCTACTGTGTAATTTTAAGCAACGCACAACTATATCAATTTTTTTTTTTGATTGTCTGTCTATATTTTGTTTCAATTTTTTTTTTTTTTTTTGGCTGAATAAATGGTATTTTAATTGATGTTAATTGATTGAAAATGAAAATGGTTCTTAAAATCGATTCGGTTCGTTTTTAATTAGAAATATTATTGGCATTGATAAGGTTACGATTCAATTCAATTTCCGTTTTATAGTCTGTCTCTCTCTCAATATCTTATCAGTGGCACTTCAAGCTCAAAGAAATATGACAATATTTGAGTGCTTAATTAAACAAGTCCTTTGTCACTTCCCTTGCACATTGCGAGTAAGTTCAGAGTTGATCCATAATGAGTATCTCGCGCTGTTGTCAGTTGGTTTCAACACTCATTTTATTGAATACTAGAGCAAAAGCTAGCATCGTACGGAATTGCAATCAATGCCAAATGATTCAAAAATCAAATCATACTAAATACAGATTTAGTTCATCAATATTTATGTATTGAACTGCTTACTGATTAATTGTTACTGCATTCAGTAGCTTAAGATTATTAACAATACTTTTTCTTAGTAAAAAGATATTTATCTTGACTTATTTTTTAAGTAAAACTTAATTGCCAAATATTAAAGATAATTGCGCCACTAAGAATTCCCCGAAACATGTAATCTTATCGTGCGTCACGATTACAATTGCCCAATGTGCGAATCATTTTAATCATTTTAAGCAGTGGTGTGTGAGGGGGGGGTTGTGGCGGAAGGTAAGGTCTGCGGTCTTAGAAAGTAATTATCTCTTAAAATAATGTGTTATATTTTATAATCGATAGAACATTGTATTTAAAAACACACATTAAATGCAATTTCCGCATATTGAATAAGAGGAAGCCATTGTGTGGTTATAATAATGTGATAATAGAGTTATTTGATTGATGAGGAGCACACATGCATACACACACACACACACACATACATACATACATACATACATGTGTGTGTGTGCTTATAGATATGGAATGTATAGAAATCTGCAATAAATATGCAATTAATTCGCACGGCGGCCACAACTCTATGAATTCTCAAATAAGTGAAAGTCGACGGTGCGCCGCCTCGATTGCATAAGACAACGGGCAACGGGCAGACGGGTGGGTTGATGAAAGTGAGGAGGGGGGTGTTGCGTCAAACGAAGACGAAGCGGGAACCGTCGCTTGGTTGGACAATTGCGCATGCGCGTAACTCGTTAACATTGTTTCAGCGCTAGTGACAATTAAAGCAGGCCGCAGCTCCAATCCCCCAAATGCCAGAAAGGCAGGCAGGCAGGCAGGCACTCAAATGCAAAATCATTCCAGCATTGGACGTAGTCCAGGCACGTAGGCATACACTATTCCCTCACTCTTTTTCGCTCCCTCTCTCTATCTCTCTCTGTGTGTGTGTGTGTGTGTGTTGCCCACCCGCCTCTCCTTGCCTGCTGATGTTGTGATAAGCGTTAGAGCAGCGCCGAAAATGAAACGTGCCATTTGGTCCTAAACGGTCATATACTACGAGCCAAATATAACTTTGCC
Organism: Drosophila paracracens; assembly: GCA_035044025.1. Lineage (NCBI taxonomy): Eukaryota > Metazoa > Arthropoda > Insecta > Diptera > Drosophilidae > Drosophila > Drosophila paracracens. The sequence continues at coordinate 258,553 of JAWNMN010000487.1, forward strand.
CATTAAGCAACTACCTATCTGTGTGTGTACATCTTCTGCCTGTATCCACACACGCATACATAGTTACACTTTTGTATCTAACAGTGATCGGTTTTTGTTCCTCACTTTCTTCAGGGCAGGTGTTGCGTTGCTGACCCAGCAAACAATTCAACTAGTCAAACAGTAAACAAATCACAAACATTTCGTGCGAACTTGTTTTTTTTTATTTATTTTTTATTATTATTGTTTGGGGACACAAACAGGGCCCACAAACAAGGCGACCTCCCTCCTGCTAAGATAAATGGCCAGATACAATTGTATTTTGTCTTTTAGCGTTGCTCAGACTCGCACTTGTTATGTAATTTGCACATTTACACGTTGTTTTCATCTTGTCGCTGTTGTTGCTGTGCCGAAACATCAAATAATTTAAGAAAGAAAAAGTTACAAAAAAATGTCAGCCAAGATCAGCATTTAAACGTTGTACAATTATGCGACTTGCCATGAAAATGGAATCGACAACAATTTCACAGTTGTTTGCGTGTACAAAAAAGGAAGGAGCTTGGCCCGTTACGTTTTTAGGGTTGGACAAGTGCAGTTACATTTGGATCTCAATATGCACAGAACTATAAGCAGAAAGATGATAATTTGAAATCATAGCAGTTATGTCAAATATTGTCAAATTTGGAGTTCCGAAAATGCGTAATGTCCAAGACTCATTGTACGTGTGAAAAATTGCAATCAACCGAATTTCAAGCTGATCAGACTTCCTTAACCGTATCGTCTTATATATAATTATAAATATTTTTAATTTTTTTTTGTTTTATAATAATTTGGATGACAGTTCTTTTTTTTTTTGTCAAATTCACCAATATTTTCATTTGCTCAGCATCCAAATCCACATATAAAACAATAGATAGTTGCCATAGGAACTACCGGTCGATAGATTAATTTATGTACTGCTAAACTATATACCTACATATATAGAAACATCTAGTTGGTTAATTAATTGTGCTTTGACTTGTCCGATTCCAAAAACAGAGGAGTATATTGGTTTTGTGCAATTATCGTCTGTCTGTTAGTATGAGCGCAACTGCTTTCGACATATTTGAAGCTGGAACTTGAAACTATATTTGAAAATATCTTCGTCTAACACAAAATGTTAAACTGTTAAAATTGGCAAATCAATAACAATATATATAATCTGAAAATCGATAAAAACCACTACTTGGACGATAGTCGGCTGTTGGTGTCCATCTTTAACGATTGATGTATATTTTAGAGCTACAGTCACCGAAAATTTTTAGCGAAGAATGGTAATACGAACATTTCCGGTCACGCCTACTTCGCCACACTACACACACAAATCGTTAAAATCTATATCCACTATAATTATAGAGCTATAGTTAGGAAATTTAAATAATAGCAACCTTTTTCAGTGGTCAGGTCACGCCCTTCCCAGCAACGTTCTCGTTGTTTTTTGTTGTAGTTTAAGTTTTTAATTATCTCAATTAGATGCCTCAATGTGCAGCATATCGTATGCCGCTTCCACTGCCATTGCCGCAGTTTGAGTTTCAGACATAGTCACAGTCTCCATCTCCAGTCTCAGTCTCAGTTTCAGTTTAAGCGCTGCTGTTGTCACAGATATTTGCAATATTTTGCATGCTGCCTTTGAGCATAAACCGCCCGTGAGCGCTCACGTATTGCTTGTTGGAGACAACCACAATTCGGCTCTCCGTTTCCATCTCGCTCTCTCTTTAATGCTGCTGCTGCTGCTGTCGTTGTTGTCTCACGGTGCGACTTTGTTGCTGTCGTTGTTGTCGTTTGCCGTTTGCCGTTTGCTGTTTGCTGTTTGCCGCTTTACCTGCCGCATTTTCCATGAGCGCGACTCAGTTTGTGGGCGCCTGCGCGCATGTGCAGTTTGTTTTGGTCTTGGGCTTCGATCGCTTGGTTAACGAGATACGATTGTCAAGAGATATACACATATATATATATATCCAATATTCCAGATACAAATCCGTGGGTGATCATCGAGCATCAATCCGTGACTATCTGTCGAAAATAAAAATCATGTAAAAACAGCAATTCAAGTGCAAAAATATACTTAACCAAAAATTCGTATGAAATGTAATTTTTTGTTGTTGTTTGGGTGGAAATTTGGGAATTTTTTTTATTGTTTGTTCTAATCGATTCCACAAAGTTTTCGACTTTCAATATATTTGTGTTACAAAAAGAATAAATAATAATTGAAAAGAATCAACGAAAGTATTTTTTACCTGCTGGACATACAGGATAAATCAAATTAAAGGACATACCCACACATCAACTGGATAAGTGGGACAATAGACAAAGAATTCCCCGAAAGCGAGGCGCAAACTCATACTTTAGAGTTTTCCTGGGAAATTGTATGCATTTACAGTGAAAATGGTAAGTGTGGAAATAAAAATGCAAGCCAAACAAAAGCAATGCAAAGCAAAGCAAATAAAAACAAATGACGCATTTACCGAGAATCTTCCCATACCTACTACATACCCGCCAGTTAATGGGTCTTGAGTTTTGGGTTTTGAGTTTTGAGTCTTGGGTAAGGTCAGGTTTTCTATGATTGCGATGAGTCGGCAAAATTTCAAGGGCTCACAAAAGGGTTTTATGGCAATTGCCTGCATGCTCACTTTGCACTATCCTATATATGATTCATATATTACGAATTATAATGTATAAATGAATAAGAGCGCTAGGAGGAGCTGATAATAGAGTTTGATAATAGTTTGACGCATATTGCCTTATGTCGTGTAAATTGTTTAAATCTAAATAGTGAAAAATCCAAATTTATGTCTTTTTATAGGCGATTGCCCTATTTAAATACTTATTTTCTTCATGGCAAGCCACTAAAACGCATTGAATGTGTTGATGATTTGGGAATACTTTTAGATCCCAAGCTTAAGTTCGACAAGCATGTTTCTTCCTCTGTTAATCGAGCCTTTGGGGTCCTGGGTTTCATTAAGCGCTGGTCAAAAGAATTTGACGATCCCTACATTACTAAAACTCTTTATATTTCACTTGTGCGTCCTATTCTGGAATATGGATCTTGTATATGGTCACCCAATTACAGGGTCCATCAGGATAGAATAGAATCCGTACAAAAACAATTTCTATTATTTGCCCTTAGGGGTCTTCATTGGAATACTAATATTAGATTACCGTCCTACCATAGTAGACTTTTGTTAATAAATCTTCCTTCTCTTTCTGATCGTAGAACAATGCTTGGTGTTATTTTTTTACACAAGCTTATAAACGGCGAGATTGATTCTTCTGAGTTAATCAGCCAACTTAATTTTACAGTTCCGATGAGAAATACTAGGAATTTTCTTCCTCTTGTTCTTAAAACTTGTAGTTCCAATTTTGCTATTCATAACCCATTTAGAATCTTGTGTACAAATTATAATACGCTTTTTCCGTTAATAAGTTGTACTTCCTCCATTGCTTCTATTAAAAATGGTGTCTTATCCTATCTTTCTTTCAATTCGCGAACTTCGTAACCGCGCGTTATGCGGCGCACCCCTCGGTCGGTTGGGTGGGAGGTGGGTTGCTGTTTTGCTTGGGTCCGTGCGTTAACAAGCCCGTGCTTGGTATCGTTGGGCCACTTGAATGTGCTGCTCGTTAGTACTAATTCAACGTCCAAATATGTGTTGAACGTTAATGTGTCTAACTCTTCTCTCTTAGCTATGAAATATTTATAATGTAGAATGAAAATCATGAATAGCTTCACGAATCGACCTATATTTTTAGTTTGATTATTTTTTTTTTCAAATGTTGTTCACTTTTTGGACATATATTTATAGTTTCCATATATATAAATATAGTTTTTCCAATTTACGAAAGTAGATGCAAATCGAATTACTATTTCTGTTTATTGCACTGAAAATGGAGTTAAATAACAACTCAAGACAAAAAATCGAAAATTCCAAGAACAGATCATGTCAGTCAACAATGGAATAATCGAATAATACAAAACAAAACCATTCACAAAGAAGGAATTATACTAGCTCTGCAGCCTGCAACCGATTTATAATAGCAAATCGCACTTGCATACAGTTATGGTAGATTTTTCGACCCGATTAAGCTAGTAGTTCAATTTTACTGACTCTCATGACTCAAATGGGCCATTTTTTGCATTTAATTGTCAACATCGTTGACTAATTTACACATGCATATAACAAAAGGGTAAGATAGTTGGCAAAAAAAAAAATCGCAACCACTTTGCAACTTCCTAATGCATTTGCAATTAAATAAATTATCACATCAGCGCCTTTTCATGCATCGTCTGGCCTCTATCTCGCACTCCCTCCCATCTCCCTCTCTCTCTCTCTCTCTCTCTCTCTCTCTCTCTCTCTCCGTTTGTCTGTCTGCTTTTCTTTCTGCGTGTACTCCTGTCTGTAGCTTAGCTTTAGCTAAGCCAGATATAAACAGAAAGAGAAAAAAGCCAAATGGCAATGACGTTTGCTCCGACGTTGACAGTCAGTCAGTCGTCGAGTCTATTAAAGTGCCATCCATCAAGCAGATTATATAATTGTGATTGTGGGCGCATTAAGCAGTCAATGACACCTGCCCCTCTACAGTGTCCACGCATCGGTCATTCACAAAAAAAGAAGAAAAAAAAAAAACAATTTAGTGCAATGAAATGCAAATTTCAAAACTTACACAATGCCACACATCTGAAGTGCTACAATTACGTGGCATTATCCATTATCCATATATATATATATATATATGATAAAGCATATGGCGTATGCGTGTCGCGTACTCCATACATACCGCCTACCTCCCTCCCGGTTGTTGTACTCGGTTTTGGTGCTCTTCCAATTTGTGTTTCACTTTTTAATTGAAATGCACTGCGGGCAATTGTGGGGCGCACCTGTTACGCACGCAAAGGCAATCTGAACAATACCGAACCACCGCACACCACACCACACCCGCACTCCCAAAAATGGGGCAAAAACAATAACATTAGCGTTAAAATGGTTAACAATGGCAATACAACCAATGTATGTAATATATTTAAGCATAAGTTTTGGGCATTGCTTGTACAGCTTTTCGGCATTTATATAACTTAACAGACGCCTCCATTTACTGCGCTTTTCGCATGCCAACAAAAATGCCAAATCGATCTTTCAAAGCAAAGCAGTAATGCAGTAATTGGCAGATAGTCCAGTTTGCCAGAGGGCCACTGATAAAATTGAAAAGATTGTCATGGAAATCACTGTTAGCCAATTTTGAACTGAAGCTGCACAGCCTTTGATCCATGGAGTAGCACTATTGTATATTTTTTGGTTTGGGAGCATTTGAATGCCCTGAACTCATTAAATATGGGTACTCATCAATAAATTCCTGATCAGTATGAATAAACGAGTCGGTCCGGCCTTGCCTGACTGTTCATCTGAATTAAAATTGATTTTTTTTTACAAGTTTTAAGTTGTATGTATTAAATACACATTAAAAAAAAAAAAGAGCCGCACTTTCTCCAAGAGTGCTACATAATTCTGAGATCTGAAACGTCAAAAATTTCCCTGACGCCCATATGCATATAATTGATGGGCATTCGTATGGTTAAGGTCTAGATTTCTTATCCTGTTCATGTCAAGGATCATGTAAACGAATAGCTAACATTTATTTTGAGCAGTCGCTGATGTTAAAGCATTTAAAAATAGTTCAGCAGAAACCAGCTTATATCGCATATGCTAATTATTTACACTTTCAATATTTGCTTCCATGTGAGTGAAATTTGTGAGTCAATTGTTAGAAATGTTATATTGGACTGCTACAATATCATTTCCGTTTTGAAGACCAGCTTCCGTTATGGTTAGCAAACTCATTTCCATATTGTTTCTATTTGGAATCCAATTGGGAAAGCTAATTAGCTATTGTGAAAAACATTTGCATATCCCTACAACATTTATCATTCATTTGTGCAAAAGTGTCAATTGGATTATATAATCATTTGCAATTGTGGACCTTATGTAAAGAAGAAGAAGAAGAAGCACACATTACGCATACTCAGCGTGTGTTACATACATTTACATATAGAGAAATGCCAGTCTATGTATGAGTTTATTAATGCTTTCAGTTGACACGCTTTTGATTAATGCGGCAGCCAATTAAGCTGATGCCCGAGTAAATATCTTGAAATTAACGACAGAGACGCGGACGTGGATAAAAGATGCGAATGGAAACAATAAACAATACTATAACTATAACGTTAACTATAACAATAACTGTAACAATGGCATAATCTAGTTTATATTATTTATAAGCGCTCTAGCGACGCGCCATTTAATTACAACTCAAATATTATGCGGCTTTGCGGGTCTGTGGCTTTTCTATCATTATGCCCTTTTTTTAATGGGCCAAAACAAAAAATGAAAATAACATAAAAAAAAAAAACAAAAAAACAATTCAAATAATCAGTTGCAATTTCACTTCAATTTTAACAACTTACAAAGAGTGTCAGTTATTTATGTGACTCGACGCGACTTGACTCCGTCCGGTTTCATAATTGAGGCCTGTCCACGTCCAACGTTTTTCCCACAGATCCCAAAGAAAAACGAATAAAACAAACAAGAAACAATTTTCGGCATTTTCCCCTGCAGAACTTGCATAACTGAATTGGTTGCAGCGACTGAGATAAATCTTTCAGATACTATATGTGCCACAGCTTTTCCTACCAATTGCTAAGTTGAGGTGGCATATGTATCTGCCTAGCGGCCCATAAAAATATGGCTTAATTGGCGTCACTTAGGCCGAGCAACAAGATCTTAATTACCAAAGGGCGGTTGCTTGGCTGCTTGCTGGCCACAAACATGAACGTTAACACACATACGCACACTCACACGTACACACACAAACTCGCACACGCACTTGGCCAGACGCCGGTGCTCGCATTTGACCCGCAAAAAAGAAATGGCCACAAAAGAAAAAACCGAAAAAGTTCAACAACAATAGAAAATGCTTAGAAACAACGAGCGAGTACAACAACAACAACAACTTTTACTTTTGTTTTAATTTAAATTTTTCAACACCCAAGTTCAACGTCACAACGTGTGTCGCCTGCACAGTGGGCTAAAACAGCAAGCAAATCTGCGAATTTCTTTTCATCTGCAGCCATAGTTTTCAGGCAAAGGCAATTTTCATTGGATAATTAAAAAGACACAAAAAAAATAACCATATTTCGGTACTGAAATGTCCTTTCCTAGCTTATTTCAGAATAAATCAATAATATCTCTAAATATGTGGCATATCCTAATTGTCAAAAGGTGACTTTCATTTGTATGTACATGCATACACATATAATTCGTGTAGTGGAAAGATGCACTTATGTGTTGCAATGTGCCGAGAGACCATTGAAGTGGTTTTCCAGCCAGCCTATAAGCCATTTTCCTGCCGTCTACCTGCACTCCCTTACCCAAGTCTCCCACTCGCCCATTTTGGGCTGCTACGTGCATTTTCGAAACTAAAACAGAAACTTAAAAGATGCACGAAACACACGACCGGTTCTACGTTCAAAGTTTTCCAAGCAAAGTCAACGGCGCACATTGTCACACGTCTTAAAAAAAAAAAAAACAAATAGAAATAGAAATAAAAATAAAAAACAAGGCAAGTGCTGCTGGCAGTGAGTGGATCTGAGGCTGCGCGTGTGAAAAGCGCATAATTTTTGGACGCGGACAAATTTTCACTTTTTTTTCCACTGTGTTGTGTTTTCCTGAGCGGCGGTGTCTTTGGCGTCGCTTTTGCCGGTCGCGGCCTGACGTGCCGGCTCTAGGTATTGTAATTTTTTTCCTAACCCTTTTTGTTATTGTTGGATGAGGCACTCTGACTCACGGTAATTTGCTGTAGGTGGAGCTGCGGCTCTGAAATCGCAGCTGGTGGTGGTGTTGTGGGTGCTTGGCTAGTTAGCTGAGGCTGCTCGGCTTGTGGATTGTGGGTTGTGGGTGACTGGAGCGCCATGCGACAACGCGATATAACAATAAAAAAAAATCTACAATGCGCCGATTATGTTACCAGTCTTGGCAGCTGTTATTATAATTATTATTATTATTTTTATTATTTTTTACACTGTATCACTTTTGACACTCGACAGCAACATCAACAGCTCTTTTTGTGTATTATATTGAAATCTTGTGGAAGTCCCACTGCTCCTCTCTTGGATATCGTGGCCACAAGATATATATAAATATATATATATATTTTTGTGAACTTCAACGGCAAAATGTGAGACATTTTCTCGGGCATCTGGGAGGGGGCCTCCATTAATATTGGCTAAAAACACATTGGCATTATTTAAAAAATGGATTCTACTATTCAATCAAGTTGCATTTTTGATTTTTTCTACATATGTATTCTTAATGCGTATCTCTTCAAGTACTCCACTTTTGTTTTGTGTTTATTGATTATCAGTAATAAATAAATAATAAAAAAAATATATCCAAACTGACTCAGAAACTTTTTTTAGTGCGATAAAAGGACTTTTTATTTGGTGCTACTTTTAATAATAATATTATATAAACATAAAGTATATAACCATACAACGAACTGAGAAAAATGAATTCCGTTTTCAAAAAAATTGAATGGCCAATATATATTTATAACAAGCGATTAACTTGGAAATCTGTAGTATCTGTTTGTGGATTTTGGTGCTAGGACCTCGGCTGTGTATTTGCATTTTACCTTCCTTGTCTGGGCCTAACCGTGGGACATACTGGTATCTATAAATTGTAATTGATAGCCAAACAAAAATACCACAACTACGCTCACACACACACAGTGATAAATGCATCGCCAGATTGCGGTCTTCCGGGAGCTGAGTGGAGCTGGAATGACAATAGCATCGATTGATGCAAACATTATGCAAAGACAATACGAATCGCTGGATTACAGCGACATCACCATCGCCATCACCATCGAAAGCAACGACAGCTCGGAGATGGCGCCACCTTTTTGATGGTTCGCTAACTGATCGAACGTTGGAACATAACGCCAGGCAGGCAATAATTTGTTTATAATGCGATTACGCGACAAATCAAATAAAAAAAAAGTAAGTTAATTACTCGCGTGCTGTCACAATTGTTGACTCTGCTTCTGCATCTCTTTCTGTTTCTGTTTCGCATTCCCTCTCTCCAGATCCATCTCCATCTCCAAATCAGACTTAGACTGTCTCCATATTGTCGCAGGTGCTGTGCTGCTCCCGTATATATAATTCCGCATTGCCGGTTAGCTACGTACTCCGTACAACATTAGCGCATTGCTCACAAATTACTTTATATGTGAATGCATAAAAGAAATTGCGCAAAATGTCTTCATTTTTTTTGGCTTTGGCTTTGGCAGTAAACAGAGACAGGCGACAAGCGCAACTAATCAAATTATATAGCACCATAATTTGCCACATTCGAGTGGTTGCTTGGGTTGGCTGCTTGTGGCAAGGCCACAATATTTTTACAGCCAGGTCGAGGTTGTAACTGTTTTCTACGCCTAATCAAATATCATACAAAAACCTAACCCAAATTAATTCAAGCACTTGGAGCCAACTGTAAAACTATCGTATTATAATCCTAACTCATCAAATAAGAAAAGTTCAAGTTTGGCATATTGGGTATTGGCGGAATCTGTGCCGGTATCGATTTCCATCGATTCGAGCAACGGAGCTATTTGTTTTTTTTTGCGCATCCCTCATCCCTCATAGTATATGAAATAGCTGACCAGATTAGAGGAGCCGAGTCTTATTTGTGTCAGCCAACTGTTTGCATTATCAGAAAAATGTACACTGTATCAATTTATTGGGATTTTTTCCAGGGGCTCTGTCATATGAATCTTTGCGTATGTCCCAGATTCCGGTGCATAATTTCAGTTTTTTGCTGTTTTCTTATGTCTATTATTATTTGTAGGTATTTTGCGCAAAGTCATTTAGGAAAAGTTGTCCAGACGCAGGTTGCAAAATGATTTGCAGCATTGAGACAACAGAAATATCCGCTCTGAGGCTTCCCGTGAAGATGAAAACGACTTTATGTACTACCGCTTAAGCCAAAATACTCATATATATAACATTGCGAAATCAAATGAAAGTCGGGAATTAATGGGCGTGGCTTCTTAGTTCCCATTATTGTAGTCAAATCTGGGTTCATTATTTTGAATTGTAAGACATTGGTATGGTATTTCAAGCAAAGCAAATAACATATTTCAATAATGGCATGCTTCTTAATATTAGTTTAATTCTAAATATAAAATATGCACAGGTTTATATTTAAGCTAAACTATTAAAGTTTTTTTAAAATTCGCTTTCAAACGAAAAAAAAAAGTTTTATAAAAAAGTGCGCTTCTTAGAATATTTTGCTAAAATTCTAAAAATAAAAAAAACGGGAATGAGAGATATAATAGACAACATAACAATCTTAAGGGTATATCGATTTTCTACACGAAAAAGAATTGTTCAAAATGCAGCACATTTTCTGCCTGGAATTAAGAGTTGGCGACACTTCATTGACAGGGTACATTAATGATTATTAAATGGTTGAGACAAACACAGTCCACTGCCCCCAAACGAAGGTTTTTTTGTCACTTGTCATTAAATGGATAAGAGAGTATTCCGAAACTGGTTATGTCCTACTTCAATCATTCTCTTTTGTTTTATTTCGAATTTTTTGTCATTTCTTCTTTTTGCTGTTTGGTTCAGAAACCTAATAAATTTTAATGCTTCTCTTTTTTTGGGTCATGTTTTCCAACTTAATAATCATTTGCACTTCCATATGACAATAAAAAGCCATTGCTTTCGTTATTGTTGTTGTTGCTATTACTGTAGCTCTTGCTGCCACTGTATTGCCGTGCAACATTGAACGTATGGGCGTTGCTAGCTTTTTTCTAGCAATATTTACGGGCCATGCGATGAGTATTTTCATAATTAATTTCTTTCAGCTGCCTTCAGCAAAAGAAATATGTGCGGCGGCTACTGTGAATTATTGCGAGTGTTGCTGCTGTTGCAACTGCAATTGCAATTGTTGTTGTTGTTGTTGTTGTTGCTTGGAAAACCCAATGCCGTTACATATATAAGCATATTCATACATATGCTGTGCTTTTCACGCTTGTGACAGTTTTTGTTGTTGCATTTGCCGCCTCTTTTCACATTTTTGATCGACAATTTCACTTTTCGTTGCCTCCACAGACTCGAGGAAGACGCCAGACACACTGAGAGAAATAAATAAGAATCTGGTACTTTAATCAATCCGTCAATCCGTTATCGGTTAGAACCGAATTTTCTATGTCAAATCAAATCAAGTACAAACTAACTCCTTATCTGAGAACAAACCCAAATATTCAAAATCTAGGCTGACAAATTCTTACAATAAAAAGCATTTGAGACTTTTTACAGTTATAGTACAAAATAAATACATATCATAATAATAATAATAATTTGTAAGCCAGGTTAAATTACTTATTATAAATGTTATTCAGATTATAAGTCAATATACTAAGAATGTTTTGTGGACTGCCTTTCTCTCTGTGTGTGTATGTTTGCACATACATAACAAAATATATGGCATATAGGGTCTATATTATAGATATATAGGGTTGACAACAATTGCGGTTTGATGTAGCATCGCTGCCGGCTTTAAAAGATTCCCAGGCGCATTGTTGGATCGCGTGCACTTTGGATTTTATATGAAAGCATATGTACGTGTGCATGTGTGTGTGTGTGTGTGTGTGTGTATTGTCTGCATGCTGGAGTCGTTTGTCAAACCTTATGGCGTTTTCAAGTGCAAAGCCAAGGTTGTAGCATGCAAAGGAGTTGAGCAGCAGTTGCCTCCATTATCGACACGAAACGGGTTTCCAAGAGATCGACAGAGAGAAAGAGAGAGAGGGAGGGAGAAAGGCTAGTTTTATCCATCAGCTGTAGCTGAGGCTGGCAGCAGTTGCAGAATTTCACTTTCTTTCGAAATTGCGTTGACCCCAATTTATTACCAATGACAACAACAACAACAACCACAACAGCAGCGTGAATATTTTGGCCATAAACCTCACAACCCCAGGGGATTTTGGACGCTGCTTTTGTTTTGATATCTTGTCGCAGCACCTCTAATTGAATTACGTTGAGTCCCCGGCCTCTCCCACATGAAGAGCTGCGAGTTGAGTTGAGCGACTGATCCACCCACACTCCCCTCATCCATAAAAAATAATTATGAGAAAGTCAACGCCCATTGTTAGTTGTTATGTTCACGTTTTTTTTTTCTGGCTACTTACCCATTTTCAGTGCCATTGATATTGAGCTGAATGTGCGGCTTGTCGTATTCACATAATTAGCTCAGTTGGCAGCTCCAAAAGTAACTGTGGGTCAAAGTTGACACTGTCTCTGACACTGAGTCAAAACATAAGTACATATGCATTTTGTTAATTAGGGTCATCGTAATGAGCTGGCAACCAATATATGCAATAGATATCATTTTATCCAATGCTGGTTTTAATATTAATAAATGAATTGTATTTACGTGACCATTATATTATTGTTTATATCCAAAATAACCATAGGTGCTTGAGTATTAATCGATTATTATTATTCGTACTCGCTATGGGAGACTGTCCGCCAAGTGGCCGATTTGAGTCAAACTACTCTCAACGAGCTGAAGATGGTGCTTGTGAATGTCTTTGTACGGCGCATCTGGACGATAGATAATCTAATAAACTTACTTAATGGGCTCGGAGATGCGTTTTTCTGTAACATACTTTTGCACAATTTCATTATACCCTTTTTACCCATTTGGAATGGGTGCTAAACAAACCCGTAAAGAGGAAAGACTACAGATATGGAGACAGGGTGGAAGAAGAAGAGAGGTTCGGATGTCAATGAGCGAGGCGAATGTTAAAAGTAACCATAAATAATGGCAAATTGACATTTAGTCGCATATGGAAGGAAGTTCAACATTTTTGTGGGTTCGTCGTTGGTCTCGCATGCAGTTGGTTTTTTTATTGTGGTCGCCACAATCGCATGGAAAGGAAAAGTAAATGCAATGGCAATTGTAAAAGCTAAAACATTACCAACAAAAATTAGCTGCTTAGTTACTTGATGATAATTGTGACGCCACCTGGCGGCCGGTAGCTGGTAATTGGTTTGGGTCAATTAACAATTTGGGCCACGACCCCGCCCCGCAAGTGCAGAGAAAGCAACAACTTAGCCAAAATTCATTCGACACACGCGTAGTCACACACACACACACACACACACATATGGTTGTGCATATTGGAATAATTTGAATTAAATAGATATTGACTAAATTTGCAAAGCAGCTAATATTAAAGTATAGTTAATGGTGGATTATCAAACTGTAATTTCGTAAAGAGTAACGCCTTATAATTGAAAAAAAAACATGTGCAATTTATCATAAATTAGTCGATTTTCCTTTTCTTGCATTCTCGCAAATATTTAATTGATTTACTTGGTCAGTCTGAGTGCTATCAGTTGTTATCTCTCTCAAATTATTATTATTTGGATGTGCGTGACTTTGCCTTTAATTGGCTTTTAATCTATGGAAACCTCTCCGAATTCCAACTGACTGTTTCACACATTTATTGTTTTGACCACAAGTGATTGACCGGAACGAAAAGATTAGCAGTGACTCGCATTAACAGTTCACTGAATCTGAATCTGAACTGCATACTTTTTCCGAGTATATTTTATTCGTAGAATTGTGGGCTTAATAAATGCAAGATGGGAAATGCCGTATCGATTATTGTTTTGCCTTATGGTAGGTAACTCTCTTTTATATTGATGTTATGCCTTATCGTTGAACATTCATTCGAATATTTATTATCAGTTTTGGGCCGGTTTTCAATTGAAATGACACGTTATCACATGAAATGTGTGGCAATCAGATAATCGGTATTAATAGGCCAATTCTCTTCTTTTTTTTGGCATTGTCAGTCATTTTATCGACAGAATTAAAAATACTGATATGAATGCTATGCGTAAGTACTTAGAAATGAACTAATAACAAACACAAATCAAAACTCCAAAATATTTCAGGCCTGAATGAAAATGTAATGAAATAGTTGATTGACTGTGCATTTAGCAGGTTACTATAAGAAAAAATCGTTTAAAGCTCGATTATTTCCACTCTATATGAAATATAATATATGTATATATATTTATATACCTTTTTCAATCTATGGGTTAACCCAAAAATATGGTTTTCCAATTTTCCTATAAAAATCAGGTTATTTTTCAGGCTTTCAGGTGTTCATCTTTTGGACAAACAAAACAACCTGTTTGTCTGCTCCCCCTTCCCATCACATTAGATGGCGCCTCAAGCTCAAGCCAGGCAAGACCTTGGCCGTGAAACAGTGTCGCATAACCGGCTTTCAGGTGCACTGTGTTTAATAGGAGGTCTGGTCGCTTAACCGGATCAATAATGCCAATAATTTTCGGCCTGCTCCAATTTGGCCAAAAATTAATGGCTGTCATCTCAATGCGCGTCGGAGGCGTTCGGTTTATTGACCGAAAAGTGAAATGTGAAATTTTAGTGCAGTTGCGATCACACTACATAGGTGTACTGAGCGAAATGTATTATGTTTTACAACTATGATTAGCCGAAACATAAAATGTTACTAGAAATACATTTTTTATCTTATAACTTTTCAAAAAGGTTAAGGAAAGGGCATGGAGAAGTTGATATATTGTATGACAAATGCTAAGGTAAATATATTCTTGATCTTGTAGTAAAGCCATTTCCATTTATCTCCCTGGCCCGTAAAACATTGATCTTGTGCGATGCCGGAAAATACTTTCAAGTATTTATTTTTATAGAATATTGTAGAGAACATTTATAGCACAAATTGAAAGTAACTTTTGTACTGTGTCGTTGTTTTTTCAGTGTACTCTCACTCCTACTTGCTCTCTTGCACTCTCACTCACTAACTGTGTTTTGGTCTTGTTGTAGGCAAATAGCAACCAGTTGACAACTTTTTTTTTGGCGCTGGCAACGCTGCTGATGACGGCAGCATCGCTGGCACTATCTTCGCAGCCGCCGCAGCCAGCTGATCATTTGGTGCCGCCACCAGCACCACCAGCACCACCCGCATCACCCGCATCAGTATCACTACCCGTTGCGCAGCGTCTCACGCATGCGGGCTACCCGTCCGTGGCGCCGTCTCAGGCTGCGACACAGGATAGTGGAGGTGGTTTCATGACACGCGTAGCACGTTGGTTTGGCCTGGGCGGTGCAACTGCAGCTGCATCCTTGCCGCGGGATCAGCAACTGAGCGCCAGTTCGTTGAACTATGCGTATCCGAAGCCGGCGCAACACTTTGATGCCGCTGGCAAGCCGTGCGGCCTGTGCAACAAATATCCCTGGGTACCAATGCTGGGACAGCAGCAGCAACAACAGTTGCCACATCAGCAGCAACATATTTTAACCTGGCAACAGCCTCTGGGGCAGGCGTCTCAGCATCGTCAACGTGCTGTGCAGTTCCATGCTCCGCCACAGAGCATCTTTGTGCCCATCACGGCGCCGGTGCCCGGGCTCAGTCATGTGGCGATGCCACCACTCTATAGGGCACAACCATTTCGACCGTTCGCAGAGAATGTTGGCGCCCTTTCAGAGCTGCGACCAGTGCCCTTTGTGCCAACGACAACATCAAATGCACCGCAATCTGCTCGACCACTTAAGCCAGCTGAAAGCAGCAGCAGCAGCTTTGAGATTGTGCAGAGCCATCAGTTGACGGATTTTGTCACCTCCGTAGAATATCCTGCTATGTATGGGCAGTCGCATGCCATTGATCTCGGCCAGACTTCGGTGACAACGTCGCCCTCAAATCATCATTCCCAACAGCAGCTGCAGCAGCAGCAGCCATCGGAGCTAGTGCCTCCGCTGGACATTAGCACGGTGCGCTATCAACTGGAGGATTTGAGCGGTGGTACAGTGCATCAGCATTTGCCTGCCTCGCAGCTCCTCACAGAGCTGGGTCACCTGGAGCCACAGACTACAGCAATACCGCCGGTAGATAACTACCCCGCAGCATCCTCGCAGCAACAACAACAGCAAGAACAGGATCAGGAGCAGGAGCACCAGCATTTGTACTATGCAGAACAGTATCAGGGCATGCCCAGTGAAACTAGCACAGTGACGCCGCTGTACGATCAGCTAATCTATACCACGGAGCAACCGACGCCAGCCGCCGCCGTTGAGCTGAACAATCATTTGATGGTCACCCATATGCGAGATGGTCGGCAACGGGACACACCCAAACGTCTGCTCGATTCGCCCATCAATCACGTACAACGCGGTGCACGTCCATTTACCCGAGATCCCGCCGATCTACACATCCGTCCTGTGCAGCCGACGCATGCGCCAACGCCAACATCCACATACGGTGCCGTTGATGCCAGTGGACAATTTGCTGGCATGTCACCACCTGGACCCCAGCAGGTGATCATACCATATACGACAAAACAGAAGCCGCGACCCTTCGAGCCAGCCAAATGGACACAAATGCCCAACTGGCGCTTGCATCCCGCCCAGCAGCAGCAGCAGGAGCAGCAGCAGCACCAACAGCAGCATCAGCAGGATAACGATGTGGAGCTACACGAGCAGCAAGAGTCAAAGGTGGTAAGCACTGCGACAGCGGCTCCGCCACCAAATACTCGCCGCACCACCAAATATTTAACTAAAATACTCGCCTCCAATCTGCGCGAGCTGCTCAAGCGGGAGCGTGAGACGAAGCGCCGTCCCATGATGCCATTCTTTGGTGTGGACATATCCAAGCTGCAGCACAACATCGATGGATGGACGGAACAGGAGTACAACTCCTTGTCGCATCGTCCCAGCACACCAACCATACGTGGCCGTTCCAAGCACATACCCAGCGAATATCTGACCACAACGACGCCAGCGACACCAACTTCATCCACTGCATCCATGCGACAGTCGAAGACAACGCGTGGCGGCTTCGAGCTGGGCGTCAGCGCTGTCAATAATGCCAGCGGTGATCTGTCCACATCCATTAACAATTTAGAGCAACTGCATCTGAAGCGCTACCAGCCTGTCGATGATAATCGACTGCTGCTGCTCGACTACTACGATTCGCAGCATCGTCACAGTACCACACCGATACCCACAACCACAACCTTGACACAGCCCACAACGACAATGACAACGATGCCGCCAGTGACGCCGCTTTATGTCCGCAGCACATTTTCAACGCCGGCCCCCATTGAGGTGTGGAAACAGGCAAAGGTGGCCATACTGCCCCAGACCAATGAGAAGGTTTATGTCGTCACTCCACAACCACGCCATCAACATCTGCCGCAGCATCATGACGAACTATCCGCTTCAGCATCGGTGCCGTCGCCAGTTTATCAAACGCCTGCACCCAGATTTCCGCGAGTGCGACCAACGCCAGCCACTGCGACAGGTGAGCTTATTAAATGTAAATTGCCTTTAAATTAATACAACATTTTGAAAACAGGATTTTTAATAAGAAAAAGGGATAAAAAAAAAGTAGTAACCTACAAAATGACATGTATAGAAGTATCCTAACTCGAAACGAAGTCAGACTTATCAAACTATATCGATCTGGCTATTGAAACTGATTATTTGTAATGCCTTAAATATGGACAAACTCAATATGTCAATATTTCTTCTTTTTTTATACGTTTCTTATATGTATGCTTCGCAACGCAGCGGCAACTAGTGAACTAGTGACGGCTGCCACGCCCACTCCGGCAACGGAACACCTGCGCAACTACACGCCGGACATATTTGGTCTGATGGGTCTCTCGGCGTTTGTGCCGGCCGAGCCTGTGGAGATCATTGATGGCAATTCCAAAGTAAATCGCAATGCAGGCGCCACCGGTCGCTTCGATATCTAATCAGTTTTTTTATTTTTGGATTTTGCCTCAACACACTCACATTTATATCACAAATTATTCATGACCACATTCACCTACCCATTCACATACATAAACATACACACACACAAAAACAGGTGAACACAATTGTGACGTCGGCGCCAACTGCGGCTGCGCTACAGCGGGCAACTACAAAATCCACAATATCGCCAAGGCCCAGATAGACAGTGGACAGTGGACAGCTACACAGACAGACAGACAGGCATTCAACCCATATGAGGCAGCCCCACTCAGCAGATCCGAGAGCAGCGGAGCAGGCGCATCTATTGTAATATATATTTCCCCATTGGTCGATTGGATCGTTTCATTGACTTATCGTGTGCTGCGACTTTATTTTGTAAGCCTAAACCAATTTTTAGAATATTCTTGCATTTGGTAGCTTCACACGTACACCTAGTTGTATACATGCATAATTTGCTTAACTTTTTTTCGCGTCGTATTTTTTTTTTTGTTTTTGTTGTTAGTGCTTTAATATTAAATATACAATATATGTATGGAAATTCATATGTATATAGAAATATAGGAACTCTAGTTGGCATGAATACGCCCCTTGTCACGTGTGTATGTGGGCAGCAACAATGTGCAATGTGAAATGTGTGTATCTTTATAATTAATTAAGCTACAAAATCAATATATATATATATATATATATATACACATATATATACACATATATTGAAATGCAACAATACCAATCAAAGTCACTTTATATATTTAAGATGAGAAAATTTAAATTTTTCATTATTTACTAAATAAAATATATATATATTTTTACTTGATAATGGGGTGTTTTAAATAAAATTGCTGCCCACAAGCAAGCAAAATAATATTAAATCTATTCATTAATTATATGTTGATTACTTACTTCTTCGAATTACAAAGGTTTCAACTTTTTCGATACATGACACTGATAAAGTATTTTCAAATTTGCCGCTAAATTGTGCGCTCTGGCACCGCTGGGTGGAGCTGCCAGACCGCTCAGCAAAAATATATGTATAATTGTGGAGTTGCCACCGGCAACTGTGTGATCGCAATGAGAAGGTTATACCTGGTGGAACTATCGATAAGTGAGTCAATATATTAAATTTAAATTAAAAGCAAGACGAAGAAATATATAAGCATGCCAGTTTACTACTTCAACTAATTATTTTCGAGCACAGCAAACACTGTTCAAAAATAAAACAATACTTTTCAATGGCCATCGCACTATGACATAAATACATAAATGTAGCCTACATCATATGTTGGCTGCATTGTTGAAGGCAACAACCCTAGTATTGTGTTTTGTGTTGTTTTTTTGTTTTTTTTTTTTGTATTTATGAACTGTTTGTAGATTGTAATGCAACATTAGAATTTTGTTTGTTGTTTGTATAGCAGGGCAATATAATCACAATGTACACATTGCTGCATGGCTTCTACAAATATCTCACACAAAAAGATGAATTTTGTGTCGTCATACTGGGCCTCGACAATGCGGGCAAAACGGTAAGCGATTCCGGCACAATTCACAGGTCGACAAAACACAACACGACTCGACACGTCTTCAAATGCTGTCAATAATTTATTTATTATTGGTAGACGTATCTGGAGGCCGCCAAGACCAAATTCACAAAGAACTATAAGGGTTTGAACCCCGCAAAAATTACAACGACAGTGGGTCTTAATATTGGCACCATCGACGTGCAGGGCGTGCGTCTGAATTTCTGGGATTTGGGTGGTCAACAGGAGCTGCAATCCTTGTGGGACAAATACTATCAGGAGTCGCATGGCGTCATCTATGTGATAGACTCGAATGATCGCGAACGCATGGATGAGTCCAAACTCATATTTGGTAAAATGTCATTTCAGACACTATTTTTTCACATCTGCTAACTGCTCATTTGCAGATAAGATGATTAAAAATGAACTGCTGTCGGGGGTGCCACTGCTGATTCTGGCCAACAAACAGGATCTCCCCGATGTGATGGGCGTGCGCGAAATTAAACCGGTGTTCCAACAGGCTGGCGCCCTCATCGGACGACGCGATTGCCTCACAATACCCGTCTCGGCGCTAACTGGTGAAGGTGTCGACGAGGGCATAAAATGGCTGGTGGAAGCCATTAAGCGGCATTCTTTGGTGCGCCCGCCCCGTGAAAACGATTGAGCAGCTGTACACCAAAGATGCAATGCAATGCCACGAAAGATTCCAGAATATAACATTGTGAGAACGTTGTAGAGGCTTCCTGGCATTAGGTAGGCCATAGGGTTAAGCATGTATTAAATACGTAAAACACACACTTTTTTAATGAAGGACAACCATCGTCAATTTTATACACATATGAAGTTATGGGAGTCGTTCACTGAACAATCAGACGCCTTCAATATGTATGTATACAGAAAAATGCAAGTTTGTTTTTTTCCTTGGTGTAGATTGTTACAATTAGCAGCTAGGATATAAGGCAGCAAAAACGGATGTTACGTAATGTAAAACTTAAAGGTGTTCTCATCTGTATATAATCTAAATCGAAAAATAGGACAAGCTTTTTAAATGAAATTAATTTTAATATTTTCTAAAGCTGTACAAACCATATTATGACATGTGATTAAACATAATATACGTGACACATTTTTCCCTTAATATAACTACTTCACGTTACTTTGTATCCAATCGCGTATTAGACACAAAAGTGACAAAGAGTAGTTTGTTTGCATTTTGTATGTACATTTGCATTTGTAGTTGAAGTTACGATTCAATGAAATAAGATAAAGAAGTCAGCAGTAATTCAGCTCAATTTCACAGATAGTCTCATTAGCTGTCGGTACGTGAAAATAAAATTGTTTAAGAATATTTCGCTTAAAGATAGAAGAGCTTAAGCTGTTTATTTTTCGAGCGTGATGACATGCTGAACATATCAGTGGAAATGCCAACGTAAAACATGTGAATACTGCGAGCAGTGGCTGTTAACTTTTACCTGTCATGGACTCGCATTGACACTTATCAGCACAGCCGGTGACGACTTCGCTTATCCATAACGAACCGTTCTCACGGTTGATATTTGTCCTATCAGTGCTATCAGGCATACTCCTCACAGATAAGTTAGTGTGGTTGGTATGTGTCTGTGTATTCAAAGCACTATGATGGTATACCATGGCAGCCGTGGAAGAGCGTATACTACGATAACTATATCTACTTTGCGCTGCTAGGTGCACATGCTGTGCATATGTACATAGGTTGCTTTGCTGCAGTCGTCGATGGAGTCTAAGGGACTCAAACTTTCAGCAATTTCAGTCTATTGCCAGAGTTTCAATAGCGCGGGCTGCTCAATATATGTGCGTTTGCGTGTGGTGTTTCGTTAATCCGCGTCGATCTGGAAACCGCAACTTTGTTATCATGACGATGGTTAGCCAAGCTGGGTTAAACTAAAAATCGCTAACAAAAAGAGTGAGGCATGTTTGCGTTGATTCTGATTGTGTGTGAGCGGGAATTGGAATCGTAATAACTTAAATATTAGATAACACGTATGTACGCTCGCTCGCTCGCTCCCTGTCTATGTGGAGCAGCCTAACCGCTTATCATTATTCCAGTGTCATTACCAGTGCGGGGTTCGTCTTTAAGAGTGCATATTGAGTTAGTATCCACCGTTGTTTATTATTGGGCAGAGGCAAGAATCATGTATCCGTATTATGAGCAGGATTGGAGCGTTTTGCCACCGGAAAATAATCGCAGGTGAGTTGCAAACGATGGCGTTTCTGGTTGGTTTCCTTTATTTCTTTTCTTTATTTAAATTACGTTCTGCGCGAAATACATTGTCATCGTCAGAATCGGCCAGCAAAGTTATCGATAGCTGCATGCTCCGATAACAGAGCTGCTAATGTCAAAACGAAATGTCAACCGCGTACTAGCGCTCTCTCGCTCTTACTACTGGCTACAACTACTATTACTACTACTGTTGCGCTCATCATCAACATTCTACGAGCATTTTTGTCGCGTTGTTAAAATTTGCATTGGAAGTCGGAGGCGGCAGGTGGCTACGAATCAAACGTTCAAAACGTTATTTTGTGTATTCAAGAGTTGGAAACAGAAAGAAAAGCGACAATCAGAGTTTGTGACAAACACACCACTAATTAATATTTAGTTTTTCTTGTGGCCTGAAAGGAGCATACGCTTAACTCAGTGGGTACTTGTGTGTGTTCCGTTTACACATGTGTGTGAGTGTGTGTGTGTCTACTTGGGCTTTCCAATGAAATCACGTCGATTAACAAGAGCAGAAAGTAATATATTTAACAATAATACGTGTTCAATTCAATTCAAGGAGAGTACATGCAAACAGACACTCAGCAGCAAATATATGTATTTTGTGTGAATTAGATTTTTTTTCTTTTGTTTTTTTGCAACGCACGCAATGCACTCGATATATGGCAATATCGATATCGAGTATCGATAAGAGTCAGCAATGACGGCAGCTGTTTTGGTTTTAGCCATGACTGGTGACTGTGACTGCCTTTTGGGCCTTTAAACAAAAGTTGAATCAGTTGTAAAAGTTTTATGTGGTAGCTTTGACTGCATTGTTTATTATTCTCGTAGAGCAACGTATTAAGGAGCATGTAATTAGAATTATCTATCTCATATCTAGTGGATTTTGACAAGTCTCTCGCCGTTTCTGTTGGAGTGCGCGAGTGTGTGTGTGGGTCGCTGTCGGCCCAATGCGCGCTAATCATCTATCTATTCAGCTCGGCTCACGCTTCCAATGCGATTTTCGCATTATTTACACAACTAAATTAATCATTTCATTTTCATCAGAGCAGCAGTAGGCGTAAACTGTTTTTCATTTGCTGTGAGCCTCTTCCATTTTTTGTCGTCTTAATTAACACCCCACACACCTAGCCTAGTTTTCCCTTTAATTTTTTTTTCGTTTTGCGCTTCGTTGGCCATCACTGCCAACTACATAAATGCATACACATACACACATGCATACATACATAT
Source organism: Drosophila paracracens (assembly GCA_035044025.1). Lineage (NCBI taxonomy): Eukaryota > Metazoa > Arthropoda > Insecta > Diptera > Drosophilidae > Drosophila > Drosophila paracracens. The sequence continues at coordinate 281,430 of JAWNMN010000487.1, forward strand.
ATAAGCAAACATATGTAACTGATGCCAGTTAAAAAGGTACTACAATATGTACGAGTGAGTGTGTGTGGGCACAGAGCATTTTGTTTGCATTGAGCGACGACAGAAGATCATGTGTACTTCTGTGCATGTGTGCAGTATATTTGTTTAAGCCTCGGCATATGCATAAACACATACACATACGCAGCGTATGCGTATATAAATATATTTGTATGTAGTGTTAGCGTTTCATAACAGCAGCAAGTTGATTACTGATATTGTTTGTACACTGTGAGATTTGTGTTGGGAATAATAATAACACATCGAGTGCGATTCAGACTGCTAAATCTAACAGCTCTGCAAGAGACTGTGTCTCTGTGGGAGAGTGTGAGCCTAAGAGAGCGACGAGTGAAGCAAAAGCTGCACTCAACTCAAATAGCGGCCGGCTGTCATTGTTGTTCTTGTTGCTCTTCTGCTCTTGTTGTTGTTATTGTGCTTTGCAGTAAGGTGGCGAGTGTTGCAAAGTGAGCAAAACTCGAGATAGCATTTTTATTTTGTTTTTGCCACCGCGCCAACGCAACTGTAATAATAACAATAGCAACAACAACAGGAGCAGCAGTAACGACACCAACTGAAGCTCAACATAAAAGCATAGGCCGGCAAGTTGTAGAGGAAGCAAAGCAAGATAAATAACCATCAACAGCAGTAGCAGCAGCAACATCAGCAGTTTGTCTGCTTGCCACAACCTTCTGATACGCCGAAGCAGCAGCAGCCGCATCGCCTCACAATGAATTCCGAGCATGGGTATGCGTCTTTAATATACAGTGATCCCTCGAAAATTGCAACTGCCACAAATTAGAATCATACTTTTTAATCATTTAACAAATTTATTATATGTTTGCAATCAAAATATAACAGTCAACTGAAGCAATGAAAACAATATATTCTAATTTTCGAGCGACCACTTAATATGTACAAAATGGCATTAATATGCGTGCAAACAAACATACATAGATACATACGTATATTGTTCAGTTGGTCAGATCAGCCTCTAATTATTCAAATTGTATGCCCAACAGATTCAATCCAGCATTCAATATGGCCACCATAAGGCAGGCATTCACAGAGGCCGTCGAAAGAGGTAAGTGAACCTTTGCCCTTGCTTCATCATCTCAAACGTAGCTGACTGTCTTGTTCTTGTTGTTCGCCCACACGTAGTCAGAATGCCAACGCCTACACGACTGCGTGATCTTATCCGGCAGATACGCGCCGCCCGCACCGCGGCCGAGGAGCGCGCCGTGGTTAATAAAGAGTGCGCCTACATACGCAGCACATTCCGCGAGGAGGATTCCGTCTGGCGGTGAGTGGGCCATTAATTGCGATTGTATTAGGTAACCGACTCAATAATTTTAACCCGGTTTCACTTTTTTTGTTTGTGTGTTGCAGTTGTCGGAACATTGCCAAACTACTATATATACATATGCTCGGTTATCCGGCGCATTTTGGCCAGCTCGAATGCCTCAAATTGACAGCCAGCACGCGTTTTACAGATAAACGTATTGGCTACCTGGGTGCCATGCTGCTGCTGGACGAGCGCCAGGATGTCCATTTGCTGATCACAAATTGTTTAAAAAAGTAAGCGAAAAACAAGCAACAATTGGCTTGTCAATTAGTCTTGCATAAATAGTATAATCAGTAGAATTTATGTGTAATTACTTCTGATTATATCAGCATACTCTTGGCGACTTTGTAATTGAATTGTCTTTTATCTATAGCTAAAGCTAAGATAGTCTATTTAACAAGTTGTTCTGGCTGTTCTTATGATTTGCAGCGATTTGAACAGCTCGACACAGTTTGTGGTTGGATTAGCGCTGTGCACTCTGGGCGCCATTGCATCGCCCGAGATGGCGCGTGATTTGGCCAGCGAGGTGGAGCGCCTCATGAAATCGCCCAATACGTATATACGCAAAAAGGCAACACTTTGCGCATTTCGAGTTATTCGCCGCGTGCCCGAACTGATGGAGATATTTTTGCCGGCAACGCGTTCGCTGCTCAGCGAAAAGAATCACGGTGAGTTTGTGTGAAATACTGTATTAAATTTACATTAACATTTACCTGACTTGTTGTTGCAGGCATCCTTATCACCGGGGTAACGCTCATAACGGAAATGTGCGAGAACAGTTCGGATACGTTGATGCATTTTAAAAAGGTAAGTTGTTGGCCAGCTCACAGCTGACAGTTGGGGGCTGGCATGCTGATAGCCAATCAGGCTAACAGGCAGATAGGCTCTTATATCAGCTAACGGTGTCTCATAAGGAAATGAAAAGAAAAAAGGCCTTCAACGGTTCCCAGGCATCGCTTGCGACGCACTCCGATCCACCCCCATTTTCAGATATGTGGGCGGCCATATTAGTGTATGTTGTATTATAGTTCCGTTTTATGATTTTATGCCCTTTTCTAATTTGCGCTTTTTTTACGCCTTCCGCTAAAGGAATCGTATCTATCTATTTTGTTTTGTTATCGTTATTAACGCTTAGCAACTTACTATTTTTGACACCTAACGATATTTTGTAATTACAAATTAACGCTTGTTTGTTTTTGATCGAATACCGCGCAAACACAAAATGAAATTTGTTGTAATTTGCTTGCCAGGATAGCGGAAATCGAGAGGTATGATTGTGATTTGTGCCTTAACTTAGAATTAAACACTATTACTGTTGATTATCTAATTGTTGTTGTTGTTATTGTCACTCTTTGTTTTTGTAACCTCTTCTCCTATACACAATTTGGTATTGTTTTTACACTCTGTTAGGTTAAAAAAAAAAAGAAGACAATTTTGAAGAAAGAGCTTACTCTGTGAAGCTTTATTGGTTGTGTCAATCTTAAAGACAACCAATATTTTGGTTTTTCTTAGTTTAGTTTTTGCTGCACTTTCCACCTTCTTTCTTCCTACCCTTTCTTGCACACGCACCAAACACATAACTCGGCTAACTCGGCCGACTCGCTTTCCGCAAACATTCACGTTATACTGCTATTCTCTTTCCCTTTTTCTCTCGCTCTCTATCTCTATTTCTCTCTCGCTCTCGCTCTCTCTCTCTCTCACACACACGCACATACACACATATATATATACATATATGCTCATGCACTAAACTCACGTTTTCCTCCTTTTGCCATAGATCGTGCCGAATCTGGTGCGCATTTTAAAGAGCCTTATCTTGGGCGGCTACTCGCCCGAGCACGATGTCAGCGGCGTCAGTGATCCGTTCCTGCAGGTGAAAATCCTGCGCTTGTTACGCATTCTCGGCCATAACGATCCGGATGCCTCGGAGGCAATGAACGACATATTGGCGCAGGTGGCCACCAATACGGAGACTAGCAAGAATGTTGGCAACACCATTCTCTATGAGACGGTGTTATCCATTATGGATATACGGTATGTGTGGTACCATATTGAAACATTATTAGAAGTCCTTATCCTTAGGATTAACAGTAGGCTTAGAGTTACCTAATTAATTACTGCAACTTTGTTAAATTTCTGTGTGTTGCTTAACCATTTGCAATTTTTCAGTTCGGAGGGCGGCCTGCGCGTCTTGGCTGTGAACATCCTGGGACGCTTTTTACTCAATTCGGACAAGAATATACGATATGTGGCGCTGAACACGCTGCTGCGAACGGTCCACGCCGATACGTCGGCGGTGCAGCGGCATCGCACTACCATATTGGAGTGCCTCAAGGATCCGGATGTGTCGATAAGGAGGCGAGCAATGGAGCTGTCATTTGCGCTGATCAATGCACAAAATATACGTACAATGACCAAGGAGCTACTCCTGTTCCTCGAGAAGGCCGACGCCGAATTCAAGGCTCAATGCAGCTCTGGCATGATACTGGCCGCCGAGCGTTACTCGCCGAATTCTCGCTGGCACCTCGATACGCAGTTGAGCGTTTTGATTGCGGCCGGCAATTATGTGCGCGATGATGTGGTCTCCTCCACTATACAGCTGGTGTCCAGCAGTCCCGTGCCGGAGCAAACGTATATCACGAATCGATTCTGGGAATCACTGCAGGTGGCCAATCACTGTGAGGACAAACAACCACTGCTGCAGGTCGCCGTCTGGGCCATAGGCGAATACGGCGATCTCTTCATGTACGGCGTCAACGAGGATGGTGAGTTATTATAAAATATACCCCTCCACCCCACCATACATAATTATGTTAACTACGAACGGAACGGAAAGGAACAGTTATTGTCCTTGGCGTGTCAAACTCGACAACTAAAAGATGATTATAGAATCATGATATTTTCGATCGATGTTTTCCTGTTAAAAATCAAAGGCAAAATCTTTGCTCACCTTAAAAAAAATGGTATGAGCTTTGAAATACTAACCGGTTTCGGATCTGAAAACTATTCCAAACGTTAGCTTATCTTTTGAACGTTAGATCCAAAGTCAGCTATATTGGTCCGATCGGGCTGATTTTCATATTAAGAAAAGAAACCATGTGCACAGTGTTATCACTGCATGTAAGTACTCCTTAAGCAATGATATTTACACACATACACTTAATATGGAGTCGTCTGCTGGGAAAACTAAGAATACCATCTGCAGGATCTGGTCAAACAATAGGCAATTCGTTAAACCAATATTGTTTTACTTTTCACAGAGTTTGAGCGTCCAACGGAGAGCGATCTGATCGCTGTGTATCATAAGTTTTTAACCTCTGCTCAAGTGTCCACCACAAGCAAGCAATATGCGCTCATCTCCCTGGCCAAGCTGAGTACGCGCCTGCAGCAGTGCGTAGAGTAAGTGATGTCGTCCCCGGCGTTCTCAATTGGTCAGCAGTGTTCAGTTTTTACGTCTTTGATTGCAGAGAGATCCAGGCTTTGATTACCTCGTTTGGCAGCCATCTGAATGTGGATCTGCAGCAGCGCGGCGTTGAGTTTACGCAACTATTCGGAAGTTACAAGCATCTGCGTCCGCCTCTCCTAGAGAAGATGCCAGCCATGCAGATCAGTCGCATCAGTTCGCAGAATGGCGAAAGCGGCGGCTCCTTCGATGACAACAGTCCAGATGTCATGGAGAATGGCATCGAGTTAGGCGGCAATGGTACGCATCCCTTAATCGAAAGCAATATGAATACAATGGGTGACAATACGGTGAGTGCATTTGGCATTATGCTGGCATGCAGCGATCTGACTTAATTTTTGTCTTCACCTTATAGAATATCCTTTTGGACTTATTAGGCAGCACAGATTTGTCGGCGGGCGCCAACGATTTGGCCATGGCCACAGATCTGTCGAATGCGGTACATAAAAAGAACACACGCAATGCCAACAATGATGTCACGTCCAATACAACGGTGTCCAATAATCAGGATCTTCTCGATTTACTCGATCTGGACATGTCGGCGGCATCGACGACAGCCGTCATGGGCGTTAATCTAGCAGCTGATCATAACAGTGCCGCCAACATGAACACTATGCTCGGTGGCCTCGATCTGAGCGGCTTTGGGGGCTTGAATTCAATGCAGCCCAGCAGCATACCCACTAATGGCAACGATCTGGCGAGCATGCTGGGTGGCCTGAACGCTGGCGTTGGTGGTGCGACATTGCACGCTGCTGTGCCACCCATTGGCGGCGATGTGAACAGCAGCAGCTTGCTGGGTGAACTAAATCCGACAACAGTATCCAACAATGTGACAGTGGTGCGTATGCGTATAAACGATAGATCCTTCGAATCGAATCACTTAATACTTGCAGTCTTTACAGCGTGCCAAACTGACGGCCCTGGACAAGAATGGACTGTTGGTGCAGATGTTGCCGGTGCCGGGCAGTGACTGTATGAAGATTAGCATTACAACCACAAATAGCTCAGAAAATACATTGGAACAGTATGTGCTGCAGGTGCGCCTACTTCTTGTTGTTGTTGCTTATTCTGACATTCGTAGTTTATGGCTGATTTAATTTTTTACTTGTTTTGGCTTTACAGGCGGCGGTGCAGAAGAGTTTTAAACTGCAAATGCTGACGCCGTCGGACTCTGTACTGCCTCCAGGTGGCGTCATCACACAGGAAATGCGGGTAGTGGCCACATCCAACGTAAGTTTGTGCTGAGCAATATGCAATATGTGATTAAAACTGGTCGTTCATCTCCCTCTCTCGCTCTCTCTGGATAACAGGCTGTGCTGCGTATGCGTCTGCGTATTCAATACACGCTCGATGGTCAGCAGCTGGTGGAGCAGACGGAGGTTAGCGGCTTCCCAGAACAGCAACCATCGAACGAATAAATGTGTATTTTGAAGCAAGCGAACTAAGCGTTGCCTAAAGTCTTAAGACACCCACTCCCGCACACACTCCCATACACACACCCACACACACACACACGCACGCATACATACAAACATATGAAGCACAGCTAAAAACAGTGGTTGGCACACACGCATATATTGTAAAATAAGTTAACATATACATACACACATGCAGACATTCACTCATATAGAAGGACGCCAGCAGAGCGAGTGTGCCGTGAATGACGAATTGGGCAACAGCAGCATCGCATAGCGTTGCCAGACTGTGGCGTCTGGTAGACGTGTGTGCTCGTAACCAGTTGCTATAAAATTACACAAAGCATAATTTATAATTTATATAGTATATATATGTGTACCTAATTCCCCGATGATTTTTTTTTGTCAAAACATCTTTGATTAGTGTCCGCGTGCGTTTATGCGATTGATTACTATTACTATTATTATTTTTATTATTATTATTACGTCGATTTGCCTTTTTGTGCGTGTAATAGTTTTTGTGTAAAAGACAACATTCAGTTTTAATGTAAGACAATAAAGTCATTTAAAAGCGTCAAGCTACATTATATAGCCCCTACTCTAAATTGTAAAATTGCAACAATTAACACTAGCAAATGTATTTCATTGTACTTTAACTGACTAACAAACAAACTCAAACACGCAACTGAAATGTGACAAATTGTGTATAGCAAAAAGCGCATCGCATTTATTCAAGCTTAGCATTTCCGGATTGAATTGCAATTGAAAGCAGAAGCTTTTCGATAATTTCAATCGATCGTTACACTTACGTTCGTGTATCGATTTAGTTTGCAGATAGAACGCATAGTTATTATTATATAAATGGAACTTAATTTGTTATATGTATGTATGTATGTAATATGCATTAAATCATTTTTTTTTAATATAATCAATTAAGGCTTCAAGCGCTAGCGCGCGGACGGTGTGAATATCCAGCAGTGCAGGCACAATTCCCAGGATTGAGCCATGTTGTGCTAGGACGTCACACAATTGCAGTCTATGGACGTTGGACAGACAGACAGACACAGACACACGCATACAGACAGAGACAGAAGCGCAGTGTTGGAAGCCGGCACATAAGCTCAGCAAGCCGTCTGTCCTACATTTCCACAACCCATCACCAGATTAATTGTTATTTCCTGTGCGCACGTACTTAAAAGCGATTCATCAGATCCAACTGCAACAGCAAATAAAGAACTGCAACAGCAGACAGCACTGTGGAAAACTAGATAATTATAATGAATATGTATTTATGCATATATATTATATAAATAAAACAAAATATATGACTAAAGAAGCAAACACAACAAAAACTATGCAATTGATAACTGGTAATCTTTAGTTGAGGGTCAATGCGTATTATGATTAATATTTTGGGGGGTAACAAGAGAGCAACATTTATGTACTATTATTATGTATGTATGATTATACGACAATTATAAATATGTCAAGCATCAGAATGAGAACAAAATGAAAATGAAATCAAAACAAAAACAGCAACAACAACTAATAATAATAATAATATAAACTCAAGATTAACATATTGTACAATATCTTATATATATATTTTTTTTTGTATTCATCAAACCTTTGAGCTGAAATAAACACCAACATTTTGTTTTATCAAATGAATAGACTGCTCTTTGCTTTGTTCTTACTTTTACAGTAATTGTTTTGCTCGGAATTAGCAGTAACGGAATTTGGATACCTGTTCTTCACGACACTTACAATGTCCGTCATGCTGTCTGTCCGTCTGTAAGAACGCACATTTTTTCCACACCCTTAGAGATACAGACATGAAACTTGGAACATATACTGGACTACGCCCGAGTCAGACAAAGTGTAAAAATTTGAGTGCTACGTCCGCTAGGTGGCTAGGGAATCGATATTCGCAAATCGATAAAGCCACAATTTTAAGGCTAGGTAGGTTGTTGGCGATGTCCTTCAAAGATTGGGATATGCCACACCTTCACCGCCCCCAGACATTCCGACCCTAAAAATTTTAAATGGCTGTATCTTCCGCAGTTTTTGAGTAAGAGCCGTCCAATTTTTGTGGGTATGTTACTGGTAGCCGCCTTTATGGACTGATAACAAATTTTTATGGCGACACCCAGACATGCACCCATAATCGCCAATTCCAATATTTCAGAAATTGTAAATCGAAAAGTCCCAGAGTCACCAGACCTAAAAGGTAACTTGGTGGTAACCTAATTAATTTTGGACCACGCCCACTATTGCCTCCAAAAACGACAAAAGCCTAAATTTACCGCAATTTAAGAGCTACATTTACCAAAGTTGGAAGTCAGGTAACTAGCTTATATCTACCGCAAACTTAAACAGAATTTGTTGGTCGGTTCGCCCGGCTGCACCATTTACTCGTGTTCTTATAATTGTTTGTTGTATTTAATTGTTTTGCCAAAGCAGTGAAGCCGTGAAGAATATGTGTGTATATATATATATATATATATATATATATATATATATATTTACAAAATTGGAATATTGAAAATGATTTGTTTGAATTAAGAGATGATCTATTCATCATTCTTCTTGCCAGAATCGTCCATCACAGTATCTGCGGTATTCGGCTTCCAAAGCAATGCAGCACAGAAATTGGCACAGGTCAATCCCAGCCCATCGGTAGCCACTTCGTCAATCATGCGTTGAACTTCCTCCTCACTGTTATCATATCCAAAAGCACGCATCATAAAGCTCAGCTCGCTAGCAATTAAATATCCACGTCCGGTCACATCCAATACGTCGAATACATATTGGATTTCCGCTCTCTTTGCTTCGCTTATCCTCTCCATTGCAATTTAGTAACTTTTAGTCTTCTATTATATAAATATTCAGTCTTAATGAAATATCTAGCTTTTGCTTGCTGTCTCAAATCAATGTTTACTGGGGTATAAATAAACATAAATTTCTTTATACAATTTGGATACATTTCTAAATTATGGGAAGCTTTTGTGGATATTGCTAGGTATGTATTTTCAGTTGCCACGAGCGACTTTTGGTGTGCATTATGAAATTTTTGTTAGGGTTGTTAGATGACCCCATAATCCTTGAATGCAGTTCGATAAAATCCAAATCTGTAGGGATTTCTCTTTTTATCATAACTCGGCCATATTCGGGGCCTTGAAAGGACATATATTTTTGAGCACACGAAAATAACTGGATCGATTAGCATCTTTTCGACCTGTTTCGAATAAAGCATTGTTCTTAGCTCGACCAAATCCTTGCATATGCTGGAGAACCATTTACAAACAGTATGTTTTAATAAAGGCCACCAACTGAGCTACGGAAATCTACACCGTATTCATAGAGTTCAAGAAACCAAGGATATTCTGATTTCAAGTCGGTTTTGCTCGATCTGAATTTTAACAAGTGTTTTCTTTTTAGATGCCCCAATATCTCAGAAAATAAATTGTCTTAGCCTTTTCTGATGCTAGAAGTGCGTCCTAAAATTTTGAATTCCTGAAACCATATTAAAGCCATTTAAAATGAGCTGATCCACAAAATAACAGATTTAAACAACAAACATTTGTTTTCCATTTATTAAAATATATTTTCTATCTGATTTATAGCTGATGCATCTTAAGTCTGTTTTATCTAAGGGAGAAATTCGAAATAATAAGCGCTATGAAATTAAGAAAATCGTATTAAATGCATTAAATACATCATCAGTATTCTGAAAATAAAATGCTAATTAAGTACACAGTTCGTCAACATAAAAACAAAAAAGATAACGTTGCAGTTGGGACTAACTGACTGCGTAATACTCTCTTACCAATAAGTGACCAGATAACAGGTGCCACAGAACATTGTTGATCTAGACAAGAAATTCCGGTCTTTGAAGGAGGTTCCTAGTTATCTGTCCTCCAAGTTTGGCTTCGTTTTGGCCGAAAAAAAAATGTAGGAGGAGTGAAGGGTATTACTACCAACATACCTTTCAAAATTGTGTGACCGAAGGCCCGAAGTTCCTGAAAGCGGTGGGTGTGCATGTGGTCTGAAAATGTATAAGCCGATCTTTGAAATTGTCGGAGATATTAGGTTTAATCGGTTTACACTTTTACATATATCGGTTTTGGCGATTATGGGGGCAGGTGTGTGCAAGCCAATGCAATTTGGTTTGTACTTAAAAACAGTTACTGGTACTCAAAAACTGCGAAAGATATAGACATTTCCGTTATTTACGAGGTGGGCGTTGCCAATTTTGGTGACTGTAGCTATACAATTTTAGGAGATATGTGGCTTTAGCGAATTGCCAATATCGATTTTTATCGATTTCCTAGCCTCCTAATGGACGTCGTACCTTAATTTTGACGCACGCATAAAATAAGTTCCAAGTTTTGAGGTTCTTGCTTTACGGGTGCCGAAAAAAGTTGTGTTCATACAGATGGCATACACAAAGCCAGTATACTCCGGATATAATAATTGCTAAAAAGTAATAATTGCTTAACGTAAATCATAAAAAAGGTATACACCATTAACATTTTTCGGAACTAGTTCGACAACTTCAGTGTGGTAGAAGCTCAGCGGCTGAGTTTAAAGTTTTTATACGTCTAGTGGGCTCTTAACTAGAGATACATGTACTTACCTACATACGTATGTATATACTTACTATAAGCAAACCGACAAATCCGCCCTGTGATTGATTGTCAGTTCGGAATGCAGTGATATATACATATAATTATATATATATATATATATATATATATATACATATATATATATATATATATACGAGTGCTATTAAAAAATCAGTCATCAGAGCTTAAGGGGACTGCTGCTGCTTGGCAAACGCTTAAGGCAGATTAACAATGACACATGCCCTTCATATACCAAAGCCCAATCTGATTGTCTTTTAATAAGACAAGCCTGAAAATCAAGTGTAACGCAAAGCGAATTAGATGAAATCTCCGAGTATACAATGCTGCTGCTGTTGCCGCTACTGCTACTGCTGCTGCGGCTGTGCCCCGTATCAACATGTTACCGCCCGTCACAGCTGTCAATTGCAATGGCAGCACCCAAGAGCCGGGAGAGCCAGCCAACCTAGTCGAGTATCAGCTCATCAACATCTCCATATCTACCCAGACAGCTGTGACGGGGCAAAAGCTTCAGCAGCGAGCGCCTCGGAACACGCCAGCTGTCGTCGGCTAACCTCGTCGTTGTCGTCGTCGTCTTTAACTCTCGCGCGTTCTCTGCATGTAACCTTTGGTAAGGTTAAATGTGAGCGCCGCGTTCGCGAATTGTGCCACACTAAGAGCAAGCAGCAGCAGCAGGCAGCATCATCATCAAGAGCAAGGCAAAAGGCAAAGGCTGCCCCATTGTATTGTGCCTGATGTTGCTGTTGTTGTTGCCGTCGCTGCCTGTTTCCTGCCCATTGTGAGCGAGGCGGGGCGAGGCGCCGACGCACTGCAAAGCTATTGGGATATGGATACGTTTTATCCTTTGCATCGAACCAAACGCTGACTTCGCAGCCTTCGAACATGTTTGGCCTTGTCACGTGCAACCGACCCAGCTACAGCTCTGTCTTTCGTTTTGTCTGTCTGTCTTTCTGTCTATGAGTGTGTGTGTTTGTTTGTTTGTGGCACAGCTATAAACAGCATAAGCATCTCTGTGTGTACTACATACAATATATTTATATATATATGTATGTATGTGCGTATATGTAAGCATATTGTGTGTGTATGTGTGTGTATCTGTATCTATGGCAGCGCGGCTGTGTGTGTTGTATATCAATCGCCCTTTGGGCGGCTGCCTGTTCCCGACTCCGCCCCGCCCTAGCACTTCAGGCAGCCAAATACACCTACTGCTGCCGCCTCCCCCCTTCCCCCAAAACAGTGCCTTTGGCGTTGAGAGAGCGACGCAGTTGAAGCATCTACAAAACAAAACAAAAAAATAAGTAATTTTGTGCAACGATGCGACCCTTGGCCAAAAAATTGTAATGAGAAACCTTTTATGGCACAAACACATGCTCGCTTTTTGTCTTCTTGTGCTTGTTCTTGCTACTGTTCTACTGCTGCTGCTGCTGCTGCTGCTTCTAGCTCATTCCTCCTCCTCCTCCGCCCCCTCACAACTAGTGTTTGTAGAAGTTCGCTTGCTTTGAGTTTTGTAGTCTAATTTTATTTTTTCTGTTGCCTTTTCTGCATCTTGTTCTCTTGTCGTTTTGTCTACTTAAAGTTAATAATTTGTGTTGTTTGTTAATGTTGTAATACAATATGTTTGTAGGTACGCTCTATATGCTTTTCGGTTTGTTTTTTCAAGTTGAATTTTTTTTTTTTAATTTTTTATTTTTTGACTTTATATATTAATATCATCATTCATTTTGTAAAAACAATAAGTACATAAATAAAAAGTAACAGCACAATGTAAACAAAATGAAATCAAATTGAGTTTTTGGGTGTGTTTTTTTCGTTTTAGCAGGTGATTTTTTTTTTTTTTTTTTTGGATGTTGATAAAAGACGGAGTGTGGCAGAAGAGCCCATGGGGCATGAAAAATCCAAGCATCAGGCATCGAATTGCCCATAACATTGTAATTGCTTTTTGATAAATGAAGCACGCACTGCACAGCTGACAGCGACATCAGCAGCAACAACAACATCAGCAACAACAACATCAGCAACAACAACAACAACATCGAGAACAAACAAACAGAGTAAAATCTAAAGCCGTTGAGGAGGAGTTGGAGAAAGAGGAGGCGGAAGGAGATGGGTGCCGCATAAGACGACTCACTCAAGTGTTGCCCCCGAGAGCAGATCGGAGAGCTGGGGCCACGCACTCGGCGAGACAATTTAAAATGTTGAAAAATGCTCAGCTAATTGGCAGTTGACAGCGTTGAGAGCATGGGAATGGAAATGGAAATGGGTATGGGAAGGGAATGGGAATGGCTATTTGTATGGATGAGACCTAGGTGCCGAGAGATGCCGAGGGGACCATATAAATTTAATTTGGTTTATAAAAAGTGCTTGAGAACAACGAGTAGAATGACGAGCAAAGTTGAAAGCCAAGTGGCCAGCCAGCCAAACCGACTAACAAATGCCAGCCAAGTGCTTCATAGTCAACGTCACAGCACCAGAAAGATACGAGAGAGAGACAGAGAGAGCGAGCGAGAGGGAGAGAGGGAGATTAAGAGAGAAGCACCGAGCGACCGCGAGCGCCCTTGTAGGTGAAGCCAACCCCTTGGTTAACTCCAAATGGAACTTGAGATAATGCAACTTGAGATTTTGCTTGGTGCCATGTCGTCATACCTTAAGCCTCCCCCCAACATGGTATCTATTTATTGTATTTTTCGCTGCTGCTTTCTTCTTATGCTTTCTTTGTATTGAAATTCAAAACAAATCCTCAAGTGGGTAAAATATGTAACAATGTTGAGGCTGTGTGGTAACGGAATCTTAAGATAAAAATAAAAGTGTTACATTGTTAAACAAATCATGTAATTGCGTTGAGATTTTGCAAGAAGAAGAAGAGCTTCCATTCCATATGAGTTGGGAGAACTTCGGAATGTTTGTGCAGCTTTTGAAAGCAAATGCAGACATGGTAACCATAAGATAACCACACACACAATATGTACATAAATATGTACAAATCTGTTTACTGCTTGAATAAATAGAAATCCATTTAAGCATCCGAAAACTGTCAAAGCGTTTCGGAGATGAACATTCATTAAAAAACTATTATGGCCTAATTAAAGACAACGCGTCAACGTTGAATTTACGACGAAAGAGCGGGTGCTGCAAGAAAGTTGGGTTAAGTTGGGTTAATAGCCAAATTATTCATACTCAAGAGAATAGTGAAAATATTCCAAAAAGCACTCACACAAATATGCACATAAATGTATAAATGCATAAAAGTATGTAAATGTAAATTGTGTTGCAACACAATAAGTGGGGCGGTGGCATAGTCGAATCCCAGCTCTATAAGTAGGTAAAGCAGGGAGAGAAACCAAACCAATTGGATAAGGGACACACACCCTAAACAAAAGCTGCTTCTCTGCTTTTTTTATCGTTGGCATATTTTGCGGCTCCAATTTATATGGTAAGTGGTTATCCATTTTGTTTTTATCAACATCCATGCCACACCGCAAAAAAATCGATGAGTTTACTAGTTGGACAACATGCGCTGTGAAAAGCATATATGCATATATATGTATATATATACATATCTATACAAATATATTCCCATGCCAACCCAAAACAAATACGACTAAAACTCCAAATGCTGCGGAATAACAATTCAAATTATATTCTACATATATATATATATTATATAATCAAAATAATAATAAACAATAAAGTCCTTCATTCACATTAAAACTAGAACCAAAACGAAAAGAAAAAGAAATCATCGTTAAGTAATTAAATAAAATAATTACAATATTGAGCCAAGAGACAAGAAAGATTCTTACACATATTCTTATATCTGTTAGTTAGTAATTTCGGTGTGCACCGAATCTTGTATGCTCTTTTCCGGTTATTTAGTTGATTTGTATGCATGGTATATATTTATTGACAAGCTATCATTAATCTAAGCATCAGACTTAACGAAAGTGTTTTTTTTTTGTCTTCTTCTTACTACTGTTGGCTACACATGTTTGTATGTATGTAGTTGTACGTTAGTATTTGCATATGTGTGTGTGTGTGTGTGTTTGTGAGTGTTGTGTTTATAGTTTTTGTTATTTAGTTCGTTTAGCCTATATGCCGCACTCTATTGTAATTTCTATCTACAGCTATAGTTGAGCGTATTGAGACTGATTTCGATTTGGCAGCCTATGTGGGAATTACATTTGCACAATTGAACGCTATATATATATATATATATATATTGTATGTATGTCAGTCACAAGAAACAAAATAATAATAATCATCTTAGCACAAAAACATAAACATAGAAAGACAAATAACAACTTGAAGTTGGTCCGATTTTCAAAAGCATTAAACTGCTAGTCTTAGGTAATATATTACTACAGACTTGTAGTTGATTATCATATAGATATAGGTGTGTATGTATATGTATGTATGTATGTATCAGACAAACAGATAGAACAGATTGTGTTTAATATGGATCCAGTTGATTTCTAGCCTCTTCTGCTGTTACTGCCACTTAAACTGTATAGGATACTTTGACCAGGAAAAGAGCTTGATGAGACAATATATGTATACGCATATGTATTTATGTGTGTAGATAAATTTAACAAAAAAAAAAAAGAAAAAAGAAAAAAAATTCCATTAAACAATTAAATTCCTTATTTCAATGACGCTTAAATATTTACAGGCATTTTGCGTAGCGAAGCTTTTTTAACTTTTTTTTTTGTTGTTGAGATGCTCAAGTACCTACTTCATTTCCATTACACATATGAAATTTAGATTTGCTTGTTTTTTGATTCGTTTTTTGTTAATGCATTTTAGCTGGGTATAAACATTTAAAAAATTTTAAAAATATTTCGTTTTGATTTTGAATTTGTTGTTTTTGGTTGTTCACATATATATTTATATATATTATATAGACGACGAATTGAAAACGACATGCGATCTTTAAGATTTGTTAGTTAGTTTGTTTTTTTTTTTCTTAAGTTTTGAAAAAGCGACGCGACGAGAAAAAAAATTTTATGTTGCATAAAAATTTGTAGCAATTTGTTGCATTTAGTTTGGTGTATGTAGTTGGTTGGCCAAGGCCCCTAGATTATGTTTAAATACTTGCATCTCTATATATGTTTATGTATATATGTATGTATATATAACTATGATATTTGTATATATAGTGTACGCGTAAATTTATGTATGTATAGTTTATGACTGTTGTTGTTTGGCCTAAATACTAAAAAGGTAAAACTTAAACGATACGTTTTGAGCGAACTTCTTTTCATCTTTTGTTTTGTTTTGTTCTTATTTTTTGACTTGATGTGAGATATTTGCTTTTGATAAATACATATGTTATGACATATGTATATGGAGAAGCATATCATATAGTTGTTGTAGATATATATGTGTATTAGTGTGTGTGTGTTGGTGTTTGTGTATGTGTGTGTGTGTGTGTGTTGGTGTTTGTGTTATGTACAATTTGGGTGCAGAATATCACATAGTCAGACATATACGACTACAAGTTCTCTCATTTAGTTCACTTTGCTTTCCTCTTTCCTCGTTCCTCCTTCTTCTAGGTTTGTGACGAGCGCCTACACATGGAGCGTGGAGTTATCTATGGAAAGACGGGAGCGACGTCCGCTTAGCAGAGAATCAGTGTCCGCATCGCCATCAGTTGGCCGCTTGCGTTGCGGACGCATCAACAGGAACATGACCAACAGTGCCAGGAAGAAGGCCAACGCACCAAATGCCGGATAGACAACGCCACTCAGCTGACTGGCCGTGGGCAGTGCACTGATGATGTACACTCGGTCCGTGGGTCTAGCACGTTGCAATGTTGTCGTTTTTGTTGTTGTTTCTGCAACTGTTGTCGCTGCAAGTGATTGAGATACGGATAGGGGCAGCATACTACTTGCTGCCTCGGACAGCAGCTGATGTGTGTCCACATTGAGCTTCAATGAGCGTCGCATCTGGCCCGTTAGCTGCAAAGGAGGACAGAGAACAAGGACGAGTGTGTGACAATATTCTTTTGGCCAACAATCCAGGTGTGCGTGTGTGTATGTTTACGGAGTGTATGTGTGTGTGTACGGAGCAGGTTGGGTTACTGGGTTACTTACCTTGTGCTTGCAGGTGACCTGTATGTTATAGACCGTGTCCGGCCAGAGTGATAGCTCGGCTCGTGCGGTGTCTGTTAGCAGATTGCCCATCAGCCCACCGCCGGAGACCTCCCAGGTGATCAGGCATTGACGAGATGCGTTCGCAATCAGCTCGTCCCAGCCGATGTCGGTGAGGACCAGAGCGCCCTGTCGCTGGGCATGATGGACGCGCAGCTCAAAGGGCGCCAGTTGCCTTTGGCAGTTTTGCCAGCACTGTGTGTTGGACAGAGGGGTGTTTACGGACGGGGTTAGAGACGGTCAGGTAACGTTAGGTGCAAAAGGGCATCATACAAACAGCAACAGTAACAGCAACAGCATAACATACATATGTATGTACATACATATATTGCTTGAAGTGTCGCTTAGTACATAGAACTTGGTGTAGAGAGAGGGGCAGGTGCGGAGTCGCCACTTTGTTGGCCACAAATTGGCAACGCAATTTCGACAGCCGCCCGCAGCAATCACCAGCAACAGCAACAGCGTTTAAACCATTAATGTGCCCACCGTCCTCAAATTCGCACACCGAACATGAACATTCGCAAAGCAATCAATTCAATAACTGTACTTATTGCAGCATTTATTGTGACTGCTTAAGCACACCAAATACGTCAATTTTGGGCAGTTCTGAATTGTCACATTTTGTCAGCGCTCGTTAACTACATTTGAATTGATTTATTGGATTTGCAAATTTGGAATTTCAATTCGTAGAAAAATTGTATTTTAGTGCATTTTTGCGTACTTTTTCGTGCTTTTGGTGCTTTTGAAATAAAAAAAAATATTTATTAATCAAGTGACAAAAAAAAAAAAAACGAAATTGAAAAGTATTTTTAAGGCATCTTGCTTATCTATTCAAAAAGTGATGTTAACTTTAGTCTAAGCCGAATAAGTACTTTAAGTACTTTCTTCGCACTGGATTAAATAAATTGATACCTAAACAAAATGATTTTATTACGTTAAAAGCTGATCTGCTTCAGTTACAAACAGCGCAATCAACTTAAAAACTCTTTTGAGGCACACTGTAGCCTGAGCACATTTCTCATTGGGGGCACGCTTACGGGTTAACGGAGTGTGGTGTGTGTGGTGGGGTCGCAATAACAATTATTAACTGTTGCTGGACTGTTTAGATAGCCATGGCTTAGAGCTATTCGGGCTGCTGTTATCGCTTCTCTGCTCATCATTATTAAATAAGGGGGGTTGGGTGGTGTGTGGTGGGGTGGGGGGTGTTTGCCATAGGCATTTACTTACATTTCTGCAATCAACGAAATCCGTGCAATAATGCCAATCCTTCGCAAACTGCAAACAAAAAGAAAGAAAGAAGAGCAGTGAGAGAGAGAGAGAGAGAGAGATGAGATGAGATGAGATGAAGAGTGAGAAAAAGAAGAACAGCGTGTCGCAAGCAAAAAAGTTAGTTAGTGGGCGTGGCCTAATCGAATTTTAAGTAAGCTAGAAAAAGTAATCAGGCACAGCGCCGCAGGCAACAGCGCTCGGTCGACCGAGGAGGACAACGCCAAGCATCCCAGCACAGCTCAGAATCCCATCCCAGCCATTATCAACAATAGACGCAAATTTGTAACTGTAATGTAAAAGGCCTGACTGTAGAAAAAAAAGAAGAAACGGCCACAAATATACGACTAGCTACATAGCGACTATATATATATATATATATTTATATATATATGTGAGTGTGTGTGTTTGTTTGTGCTTGTGTTTGTATAAATGACCGCAAAGCTGTATGGTGAATTGAAATTTTCACGCTGTCGACAGGAGATGAAGAAACTGCGGACTAACTGGATGGCTGCGACTGTGACTGTGACTGCGACTGCCTGCTTAGCCTTTGTCAACTGTCGTTTTAGTTACGCAGCAGCGACAGCTGGACGAACGAACATCCTGCCTTGTCCCTTGTCCGTTGTCCGTTTTCCCTTGTCCGTTTCGTTTATGAATGAGCACGCAGACAAATGAATGAATGTGCTGATGCGAACTGAGACGGAGATGGGAGATGAAAGATGGAAGAGAGGAACATCGATTTCGACTTCGACTGTGACTCTGACTGTGACTGAGATGGCGAGCATCAAGCAGCAGCAGCAACAGCAGCAGCAGAAGCAGCACTTTGTCATCATTACACAATAAGGCGGCCAGATAAACGAGCATGCCAAAAGGAAAATCGCAAAGACAACATATTTTCCGCTCAATTGAATTTTTGGCCTTTGCGAAACAACTTGGGCGATAAGTAACAACAATAAGGCGGCAAATGAACGAATGGATGAATGAATCAGTGAGTGAGTGATTGAATGAATGAATGAATGGTCCAGGCAATATCAATTAGAGATGGCAGCGTGATTTCATTGACCCATCCTAAATTGTATCATTATCATTGTCGTTATCGTTATCGTTATTGTAATTGAAATTGTTATTGTAATTGTTATTGGAATTGGAATATACGCCAGTGTGTTCAAATGAATTGTCATGATTTAATTAACATAATATATGCATATATAAATATTTTAATAAGTTAGGCCATTGAAAGCAAACGCAAAATATTGAATGTTAATAGTTATATGCATCATATGATTGCTCTCAATACTGGGTATTTATTTTAATATATATATATTGTTTTATTATAGTTTTGTAAAACTGTCGTCAACTACCAAACTATAAATTGAGCAGCTGAACTTTTCCGATTTGCCGTCGATATTATTAATAGTTTTTGTAAATAGATTTGTTAGACATAACCATAACCAAACTCCGTAGCGTAACTGAAGAAT
Source organism: Drosophila paracracens (assembly GCA_035044025.1). NCBI lineage: Eukaryota > Metazoa > Arthropoda > Insecta > Diptera > Drosophilidae > Drosophila > Drosophila paracracens. Next base: position 301,225 of record JAWNMN010000487.1, read on the forward strand.
GGTCGTTACTCGTGAGTCACACGACCATCTTTCGTTGGCAATGAAAACCAAACGCAGCACACGCTTAATGGAAACGCTGAGCACGCAGAGTCCAGTTCAGTTGACATACTCCCGGCCCGTTCCCTACCGTCTCATCCCTTCCCGTTGGCCTACCTCTGTCCACTGTCTTATGGCCTACCTGACATAGTTGTTGGCCCATATAAATTAAACGTAGGCAGCGGACAACTTTTATATGCAATTGCCCACGGAATTGGAGAACGCTTCACACCCATCCAGGCCCGGCCACATAAATTACCCATCCAGGTCAGTTTTGAGCAGTTTTATGAGCTGCCGTCTCAGCAACCAATGCCAATGGCCTATTGCACAAATGGACAGTGGGCAGAGAACAGTGGCACGTAGTCGCCAAATGCTACGCTTGTCAATTATTGAAGCCCTGTCGAAAGAGATTCCACCACCAGCCAAAAGAATACGTGCTGGGCATACGCATCTGGCATTACGTATTCGACTGAGACGGAGACGATTTCTTACGACACACACACACACACACACAGACAGAAGACACACACTTGTACACACGTACAACCTTACCCACCCCCCGAACCAACCGAAAAAAAGTCAAAGGAACAAAGTCTTTGGATGCTGCCAACTTTTATGGTGTTAATTTGGCGCTGATTGAGCGACGTTCGTGGGCTGCTGGCCTGTGCCGGGGATTAGATCCAGACTGCCGTGAAATTAGCCTCAGTGCATACAGCGGCAGGAGCAGCAGCAGCATCCCTTTGAATGCAGGGAACAACCCTTCAGGGTCATCGGGTTGCATTTGTGACGTCAGAAGGATCACGGATCAAAATTTAACCACATTTTTCGTAAGAGAATTCCCAAAATAAATTCAAGCAATGAATTGAAGCCACCTCTTTTAATTCCAAATGCCAAAAAGGGCTTAAGTGCGTTCGCAAACGATTTAAACAATCGTCAATCAATGTTCGCTATCGCTTCAAAAGGGCAAGTTCAAAATATATAACCTCAATTTAGATGATATATCAATTTAAATTCTAAGCGAAACATTTTAAATTTCAAAGAAAGACCAATTTTGAATTAAAAGTGCAAAAAATATATAAAAAATGCATCAGATTTGGATAAAGCAGTAATCTAGACTACAACGCTGGTTCATGAAGACATGCCACATAAAATTAAGATTACTTTTGACAAAGACTTATGTATCCAAAAAACGCATTTTTTAACTAATCAATCTTAAGTCTTAACAAAGTCCAAGATAAAAAAGCGATTTAACATTCGTAATGCTAGCGCAACAAGCTTAAGCCTTTAATTTATGGCACTAGTCAATAGTTATTAATCAACTGGGAGGATAAAATTGACTACAAGATTGGAACTATGCATTAATCTCTTGACAGTTTATCTAATCTATATGTAGCAGCCACGTTGTTTTCCAATGCTCTGAAAATGTTCTAGAATGTTGCTTCTATTTTTATTTAACAAAATAAGATTCCATTGCAGGTCAACTCAATATATCAATTTATTTATCGATGAGACCACCATCCCTGGCAGCAGCCTTACTGGAAATACAGATTTGTTTACCAACATTAAACAATGGCAACACCGCGAAAAAACAGAAAAACAACGCCTCAAAACGAAAATGGTGGCTTCTCCTTCTACGTGGACAGACAGAGCTCCGGCGAGAAGAGGCCGCACTTCTATCAGAATAAAACACCTCTACAAGATCAGCGCCGCAATTACGATTATTTCGGCGCACGTGGACGTGAAAGTCATCGATCCACATTTGGAGACCGAGGCGGAAACAATTCCTTATCGCAGTACTTTCACATCTCGATGCTCGAAGATCCGTGGGAAAAGCTGATGGAGCGCCACAATGCCATCCATGGCAGTGCGCTCAGCGATGAACCGAGTGCAGAGATTGATGCATCTTAGCTTTGGGTTTCAACACTTTTTACATTTTTAAAGCTCAATTGATAAAAACTTAAAACTAAGGCGATTCTTTCATTCTCCTTCTTTGTCATATGTGCTGACGCTCCTAGTCGGCACGTACATCCTCCACAGAGCAGTGCTCCCCCGTCTGAATCTCCTGGCCGAGCACGGACAGAGTCAGACGCTTCAGGCTGGACTTGTGTCCGTTGGAGACGAGCTTACCGAGCGGCTTGTAGCGCGAGATATCGCGAATGTTGGCATTGGGATGCTTGATGCTCAGCCAGACGAGATCTTTGTGCAGTGCATCACCCACTAGTATCTTGCTCTGCAGCATCTTGACCGCCTTCGGCAGCACCGCTTTGAAATCCTTCCCATTCTCAATGTCATGCGGCTGAGTGCCCGAGACGCTGGTGCGATAATCGACGACGGGCTAGCGCGTCTTCACATGTTTGTCCAGCAGCACCTCGCTCCGCTTGTTCACGATGGAGTCGCTTGCCAGCATATCCTCACCGCCGTTGTGGCCCTCGCCGACCATCTCGCAGTGCATGGCCAGGTAGCGATTCCCTTGCGCCTTCCGCTTGAGGCGCGCACGCGCCGATTTCGTCAATGGGGCATTACCAGCGACAATTGCCTCATTGCCATCATCAGCTGCTGCTGCTGGCTGCTTGTGGTTCTCGGTGCCAGCAGCGCGTCTGTTTATATTCGATTGCTGCACCTGCAAACGTTCCATGGAATTCTGCAGTTTGCGATGTTCTGGTGAGTTAATTTGATTGTTGTTCTTGGCGCGATTCATGTCGAACTGCTTTTGGCGTTGTGGTGAAGACATTGGTGGAACAGTTTGAACCAATTCTTGGTTGTTTGGCTGAAATTCACACACACTTCTTCTCCTTTTGTTTTTCAACGAAATGCTATTTTACTGATAATATTGATGCCTTCCGAAAGTTTTGATATTGTTTGCATTAAATCTTTGAAATACTTCTGGCTTCTTTTTGTACTCATTTAATTGAATATGTTTGTAGAATCAATCCACAATCCCTTTAGCGCCTAAAACTATGTTGTTTTTTTTTTTGGAAACACACCCAGTTGAGACTTGCCTTGCTTGATCCCCTCCCCATCTCAGCACTGCCTAATCTCTATTAGCAGCGCTATGACTGGCATGGACCACCAAGCTGACATTGTCAACTGACAGCGGCAGTAGCTACCTGAGAAGCCCCGACAGCGACAGCGATGTCAGCGAGCAGATAAAGGCGGGCAGCCACATTAAAATAAAAGAACGTTTTCCCGTTGCCCATTCCCGACCTCATCCTCTTCCCCATTCCCATTTCCTTTGTTTATGTTGTATGTCGCTCTGTCTGTGCCCATTGTCATTGCCGTACTGGACACTTAGAGCTGTACCAAGTCGTTCCGAGCGAGTCGTTCGTTTGAACAAATCTTAAAACATTGTGCAAAAAATAGATACATTAGAAGCATAGCTTTATTATGAAAACTCTTTTAAATTGAATAACTGACCTGAACTAAATTGAACTGAACTGAACTGGACTCGACTCGAGTGATCTACGACTAAACAATGATTGAACACTGCTGAGCGTTCGTTCAGTAAACAAAAATGAACTACAGAATTGAACTAGAAAGTGCAACTCTACAACTTTTTCTTGACTGCACAGCTCTAACCTTGAAGTTGGGCTCAGAGCGAGAGAGAGAAAGAGAGTCACCTCTCTTGCTCAGTTGAGCGTTGTTGTTGTGTACAAGTGTCCATCAAGTGCGACTCTTATCTTTAGTGGCCGGACCGGGGCTTACCTGCTGATAGCAGCTTTGGCGGCATCTGGTTAGCTGCTTGCTGCCGAATAGCGTTGTTGCTGCTGGTGATGCTGATGCTGCTGCATCTGTGTCCGCATTCGCATCCTTCGGTGACTGTGCCACAGCTAGGAGTAGAACTAGTGCAATTGACTGAAACATTCTTCTTCTTCTTATTGTACGTCTTGTTATTCTTCTTCTTTTGCTTGCAGTTTGAAGTGCGCGTGGGCGTTTTGGGCGTGGGCGTGGCCTTAAGCGTGGGCGTAGACGTTATCGTAAACGTACGCCTGGGGCGTGTTTCACAGATTGATTAATTGATTGATTTTGTTTGTTTATTTTTGTAACAAGTGCTGCTTTGTTGCTGTTGTTGTTCTTGCTGTTTGGTTAGGTCCATAATTCGCGACGACTGTGACGACACCGACGTCAACGCTGACGTCGGCTGCATTTAGTGAAGCAGCGCACTCAGCGCGTTTTATTGTGTGTATTGTATTTCTGTTGTTTGTTTTGCTGTTTTGTTATTTGTTATTTGTTGTTTGTTGTTCTTGTGTGTGTGTGTGATTTGGCGACTGCCTATTGCGGGAACAACAACAACAATATCTGGACTAAATCGAAAAGCTTTAACTCGCACATGCTGAGCTTGATACACTCCGAGAGCGATAGAGCGAGAGGAAAACTGTCACAAGCGTTTAGCTTTTTTTCGTTTTGTTTGTTTATGATTTAGTTATTGGTTAGTTTGTTTGTTAGGCAAGGAGAACAACAACAGCAACATGAAGAAGAAGTACGTGTGCCATGGAGTTGAGTCCAGTGGCTGCGCACCTTGTTTGTGAGTTATATTTGTGGGATATCAGGTAAGTTGGCAGTGGGCACCATAACAAAAAGCACAAACAAACAACACATGACAACAATAAATAAAACGTGCACACACACAACACAAGATGAGCAGCCAACAGTAGAAGAAAAAACAACACACACAAAAAAATAACAACACCAGCGGCTAGGCGACAAACGACTGCGACGGCGACGGCAACAACGGCGACTGCGAATGTAAAAATGGCAGAGGGCGAAGGCAAAACCAACCAACTTCGTCGAGGATAAATACTGCACTAACGGAAAACGAAAACTGAACCAGAACCAGGCTGCGAGATAACACACAAGTACACACACAGACACACATACTCGCGCGCGCAGCCACAGACACATGAGCAGCACACAGCAGCGTTCGGAGAGCTGCTACACTCACAGCTGCTTTAGCTAGAAAATGGCTACATTTTAGCTGTCATCTTCTATAGGAAACATTATGTTTAGATTTACAATTTTCTAATTCCTTGTCAAGTGGTCAACGATTTGACATTTTTAAATAGAGTATTGTAAATTCTTTGAGTTGCTCAGCTTACTAGTTGAAATAATACAGTTGTCTTTAACTTTATGTAGGCTTTTATTTACAACTTCTAACAACGCGTGAAACTTGGAAGTTCAATGTCAAGTTGTAGCTACATTGGTAATGATTGCTTAGCCTTTTCCAGCAAGTTTTGCTAGCGAGAAAATGGCAAGATTGTACAGCACTGGCCGCCCATACTTGAAAGGGGCGTCAGTCAGTGGTTGTTGTTCGAACACGAGATCCAACACCGAACGCGAACATGTTCGAAACGAAATTTGAATTACATTAGTAATGCGAGCTTGGTCGTGACTTTAATCGTGTACAGAAGAACCACAAAGCAAATACAATATTAATTAAAATTAAAGTGTACAAAATAACTAAAAATAAACACAAGATATTAATTTAAAATTATTCTAATAAATGAAAGACTACACACTGAGATTTTCGTCTACTTGTGTAGTCGTGCTCGTGCTCGAGCGGATTCGTGCTCTTCGAATTAAGAGCCCGGCGCCAGATCTAAATTGCATAAACACGGCAAAAAGTCGGAGTTAAAGTTGGGCCAACGGAGTCACGGAGTCTGTGTGTGTCTGTGTTTGGTGGTTGGTTGGTTGCTCGCTTCGCCCAGTTGGGTTGACTTTGATGATGATATTGCTGGGGTGGTGGCACACCGAGTCTAAGGATTTAGCAATGGCTATGGATTTAGCTTTGGCTATGGGCTATGGCAATGGCTTTGACTCTGGTGGTGGTGGTGGTTGTGATGGCCCCGCTTCAATGTCCCGGCATCGCGCGTGCATGCAGATGAATCAAAGCAGCCGCTGATTATAGCAACAATATGGAAATGCCGCTACCTCTCTCCACTGCCGCTCTGGCCTGCCCAGGGGTTATATAAGGGCATTGTTTATTTATATGCCATGCACATGTGCTTATATGTGGATGTGTGTGGTTGTGTGTGTTTGGTTTTTATAACTTCCATTTGCCAAAGCATAGTAAATTCTTTCAAAGCGTGTACTACATTTATTATTTAAGCCACGCTGCTCTCACTCTCTCTTTCGCCTAGTGTTCCTCCCCCTACCCCCCACACTCAGCACTACCCTCTCGCCACCTTCCTTGTATGCACATTGTTCTAGCCACAGCTCATCGTTTGTGTGTCTGTCTGTCTGTCTCTCTGACTGCTGGTGTATTAGCTGCCCCTTTACAACCCCCCTCATTCCATTCTTCTGCAGGAGCAGCAGCAAAGGCAGCAAAAACAAGAAGAGCCTGCTTTATTTGCATATTTTGACTTTTATGCGGCAAAAATATTACTTGCTGCGCGGCTGCCAATAAACAAACAGCCCCTATACACCCTACTCCACCACCCTTCCTGCTCTACCAACAGGTCACCCCTGCCAAAACAAGGCAACGTTAATAAAAACGGCAGAGTATAAAAAACAAAATAAAATAAACGAAAAAACAAAAAAAAATGAAAACGGCAAAAATTAAGGCAAAAAACTTTTTTCCATTTGGCATGCTGCCCTCACACACGCCCCCCCCCCCCCCCCCACCCATTCACCACCCTCAGCAACTTCTTTGCACCACCATACAACAGCTATATTTGTATGTATATTTCTTACATAAGTCGTCTGCAAAGTTAAAAATTTGGGGCCAGACTTATAGCTACATTGCAACATGTTGCATGTTTGAAATTGGCAAAACCAAAGAAACAACAAAATACATAGATCAGTTATCTAAGCATGCAAGGCAAAAAGTCTTACACACTCATATAAATTGTTATCAAGTTTAATGCGCAAAAAAAAATTATTTAAATACATTGACCATGTTATATTGTACATATGTATGTGTACAGTGGACACACGCAATAGGGAACTATCAGCAATAGATCATCGAATAGGTTATGGGGTTCTTCTCGAAAAAACAAAAACTATTCTGTGGCTTACAAAGTATATACATACATATATATGTATATTCTTGATCAGCATCATTAGTCGAGTGGAAGTAGCCATAGCATAGATGTGAATTTAGCGAGCGTCCACTGCATCAATCTTAAATGCTTGAAACATGATATGACCTTTGCCTGGCTTACTTTTAATTTATGTACTCGTTTTCGGTTGGATAGTTGAAAATACTTTTTGAGTTATGCCTCTCAGGCACGGCTGTACAATTTTAAAAGCCCATCTTCAAATGATATATGCAAATACAAATACCGCATTTAATTCAAATTAGTAGTTTCAGAACGTACGTATATTCGAACATATGTTACAAAGTTATGCGCTCCTCTCTCTCTCTGGTGTCCTCCCCCTATATATAGAAGATTATGGGAAGAAAAAAGACGAAAACAAAAAAAAAGTGCTTTGAAATTTATGCGCCCATTGCGAGCCATTTTGTAGTGCAGAACTTTTTAAAACAAAATTCCATTTTGCGGCTACCGCAATTGACTGTGTCGTTGCGGATGCCCCAACTGCGACCCAACCCCTCGAAACCCCCAACACCAACCCGTATATGCCATGGTCATAGAGAGATGCGGGCCAACTGTCCGACTTATTAAAAGCCGTTTTACACTAATACTAATTCATGGCAAGCCGGTTGTCATTTGTTTTAGTTTGATTTACGCATTTTTGAAGCAAAGTTGGGATTGGAACTGGGACTGGGATTGGGACTGGGAGTGGGACTGACACCAGCTGCATCTGGGCAACTGGAGAGCTTCCGGCTAGTGGCATATTCCCCAGGGTGATAAGTTGAAATGACGCACAATGAGCATATCCGGTCCATGCAAGGGGTGGGCTGGGGCGCAAAGGGATGCATGGGAATGAGCAATGAGCAACATTGAAAAAATTACAGCAACAAAAAAGAAAGGGGTTAGGGAAACAAAGAAGACCAAAGTAAAGCAACTATCTCTTTCTCTCTCTCTATATATTATATATATAGATATATATATATGTATATATATTTCTATATATATATTTGTGCGTCTCTCTCTGTTTGCCCAAGATAATAGGCAAACTACCGCCAAAGGGGCAGCTGAGAGAATACAGCGAACCCATTAAGAATTTTGAAATTCTTCAAAATTAGCACTCAAACCGCGTAAGATCGGAACGACAAAGGGAACGTAACAACAAAACTCTACAGAATAATTAATGGAATTTTTGAACTTTCGGTGCAAATGCTTAAATCTGCAAGAACAAGCAAGTCAGAATGCGATGGTAGCTTGAGCTCAACTACGAGATACCCGGAACCCAGCTGTTAAATATAATATAATATAATAAATTTCTCTAGTCTATGGCTTTTATAGTCTCTGAGATTCGAGTGAGATGAGATGCTATATGGGGTCGCAGATAGCTTTTTCTGATTCTCTTACATACTTTTCTATGAAACCATATACCCTTACCCATTCAGGGTTCTGCGTATATGCAAAAAAAAAAAAACGCCATTCATTTCATTGATGGAAACTGTAATGGCGATGCCGCTGGTTCCTTCTTGCTTGCCACATGGGCCGCAAATAAATTTGTCGTCGTTTGCCGTTTGTAGTTAGCCCGAAATAGAGCAATTTGCATTATTCACATTCGGGCAGATTTCGCTTAATGAATTGCACACAACTTGCCAAGACATTTCTTCTTTTAGAATGCATCACAAAAATTAAATACAAAGAATTAAAACTTCAATTGTCATCACACCGAAGACTGCATTTTCTTTAAGCTACAAATTTTGTAGAAAAGAAATCTTCGCTATAAGTATAGAAATATTCAGCTCCCAGAAATATTCGAATATTCAAAGGATTACGTACCACTAGATCGATAGGCGATTTTATCAAATCAATATTTTTTTATTTCTCCTTAGATAATTTTTGATAGAAACTGTTCTGTTAACGTTGATATCTGGTGACTGAGCAGGAGACTTAAAAAGTACAAAGCGCATGAGCAACAATAAGTAAAGTAGACTCTGAGACTCTAGTGTATGAACAAGATACAATACATATGTACACAGTATGTCTGCGTCTGCCACTTTGTCTAAAACACATTATGCGCCCATATCGTGCACATCTAAAGCTGATTCCGATTCCGATTTCGAATCCGTATCTGAAGGGGTGTCACTATCGTCTTCCCTCTGTATCTGTATTTGCACCGTAATCGGAATGTGCTCATCTTTGTCTGCCGTGGCGCGAGTGGACTCGCTGACTGGTTGGCTGGGTTTTTGAGATGCCCCATGTTCATTCGCAATGTTAATGCAAAATAGCATTTGCATTCATGCCGATGTCAGGATGCCGCCGCTGTAGCTGTTGCTGCTGTTGGTGCTGTTGGTGCTGTCGCTGCTGCTGCTGTTTCCCCACCCCTCCCTGACGCATTACGCACAAACCACACTGCAGCACCAACAGCTGTGCTGATTCGCAATTTTTCGTTGTCAAACCAAAAACAAAAAAAAATGGTCCATAAGTCATGTCACCGTTGTGTTCATTAAATGTGAACTGACTCTGGTTGGTCACCCGTCTGGTCCCGTTGCTTCTACTGCTGGTGTCCCCTGCTCCTTGTACTGTTGCTGCTACTGCTGCTGATGTTGCACCAGTTCTACCAGTTTCACATTTGATTGTCTATGTGCACATATGGTCAGCTCATTGTGTAGTCGCTTATATTGCCATTATCATCATCATGTAGCGATTAATGCGTCTCTTCTATTCAGATCTAAATTTATGTATGTGTGTGTGTGTGCGTGCGTGCCACATCTATCACAGCACACGTTGCCGGCCCTTTTTCATTTTGGTAGGGTGGGTGCGAAATTGTTTTGGGACGTGCACCTCCTGCCACACTTTTAGCTATTTGACCGCCGTGGTGGTTTTCATACCAAAATTTATATATAGCACATGATACTGAATGCTTGAAGGTATTAACGCGTTCTCACTGTCAGAAGGGGGCGGAGTGGGTTAAGACTAAGCTCAAGCCCAAGTGCAGCAGCTTCATCAAAATGTCATAGGGCTATCATTATATAAATTAAAAAACGTAGCTTGACGCAGGTGCGGGCCAGGCTAGAGGGTCAGCCAATTCACAATATGTGGCGGCATTTTTGTTCTTGATTAATGAATAAATTAATTAAAAATTTCACCAGTGAGCACCCCACTCATAGTGATATATATAGTATATTAAGTATATTTACAAGCTCACAAATTTAACAGAAACAAGAAAGAACGTTTCAGTCGGGAGAAACCGACGCGAAATACTATGATATCAATAAGTCATACCATCTGGGGACGGGACAAAAAAAATGTTGAAAGTTTCCTAGTTACCTTCCTTGCAAGTTGTGTACCCTTAGCTGTAAAATTGCAGAAGATATAAGCTATTCGGAATCTTGGGTGCGAAAGTGGGCGTGGCCGGAAAAATTATTATTTTATCGAGTTACACTAACAAGTGTATCGGTTTGGGGAGGCGGAGTGCGAGTGGTCATCCAATATTTTATCGATATCTTAGGGGAGTTACCAATAAAATACTTTCAATACTATTGGTGGCTCCAGGTTATAAATTGTGGAAGATTTGCGCATTTCAGATTTCTAGGGCCAAAATTGCTGGGGGCAGCGAGTGTGGGCGTTTGGTGACTCCATCTTTAAAATTGTGTAATGGTCGGCGATTAGATATATATGTTATGTTAGCGCTACTTTTCGCAGGGAACAATAAAATACTCAACGCCACCTATCGACCAAGTTATGGTAGTTGAGGGGTCTCAGCAGAAGTTGGGCCAATCAATTTTAAACGACCCAAATGATCTCTGGGAGAGAATGGTATTAATAAGTAGGTAAAATTTGAAAAATAAGATAGGAAAAATGTCAAATTTTCAGTTGAAAATGAGACAGTCGCGATTTGGAGGCGAACAAAATCAGAAGTGTGCGCGTGGGAGGAATTTAAAGGAAAACCGCGGCAAAATGCTAGAATATTTGCGCAGATATAAGATAAGTGACCCATACACAAGGGCTTCACATAAAGCTGTGTAAAACTATATAACCAAAAAAAGAATAAGTAAAAATAATAAGAATCATAAATACATACATACATACAACAAACAATTTAGAGCAACAAATAATTTAACTTAATTTCATAACTGTGTCAGATAGAATAAAATCAAATAAAATGTGCAACATATCACATATATACTTATGAAAATTTACAAGCCTTATAAAGATATAAATAACATTAAATGAGTTGCATATAAAATATGACACATTTATATTAACATTATTAAAAAATAAAAAAAGAGACTCCCACGGTAAAGTTGTAGAGGAAGACGAGCCGGAACCTGGAAAACGAGCCAGCGCCAGAAGTCAGGAACCCGAAGCAGCATTATCTGGGGCATCCGAGTGAGTCCGTTCCATCTCCTTCGCAACACATTGCCCAAAGGCGGCGGGAATCAATGTGAATGTCTAGTGCGCATGCCAAACCGGGCGATTTAAATTAAACAAACGCCAGCTGGCATGCGATCTTCCACAACAGCTGATCGCCTGATCAGCTGCGAATAATCCAGCGAACGCCTTTGACAAATATATTATTAATTATTAGCTATAAGAACAGAGGAAAAGGCCGCAAAAATTAATATATAAACAAATCTACCTATGTATATGTGCTTATATATATAATTTTTTATAAAAAATAAATACCAAAAACGAAGGCACAGCTGATCGTCCCTAACCATCAAGGCATCAGTGATGAGCATTGCCTACAACAGTGATGCCCATTTTGCTCACCAGTAATGGACATTTTAACAGCCAATAAAATAAAACAAATTATTTCTTTTTGTCAGCATTAAGTAATGTAAATAATTGTTAATACAATATATGTACAAGATAATGTTCTAAATGTTATTAGCTAAGGATATTGTGGATTAAGGGAAATATGATTTGTGAACTTAATGGTGTAGCATAATTTGAATGAAGATGAGGTCTTAAATTAAGGCTGCACAACACCCATACAGCCAAAACAGTAGCGAGCGGACTAGTTTGATGGAAGTATTTGTTCTTTATTTATAAAAAAAAAAAAAAAACTTATTGCTAACTTCCGCCCCATATATCAATATATATATTGGTGCTTCCGATAGAATAATAAATAGCACAACTATATGCTGTCGAAGCAGCAGCAACAACCGCCGCAATGCAACACAATGTTTAAAAAAAATTTATCTAAAATGTATGAAATAAACCCTACTCCTAAGTCCTTGAGCTGTAGACAGCCAAAAGTGACATGTTGCATAGATTTGATTTTAAAGTTGATACTTTAAAAGCTTTCTTTTTGTAAATAGACGGACATAAAGATTCAGCCACAACTATGTCATTACGTAAAAGAAAAAAAATAATAAAAAATCAATAAATCAGAGGCTTCTGATCTATTTTATATCTATGAAACTAAATGGTTCAAGTATCGTATATTCTAATTGTGATATTTTCTGTAGACAAATTGTATGTTTTCAACGGTTATATTTTAATATGTTATTCAGCCATTTCTTACAGATAAATCGCAAGTGCTATATCTATATGATATATATTTATATAGGTTAGTAATTTTTTGCTACAATATAAGGATCTTCATGACTTAGGCGGAGAATTGCTATTGCTATAGTTGTTTGGAGAAAACAAAATAGTTTTCTACACACCAACAATTCAATTTAACCAGTGCTTCCTTTGTTATCAACTTAACGCATCTTGCTGATCCAGAATATATAAGTCTATATGTGAGATCGGATATGTCTCCAAGGATATACAAATTGCTGTCCATAATATGCATTTTATATTCAAGTTGGGAATCAAGTCCAAAATTTCTGGAAAATTGTATGTTGTGAAAGTCTCAGGTTCCTAACTGGCTATATTTTTAATTTACGATTTTAACAAATAAACATACTAACAATCAGACTCTGACATGCTTTGCAATATCGTCTGGTATTGACTAGAGTCAATTGTGGCTGTAGGGCAGTTGCAAAAAATCAACTGATTGCCCCTTGAAGATTTTTCCCAATTCCAGTTGGAGCAACTGATGTAAAGATTCGCCACTGTGCTTATAGATCCATTCGCCGGCATCTGTGCCTCCGGCAACATAATCGAACCGTTTTGGGCCGCTTGTGGGTGAGCTGAGCCAAATCTGTTTGTTGGGCGTCTGTCGATTGATCACATAGATGCCGTTCGCTGGGCCCAGATTTACAGTTAGCACACCATCCTGCAAAGCAAAGTACACCGTTTGTAGGCATGATGTAACGCAAATGTAAAATTGAAGACGAATCATTTTACTTACACCGTAGGCCACATCGCTGCCAGGAAGATCTGAGGCACTTTCGGTCAGCTCTTCAATGTAATCGTAGAGTGCATCCAACGTTTGGGAGCAGACACGGTCATAGGTAACGGTATCTAGCGAGAATTCCGGCTCTGTTATGCTGCTACAGAATCTGTTTATTGGTTTTCTCAATATCGGATTAATGCTGCTCACAATAGTCGCATTGTTTAGATAATTCCTAATTGCAATGACCCTTCTGTGACGATTTCTGTATAGAACTTTTTCCGCAACTCGCAAATAAATGCGGGTTCGATTCATCTTTCAAGACAAATTGTTAGTTATTTACATACGACTGCGTGCAGCTAGAGTTGCCAACCAGCTGCATGTGAGACTTCAGCTGACATTGTGTGTGAGTTGCCAGCTTGACAAATAAATGATAAAACACCATGTAAAATATATATTTATTTCTTTTCATTAAAAAAACAAAATTTTCAATTATACAAACTATAATAAAGTACCGTCAAAATGATATATTAAGTGGTTTCTGTTATTTTTATTATTAATTATTTAGAGCGCTTACGCCATATTTAGTGTTGCACAGTGTATCGAGTATCGCTTCAGCAAAATATATCAAGCGATTGTTGTGAAGCGTTGTGGGTCATCGCCAATTTTTGACGCATGAAGTTCTTCAACATTGTCGTCAACAAGATCAAAAAGGAGCTCAAGAGGAAATTCAAGCTAGGCAGGAGAATACCCAGGAGCTCATGGAACGTTATAAAATACGCATAAGCAGTCCCAAAATCACAAACGGCGATCCACCAACATCCGACGCCGTCTCATCTTCGACGAATGCCGCTGTGCGCCGCAAGCCCAACTATCGCGGACCCAGTAATCGTAGCGGCAACGGTGCCACCACCGTCGGGCCAGATGTGGTGATCAACATCAGCGATGATGATCAGCACGCGCCGAGTAGACGCTCGGCTCATCCGACTCGCCCTCCACTGTATGGCCGCTCATTGTCACGCTCGTTGTCGCCAAAGCGTACAAGGCGGTCTCGCTCCTCAGAGGCCACTCGACGCCGGCAGCGTTCGCGCTCCAGATCACGCTCGTCGCATCGGCGCAGCTCACGTTCGTCATATAGCCGCGGGCATGACAGGTTGCACCATTCGCGCAGCCACGACGATTACGGTGGGCGTGATCGGGAGAGAGACAGGGACAGAGATAGGGAACGGGATAGAGATAGAGAAAGGGAGAGGGGGCACAATAGAAACGATGATTACTACAGGGAACGTGGCGATAGTTATACGCGTTCCTTGCGCACCTACGAGCCACTGGAGATGTTCCGTGTGCTCGATTCGCGCTCGTATCCGGAATACAGTTCCTCATCGCCAACGAGCGCCAGCACGACGAGTGCGGCCAACAAAGATGCGGAACCTATTGAAGAGGCGGCTGAAGGTCCACTGACTGTGGTTAGTGTACTGCGCATGCTATCCGCGTTAGAGGATCAGTTGGGCAGCCTCGGACCCAAGGCGCTTAGTTTGCTCAGCAAGGCAGTGGCCATGGAGAAGATCAAGCCGAATTCCGCCGATGATGTGCTATTGAATGAGGACAATTGTGTGTTCTTGGAGACCATCAAGGCGAAGCTAAAGGGCATTCTCGATGCGGAAGTGCTCGAAGATCCACAAAAAGTGCGTGTTGTGAAAAAGTTAATCAGCAATATTGCGACCATCGTCTTCCAGGTCTCAAGAAAACGTAAGTGCAACACAATACAAACTCAAAAGCTTTCCAACTTTACAGATCCTAGACGAAGTCCAATGCATATATATATAGATATAGATATAAATATGTATATGTCGGGGTAAGTATTTGTCTGTATATATTGGTTTCAATCGAGCACTCTGACAGCTAAGCATATTTTCTTCGTTCATTTGTGATCAGGATCCAAAGAATAAAGAAAACTAATGGCATCCCGTATCCGTTATCCTTGTCCTACTTGGGACCATTTGCCATCCTTGGTCCTGTCACAAATATACTTGACCTTAAGGGTATGCGATCTGCATGATCTGTTCGATACTTCCTTCCTTCATTGCGTGTGCTTTTGAGTTCAACATACGGTTCAGAGCTCGTACTTTTTATCCCGTTTCGTTTTTCGCGTATTATCTATCCTGGTGCTTATCATGCCTTATAAACCACCCAATCTTTTCGCAATCCGTGTACTTTGGGTTCTTTACGATGCTTATGCAACATTAGTTGTTTTTTCAGCCTATCCATTACAAAACTGCTCCTCAAAATGCCGACCTACATTTTAACTCATATAGTCTTTTAGGATGTAAGACTTTGGCATAACGTAGTGTTAGAAGTCGACGTTCGATTTTTAAGAACACTTCTTGTCATGTCGTTAAATACATTTATATATATATATATATAGGACTGATTATGTCCAGTTTATTAATAATTTAGTAGTTAATGGTATATTATATTGAAATAAGAATATTAGATTAACATAGCAAAGTACGACTTTATAATTAACGACTTAATTCCACGACGTACCGAGCACTTTACAATGCTGTGGTACTCGGGACTTTGACGACTTCTTATCTACGACTTACACGCCGCGTTCTACTGTTCTTCTCCGACTTATGCTGCTGTTAACCTGCGACGCCACACAACAGCACTGTAACTACTCGATACAAATATTTCGCTTGTTAACCTTCTTGGAACTTCTTTTATTGTGAAATTGTAATTAAAATTTATGACCATCCGCGGAGTACTATTTATGACCCATTACTTTTGCGAAAATCGCCTTTGCAAGTACCTTTTAAAATATTTACAATATTTTACTACATATGATAAAAATGTTTCCAACTACAACTCTCTGTTCTGTGATCTACCAAAAATAGAGTTCTCAAGTTGTCGGTTCGGTATTTTTGTTATCCGGTTTTTTCTTATACCCTGAATCCATTAAAAATGGGTAAAAGGGGTAAAATGGTTTTTTTGTAATTCCTTTTTCTTTTTATTACTTTTAACTGTGGGTTCAGCTTCCCTAGGTGATAGTTTTGTGCAAAAAGTGCCTAAAATAATGGAAATACCACAAAAACAACAATAAAAAAATAATTAAAAGAATTAAATATATATAAATAGACGCTTGCGTGTCGTCCTGGTTAACTGACCACTACCCAGCAGCTGGAAGCGCCGTATTCTTCACTGTTTTAAATTGTATGTAATCCTTGTCGTTTATAATTGCTTTAATTTTAGATTGAGAACTATATCAATCAATTGTAATAATAAATTAATTAATGTCGTTTATTGTGTTGCTCTCTCCTTCCATCTACCTCCCTCTAACACACACACCCAGCTGATAAAGAGTCGACACAGAATGAGCCCAAGCTCGTCGAATTGACCAAGAAGAAGGAGTTCCAGCTACCCTTTGACCGGCAGCTCGTTTCCTCGAAATTGGCAAACGCACTGATCGTGAATGGCGTAGATGATTTAAATACTGAGGACATGAACCGGCTGCTGCAATTCTTTACGCTGCTGATGAGGACGAATCATACACGACGCCAGACCGATCGTAGCAGCGGCCTCAACTTTGCCGAGGTCCTGCTTTGCCTGGGACTTGAGAGCAGTGCGACAAATGATGAGGACGTCACTGCTGCTGGTCACTATCTGGACATCGACTTCGCTGAACTGATCAAGGAGGTGGAGCACCAGCTCGCCGCCAGGGATTCGAGCACCAGTGTGCCGTCCAAGGCTAGCACCATCAGCGATGCCAGCAATCATGGCATGGAAACCCTAACAGACTCCGATTTGCAAACGCTGCTGCAGAACTTTAAATTTCTCTCCAACGAGGACCAGGTGCATCTCATCGGCTATGTGCGAAAACTGGAGAAACTCGATCCTCCGCGTGTAGAACGTTTACGCAAATGTGTTAACATTGCTGAGCTAACCAGAGACGGTGAATCGTGCAGCGATTATCTATCGTGTGCCATCGGCCTTCCGCCCGGCAACAGTCACGAGCGTACGGAGCGTGGTGCCTCCAACTCACTTCTGGCCAGCGCATCGTCGGCCACCACATCGTCGGCCGTGGCAGTGGCGGCAATGCGTCGCAACGATGCGAGCAACGAACGCGAACAGTCATCGCCAGCGAAGCTGCAACGACGTCCCGCTATGCACAGCTCACCGAATTTTATGCTGGACGTTGATGATTTCAATTTCGATGATTTGGTGCTGAAGGCCAACGATTCAAATAGCAAGAAATCCATAATGATGGGCAGCAATCTGCCCGTTCAGACGGCATCTGCATCACCCAATTCGTTGACCTTTAAGCCGGCGTCGCCAAAGATCTCGCTCAAGGACACTGAGAATATAATTGCCAATCTAATGGGTACACTGACCAGCAACAGCAAGCAGGCAACAAGCGCAGCCAAAACACGGCAGGAGCAGCAACAACATCAACAGCAACACCACCATCACCAACAACAGCAGCAGCAGCAACAACTACGCAATGTGCCCAGCTTAATGCAAAATCGCGCACAACAACAACATCATCAGCAGAAACAACAGCCATCGTTTGGAACCAATATTGGTGGTAGCAATTATTATAACTATGGTACCGATCAAATGCAGGGCGGTCCGTCTGGCTATCCGGGCGTTCCGCCACTGCAGACGCAACAACAACATCAGCCGCGGCCTCCCTACAACATGGGCAATTTTAATGCCTATGGCCCATCCATTGGTCCCACTGGTGGCTACGATGGTCAGATGAATCCCTGGACCAATGGACCGCCGCAATCATATAATAATAATCGGCACAACTATATGCTGTCGCAGCAGCAGCAACATCCGCCGCACTGTAACATAATGCTTAAAAAAAATGTATCTAAAATGTATGAAATAAACTGAAAGAAACCCTATTCCTAAGTCCTTGAGCTGTAGACAGCCAAAAGTGACATGTTGCATGGATTTGATTTTAATGTAGATACTTTAAAAGCTTTCTTTTTGTAAATAGACGGACATAAAGATTCAGCCACAAATATGTCATTACGTAAAGGAAAAAATATAATAAAAAATCAATAGATCAGAGGCTTCTGATCTATTTTATATCTATGAAACAAAATGATTCATGCATCGTACTATATCTGTATGATATATCTTTATATAGGTTAGTAATTTGTTGCTACAATATAAGGATCATCATCATGACTCAGGTGGAGAATTGCTATTGCTATAGTTTTTTGGAGAAAACAAAATAGTTTTCTACACGCCAACAATTCAATTTAACCAGTGCTTCCTTTGTTATCAACTTAGCGCATCTTGCTGATCCAGAATATATAAGTCTATATGTGAGATCGGATATGTCTCCAAGCATATACAAATTGTTGTCCATAATATGCATTTTATATTCAAGTTGGGAATCAAGTCCAAAATTTCTGGAAAATTGTATGTTGTGAAAGTCTAAGGTTCCTAACTGGCTATAATTTTAATATTTTTAATTTATGATTTTAACAAATAAACATACTAACAATCAGACTCTGACATGCTTTGCAATATCGTCTGGTATTGACTAGAGTCAATTGTGGCTGTAGGGCAGTTGCAAAAAATCAACTGATTGCCCCTTGAAGATTTTTCCCAATTCCAGTTGGAGCAACTGATGTAAAGATTCGCCACTGTGCTTATAGATCCATTCGCCGGCATCTGTGCCTCCGGCAACATAATCGAACCGTTTTGGGCCGCTTGTGGGTGAGCTGAGCCAAATCTGTTTGTTGGGCGTCTGTCGATTGATCACATAGATGCCGTTCGCTGGGCCCAGATTTACAGTTAGCACACCATCCTGCAAAGCAAAGTACACCGTTTGTAGGCATGATGTAACGCAAATGTAAAATTGAAGACGAATCATTTTACTTACACCGTAGGCCACATCGCTGCCAGGAAGATCTGAGGCACTTTCGGTCAGCTCTTCAATGTAATCGTAGAGTGCATCCAACGTTTGGGAGCAGACACGGTCATAGGTAACGGTATCTAGCGAGAATTCCGGCTCTGTTATGCTGCTACAGAATCTGTTTATTGGTTTTCTCAATATCGGATTAATGCTGCTCACAATAGTCGCATTGTTTAGATAATTCCTAATTGCAATGACCCTTCTGTGACGATTTCTGTATAGAACTTTTTCCGCAACTCGCAAATAAATGCGGGTTCGATTCATCTTTCAAGACAAATTGTTAGTTATTTACATACGACTGCGTGCAGCTAGAGTTGCCAACCAGCTGCATGTGAGACTTCAGCTGACATTGTGTGTGAGTTGCCAGCTTGACAAATAAATGATAAAACACCATGTAAAATATATATTTATTCCTTTTTATCAAATAAAAAATTTTCAATTATATGTTTATAGTAAATTACCTTCAAAATACAATATTAAGTGGTTTCTGTCAGTGCTGCAAAGCGTGTGGAGTATCGTTTCAGCAAAATCTATCGAGCGATTGTTGTGACGCGATGTGTGTCATCGGCAATTTTCACTATAGAGAAAAACTTATCAGTCCGCGTGAATTCACTACATACATATACATTCTTTTGTATTGACTAGAAATATATATAATCAATTTGTGTTTGTCCAAAAAAGGGTGAAGAATAAAAATCTACATTTATGTTAATGAACATGGCGTTGCTCAGCAATTACAAGCAAATCGCGCCAACTGGGCCGGCGACTCCTTTACCCATCGATGCATGGCGTGGTGTCGGCGGCAGCGGCAGCAGCTGATCGCGTTCCTCAGGCGGCGGAGCTGCTTGCGATCAAGGATCAAACGCAAATATTTACGCATAGCAACTATGGCAATCCCGCGTTCACGCCACAGAAAGTGATCACATCAGCGAGCAGTAAAACGCAAAGCGAGTCCCGTTTGCCATAACTACCGAAGCCGTCAGAGAAACCGAGATAAACCTTTGGGAGCTGGGCGAAAAGATTGGCGCCATTGGGAAGCAGCTGGGCGATGAGGAAAAATATTAAAAATACAGCAGATTTGGATAAAGCAGTTATCTAAACTACAGCACTAATCCATCCATAGGAGGATAAAATTGACTACAGATTGGAACATAAGTACATCGAGCATACCCTTGGGACTGTTTTTCTTATCAGAAACCACGTTATTTTACAATGCTCTGAAAATGTTGTAAAATGTTTTTTCACTGAACGTTTGGATATTGTTTGGATTATATATTTGAAAAACTCTGGCTTCTTTTTATACTCATTTAATTGAATATGTTTGTAGAATCAATCCACAATCCCTTTAGCGCCTAAAACTATGTTTGTTGTTTTTTTGGGAAACACACCCAGTTGAGACTTGAGACCTTGAAGTTGGGTTCAGAGCGAGAGAGAGTCACCTCTCTTGCTCAGTTGAGCGTTGTTGTTGTGTACAAGTGTCCATCAAGTGCGACTCTTATCTTTAGTGGCCGGACCGGGGCTTACCTGCTGATAGCAGCTTTGGCGGCATCTGGTTAGCTGCTTGCTGCCGGATAACGTTGTTGCTGCTGGTGATCCTGCTGCATCATATATGTGGATGTGTGTATTGTGTGTGTTTGGTTTTCATATATTCCATTTGCTAAAGCATAGTAAATTCTTTCAAAGCGTGTACTACATTTATTATTTAAGCCACGCTGTTCTCACTCTCTCTTTCGCCTAGTGTTCCTCCCCCTACCCCCCACACTCAGCACTACCCTCTCGCCACCTTCCTTGTATGCACATTGTTCTAGCCACAGCTCATCGTTTGTGTGTCTGTCTGTCTGTCTCTCTGATTGCTGGAGCAGCAGCAAAAACAAGAAGAGCCTGCTTTATTTGCATATTTTGACTTTTATGCGGCAAAAATATTACTTGCTGCGCGGCTCCTGATCTACCAACTCACCCCTGCCAAAACAAGGAAACGTTAATCAAACGGCATCAAAAAAAAAATATACGAAAAAACAAAAAAAAAACGGCAAAAATTAAGGAAAAAAAACTTTTTTCCATTTGGCATGCTGCCCTCACACACACGCCCCCCCCCCCCCCCCCACCCATTCACCACCCTCAGCAACTTCTTTGCACCACCATACAACAGCTATATTTGTATGTATATTTCTTACATAAGTCGTCTGCAAAGTTAAAAATTTGGGGCCAGACTTATAGCTACATTGCAACATGTTGCATGTTTGAAATTGGCAAAACCAAAGAAACAACAAAATACATAGATCAGTTATCTAAGCATGCAAGGCACAAAAGTCTTACACACTCATATAAATTGTTATCAAGTTTAATGCGCAAAAAAAAATTATTTAAATACATTGACCATGTTATATTGTACATATGTATGTGTACAGTGGACACACGCAATAGGGAACTATCAGCAATAGATCATCGAATAGGTTATGGGGTTCTTCTCGAAAAAACAAAAACTATTCTGTGGCTTACAAAGTATATACATACATATATATGTATATTCTTGATCAGCATCATTAGTCGAGTGGAAGTAGCCATAGCATAGATGTGAATTTAGCGAGCGTCCACTGCATCAATCTTAAATGCTTGAAACATGATATGACCTTTGCCTGGCTTACTTTTAATTTATGTACTCGTTTTCGGTTGGATAGTTGAAAATACTTTTTGAGTTATGCCTCTCAGGCACGGCTGTACAATTTTAAAAGCCCATCTTCAAATGATATATGCAAATACAAATACCGCATTTAATTCAAATTAGTAGTTTCAGAACGTACGTATATTCGAACATATGTTACATTGTTGCCAAAGTTATGCGCTCCTCTCTCTCTCTGGTGTCCCCCTCCCCCTATATATAGAAGATTATGGGAAGAAAAAAGACGAAAACAAAAAAAAAGTGCTTTGAAATTTATGCGCCCATTACGAGCCATTTTGTAGTGCAGAACTTTTTAAAACAAAATTCCATTTTGCGGCTACCGCAATTGACTGTGTCGTTGCGGATGCCCCAACTGCGACCCAACCCCTCGAAACCCCCAACACCAACCCGTATATGCCATGGTCATAGAGAGATGCGGGCCAACTGTCCGACTTATTAAAAGCCGTTTTACACTAATACTAATTCATGGCAAGCCGGTTGTCATTTGTTTTAGTTTGATTTACGCATTTTTGAAGCAAAGCTGGGATTGGAACTGGGACTGGGATTGGGACTGGGAGTGGGACTGACACCAGCTGCATCTGGGTAACTGGAGAGCTTCCGGCTAGTGGCATATTCCCCAGGGTGATAAGTTGAAATGACGCACAATGAGCATATCCGGTCCATGCAAGGGGTGGGCTGGGGCGCAAAGGGATGCATGGGAATGAGCAATGAGCAACATTGAAAAAATTACAGCAACAAAAAAGAAAGGGGTTAGGGAAACAAAGAAGACCAAAGTAAAGCAACTATCTCTTTCTCTCTCTCTATATATATATATATATAGATATATATATATGTATATATATTTCTATATATATATTTGTGCGTCTCTCTCTGTTTGCCCAAGATAATAGGCAAACTACCGCCAAAGGGGCAGCTGAGAGAATACAGCGAACCCGTTAAGAATTTTGAAATTCTTCAAAATTAGCACTCAAACCGCGTAAGATCGGAACGACAAAGGGAACGTAACAACAAAACTCTACAGAATAATTAATGGGTTTTCTTAACTTTCGGTGCAAATGCTTAAATCTGCAAGAACAAGCAAGTCAGAATGCGATGGTAGCTTGAGCTCAACTACGAGATACCCGGAACCCAGCTGTTAAATATAATATTAAAGTTTTATTGACAAATTTCTCTTCAAACAGTTTTGCTTACTCAAATGTACGCAGTCTTGGAAGATCGATATAACTATAATTTAAAAGTATGTGCAGTTAATCAATAATATGTCAAGATATATTATATCTATCTATCTATCTATATATATATCAGCTTTAAAATTTGGGCATTTATTACTATCGCAAATGGATAAGTATCGATATTCGCGAAAAGGGGGCATTTATCGATCCAAGAAATTATACTCAAAATTTAAAGTCTATGGCTTTTATAGTCTCTGAGATTCGCGTGAGATGAGATGCTATATGGGGTCGCAGGTGCCTTTTTCTGATTCTCTTACATTCTTTTCTATAAAACCATATACCTTTACCCATTCAGGGTTCTGCGTATATGCAAAAAAAAAAAAAACCCCATTCATTTCATTGATGGAAACTGTAATGGCGATGCCGCTGGTTCCTTCTTGCTTGCCACATGGGCCGCAAATAAATTTGTCGTCGTTTGCCGTTTGCAGTTAGCCCGAAATAGAGCAATTTGCATTATTCGCATTCAGGCAGATTTCGCTTAATGAATTGCACACAACTTGCCAAGACATTTCTTCTTTTAGAATGCATCACAAAAATTAAATACAAGGAATTAAAAAATCAATTGTCATCACACCGAAGTCTGCATTTTCTTTAAGCTACAAATTTTGTAGAAAAGAAACCTTCGCTATAAGTATAGAAATATTCAGCTCCCAGTAAATTTCGAATATTCAAAGGATAACGACTAGATCGACCTTCACAACAGTGCATAACGACCAACATGCATACACAAAATGAACGAAACAGTTGGCAGGCGTGGTGTCTATGGCCACTCGTACCCGCCCTTCATTCAATGGGCCTGTACTTATGTTATTGGCCCATCTCCCCTAAATTCGAGTCAATCTACTCCATGCTCCCTTTATACAACTTAATCGCAACTCATTATCTTTCTTTTCAATTTATTAATTTGGTTCAGAAGGTGTTATCCAAAACTAGGCAAAACTCCGGATGCCGGATATTAATAGAATAAGGATTAAATAGATTTAAATATTTAAATAAATAATATATATTTAAAAAGTATTAATTTTACTATCCTTATAGAATTTCTCAATAATCCCTATTGAGTTCCAATAGCTATACAGGATAATGGTAACGCAGCCCCCTTAGTAACAAAGTCAGCATACTTTGCAGAAGATCTAGCCTGCCCACAAACTGGTGGAGTTGTGCCGACAGGGAAAGTTGCCGATAATCATTGGATGCGATGCCAACGCGCACCACACATTATGGGGCAGCAGCAATATCAACATGAGGGGTGAGTGCCACACAGACTTCATATGTAGTAGTAATTTCTCTTAGCTACCTATCGCCATATCGAAAACACATCACTAATCGGGTCATTTTCGCCTATTTCGAAACTGTCACACTTTTTATTAAATAATTGCTTGTCACAAAATAGTTTGTTCTGTCCGGCTTAATACACAAAATAAGCTGGCACGAAGAATCATGGACACCGCATCTGACAACGACGGCGATGACATGGGAATCGATCTGACCGGAATCCTCTTTGGGAACATTCACTCGGAGGGTAGACTGGTGGCCGACGAAGATGACAAGGGCAGCGCGTATGATGCTGAATTGCGCGAAGCTGTCAGCTCCCTCACAACGTTGGTTTTTGCATTTTTTTTTATTATATGTATATTTATAAATATATTATATATGTGATTGATCCACTTGCAGATTGGGATTCGGTTCGCTGTTGAACGAAGTGACTGATCAGAACAAATCAGTAGACGCTGCAACTACTTCGGCATCCACATTCGATGACCTCGAGGATGCAATACCAGCTACAAAGGTGGAGGCGAAACTCAGTGAGTAGCCAAAGCGCAATGTTAAAGCTTCAATTGTACAGTTCAGTTGCCCGCCATTTACAGCCAAGGATGACGAGGAGCTGATGCCGCCGCACAGTGCACCAATGCAAAGTTCCGAAGATGTCAAGCTGTCAGACGATGCGTTCCTTATGGTATCCCAGCTGCGTTGGGAGGACGATATCATATGGGATTCCAATGATATCACGGAAGAGGCTCTGCAGAAATTGTGCTCCAAGCCGAATGCGGCCGGCTGGCTGCCATCGAGCACATGCCGCACAGCCAGCGCCTTTTCTCAGTGGTTAGAGGACAGTGATGGCAACAGTGGCGGCAACAGCAGTCCCAACTCTGACGATGGCTCAACCGAAAAGGCACCGCAGAGGTAACTTTGATCCATTCCCGACGCGATCTTGTCATGTGTTTTTAACTCTTTCTCCGACTTGCAGTGCGCCGCAGAATAAACAAGAGGAAGTTTTCGACAGGACATTGCACAGTCTGTTTCCCTTGGAGAACATGGAGCTAATCCACCACAAGTGGGAGGACGAGGTGATCTGGGATGCCCAACAAATGAATGGTGTGCCCAAGCCGAAAGTCTTAACTCTGGATCCCAATGATGAGAACGTTATACTCGGCATTCCCGATGACATTGATCCATCCAAGATTAACAAGAACACTGGACCGCCGCCCAAGATTAGGATACCACATCCGCATGTGAACAAGTCAAAAATTCTGCTGGGCAAGGCGGGCGTTATTAATGTGCTGGCCGAGGACACGCCACCACCACCGCCCAGAAGCTCTTGTCGCGATCCCTTCAAAACATCCAATGACTCGTAAGCCTTTCAATTCGTCGTTCTGAGTTCCCAGCTTAATCGTCGTTTCCTTTTTGCAGTTACTACGAACCCAAAACGGAGCCGACGCTGCGCCTCAAAGTGGGCGATGACAATCTTATTCAGCACTCGACGCCGGTTGTGGAGCTGCGTGCTCCGTTTGTGCCCACGCACATGGGACCGATGAAACTGCGCTCCTTCCACCGGCCGCCACTCAAGAAGTACTTGCACGGACCGCTATCGCAGACCATACCGCATGAGGTGCATTCGCTGCCCGAGCTGATTTCCATGAAGGCCAAACAGCGCGAACTTGAGGGCATTGCGTCCGGTGGCGGTGACGTGTTCTTTATGCGCAATCCCGAGGACCTCAGCGCCAAGGATGGTGACATTGTGTTGACCGAGTTTTGCGAGGAGCATCCGCCGCTGGTGAGCCAGGTGGGCATGTGCTCCAAAATTAAAAACTACTACAAGCGCAAGACCGAAAATGAAAGCGGTCCGCAGGACTACGTGTACGGTGAGGTGGCGTTCGTGCGCACCAGTCCATTTCTGGGCATACTACGTCCGGGGCAATGCATCCAGGCGCTAGAGAACAACATGTACCGGGCACCCATCTATCCCCATAAGATGGCGACCACCGATTTTCTGATCATACGGACACGAAACAGCTATTGTATGCGTGCGGTGAATGACATCTTCACCGTTGGCCAAGAGTGTCCACTGTACGAGGTGCCTTGTCCCAAATCGAAGCGGGCCAACAACTTTACCCGTGACTTTTTGCAGGTAAGCGAGATTTGCTGAATGAAGATTGCTTTAAGCTATGCGTTCACGACATGATCATCATCATCGGTTTCAAGGTGTTCATATATCGACTGTTCTGGAAGAGTCGCGACAATCCACGTCGCATACGCATGGACGATGTGAAGAGCGCCTTTCCGGCGCACTGTGAGGGCAACATACGCAGGCGTCTGAAGCAATGCGCCGATTTCAAGCGCACGGGCATGAACTCAAATTGGTGGGTTATCAAGCCAGAGTTTCGACTTCCCTCCGAGGAGGAGATACGAGCCATGGTGTCGCCGGAACAGTGCTGCGCCTACTTCAGCATGATTGCCGCCGAGCAACGCCTGATGGTGAGTTGGCTACAACAATATTATTTTTATATGTGTGTCTATTTATAAATTGGATTTGCAGGATGCTGGTTATTGTGAGAAATCGCTGTTTGTGCCGCAAGAGGATGATCATGAGGAGGCCCAGCTGCTCGACGATGAGGTCAAGGTGGCGCCCTGGAACACCACGCGTTCCTACATTCAGGCCAGGCGTGGCAAGTGTCTGCTGCAGCTGAGTGGCCCAGCCGATCCGACTGGCTGTGGCGAAGGCTTCTCCTATGTGCGCATGCCCAACAAGCCAACGGTGCGTTAATGGAAATTAATGTTTTACATTAGCTGATAATTCATTTCAAAAATTCGTGTATAGCTATCGAAGGAGCAGCAGGAATCGCAGCCGAAGCGCTTGGTGACCGGCACCGATGCCGATTTGCGTCGCCTGCCGCTGAAGCGGGCCAGGGAAATGTTGCGCGAATTCAACGTGAGCGAGGAGGAGATCAAGAAGTTGACACGCTGGGAGGTCATAGATGTGGTGCGCACATTGTCCACCGAGAAGGCCAAGGCCGGCGAGGAGGGCATGGATAAATTCTCGCGAGGCAATCGCTTCTCCATCGCCGAGCATCAGGAACGATACAAGGAGGAGTGTCAGCGCATATTCGATCTGCAAAATCGAGTGCTCGCCAGCTCCGAAGTGCTGTCCACCGACGGCGACGAGTCCTCGGCCTCCGAGGAGTTCGATCTGGATGAGTTGGGCAAAAATATCGAGAATATGCTGGTCAACAAGAAGCCATCCACACAGTTGTCGCTAGAGCGCGAGAAGCAGGAGCGTCAGAAGCTGCTGTGCCAGCTGGAAGAGCAAGGCGATGGGGCCAGCAACTCGTTCAAGGCGAAAAAGGATGCCACACAGCAACCGTTGAACAACAACAATCAAGGAAAAATCCTGCGCATAACGCGCACCTTCAAGGCCGCCGACGGCAAGGAGTTTGTGCGCGTGCAGACGGTGCGCCGCCAGCCGGTCATCGATGCATACAGGAAGATGCGCACCACCAAAGACGAGCAGGTCATTAAACAGTTTGCGCCGGTGGGCGAACAGCAAAAGGAAAATATAAAGCGCGAGAAGCGGCGCTTGCAGGGGCAGCTGCGTCGCGTCAAGCGCACTCTGGAGCGCGAACGAGTCGCCCCGCTCGCGCAGAACCAGAAGCTACAACCGGGCAGCTCGGGCGGGCATGCTCATAAGGAGCCCGATAACAGTCACAAGGAGATGAGTCCGTCACGCAAAAAGGTCAAGCCGGATCCGAAGAATCGGAAGTTGATGTGTGGCGCCTGCGGCCAGGAGGGTCACATGCGATCGAACAAGGCGTGTCCATTGTACACGGGCAATCAGTAGGTGCCCAAAGATGCCAAAACATAATGAAGACACAGGAGCAGACCAGAGCAAATGTGTAGAAGCAAGCTAGACCGCTCAACTAGGAGATACCCTGTATCCAGCTGTTACATTTATAATAGGCTTGCTGATTCCAATTTATTTAATATGAAAATACGTTTTGCTTAACATAATAAATATTTATTATCCAATCGTAATTAAATTTTTATAGTTGAAAATCTATATGTATACAAATGATCAATGCTGCAGCCGTTCCTCCACTCACAGTTGGATTGGCACAAGCATCATATCGCCTACATAAAGGCATCCGTCTCTACAAAGGTCCGCTGACAGTGCAGGAAGCTTCAATTACAGCAACACCCTTTGGTCATCAAGCGCCCTTTGCGCCCACATCTGCAACTCCTGCTATTTTTAATCCATTAGGAGAAGCAGAAGCTTTATTTGCAACTCCTGCACAGGAAGTCTCACTCTTTCCGGCAGCTCCATCACATTTTTTTTTTTGCGCCACAAACGATTACAGCGACGGAGATCTGTGCATCAGCCACTCTACCAAGCGCTTCCCTCTTCGAGCCTGTCTCGGTACCAACAGCCACAATTCAGGAGGTTCCTAAATTCCAAACCTCAGTCGCTGAACTATCCCAAGGACTTCCCTTATATCCAAATGCAATCGTCAGCAAACCATTTGCATCGCAGCCACAGATTCCACAGTCAAGCAACATCTTAGCTTCAGCCCAGGATGTCTCCTTGTTTGCTCCGGCACCAACTGCTGCAGTTTCAGCTGCGCCAATTCAGGAAGGACCAGCAACATCAGTTTTCACTCCACAGCTGATAACAGAAACAGAATCAATATCGGATTTAATTAAAGAAGTACCCTTGCTAAGGGTTAAGCGCTAAGACGGCAAATCGCCCCAATTCAAACTCATTTAGATGCCGTGTCTGCCGAGGGGTCCACGCGCTGCGGAAGTGTCAGCGTTATCTTCGCCTTTCCGCGGAGAAGCGGTTGAGAGCAGTGCTTATCAACCACTACTGCCCGAACTGCCTGGCCCATAAGCACTCAGAGGGTACCTGCCGCAGCGGTGCGACGTGTCAGGTGTGCGACGGACCACACCACACTCTGCTCCATTTGCGTGATGCCGATCACGTGCCAAGGCGTCGGCACCAAGCATAGGACATCCTTTCGCCAGCCCGTCGCTCCTCCTCGCCCAGTAGATCTAATACGCCTATGGACAGCCGCTCACCGCCCACATCTACAAGGGCTCCAATTATGACTTCGTTGGCCTCGTTGATGCAGCACACAGGCGTGAACATTCTACCAACCGCTAAAGTGCTGCTCCACACCGGTGCCAAATCGTTCGAAACTGGAGCGCTCATCGACGCGTGTTGCCCGATGAGTCGCATAAATGCTTCACTTGCAACGGCCCTTGGGCTCTCCGTCACCAGCATTGGGTCCGAACGCGTTTGCACCGCTGTGCTCCGATCGAGGTCAACGGAGCTAAATCGAGAAATTGTGCTTGAGGTCGACCCTCAACTCCACCACCGGACCCCACTCCGAGCAAGGAGCTTCATGACAAATTCTCAAACGTTGTCTTGGCCAACTATCTCGCTTATCCTGGGAGCCGATGTGTATCCTCACATCATCCTGCCGGGCATGCTTCCATGCCAGGGCGGCCTCCCTCTCGCCCAGAACACGGAGTTTGGGTGGATGCTGACCGGCAATTGCCGATCCTAAGGCAATATTTCCCTTTTTTTTAATTTCCAATGCTGCGCATTGCAAGGGGGGGAGAATGTTTATGTGGGATTATGTTAAGCCAGGCTTTATCAGCTGTTGTCATTTTGGCTTAACATAACCTATGATCCACAGCCTCTCTCTTTGCAGTGCAAACTCCTCACAGCGCACTCAGCGCTGTTATCATTAACATAAACGTTGCATTGTTAACATTAATTAGTATCGCTGTAACACAACCAAGAACACAACAAGTGCAAAATATATTTCAAGTAAAATAATAAATCTAAAGTGATCAAAACAAAACCCAAGCTGCCTTTTATTGAAAAAAGCCAGAAGCAAGGATATATATTCTTGATCAGGATCAACAACTGTGTCGATGTAGCCATGTCCGTCCGACTTTCTGTCTGTCCGTCCGTTTGTCTGTATGAACAAGCGGATCTCTGACTCTATAAGAGCTAGAGACTTCAAATTGGGAATATAGGTTCTCCTATATCCGGCGCAAATCAAGAGTCATTTATTTTATCGATAACCGCCTTCGATCGAAGCTCTGGTCACCCATGTGAAATGAAGAGTTAATTTTTTATTTATTTATATAATGTTGTCCAATAACACTCAACAAAGAAAAATTGCAAATATAAATTAACCTTCTAGGCACAGTTACAATCACTATATACACCTTATGATTATTGAGCAGTAATCACAATAAACACCACGTTAAAAAGAGTAATCAGATGATATCTAATAGTCACTCAACCACTTGTCATACAATATACCCATCAAAATACTGAATGTTTGATAATATTTTCCAAACAAGGATATATTTGGTCTTATAAGTAGTTGAAATATTGTGAATAGACTTTTCAAATCATATAGGCTTGATCAGCGTCACATTCGGCGATATATTGCTAATAGATCATACTCCAGACCCAAATAATTCTAATGATTTATATTAATTTAAATAGGAACTAGGGTATAAAAAGAAGTAATACTGATAAGTTTGCAATTGGTAATCATAATTTGTATTATTTGTATTTTTTTTTAATTTGTGTAATTTTGCATTGAAACAATTAAAAAGTAATTTCATATGGAAACATCAATAATAATAATTATGTATTATAATACATATATTGATGTCAATCGTATTGTATTGTCGCCATGAGCACCACGTCAATTGTTTTCGGATTATTATATATCTGGATTACTCTAAACATAAGCTACAATGTAAATGTAAGAACAAGCCGATTTCCTATCGAATTTAAAGCAAATTGATTGATTGATTACAGGAAGCGATCGAATTTAAAATGACGAATGTGGTTTGTCATAGCTACAACAAATCACGGGTTTTAATACCCGAATGCCGGCTGAGGGCAATAAATCGGAATAAGACGACATTAAACATTAATGGAACTACTCTATTTACGGTTACTGATGCAATTTTTGAATTCCAATTGTTTAAGAAAGCCAATGGCTATAAGCCTTGGCTCTATAATGTGAGAGTCGATGGCTGCCGTTTCTTGAGGAAGCCATACAATGCAATTGCAATAATTGTGTATAAATTGTTTAAAGAGTTTTCTACCCTCAACCACACATGTCCCTATACGGCAAGTATTACTCCCAGAATTACTCTGTACTCATCGAAATGATTGAAATAATGAATTCAATCGTATAAATTTCAATGTGGTATCTCATAGTCGTACACTCTCGGCTAGAACCGCCTTATAACTTAATTTACATCAAATATCCTTTTTATAGGGTACTCAAATCATTGATGGATTTTATCCTCGATCACACATTTTACCATTTGTGTTTCCTACCGGGGAGTATCGATTGAACTTAAATTTTATATTTAACAAGAGCCCTGCATTTTATGTAAACGTCAACTTCTTGTTTACAGAGGATTTATTATAAAATAATTTGAAGTATGTCCTTACAATATATATATGTTAGTGAGTACATTAATTATCAGCACGTAATTTGATTTTCTTTTCCTGTATTTCCACAATTTGCATATGCTTTAATTTTGTATTGTTTTTTTAAAAATATATTTGAATATCACAGCAACGATTAACACTTGTGTAGAATTTATTGTTATATGTTTACTTGTTATATTATAAGATAGGATTTTGGATTAACGGCTTCTCGCCGTTTTTGCTTCTCTTCTTTGACGTCTAATTCTTCTTTCAAGTGTTGTTGTACTGTCACGCTATGAGTCGGTTGCTTTTTTACACTTCTGCGCAGCGAATATGTCTGTCTCGCTCTCTTAGCCTGTGTTGCTGTACTTTGCCGTTATGTTGCCTGCGCACATACACACACATGTAGACTTGCTTACGTTTTTCTAATGCGCAATTGTCTAACCGCCGCACTTCAACACTCCAAACAAATATCATTTTCGCTTGGGCCAAATTCCGGTTGAGTCCCCAAATTGTAGAATTCATTGTTATATTTTGATTTATTATATTAGTCTGAGAAAGAAGGCTGGAGGGAATTCGCAGCCCGCCCCAACACAGAGGGAGGACGCGAAGATGCACCAATCGGACGGACCGAGCGGCTGTCAGCCAGTCATCATCGATCTGTCGGAAGATCTGGCAGAAGATGAGGACTTGGCAGACATGACGCTCGGACCCGATGAATTGGGCGAAGCAGAAGACGGGGACGCAATAATGTCCTCGCAAGAGCTAAAAGAAGAGCTAGAAGGAGAAGAAGAAGCTGACGTCATATTGACGGGCAGCGGTGACGGGGGCAGCTCCGGGCCCCAGCCACCATGCAAGCAGGAGCCCCTCCTCCAGTAGATGGCGGGAGTCATCACAACGGGCCTGGCCCAGGTAAACATCCACCGTGCCAAGGCAGCCTCGGCTGTCCTAGCGAGGATGTTTACCAAACGGCATCTCGGGCTGGCCATTGTGCAGGAGCCATGGGTGAACAAGGGCATTAAAGGCCTGTTCACGGCAGGCTCAAAGGTAAATTGGGATCAGAGTCACCCAACACCCAGGGCGTGTATAATGGTAAGGAAAGAAATTAACTTTACTATCCTTTCAGAATTCATAACGAGGGACTGCGTTCCAATAGCCATACAGGACAAGGGAAATGTAACCCCCCTGGTAATAGTATCGGCCTACTTCGCAGGAGATGGAGCCTGCCCACCACCGGAAATAATAAAGCTGGTGGAGCACTGCAGGAAAGAAAAGATGCCGATAATCATCGGATGCGATGCTAATGCGCACCACACCATATGGGGCAGCAGCGACATCAACACGAGGGGTGAGTGCCTCGCAGATTTTATATTCAAACATAATCTAGAACTTGCCAATGTCGGATCTATACCGACATTCGTAACCAGAATTAGGGAGGAGGTACTAGATATCACCTTCACCAGTAGGTCCCTTCAGCCACACATCAGGGACTGGCATGTATCTCAAGAAGAATCTATGTCTGACCATAGAATCATTCTCTTCCGAATAGAACTGAATACAGACAGCAGTGTACCCTGCCGAAATCCCAGAAAGACAAACTGGGAAGGGTTTAGGTCAACTCTAGAACTCAACCCCAGCAGTGTACAAAATTTACCCAAAAGTCCACTTGAGCTAGAGTGGGCTGTAGAAAATCTAAACAAAAGCATAATTAGCGCCTTTGAAAAGAATTGTCCGGTAGGAAAGAAGTTCAGAGAAAAAGATGCCCCGTGGTGGAATGAGAGCCTGGAAAGGCTACGTCTCACCACACGACACCTCTTCAACAAAGCGAAGAGGGACGGCACATGGGAAAGCTATCGCGAAAGCCTGACCTCCTATAACAGGGAAATCAGGAAGGCCAAGCGAGCTAACTATAGGAACTTCTGCGAAAGCATTGGAAGTACCAGCGAAGGTGCCAGGCTCCACAGAGTTTTATCTAAGCGGACACCTGACGCAAACGTAGCATTGAAGCGAAGGGATAACTCCTTCACAAGTAACAATGAACAGAAACTGAAACTGCTCTTCGAGACGCACTTCCCAGGCAGCATACCACTGCAGAATAGTGTTATCGAAGTGACAGGTAACAGAGGCAGACCATCTGCTAACGAATGGGCATGTGCCAAGTCAACGGTCACTCCAGAGAGACTAGAATGGGCAATTGGAACTTTCCAGCCCTTCAAATCTCCTGGACTGGACGGAATATCGCCAGCTTTCCTTCAGCAGGGACGAGAATTACTTCTCTCCCCTCTTAGGAAGGTACTCATTAGCAGCCTAGCCCTCGGTTATATACCGAGAGCATGGGGCAGAGCTAGGGTAGTCTTCATCCCCAAGGCAGGGAAGAAAGACATCACCAACCCAAAGTCCTTCAGACCCATCAGCTTGACATCGTTTTTATTGAAAACGCTAGAGAAGCTGGTGGACTACAAAATTAGAAGCACTCTGCTAAGGCAGAGTCCGTTGCATCCAACGCAGCATGCATATAGAGCAGGTAGGTCCACGGATACTGCGCTCTACCAATATTATATTAAGATAGGATGTTGGCTTAACGATATGCATTGGCATGGTTTTGCTTATTGATTATTGCGCTTGAAGCGTCTTGCTTCACAGATGTTTGCAACTCAACTCTTTTGTCTGCCGATCAGATATCGATACTGACTCGATTACCCGCTCTCGATAGCATCGTGACAACGGCTACAAGGTTGCCAGATAGCTTTAACCGCTTCTTGTTTGTTTATCTACTATTTCAAATCCCTCACTAATTTACCGCTACATCGATTAATATAGAAGTTCTGGTCTCACATGTAAACTGAAAAGTTAATTTACTTTATTTATTTATATAATTGTTTAGGTTCATATAATTAAATCATAAGCTATTGTACGTACGCTGCAGATTGCGCAGACACACAGCAAATAAGTAAGTGTCAGCAAATAATATTAATATTGCCAACGCTGCACTCTATGGCAGTAGGTCAGCGGTCGCCTCATATTGCGATCGCTGCACTTAGCGGAAGTAGAACAACGGTCGCCCTAGAAAGTATAAAATTGAGAGATATTGCGATCGCTGCACTCGATACACTCGCGGTACAAAACTGCCGAATAATGGATTATTATATATGTATTTAGAGTTAAGAATTATGTAAAAATAAAGCCCTGCCCGTCAGAGCAACCAGTTCGAATCTAATCGTCAACTCCGCGAGATTGATTTCTACCATCGCACTTACTGTGCGCAGCGAAGGATCTCACTCTCCGTAGTCCAACTAGTTACAAGTACTAGTTGCGACGCTTTTTAGTAGTCAGTTCTCGTACTGAATGCTTCCTTTCAAAAACACGCAAACAATAATGTTGTCTAATGACAGTCAAAAATTACCAATATAAATTCTTCTAAGCACAGTTACAATCACTATATACACCTTATGATTATTGAGCAGTAATCACAATTAACAGCACGTTAAAAAGAGTAATCAGATGATATCTAATAATCACTCAACCACTTGTCATCAATATACCCATCAAAATACTGAATGTTTGATAATATTTTCCAAACAAGGATATATTTGGTCTTATAAGTAGTTGAAATATTTTGAATAGACTTTTCAAATGATGTAGGCTTGATCAGCGTCACATTCGGCGATATATTGCTAATAGATCATACTCCAGACCCAAATAATTCTAATGATTTATATTAATTTAAATAGGAACTAGGGTATAAAAAGAAGTAATACTGATAAGTTTGCAATTGGTAATCATAATTTGTATTATTTGTATTTTTTTTTGTATTTGTGTAATTTTGCATTGTTACAATTAAAAAGTAATTTCATATGGAAACATCAATAATAATAATAATGTTTTATAATACATATATTGAAGTCAATCGAGTATTGTCGCCATGAGCACCACGTCAATTGTTTTCGGATTATTATATATCTGGATTACTCTAAACCTAAGCTACAATGTAAATGTAAGAACAAGCCGATTTCCTATCGAATTTAAAGCAAATTGATTGATTGATCGATTACGTGTTTACAGGAAGCGATCGAATTTAAAATGACGAATGTGGTTTGTCATAGTCACAACAAATCACAGATTGTCTTCCACGAATGCCGGTTGAGGGCAATAAATCGGAATAAGACGACATTAAACATTAATGGAACTACTCTATTTACGGTTACTGATGCAATTTTTGAATTCCAATTGTTTAAGAAAGCCAATGGCTATAAGCCTTGGCTCTATAATGTGAGAGTCGATGGCTGCCGTTTCTTGAGGAAGCCATACAATGCAATTGCAATAATTGTGTATAAATTGTTTAAAGAGTTTTCTACCCTCAACCACACATGTCCCTATACGGCAAGTATTACTCCCAGAATTACTCTGTACTCATCGAAATGATTGCAATGATGAATTCAATCGTATAAATTTCAATGTGGTATCTCCTAGTCGAGCACTCTCGGCTAGAACCGCCTTATAACTTAATTTACATCAAATATCCTTTTTATAGGGTACTCAAGTTCTTAAAGGATTTTATCCTCGATTAGGCATTTTACCAAATGTGTTGCCAACCGGCGAGTATCGATTGAACTTAAATTTTATATTTAACAAGATCCCAGCATTTTATGTAAACGTCAACTTCTTGTTTACAGAGGATTTATTATAAAATAATTTGAAGTATGTCCTTACAATATATATATGTTAGTGAGTACATTAATTATCAGCACGTAATTTGATTTTCTTTTCCTGTATTTTCACAATTTGCATATGCTTTAATTTTGTATTGTTTTTTTTTAAATATATTTGAATATCCCAGCAACGATTAACACCTGTGTAGAATTTATTGTTATATGTTTACTTGATATATTATAAGATAGGATTTTGGACTAACGGCTTCTCGCCGTTTTTGCTTCTCTTCTTTGACGTCTAATTCTTCTTTCAAGTGTTGTTGTACTGTAACGCTATGATGCCTCTGCACATACACATGGGGCCACTGAGTCGGTTGCTTTTCTACAATTCTGCGCAGCGAATATGTCTGTCTCGCTCTCTCAGCCTGTGTTGCTGTACTTTGCCGTTATGTTGCCTGCGCACATACACATGTAGACTTGCATACGTTTTTCTAATGCGCAATTGTCTCGCCACCGCACTTCAACACTCCAAACAAATATCACACTTTTCGCTTGGGCCAAATTCCGGTTGAGTTCTCAAATTGTAGAAATTATTGTTATATTTTGATTTATTATATATTATATTAAGATAGGATGTTGGCTGAGCAATATGCATTGGCATGGTTTTGCTTATTGCGCTTCAAGCGCCTTGCTTCACCGCTGTTTGCAACTCAACTCTTTTGACTGCCGATCAGATATCGATATTGACTCGATTATCCGCTCTCGATAGCATCGTGACAACGGCTACAAGGTTGCCAGATAGCTTTAACCGCTTCTTGTTTGTTTATCTACTATTTCAAATCCCACATAATTTACCGCTACATCGATTAATATCGAAGCATTGGTCACACATCTGAATTGAAGAGTTAATTTTATTTATTTATTTATTTATATAATGTTGTCTAGTAACAGTCAAAAATTACCAATATAAATTAACCTTCTAGGCACAGTTACAATCACTA
This sequence comes from Drosophila paracracens, assembly GCA_035044025.1. Classification (NCBI taxonomy): domain Eukaryota; kingdom Metazoa; phylum Arthropoda; class Insecta; order Diptera; family Drosophilidae; genus Drosophila; species Drosophila paracracens. The sequence continues at coordinate 338,815 of JAWNMN010000487.1, forward strand.
TATACACCTTATGATTATTGAGCAATAATCACAATTAACAGCACCTTAAAAACAGTAATCAGATGATATCTCATAGTCACTCAACCACTTGTCATACAATATACCCATCAAAATACTGAATGTTTGATAATATTTTCCATATAGGGACGCATTAGGTCTTATAAGTAGTTGAAATATTTTGAATAGACTTTTTAAATTATGTATGTTTGATCAGCATAGCAATCGGCGATTTATTGCTCATGGATCATATTCCAGATCCAAATAATTCTAATGATTTATATTAATTTAAACAGGAACTAGGGTACAAAAAGTACCAATACTGAAAGTTTGCAATTGGTTCTCTTAATTTCTATTTTAATTCTGATTTAATTCTAAAAAAAGAATATTAATATTCATTTTGATTTTGCATTGCTACAATTAAAAAGTAATTTCATATGGAAACATCAATATTAATAAATACGTATTATTATTAAATGTATTATAATACATATATTGATGTCAATCGTATTGTATTGTCGCCATGAGCACCACGTCAATTGTTTTCGGATTTTTATATATCTGGATTACTCTAAACCTAAGCTACAATGTAAATGTAAGAACAAGCCGATTCTTTATCGAATTTAAAGCAAATTGATTGATTGATCGATTACGTGTTTACAGGAAGCGATCGAATTTAAAATGACGAATGCGGTTTGTCATAGTCACAACAAATCACAGATTGTCTTCCACGAATGCCGGTTGAGAGCAATAAACCGGCATAAGACGACATTCAACGTTAATGTAAATTTTCTATTTACGGTTAACGAAGTTATTGTCGAGTTCCAGTTGTTTAAGAGAGCCAATGGCTTCAAACCTTGGCTTTATAAAGCGACAATCGATGCCTGCCGATTCTTGAGAAAGCCATACAATCCAATTGCAATAATTGTGTATAAATTGTTTAAAGAGTTTTCTACCCTCAACCACACATGTCCCTATACGGCAAGTATTACTCCCAGAATTACTCTGTACTCATCGAAATGATTGCAATGATGAATTCAATCGTATAAATTTCAATGTGGTATCTCCTAGTCGAGCACTCTCGGCTAGAACCGCCTTATAACTTAATTTACATCAAATATCCTTTTTATAGGGTACTCAAGTTCTTAAAGGATTTTATCCTCGATTAGGCATTTTACCAAATGTGTTGCCAACCGGGCAGTATCGATTGAACTTAAATTTTATATTTAACAAAAGTCCAGCACTTTATGTAAACGTCAACTTCTTGTTTACAGAGGATTTATTATAAAATAATTTGAAGTATATCTTATTATAGACATATTAATAAATATAATAGTTATTTGCATTTCATTGATTTGATTTTATTTTCTTATATTTTAACATTTTGCAAATACTTTAAATAAAGCCTGAACTCATTAAAAATGGGTAAAAAGGGTATTATGGTTTCGTGCGAATGTATGTAACAGGCAGAAGGAAGCATCTCCGACTCCAAAAGTATATATATTCTTGATCAGGATCAACAACTGTGTCGATGTAGCCATGTCCGTCCGACCTTCTGTCTGTCCGTCCGTTTGTCTGTATGAACAAGCGGATCTCTGACTCTATAAGAGCTAGAGACTTCAAATTGGGAATATAGGTTCTCGTATATCCGGCGCAAATCAAGAGTCATTTATTTTATCGATAACCGCCTTCGATCGAAGCTCTGGTCACCCATGTGAAATGAAGAGTTAATTTTTTTTTTATTTATATAATGTTGTCCAATAACACTCAACAAAGAAAAACTGCAAATATAAATTAACCTTCTAGGCACAGTTACAATCACTATATACACCTTATGATTATTGAGCAGTAATCACAATTAAAAGCACGTTAAAAATAGTAATCAGATGATATCTGATAGTCACTCAACCACTTGTCATACAATATACCCATCTGTTTATGTTGGATTATGTTAAGCCAGGCTTTATCAGCTGTTGTCATTTTGGCTTAACATAACCTATGATCCACAGCCTCTCTCTTTGGAGTGCAAACTCCACACAGCGCACTCAGCGCTGTTATCATTAACATAAACGTTGCATTGTTAACATTAATTAGTATCGCTGTAACACAACCAAGAACACAACAAGTGCAAAATATATTTCAAGTGAAATAATAAATCTAAAGTGATCAAAACAAAACCCAAGCTGCCATTTATTGAAGGAAGCCAGAAGCAAGGAAAAAGACGCCCCCCCCCCACATTTACACCATCAAAATACTGAATGTTTGATAATATTTTCCAAACAAGGATATATTTGGTCTTATAAGTAGTTGAAATATTTTGAATAGACTTTTCAAATTATGTATGTTTGATCAGCATAGCAATCGGCGATTTATTGCTCATGTATCATATTCCAGATCCAATTAATTCTAATGATTTATATTAATTTAAATAGGAACTAGGGTATAAAAAGAACCAATACTGAAAGTTTGCAATTGGTTCTCTTAATTTATATTTTAATTCTGATTTAATTCTAATAAAAGAATATTAATATTCATTTTGATTTTGCATTGCTACAATTAAAAAGTAATTTCATATGGAAACATCAATATTAATAAATACGTATTATTATTAAATGTATTATAATACATATATTGATGTCAATCGTATTGTATTGTCGCCATGAGCACCACGTCAATTGTTTTCGGATTATTATATATCTGGATTACTCTAAACCTAAGCTACAATGTAAATGTAAGAACAAGCCGATTCTTTATCGAATTTAAAGCAAATTGATTGATTGATCGATTACGTGTTTACAGGAAGCGATCGAATTTAAAATGACGAATGCGGTTTGTGATAGCTACAACAAATCACGGGTTTTAATACACGAATGCCGGCTGAGGGCAATAAATCGGAATAAGACGACATTAAACATTAATGCGACTTTTTTATTGACGGTTACTGATGCAATTTTTGAATTCCAATTGTTTAAGAAGGCCAATGGCTATAAGCCTTGGCTCTATAATGTGAGAGTCGATGGCTGCCGTTTCTTGAGGAAGCCATACAATGCAATTGCAATAATTGTGTATAAATTGTTTAAAGAGTTTTCTACCCTCAACCACACATGTCCCTATACGGCAAGTATTACTCCCAGAATTACTCTGTACTCATCGAAATGATTGAATTGATGAATTCAATCGTATAAATTTCAATGTGGTATCTCCTAGTCGAGCACTCTCGGCTAGAACCGCCTTATAACTAAGTTTACATCAATTATCATTTTTATAGGGTACTCAAATCATTGATGGATTTTATCCTCGATCACACATTTTACCATTTGTGTTTCCTACCGGGGAGTATCGATTGAACTTAAATTTTATATTTAACAAGAGCCCTGCACTTTATGTAAACGTCAACTTCTTGTTTACAGAGGATTTATTATAAAATAATTTGAAGTATGTCCTTACAATATATATATGTAAGTGAGTACATTAATTATCAGCACGTAATTTGATTTTCTTTTCCTGTATTTTCACAATTTGCATATGCTTTAATTTTGTATTGTTTTTTTAAAAATATATTTGAATATCACAGCAACGATTAACACTTGTGTAGAATTTATTGTTATATGTTTACTTGTTATATTATAAGATAGGATTTTGGATTAACGGCTTCTCGCCGTTTTTGCTTCTCTTCTTTGACGTCTAATTCTTCTTTCAAGTGTTGTTGTACTGTCACGCTATGAGTCGGTTGCTTTTTTACACTTCTGCGCAGCGAATATGTCTGTCTCGCTCTCTTAGCCTGTGTTGCTGTACTTTGCCGTTATGTTGCCTGCGCACATACACACACATGTAGACTTGCTTACGTTTTTCTAATGCGCAATTGTCTAACCGCCGCACTTCAACACTCCAAACAAATATCATTTTCGCTTGGGCCAAATTCCGGTTGAGTCCCCAAATTGTAGAATTCATTGTTATATTTTGATTTATTATATTATATTATATTAAGATAGGATGTTGGCTTAACGATATGCATTGGCATGGTTTTGCTTATTGATTATTGCGCTTGAAGCGTCTTGCTTCACAGATGTTTGCAACTCAACTCTTTTGTCTGCCGATCAGATATCGATACTGACTCGATTACCCGCTCTCGATAGCATCGTGACAACGGCTACAAGGTTGCCAGATAGCTTTAACCGCTTCTTGTTTGTTTATCTACTATTTCAAATCCCTCACTAATTTACCGCTACATCGATTAATATAGAAGTTCTGGTCTCACATGTAAACTGAAAAGTTAATTTACTTTATTTATTTATATAATTGTTTAGGTTCATATAATTAAATCATAAGCTATTGTACGTACGCTGCAGATTGCGCAGACACACAGCAAATAAGTAAGTGTCAGCAAATAATATTAATATTGCCAACGCTGCACTCTATGGCAGTAGGTCAGCGGTCGCCTCATATTGCGATCGCTGCACTTAGCGGAAGTAGAACAACGGTCGCCCTAGAAAGTATAAAATTGAGAGATATTGCGATCGCTGCACTCGATACACTCGCGGTACAAAACTGCCGAATAATGGATTATTATATATGTATTTAGAGTTAAGAATTATGTAAAAATAAAGCCCTGCCCGTCAGAGCAACCAGTTCGAATCTAATCGTCAACTCCGCGAGATTGATTTCTACCATCGCACTTACTGTGCGCAGCGAAGGATCTCACTCTCCGTAGTCCAACTAGTTACAAGTACTAGTTGCGACGCTTTTTAGTAGTCAGTTCTCGTACTGAATGCTTCCTTTCAAAAACACGCAAACAATAATGTTGTCTAATGACAGTCAAAAATTACCAATATAAATTCTTCTAAGCACAGTTACAATCACTATATACACCTTATGATTATTGAGCAGTAATCACAATTAACAGCACGTTAAAAAGAGTAATCAGATGATATCTAATAATCACTCAACCACTTGTCATCAATATACCCATCAAAATACTGAATGTTTGATAATATTTTCCAAACAAGGATATATTTGGTCTTATAAGTAGTTGAAATATTTTGAATAGACTTTTCAAATGATGTAGGCTTGATCAGCGTCACATTCGGCGATATATTGCTAATAGATCATACTCCAGACCCAAATAATTCTAATGATTTATATTAATTTAAATAGGAACTAGGGTATAAAAAGAAGTAATACTGATAAGTTTGCAATTGGTAATCATAATTTGTATTATTTGTATTTTTTTTTGTATTTGTGTAATTTTGCATTGTTACAATTAAAAAGTAATTTCATATGGAAACATCAATAATAATAATAATGTTTTATAATACATATATTGAAGTCAATCGAGTATTGTCGCCATGAGCACCACGTCAATTGTTTTCGGATTATTATATATCTGGATTACTCTAAACCTAAGCTACAATGTAAATGTAAGAACAAGCCGATTCTTTATCGAACTTAAAACAAATTGATTGATTGATCGATTACGTGTTTACAGGAAGCGATCGAATTTAAAATGACGAATGCGGTTTGTCGTAGCTACAACAAATCACATGTTTTAATAAACGAATGCCGGCTGAAGGCAATAAATCGGAATAAGACGACATTCAATTTTAATGCAACTTATCTATTTATGGTTAACGATGCTTTTGTCGAATTCCAATTTTTTAAGAAAGCCAATGGCTTCAAACCTTGGCTTTATAAAGCGACGCTCGATGTCTGCCGTTTCTTGAGGAAGCCAAACAATCCAATTGCAACAATTGTGTATAAACAGTTTAAAGAGTTTTCTAATCTCAACCACACATGTCCCTATACCGCAAGTATTACTCCCAGAATTAGTCTGTACTCATCGAAATGATTGAAATTATGAATTCAATCGTATAAATTTCAATGTGGTATCTCCTAGTCGAGCACTCTCGGCTAGAACCGCCTTATAATTAAATTTACATCAAATATCATTTTTATAGGGTACTCAAATCATTAATGGATTTTATCTTCGATCACACATTATACCATTTGTGTTTCCAACCGGGGAGTATCGATTGAACTTAAATTTTACATTTAACAAGAGCCCAGCACTTTTAACAAGCGTCAACTTTTTGTTTACAGAGAATTTACTATAAAATAATTTGAAGTATGTTTTTGCAATAGATATGTTAACGAATACATTAATTATCGGCACGTAATTTGATTTTCTTTTCAATATTTTAACATTTTTTTTAACAAATGTGTTTGAACATGACAGCAAAGATTAATACTTATGTGTCGAAGCTCTGGCCACAACTCTATTGTGTTTGTCTTTTCATAAGAGAAACAGCGTTTGACTCTCCATTTTCCATGTTACAATAGTTTTAAAGTTTTTTCGAGTGCAAACGATTTGATATTAAAATATGTTGACAAGATTTATGCAATTTTAAATGACTTTTAAGAAGGCAATTTTCTTCATCGCACGGAACCTTGGTTTAAAGTCTCTTCAATCCGTAATTGGACTACCAAAAAATATATTATTATTGATTATAACATACACAAATATTTGAATTTATTATATACATTTATTTATATTTTATTATTTTATTCACACATTTTGTATAAGAATATACTTCAAAGTATTTTATGTTTAATCCTCTGTAAAGATGTAGCTGACATTTGTGCTAAACAGTGTGATCTTCTGAAGTATCCAAACTAAGGTCAATAAATATTCCCCGGTTGGCCACGGATTTGGCAATAGATTTGACTGAAGATAAAACCCCCTAATGATTTGTGGTCCCTATAGAAAGTGGGATTTGATGTAAATGAAGCAATAAGTCGGTTCTAGCCGAGAGTGCTCGACTAGGAGATACCATGTACTGCATTGAATTTTCTACAGTTGAATACGTTTTATAAACCAAAACGTTGTTGACATTTCGTTAAGTACAGGGTATTGATTGGAGTAATACTTACCACAAATGGGCATGTGTGGTTGAAATTGGTGAAATCCCTAACCAATCTATAAATAATAATTGCAACTGGATTGTATGGCTTCTTCAAGAAACGGCAAATATCGATTCTTAATTTGTAGAGAAAAGGCTTGTAGCCATTGGCTCTCTTAAAGAATTGAATTTCGACAGCTATTTCTTCAGCCGGATAAAATAAAGTTGCATTAATATTAAGTATCCTCTTATGTCGATTTATTGCCCGCACCCGGCATTCGTGTATGTCACACCAAGTTTTATTATAACTCTCACAAACCGCATTCGTTATCTTGAATTCGAGCGTCTCCTGCAAACAGTAATCGAAATGATCTTGATTATTAGGTCAAACCTTTCACTTGGGCTTACATTTACACTATAACTTATCCTTAGAGTAATCCAGATATATAATATTCCGAAAAAAATGTACGTGTTCTTCATGGTAAGTCTTTTAAAAATTGTGTGGTTGAAAATTATGTTTCACTCTTTATATTACGTTAGTGATTTTCAGATACGTTTTGAAATGAGTTTATAATTGTAATACTAACGATCTACAAATGCCTGGAATACTGAACGCTTTTTAATTGCATACAAATATTAATAATATATATCTCTTCAATTCTTCTACTTGCAATTGTATCATTTTTGTTTATCGCTATAATCAGAAAACGAGACTTTAAGAGCTGGGATGCCAAATTGGGAATCCCAATTTTACCTTCACACAATACAGATAGTTGATCTGTTGTGATATAGCTACGATGAGTATACATTATGTCCATATTTTTGAAAATATCTGCGTGGCGGAGAGCGGGCCGAAAAAAGTTCTGCAATTAAAATCGAAAAATGTTGTTGCCAAAAATTGCAAAAGAGCTGCCGCGGCCGTAACAGTAAACATAAAGTTGGCAGCAATTAGCAGTGATATATAAATTATTTACCATTTTTGGCATTGCCATTAACACAATCCCAAACAATTGCCAAGCCAAAAATAAATTACACAAAACAAAAAAAAAAAAAGCAATAAAAAAAAAATCAGTTGGTAAAAATATAGAAAAATATTTGGTAGGTAATATTTTATGTGCAACTAATGGCGGCAACATTGCCACAGCGGAGCCCAAATTAAACATTAAAACGATGCTAATCAGACGGTTCCCCTGGCAATTTCAATTGCGAATAAAACTATGCTATATATATATATATATATATAAAAATATATATAAATATTATACTATATATAAACTAAAAGCCTGAACATTAAAGTTATGCGGCACGGCCATTAGCTGGGCAAAATATGCGCAAAATATTCAAATGCATTCTAAATAAATATGAGCATTTTATAAATAGTAAAACAGCGGGCAAAAATGTACAAAAAGATACGCACAACAACAAAAATGCATATTCAAATCCAAACCACAACAAAAAGGCTGAGGGCAGCGCTTGAAATGACATTGATAGACTGGCAGATACCACGCACTTGACAGACTCTTTAATAGATCCAATATTTTGGGATTCTTTGCTATATTTTATTGTTTGTTTACCTAATTCAAATACATTTTAGAGAAATTTCTAGAAAAAAAGTGATATATTTATTTTTTGAGAATTTTCCTTTAATCGAAACCTGAAATATTTCATATATTAAACTTAAATAAATGAAATATATTTAATTAAATTAAATAAAAATGTTAATTAAGTGATAATAATAATTTTTATTCGGCTTTATTAAAAAAACCCATTCTTTAATGGCAATCTATTTCTGAACAAAAGGATTATTTATTATTATGTATATTTTGATAGTCTCACCTTTCGCTTTCAATATTCACAGGGTATATAGAACTATGATACGTTGCGATACGCACTTGTAATATTCAAATGGATTAACTTTGATCACATGCAAATGAGGGGCAGCATCATCAACAGAGGATGAGGAGGAGGTGGTCGGACGGGACAGGGGAGGCTGTCGCCGTCAAGGGACGCGGCTGTGGCACAAATTGAGCTAATTGCACACTAGATATACACAACGAGAGGGAGAGTGACCGATGGAGTGTAGTAGAAAGAGAGAGAGAGAGGGAGGGAGAGAGAGGAAGAGAGAGGGGCACATTAATAGCCACATTAGCATAAAGTGCAGCAAGCACTGTCAGCCTCTCCAAGGACCCACAGCGCGACGAGGACCAGCGACAAACCCGAAACCAGAGTGACAATCGCCAGAAACAGCAACAAAAATAAAGAAAAAATTGCAATATCAGACATTTAGTCTATATGTATGAATCGGACGACAATCAGACACAATATCCATTTGATTGACATGCCTCAACTCAAATCAATTCACTCAACGCATCTGCCGCACAAATTGACTCCAATTGCATATGCAGCGGGGCAGCGGGACAGTGCTGCAACGTGGCACAGTTGAAGCTGAAAAGTTTTGATTTTGATTCAGCGCAAATGGTCCCAAAAGGATTGCTTTGATGGCTTTGTAGTCAACTTAAAATCAAGTCAAGTTTATGAAATGCAATACAAATTAACTGAAAACGATTTGTGAGGTGTTTTTTATGGCTTGAAAAGTTTTTGAATCTTTTTGAAATGCTCTACATGGTTTGGCATAACTTGATTTCTTACAACTTGTTTGGAAATTCTGAAATTCTGCATTCGGTAATCAGCAAATAAATGAGCTCAAAATAAAATCATTGCTTTAAAACGCAATTAAATTAAGCTAAAAAATAGTTCTGCAAATTAAATAAGTTGATTACAACTTTTGAGCTGTGCTAAATAAAACCGCTAATGCATTAAGCCAAACTGTTGACTTAATGACAGCGCAGCTAGCCACAACTGCCAACTGCCAACTGCCAACTGCCAACTGTCAACTGTTAACTGTTAACTGTTAACTGTCAACTGTTAACTGGCCAAAATAAAAGCTGATAGGTGTCATACGCAACTTTTTGCCACTGTTTCCGATTTTTCTTTTTTTTTGGCGTGCAGAGGAACGCAGAATGCAGCAAACTAATTGAAAAGCGCTGCACGACGTGCAACTTGACGTATACTTAATCTTCTCCAACAAATAGACAGTGTTTGTGTTTGCTTCCATTGTTGTTGTTATTTTTTGCTTCATTCTGCGCTTCAATGTCGAGCAGTGCACATCAAGTGGGTTAACAGGCAACGCAGAAAAAAACGACCCAAAAAAAAGACTTGACACACTGAAAAACTGAAAAGCTGAAAAACTGAAAAGCGCTGAAGTTTCAATGCAAATATAAACAAATCAGGCGTGGCAAGAGCGGTGGCATAACCAAAATCAACAGTATTTGGGGGCTGTAGTGTAGTAGGGATTGTGGTTGCTTGTGGGTTTGCACAGTTACTTTTCTCATACACTTGGAAAAACCGACCTTCAAAAATATTCCACATTTTCTTGCCCATATAGAAATCATTATGAAATGCGATTTATTTATTAAAATTTTACCTAAAATATAATAATAATAATGGTAAATAATCAAAGTATTCTCAACATCTCTTTACATATGATTTTTCTGAGTGTAGATACTCCACACTAGTCTCGACTTCTCTTTGTTGCTGCTCTTTGGAAAAAAACGACGCAGATCAGCAGAAAAATTTGTTGTTCAGCTGGCGCCAGCTGGACAGCATAGAAAACATATGGAAATTACATTTGCACAAACAACAACAACAACAATGACAACAACAACATTAGCAACAGCAACAACAGCAACAACAACAACAACAACAGTAGCAACAACAACAACAAAGAAACGCCAGCAAACATTATCGTTGCAGCATTTTTCGGTTGAAGTTTTCGTAGGCAATTTTTAGTGTGTGTAGATTTTAGAAAATGAAAACTTGCAACAGCCGCAGCAACAACAACAACAACAACAGGAGTGTTGGTGTATAGAGGGGAGGTGTGGGGGCAGAGTAGCCTTAGCACCATTGCTAGCCGCACAAGTGCGGCCAGAAAGGCACTTAATCATCTTAAACCGTTGTATGCACGGCTTGCCACAGACGTGGCTGCAACAAACATACACAAACACACACATGCCCTTGCGGCACACTTTAGTGCTACACGTGTTTCATTTGCTGCGTTGCACGCAAAACCTAAGCTGCAAAATCAAACAATAAAAAGAAACAAATAGAAAAAATAAATAAAATAAAATAAATTCTTAGACACACCGAAAATCAGATACCCTTTGCAGGCTATTGGCACGAAAGTACTTTTATTCAATTGCTTAGATAACTGAGGTAGTTAATTAGCTTTTAATGGTTATCTTAACTCAATTTTTAATCAGCCAATATATACATATATATATACAAGTATCTGACACAATTTTCATGTGATAATTATTATTTAGGCAATTAAAAATTTAATTAAATTTCAAAGTATAATAAATAATATAAAATCGATTGATAAAAAACAGTCGAATATAGAGTACAGTATTAAAGTACAGTTACAAAATTTAAAGAAGAAACCCACTTGGAGAGCGTATCATAAAAAGCAAAAGCTGCACGAAAAAAAGAAAAGGTTTCTGCCAGTGGCAATAGTGGCAGCGGTGGCAGCCACATCCACTTCTGCCACCGCCGCCCACAATTGACCAGCTGCGCAGCTAACTAAAGAGAGCAACTATCTAGCCAGGTGGCAACACACCGCACCCCCACCCCCTGTGGCAACGGGCAACCACACATTTCATGCAGGATGGAAAAGCTAAACCGCATTTAGCGCGCGTTTAGTGGTCGCCATTTTGCCCACAATCCTTAACCAAAGCTCACCTCCCCCCGCCCACTCTTGCCACAGATTTATGCAATGAAAATATGCTAGTGTCTAAAGTTGCAACGTGACACGCCCACAGACACAGAGCGCCTATGCAAACAGGCAGCAGCTGGTTTTTTCTCCTCCTCTTTTTTTTTGGGTTGTTTTCGTTAATTAAAAAATTTCGACTTGCTTATATGCAAATCAATTACCTGCAAGAGAAGGGGGGAGGGGAGGGGAAGGGGTGGTAGTACTTGAGGTGTGTGTGTGTGTGTGTGTGTGTGATGTGGTTATTGAGGTAAGAGAGTGCGCTCGCTGGCAGCTGAGAGGCTTGAGAGTTGAGTGCTGCTGCAGCAACATCCTGTGGCACATTCAAGGCCCAAAGCAATAAGCGACACATGGTTTAGATTTTTGACTTCGAAATGTGTGAGTGAGTGAGTGTGTGTGTGTGTGCAAGTGTTTGTGGTCTTTAGATTTGCATCTGTTGTGGCAAGTGCTACCGCCGAAAATAACACAAGAAACGTTGCTTGTCAAAGCCAAATATTAAAGCAGCTGGAAAATGAATAAAATCCTTAAAATATCTCAAATGAAATAAAGAAAATGAAATAAGATTAAATGTATAATAAAATATATATAAATATAGTATTGCAGTTCCAATATCTAAATTGAGCCGAGCTTAATGATGATAATAAATCGAGTAACTGAAAAGTTTGATAAATATATTTTGGTAGACAAAATCAAATATTTGTATTCAGTTGCTTAGATAGTTAACTATATATATATATAGTTAACTATATATATATCGAATCAGCATCCATCCAATTATTGAAACATCCATTTTCAAACATAAAAGCAGAACATAAACCATAACCAGAAATGGCAAATCTGATCAGTTCTGATAATCAGTTGATTACAGTTGAAAATTTGGAATACTTTGCCAAATGGCTAGATTGGTAAAAGTTATTCAAATGAGTTATCAAATTTAAAAGCCATAGTCATAGTTCTGAGATCGGTTTGTTGGGTTTTTGGGTAAGTAAAAAGTCAATATCATTTCAATTGAGATATCTTAAGTAACTCGTTTCGTTTGATGATGTGCGACAAACTCGGAGAGGGGCTTTTTTGTTTGTTTTGTGGCCCGAAGCAACAGTTGCAACAGTTGTTGCCTGGTTGGAGGGGTCACGTCTTGGGAAAGTTAGCTGTTAGCCCGGAAAATGGAGCCTGGGAAATGCTTTCTGCATATTGTTTGGCTGCCTAAAGGAAAGAGAAAGAACAGCGACACAACTTGCGACAGCCCTTTGAATTTTTGAACTCCAGTTGGATTCGAGAGCCCAAAAAAATACAAAAACGATGCCTGCACGCAGAAGAGGAGAAGGTTGCGGGACGCTAAGATACCCTGTAAAGGGGTAATGGTAATGGAAGACACTGAATAAGTGGAATAAATTGTAGGGAAATTATGTTAAAGTCAAGATATGCCCTATAAAATGTAAGCACTTTAGACACGAGCAATTGGATATATATATAGACGAGATTCTATACAGAAAATCGCAGAGAAAGTGGTAAGAAAAAAAGGGGGAGTCAAGAGGGAAAATAAATATTAATTTGAATCGATTTCACCATTTAGCAATTTAATTACAAATATTCACATTATTCCACCATTCCATTCAGCATACCCCTCTGCATTGGCGCTCACAAATTTCCAGGGTATTTTAACAGAAAACTTATGCCGCGTTGAGGCAGCGTCGCATTTCAGCAGCAGCAGCAGCAAAACAACTAAAAGTCAAATAAACAATTCAACTGAACACGCTGTCAACAGCAAGGCAAAAGAAAGGCAGTTGCAGTGGAATGCGGGGAGGGGGGAGTGGGTGCAACACAGAAAGAAAAGGAGGCAAGCAGTAAGCGAAGGAAGCGCAGCATCATCATCGCTCATAATACACACAAGCACGCACACACACAGCGCAACAGCGTGGCAACAACAGCAGCAAGGAGACGAGGCAAGCAAGCGCAGCAAGCAGTAAGTGGCAAAGGAGCTGTGTGGCAAGTAGCCTGACTTGACTGTGCTGGGCTGTGTGGCTTGTGCCACATAGTTTCATATTTCGCTGCATTTGCATGTTTTATTTATTATTGTTTCAGCGCAACAGTCCTTGGCCAAAGGTTGCAACTTAAATTATTGAATGCCACTTGCGGAAGTTGCAACAAGATGTTGCAAATCACATTTCAACACACTTTTTTTATGAGCACGCATATATTTTGTGATTTACGAAATAAGCCGGAAGTATGATAAATTAGAGTGTTGCTGTTGCATGTTGTCCTTCTTGATTAAAGCGTGCAACATAATGCCACCAAATGAGGTCAGTAACACAGGCACTACCTTTGACTGCTTGCGGCTAATGGACGCCGCCAGGTGTGGCAAGCAGAACAGTACGCATAACATCATTAGTCTTCATCGCTGTCTGCAAAACATGCGGAGTTGGGCCCATGCGGCGTATACGTAATATGTATATATATACACATATATGTGCAATATTTCATGACAACTCTCGCAATGCGAGGCCTGACGCCTACTCAAAGATAAAGGAGGAAGTGACTGAGTGAGAAAGACAGAGATAGAAAGTGAGATGGATGTAGAGCTGGCAAGCTGAAGATACTCTACTCAGGCTGTTAGACGACACCTTCAGCACTCGACACACACTCAAAAGCAAACAAGTCAAGCTACCCCAGCTGCAGCTGACAGACTATTAGGATACCCTGTTTGGTTTTTCATTTGAAGTTAAGCAGCAGAATGTTCTTTTAGAGACTTTAACTATGCTAACTAAAGTAAAATATTTATTTTCTTTGCTGCAGTTCGACAGAGAAATGAACACATTTTGCTCTAAATAATTGAAGCGAGAATTTTCTTTTAAGAAAATTAATTTTAATGCCGTCTGCTTTGTGGACCTGTTCGCATTGGAAACTCTTCAAAATATACATTGGTCAGCGTGTTGCTTAGCGATGAGTTCCCCACCCCTGGCCAGCCTCCCCTGCTTCATATTCCAGATGTTCCTTTGGATTCGGGGAACTAATTAATGCTGATAGCTTCATGCCATAAAAAATTCGAATAAAAATGACATAAAACTTACAGCAAGAAAACAGTCTATATTTTGTTTGAGCACATGTTGGGGATTTTAAATAGGCATTTTTTGTAAATTATTTGAAGTCAAAACTAAGTCCGAAGAAGGAAAAAATTAAAAATAAAATAGAATTAAAATAATTGAAGTGAACTGAACTGCTCTTGCCAAAAAGAACACACAATATCATTAGTGATATATAATCAGATAATAATTATAATCAAAATGGATCCATATAAGATAATATTATAGATCTAAAACAAGCAAATTTTCCCTAAGAGAAAAGAGAACTGCATTTGACAATTAAATTATTATTATTTAAATTAAAAATCAGTTAAAGCATTATTTAAATATGGTTAATACACTCAACCACAAAACCAATATACCCCATGCACGAACGCAGCATTTGCCAGGATATCAAAAAGGATGAAAAAGTGAAAAAGTTTGCCTTCAATTAACTTTGATGTGCTGAAATTTAGCCGCAGGCTTAAAAATAATTAATTGCTGTTGTCTCTGCTGTGTGTGTGTTGTGTGTGTGTGTGTGTGTGTGTGTTGTGTGTGCGTAGTTAGGCAAAAGAAATAAAAGTGTGTTGAGTCTTTGGCACTTGACACTTGGCGCCTTGGCTGTGTGTGTGTGTGTTTGTGTGTGCCTCGACTTTGTTGTCGCCAAGTGTTTTGTTGCATTGTGTTTCTAGAAATTGTTTGCGACGAGTTCAAAATTTAAACCCAACCCGCTGCCAATGAATCATGAATGTGTTGGGCGACCAAACAACGGCAAATAGTGCAAAAGCGACACCGATATCAATGCAAAATTAAAGTGGCCAACGATGAGGTACGAGAAGGAGCAGAAGCTGGAGCAGGAGCTGGAGCTGGAGCAGGAGCAGAACAGTTCTGTGTCCAAGTCACATTTGAAATTCAATGAATTTTTATCCAGGCAAAGTTGCTGCGGCCGCTTTGATGAATAACCGCCGGAGGATGAGTGGAGAGAGACATGTGGCTTGTGGCATGTGGCATGTGGCATGTGGCACCTGCAACATGTCAATTGGCCAAGCAACAGCAGCAGCAGCATCAAGGACCTGCCAAACCAAGCTTTGCATTATGAATGATTCTCGTCCGGCGAATTTGCCACAAAACCATTTTGCCATTTAAATTGAATTCAATTTTGCGACTCGTCTCCAGGACTCTGACGAATGTCCCCAAAAAGCATCATAAATCTCAGTGCCAAGAACAGTAAATTGCCCGCTAATTATCCAGAGTGCCAATGCATTTAAGGAAACTCGCAAAAATGTGAGGACAAATTGCGACAGATTGCAAAGAGTTTTCTTTGTTTTATATTAATTGCCCATTAAACATATACGCAAAATGATTCATGTGAGCTATATTTGATATTTATGGGCGTCGTATAAGGAAAATAACGACAAACGTCTAGACTGCCTGATATCCTGTAAAATATGTATAAGAGTACAAATTGCATGTCCAGCTTGATTAACGCCCAAATATTGAAGCATTCTCGCCGCTTTCTTCTGTCAGTTGAAGTGAATTCGAAGATGTCTGAAATTCATGCATATTTCAGGCCAGTTCTCTAGGCCAATAAGCAAAGTGGCCAAGACAAGTTGTGGCTGTTTGTTGTTTGTGTGAAGGAGCAGATTTGATAATGCCTCCAAGGAATTGACAGCTCATCGAGGCAAAAAGCAGCAACAAACAAGCAGAACATTGCGTATACGCAATAAACAATTAGCAAAAGCCAGCAAAATGCAATTTGACATATCCCACAAGGATGCGAGTGGAGTGGATGATGAGCGAGTGCATCCTTAAAGGCAAGTGGTCAAATTCCTTGAGGAACTCCGAAAACAATTCGAATTTAATTTGATTTACAAATCGTTGCAGAACTTGCTGTGTGCAATTTGTCCCAAATGGATATTTGCAGTAACGTAAATTGTCAACTTGGCCAATTAATAAATCAATTTTGCTAAGCCAAAACATTTCTTTCTGGCTTTTTAATTTTGCATTTATCTGATGTCAGTCAAACAAATGGAAAGAGGAGAGAGAGAAAGAGAGTGAGAGAGAGACAGGCTGATAGATAGATAGCTATGTGTGCAGAGAGAGAAAGAGGGGCAAGAGATAGAAAGCGAGATATATGGAGAGAAATACAGAGAGGGAGTAGGAAAGATGCAGAGATAATAGAGACAGATAGTAGAGATAGATAATATATGTAGATACAAGAGATAGATAAGACAGAGAGAGAGAGAGAGAGAGAGGTCAAATAGATAAATGGATAAATAGATAGAGCGAAAGAGTAGAGGTCGTGTGGAGGGACAGAGATAAAAAATGGAGATAAAGCTAATGACAGAGATTTAGAGAGGCGATGACTAAGATAGAGAATAATGATTAAGGAGAAAAGGGAGAGTTAGAGACAGAGCAGATAGAGAGAGAGATAGCAAATGACACATAGAGAGAGGGGAATGAAAACAACAGCCAGAAATCAACAAGTGACTTTGCTGCACACCTCCCCTCTCTCCTCCTCTGCTTCTGCCCGACTCTTTTGACCTTATGCTTGGCTACTTGGCCCATGCAAAAACCGCTAAAAGACAGGAAATGAAATTAGGAAATCAACCTAAAACAGCTTGTAAATCATGGCAAAAACAGAAGAAAAAAAGAAAAAAGTAGCAAAAGGAGTTGAGCAAATTTTAAGAGGTCCAAATTATAAATATACCCTGTAAAATAATGAGGCAGAAATAAATGTACATTACAAATATTATCTCAACTTAAGACCACTTGCTGTAATTCCCAGTTATTTTATTATGAACAAAAGTTCGCTTACAGCTCGAAAAGAGTGGAAATGATTTTTATGTCAAAGCTCGAAGAGGCGGCAGAGCTTTATTAGATGGTAACTACAAGTTGTAAATGCTCAATTAGAATTGGACTTTTCTTGTTGTTGTTGTTGTTGTTTTGGTTGTTGTTGGCAATGATGCGAGACACGCGCAAGCTAAACTCGAGCTCAACAGCGAAATACATGCAAAGAAAAAAGAACAACAACAACAAAACCAAACTCAGACTATTTTTGGACATATAAAAAAACGCAAGAGCAAAGAAACAGTTAGGTTGAAGCTGAAGCCGAAGCCGCAGCTAAAGCTCAGGTAAATGAACTAAAAGTGCGAAACGGTGCGAGGCAAACAGCAACAACAATAAAACCTAAGCAAAACGAAATTTGATTGCTACACTTTCAAAAGAAAGAGAGAAAGAAGAAGGCGATCAAGAGAGCAAGAGAGAGGGAGAGGGGTAAACAGAAGACAAGGGTCGCATTTAAATGCGATTCATTCAACGTCAAACACGCCGGCTGCTCATTCATACGAGCAGCAGCAGCTGGAAGTAGAAGCAGCAGCTGGAAAAAAAAAGAATAGCTGGAAGCAGCAGCTGAAGCCGCAGTGGACAACAGCTGAGCCGCAGTTAGATTATGCAATATCGCAGAACGGTAAAAAGCGCTGCTCATTCTACAGCTGATGACGATGACGGCGACGGTGACGGCGACGGCGACGTCGACTTTTGCTGCATCGTTTGGCTAACCAAGCGGCACCAAAACCCAAAAAAAAAAAAAATAAAACAGAAAAAAAAATGAAATAAACTGTAGAAAAAATATGTATGTTTGCCTTGCAACTTGAAGTGTTAAGTGGCACGCCTCGCCTCGCGCCGACTGCGGTCATGTGGCCGCAGAGCAACTGCCAGAATGTACAGTGAAGCCTTGAGTTGTGGAATATGGCAGCGATGAAAATGAACTTCCACAACTATTTTTGAGATAGCTATACAGAGATATAGTTCGAAGATGTTTCCCACATTAGAAGTGTTTTTTTGGATTTATAGTGAAGCCTCGAGAAGTCCAACATAAATTAGTCGGCTTGCAAAACATGCATTATATATTATAATTTAAGGATGATTTATTTTCACTGATATCAAAGATCTTATATTCATTTTATGTATTGCTTATCTTATCATTGACTTGTCCTTGGATTTTGAGAATTATTTAGGAATTAACAGTCTAATTTTGTTTCAGTAACTTGAAAAGTTAAAAACTATCGATAAATCTCTATAAATCTTTTAATGAAATGATAATTACTTATCATTAAATATAATTATTTGAGAATCCGAATTTCATGTATATTTTTTCTAGTCTCACACTTGTTAGCCATGTTTCACTGTAACTAGCTAGAAGTTGGCTTGCATTCACTTCCTCAATGGCTGTGTTGGTTTGTCTAGTTTGTCGACTCTTGTTGTTGTTGTTGTTGTTGCCGCGCTGGCTGCACAACAAAGTCGCAAGTCTGCAAGTCGCCGCCTCGAGTCTTGAGTTGCGACTTGAATTTCGGAATGCGGAGAAAGTAGGCCGATCGACGATCGTCTGCCGACTGCTTGCCTCTCTTTCTATTTGCCCCTCTCCCCCCCTCTCTCTCTAACACTCTCTTTCAATCGGAGTCTGTCTGCTTCTAACGCTAGCGTCGGCGTCGTTCTGCTATTGGCCGCTTGTCGCGTGCAACATTCCATGCAACATGCAACAGAGAGACAACATTGAACAGTTAGACCAACTATGCTGACGCCGCTGTGGTTCCGTTTGCTACTGTTGCTGCCGCTGTTGCTGCCACTGTTGCATCTGCTGCTGCTGCTGCCAAGCGGATTTTGAGCCACTAATTGGTCTCAATATGTCTGGCAACGGATCTTGGCTGGCAGATCATCATTATCGCTATCATTGCCATTAGAGGGAAGGCAAGGTTGTTGCCGTCTTGTCGAGTTGGCTCTAAGTAGCTGCAACATTGTTGCAAGCACCAGACTCAATCCTCTTTTCACACTCTTTGCACAGTGAGAAAAGTCTTGTCCATGATTAATTTATATTTTTAATTACCTGAATCAATCATTTTAAATTGAGTATGGAATTTATTGTCGGTTAATATATGTTAGCCAAGTTCCTGGCCTATTTTTTTTTTGCTCAGTGTACACTTATGTGGGTCTACAATTTTTAGCCGCCTTTCATTTGTTTTGCTTTGCTGACTGTTGCAATTGTTGCTTGTTGTTGCAATGAGAGTCGCCTACTGTTCGTAATGTTGCATTAGAAAGCAGCAGCTTTAAGCAGGCAAACAGGCAAACAAACACAGCAGACAAAATCCAACAAACAACAAACTCATAAATGTTAAATACAAATTACAAACAACAAGAAAAACATGAGCAAAAATGCAATCAAGTTGGAAATCCGTTAACAACTGATTAGAAAAAAATGCTCAAATACATAAATTAAAGTTTTTTTAATTTTAAGTGTTAAAATTAAGACAATATAAAAAATGTATAAAATTAAGTATTATAAAGTACTTTCTATAAAAATATATATAAATTTATAGAGCTGCTTTTGCTTTTTAACTAAAGTTAAGGCTTCAAGTTTTATTTAGAACTAAATTGTTAATAGTTTTGGCTATTCTTTCTTTATATCTTTTTATAATTTATATATATAAATATTTTCTCTATTACTGTACTCCAATACATCTCCAATCCCAGCGAGAAACACTTCGCATGTAGCTAGAAAACTATCTATAAGATAGAATATCTATAAAAATGGAATACACATAAATTTCCGAATTTGGCCAAAACAAAAATGTTACCTTAACAAAATAAAACTGAAATCAACAAAATGTTAGTATGGCTTTATATACCAAACACTGAAACTATTCTAAATATCATATTAACTATATACAACTGGTTCAGTTTTGACTTTGGACCTTGAACAATTGAGTTAAATGCAATTGTCAAGATAACAAAACGAGTTTAGCTGCGGGGATTCACCTTTACAAAATAAATATTCACTTTTGTTTATCAGTTAGTAGTTTCCAGCTATTTTTTGCATAATTCTTGAGACTTGGATTTCATTTTTGCAAAACTTCTATTTGTTCATTAAATACGTATTTAATTTGTATTGCTCAGCATTTTCAATACTCTTTCAATTCATATATTCTTATTATTGTATTGGTTGTTGTGAATTAAATACTTGAATGAAAAAGTATCGAAACTACAAAGAAAATTTTATTTGCGCAGCATTTTACCAATACAAAGATACAAATTTCTTAAGCAACCAATTTTGAATACTCTAACTAAAAAATGAAAACTCTCATAGCTAAAGTAAAGAATATATTAAAAATGACTTAAATCTATAATTTATTCAAATTGCCATAAATTTCCCACAGCCTCAACTCCTTGAAAGCTGTGCAAAGCTCGCGAAAAGTCAAAATACCCAAAAAGGTAGTTCAGCACATAAATAAATGCTTGAAAACGACGTCAATTCTCAGAGCGAAGAGCAAATAGGTTTGTATCTACAATTGTAGCTGCACATACACACACATGTATATATATATACATATATTAATATGCATATACATAGACAAGGCAAATAAAAGAAGAAGAACAACAAAGAGAAGTAGTTGCTAATATTCGCAAAATGCCACCTTAGTAAAGAGTAAACAACCGCTAAACGCCACGCACACCCGCTGCGCCCCATAAATATTCCGAGCAGCTGCTGCTGCGTAGAAAACATGCGAGAGCGGCGAAACCCAACACTTTATAAATTCCCCACACCTCCCTTGCACAATTCAATGCCAAGAGACATGGAAAAAAAAGTATGTACTTAAAGTTTTCAACTACTTAACGATGTGTGCGTGTGTGTGAGTAAACCAATTATACAAATATAGAGATTGCGTTACACTCGCCAAAATTGCTGCTGCTTTTATTTCTATTTATTTATACACGCATATATGCATTCATATGTGAGTGTATGTGTTTGTGTAATATTCATAAAAATTTCTTGGCATTTCTATTCAACCGGAAGTTCATTTACCTTTTGTAATGTGGCGCCGTCGAAGAGATCAAAAAAAGAGCGCAGCAACAGCAGCAGTCGCATTTACGTGTCTTACAAATGCCAATGATCTCTTCATGAAGTGCGCTCTCTCCGCGCTCTCGTTCTCTTGTGCGCTCTCTCTCCCTCTCGACGACCACAAAACGAACTTGACACACTGACGCAGTTTTTATGCTTGCACTGAGATCGTGTAGCAGTTGGTTGAAGCGGTGAGAGGAAAGGGAATATTGCAGTTGTGCAAGTATCTGTGCGTATGTGCTTGTGCATGACACACAAATCTCTCAGACGGCAAAGCCGCTCTCTCTCTCTCTGTAACTGTTAAGCAAATATTTACGTTACGAGACGACGGCGTCGGCGTCAGCGTCGGCGACGTTGCGCTTTCTGTTTGTCATTTGATTTATTTGCCGTTTGCACTTGAATTCTTAGTCACTGCTCTTCCACATGTAACTCGCTTAACTGCACTTGCTTGCAAAAGCTGTTGGATATTACAGTTAACGTTAGACGCCGTCTCCCGTTAAGTAGCCCGTCTAAGCTAACCTCTCTCTTATTCTCCCTCTCTCTTAGTCTGTCTGTTTGGTTTGTGCTTTGCCTTTTTTGCTGAATGATCTAAAAATAGATGCTTGCCTTATGCGAGAACGCAGCTTAAGCTGCGCTCCTCTGCCTGCCTTTTCAAGCCATCGTCTCAAGTGACGTCAGCGCTTTGCGTAGCGAGCTGAAAAAAAAAAAATAAATACGATCAGTTAATTAGCCAATCTTCAAGTGTTGCTCAAAGTTCAGCTTGCGAGTGTTTCTAAGCCGTTTATATGGCAAATTACTTAATGGCCAAAGCTATTTTTGTAGCTGTAACTAAAAATATTAATTATATGCATCATAATGTAAAAGATATAAAGCGATTTATCATCTTGAAGCAATTGAAAAATGAAGCAGGGCGCAACTGTTACTGACAAAAGTAAATACTATAAGAAAAACTGCTCAATATACCAATTATTTATTTTATTATATGAATCATATATAATATCATAAAATCTAAAAATAAATTAAACTCTTACTTAAATTTGTCCGTCTCTAACAGTGAAAAGTTCAGTTAACGATTACAACCGCAAACCTTAATTACAGCTTGAAATGGTGATTAACTTCTGGTTTTATCTACCAATATATATTCGGCAACTACCCCCACGCCATAAACCAAGTCGGTTTTAAGCCGCAACTTATAAACAACTTTCAAACAAAGCGCAAACAATGCGTAAGAAAAAAGAGTGCCCCAAAAAAATAAACTTTTTTTTCTTTTCACATAATTCACAAATTTTTTAATGACAACATTTGCCACCCACATAAGCCCACACAGAGCATACTTTTTGTGGTTCAAGCCAACACAAGCCAACATCCCCCACGACCCATAATTTCTGCTGCAGCCAACACTCAACCCCATTCCCCTCCACCCGCAACCCCCTCAAGCTCTCCACTGGCCACATTGTTGTGTTAATTAAATGTCAGACGTGAGAAAATTGGCGCCATATTGGATTTTATCTGACTGAGCTGCACACACACACACACACACACACTGGCATGCTTTGCATACGCATGCAGCAGACTGGCAACCCACCACCCTCTGCCCCCACGCCTACCCCTAACTCCTACCACCAATCCTCAGCCAGTTCAATCCTCTTTGCTGCTGCTGTTTGCTGCTTATCTGCCTTTTTGGCTTTTGGCAAATTAATGAGCCACCTTCGCTGCCACCAACGCTGCCAGCTGCAGTTGCCAATCTGCAACACAACCCCCATACTACCCACCCACAGCCCTAGCCCTTATTTTTTGTTGTTTCGCATGCGCCTTTTGCGAAACCAACTTATAAGTAAAACATGTAATTTCAATTTTGTGGCTTTTATACAATTGTTGTTGTTGCTGTTGTTGTTGTGGCACATCGCGTATGCAGCACAGGTTTTTTTTCTCTGTTGTGCACCACCCCCAGCCCCATGCCGGGTCATACGACGACGACTGATTTGTGGAGCGACCAACCGGCAACGTCGACAGTCAAAAATTGAAGTTGATAATAATGCAGTGCGATTTCTTTTTTTATTCCATTTTTTTTTTGCGGCACCGCCTCATGATGTAAGCAGCTGGGGGCGTGCCAGCCGGGGTCCCCACGATTACCCCCGAACCCCCTGCCCCTGCCCCCTAAAGAGTTGTGTGCGCGCGCGCGCGTTGGCGTTGGTCCTGCAGTTCATATGTCAAATTTTTTGGCACATGTCCAAAATAAAAATACATGAGGCCCAAAACGAGCCCAGCAACAACAGCAACAACAACAACAAAAAGTGGCCAGCAGACTCGTAAAAATCAGCAGAGCAGGGTGGTGGGTGGTGGGGGGTGTAGTGGGGTAGTTGGGTTAAGGCAGCCCTTACCTTTGCTGGTTCAGTTCGTCAGCAGTTTCTTGGTTGAGTGTTGGAAAACAGCGGCGGCACTTAGCCAAACACACACCACAAAAACAACAGAAAAAAGCCGACAAATAAACCCAAAAAAAAAAAACTGAGAGCAAAACACCCCTCAGCTCTCACCCATCAACCGTCACCCCATTTAGTTTAGCCATATCCGCTGGGCGATCCTGACTTGGCCAGGTCTGCCACTGTGTGATGCAACGGAAGCGGATGTTCGTATTTGCACTTTTGCATTTTCGCTAAATGCGCAATTTTGTTATGCGCCACTGGCTAACGGGCCACGCCTATCCACCACGCACCCCGCACCCACCTAGCAAGCAAGAGCAAAAAAGCCAAAAACGCCCACAGCCGACAACTGTTCCGTTATTTTTACAAGACACTTGGCATATGCAGCATTGCCAGCTTCGTTTTTGCTGCTCTCTCTCTCTCTCTCTCTGTCTGTATTGCTCTCTCTTTTCTGGCATTTTTCTAATTACTTGAAAGCCTCCCAAAAAAGATATATATATATATAGATGTATACAACTGATAGAATGCTGATGCTTGATGAGTGTGCAACGATTGCTGCTCATAAGTTACCAAAGATGATGCAAGTCTTTAGGCTAATGAAGAGGGGGGGTTGACAGTGTCTGAGGGGGGTTGGGGGGTGGCATACTTTGAGACTGTAGCCGGGCGTCTAATTTGGAGAGGCGAAGACAAAGCCAAAAAGTTGCCCATAATCAAATTGCATTTTGTGAATGTTGCAGCCCTGCAATCAGCACTGAAACAAGGAATGCACAGCAAAAGGGCAAGAGAAAAATCATGGCAATCAAGAGCACGACTAGCAGATACTCTGTAAAAACAAAATTGAGTTGTAAAAGACTAGCAGAAAAAGTACTTAGAGTATTTTAAGTTCTTGTGGGTTTTAAATAAAATTTTAGCTCAAGCCGACTAGTAATACCCTGTAGAAAGATGTCTGAGTTATGAAATATTGTAAAAAAGTACGAAATACCCTATAAAATAAAAGGTTACACTAAATACTTTGCAGAAATGCACACGAATTTAAGCTAAAGTCAACTAGTAATACCCTTTAAAAATATGTTTTAGTAATGAAAGCGACTAGTGGATACCCCTTAAGCAAATGATCTACGGCTAAAAATCAATCTGTAGCATCGTTTGCAGACACGCTCATAAAATCAAAAGCCTTTTGAATCATTTCGATTTTTACAGCGTATTTTAACAACGACGAAGGCAACCCAAAAAAAAAACAGAAAAAAAATAAAAAAATAACCAAAAAAAATGACATCAAAAATGTTTTGTTGTATTTTTGTGGAGCTGGAAGCAAATTTAAAATGAAATACAAACGTTCTGGCTGAATGGCTTGACATGGACTTAAACCGGAAACGGAAACGTAAACATTACTTTCAATATGGCAAAGTGCCTGTGAGAGCAAGCAGCAACCGGAGCGATAGAGATAGAGAGAGAGAGAGATAGTGTGTGTGTGTGAGAGACAGAGAGAGAGAGCCCTGTGCAATGGGCATATGAAAGGAGAGAGCTCCAAATGTGAATGTCCAGTCAGTATCCTTGCTGGAAAATGCCCATGTTCCGTGTTCTGTCAGGCCTCAAAAACGCAAACTGCATACGAAATGCGTGTGTGTCGCAAAAACCCCAAAAACCAACAAAGAGTGCGAGTGCGAGATAGAGGGAGATGGGGAGAGGAGCGGCAGTGAGAGACAGAGAGGGTGTGAGTGGAAGTTTTGGGGCGCAATCTTTTTGCTGGACATTACAATAAATCTAAAATAAATATACAACGAGGACGAGCCAGCAGCAGCAGCAGCAACAATGATGAGAATGGGCCTCAAACACACACACACACACACACACATACAAACATACACATAAAAAAAAACAATTTTTACGATGTGGCAAAACGAAAATGACTTTTGCAAGTTTTTTGCTCACTTTTTTTTTCATTTTTATTCGTTTTTTCTTTTTTCTCTTTTTTTTGCGACTCATTTCCTTCGGCTTTGCTTGGACTTTTGCCTCGCAAAATTAGGTGCAAAATGAGCACACAAAATAAATTTTCAATTGCACCAGGCCCCAAAAAAACAAGAAACACAACAACAATAACAACAATGAGCCACAATAATAATGGGCAGCCTGACAAGCAGGCACAGAGGCCACAAGGGAACTTGGAGGCAAGGAGTTAACTCAAGTGGCGACCACCAAGAAAATTTAACAGAAAACCAAAAAAAAAATATATTGAAAATTAGACCGAAACTTTGATGCGCTTTTTGTATGGCAGCAGAGCTGCAAAGACGTTTAAGTATAAAGAAACTTAAGGAAGCAGAATCTTGAGGAGCATGAAAGGATAACAAGATATTTAAGAAAGTCATCAGAAACTTGATTTAATGTATTTTTAACTGATTTTATAACAACAAGATGGATAGTAGAAGTGTCGAGGGAAGCTCGAGCTTAGAGATTTTTAACTGATTTAAGGAATAACAAAACTTAAAAATGCAGACTAAAAAGAATTAAAAGTATTTAAGCTATTTAAAAAAATCGAGAAAAAATAATTCAGCGTTTTAATAATATATATATTATAATTAATAGTACTTCATTTCCGGTTCCGATAAAGCTAATGAACTGGTGCCAATTATTTTTCGATACTCGATTCCATTCGAATGATATCGAATAATTTAATAGCTAAGCTTGCGAGATATGTGATGTTCAGACAGTGTATATTTATTTATATATTTATATATATTTACATATATTTACAGATTTATCAGACAGCTGTCTGGTTCAAAAAAAGGAGTTGCTTTTCTTTCATAGGGTATGCAAATCAAGCGAGCCAAAAGGTTTTTCCGGTCGCGTTTTTTACTTTTCTTTTATATGCGAATTTTATGGCTTTTGTTTTACGATCGACGGACTTAAAGTGGGCAGCTACTTTAAGCAGCGCAAAGAGAATACACAAAGAGAGAGAGAGAGAGAGAGAGAGTGAGAGAGAGAAAGAGTGAGAGAGAGGGGTAGAGAGAAAGAGACGCTGGAAAGCTGCCTTTAATAACATAAGGTTGAAAAGTTTAATATACATAATTGTTTAGCACGCTGCTGCAAAAGCTGCAATAAGCCACAGCAGCAACACATCTAAAATACACACACTTTCACGCACACACACACCCACACACACACACAACTCACCACACCCATAACACACCCACAACGCACACACGAAGGCAGGCAGAAAACTTTATGTTGGCTGCCACAAAATTTATGCGTGCTTAGTGCAATGTGCGTAAAGTGTGTGTTGTGCGTGTGTGTGTGTGTGAGTTGTGCGTGTGCGTGTCTACTGTTGCAGCCAGTCCGGATTTGCAGTGTAAATGCGTTAATCTCTAGTCTTGGCATCAAAATAACCTGAAACCTGGTAACAAAACAATTAAAACAATATGCAATTTTGATATGTTTATTTGTTGCTGTCAGGGCACACACAGCACACACAACACACACACAGCACACACACACACAGCACACGCACTGCTGCAGCTACAGTTAGTTTACATTAGCTTGCATCCTTTGGGTGCAGCAGCAACAGCAGCAGCAGTGGCAGCAACTTTAGCTGCAGCTGCAGTAATTGCATTTAGTTCAGGACTCTTGCAACTTGGCTTTTGGGGCAGAAGTACAAGGGGTTAAGGATGTGTGTGTGTCTTGTGGGTTAGCGTTGAGAAAGTGTGTATGTGTCTGTTTGTGTGTGTATGTGAGTGTATGTTCCGTTTGTGTGTGTGTGTTCATTGTGACATAATGTTTAACTCAGTTGGCAAATGCTTTTCATAAGCAAAGACGTCTATTTTGTGCCAGAGTTTTTACTCATTCTCTATCTCTGTGTATATGTGTCCTAATGCACTGCACAAAATTGGTGATTTCAAATAATTCATTGTGAGATTTTCTATATTTTATCAAACACAAAATAATAAACTGGCTAAAACCAAGGCCAAAACAAATATCCAAGAATCACAGGAATATCAAAAGTATGTCAGACAAATCAGTGATTTGAACTTGATCGAAATCAGCTTTGATTTTAATGCCTAAACACTATAAAAAAAATCTTATTTAGTTGTTTTTTATTTAGAGACAACATTAAAATATTCTCTGCAACAAACGTTTTCCAATTTTACTTTCAGACAACAAACCTAATTTTGTCGAGTTCAGTTTTGAGTTTTTGCATTCGGATTAAAAACATTTCTGTTTTGGTCTCTAAACTTCGCTACATTTTATATGTATCTCAATGTAAATCAAAGTCAATATTTTGAACAGTGTATTTCTTGGCAAGCTAAGACTTCTGTGCGTCTCAAGCTAATTGGCAAATCAAATGCAAATTGCTTTAAATATTATTGTTCTGAGATACAAAATGTGCCCAAAACCGCCAAACAAATGCAGCATAAGCTCTTTATTTTTTGTGTGTTCACATAGGTTGCCCTGCCACGCCCACAATTTGGTAGAAATCATCAATTGTCAACAAATTGAGCTGCATAAGTTGGCACGCCCATTGGTTGCCTGCACCAAAAAGTTGCAACTGCAGCAATTGCAATTTTTGGTCAATTTTCCACATAATTTTTGTGGTCAATTATTGTGCGTGTGTGTGTGTGTGTGCCACGCCCACAACTGCAGCCTCTTGATGTGATTAACTTTTTTAACTGCTGCTGTTGTTGTTGTTCCTTTTGTTGCATGCAACCAAAATTCAATGATTAATTTGTGGTTTACTGCTGCTGCTGTTGCTTCCTCTTCCTCATCCTCCCCAATGCGTCAAAGGGAAAATTCAGTTTTCCCGAAATGCCAACATTTCTTTTGTTTTCCTTTGTTTTTTTGGCTTTTGTTTTTGTTTGTCTTGTCAGTGTTTTTTTTCCGAGTTGAGGCTAAATTGTCGCAAGACTTGATTAAAATTCTTGTGTATATTTTGTGAGGCTAACTCAAAGGGCAAACTGGTCAAAATGCGCCGAAAAGTCGGCTAAGCATTTAGGCATCGCATACCCTGTGAACTCCACTATATGGGTATATGCAGACTTGTGTGTGTGTGTTTAATTCGAATAAATTGACTTTGCCTCTCGCTTTGATTATCTTCAATTACTTTGCTGCTAGTTTTTAATATCTTTTGTTACTTTGCTTCCTCTTCAATTATCTTCTGTTACTTGACTTTGATTATCTTTTATTACTTTGCTTCTCGCTTTACCTAGCACTTTGCTTCTTTGTAGACTAATCAATCAACTTCTTATTTTACTTTTTCTTCTTCTTCTATTTTATTATTCTATAAATATATCCAAGTTTATACTTTAAATTCTCTTAAATCTTTCTTCTCTCTTCTCTAAGAAAAATTGCAAAAAACAATTCTTCAACTGCTTTTCCTGCTTTGATTTTCTTCTATATTTTTTCCTTTTTCTTATATCCTTTAAAATACCTTCCATTCTTGTAGCTTCTCTCTGTTCTTCCGCTAACTTCTCGGTTCTTCTTTTCTTGTCTCTTCTCTTCCCAAAAACTCACTTCTGGCGACTTATCAAAAATTACTAATAATTACTAATAGATAAGAGTTTTTAGTGATTGTTGCTGCAAACACTACTTCCTAAAGGGCATCTTTAGGTCGCACGATGATTTTGCTCTGTAGGCCTGGCCAGTGGCTGTTTCGGTTTTGTTTTTTGTGCCACGTTTGCTGGCAATTTAACAAACATATCCGCATTAAGGTTAAAAACTTTTAATTGTTTGCTTGTTGCGAGAGACAAACACTCACACACACACAATACACACACACACACACATTCAAAGTTTGGGTCACAGCTGCCGGCTTCTTGGCGGTGTTTTTACAGTAAGCTCAAAAAAGGAAAAAATTTAGCCTCTGGTCCAAAAAGGGGAGCACTAATTAAAATTCGCGAGCAATTCGCGTTTGGTCAACCAGCAAAAACAACAACAAAAACAACAAAACTTTAGCACAAATGTCATTTCTTTTTCGGCTGTTTTGTCGAGGTGTGTGAAGGGTTGGAGGCAAATACTGTTTTTTAAGGGGTGTGCCTTTTTGGGGTGTTGGTTTTGAGGGCCACTTGTACGCTCCTCGCTACAAATGGCCAACAGCGTTTTTCGGCCATTTTACGTACTTGGCTTGTTATTAATTTTTTTCATTTTGCTTCTCTCTTTTCTCTCCTCCCTCTCTCTCTCTCTCTCTCTCTCTCGCTTCTTTTATCTGTCGCAGCTTTTGTTTGCCAAATGGAAAACCAGAACTGGCTTGAACTCAACTGGACTTGTATGTCACTCGTGCGAATCCTTTTGACTCCTCTTTTAGTTGTTGATGTTGTTGTTGTTATTCTTATTGTTGTTTTAGTTGTTGTTGTTGTTGTTGTAGCACATTCTAATGAAGTTTACCCACAGCAATTGTTTAGCAAACGTGCCTTTGCCTGCGTTTAAGCGATTTTTTGGCAACGCGCGCACAAAACTCGACTACTTTTTACACTGTAAGTAAATAGTGAATGGTTTGGGGCAGATTTTTATACCCTGTAGACGGGCTAAGAATGTTAACAGTTTAAGTAAACTTGTTGTTAGGCAAGCATATAAACTATTTGCGAAAATTCAACAGCTTGTTTATTTGTTAGTCGTATTTTATTAACTTAACTTAACTTTTTTGACAGGCATAAAAAATAATTTGAAAAGTTTGCAAGCATTTGAAAAATCCATATCAAAATGGCAACATTTCTAACTAACTAACATTTTCTTTTGAATCCTTCACTATTTGTATTGAATCCTGTAACTGATTTATTTTTGGAAAATTTGAATTTTCTGTTTCCTTTCTGAATTTTAATCAGTAAAGTTACAGTTGCTGTTCCGTTTCCGGTTCGACAGTTGTTTTCTAATGCACAGCAAGTTCTGTCAAATATCAAATATGCTTTGCACCCAAGACTGAATGCAGAGTATCTCCCAGTCCAGCACACACCTTGCCTATCATTCTTATTTGTTTGTTCATGTTGTTGTTGTTGTTGTTACGGCTCTTGTTATTATTATTCTTGTTGTTGTTGTTGTTGTTATTGTTGGTGGTTTGCTTGTCACTTGGTTTTTCAGTTTTTCTTGTTGTCGTAAGCGTTTTTAGTCATGTCCTGTGAGCAAAGGATATACTCACTGCTGCTGCTGCTGCTTGTGCTGCTGCTGCTGCTGCGTTTCCCCATGGCTTGAATTTAATAGAATTTAAAGCCAACTGTGAAACAGGGTTGGGGGTCAGGGGTCAGAGTGTCAGCGGCTGGCAGAGATCGGGCACACATTTTGCCAACTTGGCCGTAAAAATAGTGAATTTAGTTCTTGGCTGTTGGTTGTTGGTTGTTCGCTTGCTTTATGTGCGACAATAAACATGAGCACAGACATAAATGTGTTTTATTTATACATATCTCTCACTCGTATTTCCCACATTTTTTGTTCACTAAGCCCAACGAAAAAAAAGAAGAACAAATGGCTTGAAAAGAGGTACAAAAAAAACACATACACAAGTAAGAATATTACACTTTAATGTATCCGACTATGCAATACTCTACCTCTCTCAGAGAACACATGTGTGATTTTTTGAGAGAACATGTTCAACATGAAAATCTAGCCAAAATCTCATTTTCAACTTTAGTTAAAGTATTTTTATAGAATTCAAATTCCAATTCAAATTTTTGTCTTTCTAGGTAAAAATGTTAGAAGATTATTCATAAGATATCTAAAATCTAAGTGGCAGTAAAGTAAGCTCGTAAAAGGCGGCCAAGTTGTTGCCAAAAAACATACAAGCCCAACATACCCTTTATGGTATTGAGAGTTCAAAGTATAAAAAGAAATTATACTGTACAATATATAGACAAGAGTTGAGAATAGAAACATTACAAAACACAAAACCCAATAAAGTGTAACTAACGACAATGGGCAAAATGAAGAGCAGCAAGAAGCGGGGAAGCGAGAAGAGTGAGAAGTGCAGGCTACGAATGCTGAAGGAATTGTTGCGGAAATGGACACAAAACATTGGCAGCTTGTTTAAGCTTTTTGGCCAATTTTCGCATTTGTATGTGTGAGTGTGTGTTTGTGTGTGTGTGTAGTTGTAAAAAGCAAGAAATGTTTGTTGCGGTTAAGAGTGGTCAACAA
Source organism: Drosophila paracracens (assembly GCA_035044025.1). Taxonomy (NCBI): domain Eukaryota; kingdom Metazoa; phylum Arthropoda; class Insecta; order Diptera; family Drosophilidae; genus Drosophila; species Drosophila paracracens. The sequence continues at coordinate 371,016 of JAWNMN010000487.1, forward strand.
GGGGGGCGGGGCGGTGGGGGGCACTCGCATTTTGGGGTATCAGCGAAAAGTTTCATTTATTAAAAAGTTTGTCACGCGGCCATTTTTTAAATGACTGGCAATTTTTCACGTGCCAATTCGCACTCGTTCTGCCTGTCACTGTCTCTTTCTCTCTCACTCTCTCTCTCTCTCTCTCTCTATCTGTCTTTCTCTTTGTCTGTTTAGGAGTTTGCAATTAGCGAGCAGTTTGCTGTTGACTTTTCAGCACAATTTGTCTTGTCGCGCCTGAAAGTAGGCAACGTGCCACAAACCAGGCGCAAAACTTCATAAATTGCTCGATGCGAAAGAGACGGCAAGTGGAAAAGAGAGAGCAAGACAGACAGAGAAAGCGACCTGCTTGTCTTCTACACCGTTAATTTTAGGATTTTTTCTTTAATTGCCTGTGTTTAAATCTTTTTTTAAGTTATTAATTTCATCAAAATTAACAATTTATTAAATATTGATCTATGTTTATCTATCTTCATCTAGATTTATCTGTATATATATATATATATCGATCTCTCTGTCTTTCTTTAATTTTCTATCTCTTACTCTCTCTCTCTTTCTCAAAGTCCTGCTTTGAGTTGTAGATTAAATATTAAAAAAAATATATTCTAAATTAGATTTCCGATTTTATTCAACTATAATGCTAACAAATACTTAATTTTTTATATTTTTGGGATCTTGAAGCTTTTTTAAACCCGGTTTACTGTTCTCTTACACTCGTAGTCAAGATTTTCACTCTTTTCAATAAATTCGAAATTCAGCTTTAATTAAAATCAAATTTGTTTACAATGTAAAAAAAATGCTTTTAGCACTTTTCGAAATTTATTGAATTATCTTATTTCTGATTGCCAAAGCAGCTAAAAAATGAAAGACCTAGAAAGCATTTGCCTCCACTGTTGCCACACCTCACTCAACATGGGAATACTCTAGCATACTTTGTGGCATGTCGCAACGCTACGCACGATTTATCATAATTTTTGTTGTATACCACTTTAGCAGTGGCAGTGGCAGCGACAGTGGCAGCATCAGTTGCGCCAACAACAGCAGCAGCATTAACAACAGCAGCCGCGCACAATGCGGCGTATGAGCGATATTTGTTATTTATGCAAATGAAGTCGCTTGTCCTCTGCATATTTCATATCGAAAACTGCCTCGAACTGGCTCTCGACTCTGTGTGAGCGGAGTGCAAAATAAATGGCCAGGCAATAGTCTCTATTGATACCCTAGGTGGCAGCTGGGGGATTGAGAGGTATTTACCAATGTTGCGGAGAAGATGAATAGCGTTGGGATTGAAAATATATCGGAGTCTATACAAAATAAAAGTACAAAACATAAAAATTTTTGCAAAAGTAGTATAAAAAAAAGCAATTCTGATAAAATGCGATGCTTTCAAACGAAAGCACAGGTTTTTAAGAGTTTTGCTTTATAAATGAAATAACATTAATTAAAGTCTTAAATTGAGTTTTGGTAATCATGGCTTGAAAGTAGAATAATCTACTTGCAGACCTTTAAACTTATAGTATCCATAATATTGTTTCCATTCATCTGTAAATATGCAAAATAAATATTAACAGCAGTATTTTTATAAATTAAATTTCCCAGATTTCTCATTTTTAGCTTAAATTGAAAAGATTCAAAATCAAAATTAATATTTAAATTAAAATTAATTAATTATTATAACTAGATAGTCTTCAACTATAAGTATGTAACTGGCAAGAGAAAGCAACTCCAACCCGATAAGCTATATTTATATGCCTGATCATATACCTAGCTACCTACGCACAGGGCATCTTCGAGTCGAGCTCTCTCGACTGGCGCATTCTTGCTTGTTTGTTACATGTAGAAGCCAATCAAAAGGCAAATGCAATAAATTTTCACGAGTGCAAAATGCATTTGGCTAAAGAAACAAACAGTCCGCAGTCGACAGTCCAAAGTCCACAGTTGGCCGTCGACAGACGACGATTGGAGAGTTACGAGTTAACAGTTAACAGTTAACAGTTTGCAGTTAACAGTTAACAGTTAAGAGTTGGGCGTCCCGGTACAACTCGAACTATGACTATTTGGCCAGTTTATTGGCAACACAGAAACAGCAGAAACTTCGTTGTTGTTGTTGTTGTTGATTGTTGTTTGCTTGTTGCTTTTGTCTTTTACCGTATTTTTTTGTTTCGATTTTTTTTTTCGTTTCTTTCTTTCGTTCTTTGCGCTTCTTTTTAGTTATGTGCTGCAGATGCACTAAAAACTGCCAAAGCAAAACACGAAACGAATGGGTGGCAAGCTTGGACAGTGGCAGGAGTTGCAGTTGCAAGACGAGTTGCCCAAGCAGAAGCTCTTTCCGTATGTGTCTGTATGTGTGTCTTGTCCTTGCCGCTAAATTTTGCGCCTCTACGTGCGACATGCGCCACGCAAATGGCACAACAACAACAACAACAACTGACTGCAGCCTGCTGCATGCAAAAATGTTCCGGCATATCTGCAACGCTAAGTGGGTCGCCCAAGGCAGGCCCAGCACACGAACAGTGTGCACACACTCAGCTCTGCCTTATGGCCCAGTCACGTTAACCAGGCCCAATCAGCCGTTAAGATGCGACTTTTGCGTTGTCCATTAGCCATAAAAAAAAAACAAAAAAATAAAAGAAAAAACAGAAGAGCCAAAAATTGAAATAAAGAGAACGAAAAATAGAAATTTTTGCTTGAGTGTCTGCTGCGACAGCTGCTTCCCATTTCCAACTGTCCCCAGTAGCTGCTCCTGCCCCTGCTCCTGCTCCTGCTCCTGCTACTGCCCCTGCTACTGCCCCTGCTCCTGCTTCTGCTCCTACTCCTGCAGAGTTGCTGCTTTATCTGCAGCTGCCTTGGCTATTACTGCGTACAACTTCAACTCCTTCTTGCTATGTCAGCTTTCAGCATTTTGCAACAGCCAAAATTATATTAAAAATTATGTTGAATTTGATAATTACATTCACAGTTACAAGCTGACCAAAATAGATTTATTTATAATTTTGTTGGTAAATGAATTTGGCCAATGAATTTGAAGAAATGAGGAAATGTGCAACAATAATTTTATTTGCAAACAGTTATAAATTATATATAGTAAAATAATTAAATAAAATAATTAAATAATTATAAAAACAAGCTAAAATAGTGATTTTTACTTTTAAATATATCATGCAAAATTATATTCTTTTTCGATTTTGGTTTATTTGTTTTTCGATTGATATTATTTGCAACAAACCTTTTTGTCTTCTACTCCCTTTGCTGTCGTCGTTATCCTTAGACTTAACTTCTCCTGCTGCCTCCTTTGCTATTAGCACAGCTATTTTTAACTGCCTTTGATCTCTTTACTTCTCCTGCTCCTTTTCTCTCCCTCTCTCTGTCCCCCTCTCCTTGCTTGCCACGTTGTTCTCACCTGTCTTGCCCAGCTGCCACATTTTCACAGCTCCTGTTGCTGCTGCTGCTGCTTCCTCTTCTCACGCTTCTTTCGCTGCCTAGCTACGCCTACATCTACTCCTGTTGCGCCTGCTTTGGCTGTGCCACATTTTGGGGCACTTGCCGCAACCATTTATCAAGCGAGACGAAGGCGACGCAGCGTAGCGCAAATTGATTATGCTAATTTCAAGTGTTGTAGTTGTTGTTGTTGTTGTTGTTGTTGCTGTTATTCTCGTTATATTATGACCGCAACACTTTTGGCCTACAACCCACAAGCCACCCTGTCACCTCCCCCCACCACTCTATTAGCCACATTAATGACTGTCGTTATGTAATGACAGGGACAAGCGAGGAGTGCTTGCTGCCCGAGGGTTATATATACACCTATATATGTATATATATATTGCTATTAAATTTGCATAGTCGCACACAAGTCTGGACAAGTCGAGACAAGTCGCGACAAGTCCTAAAGTTGTCAGTTGCTGTTCAGTTAACAATTTGTTGTTGTTGTTGTTGTTGTTTCTGGGGCTTGTCACACACAACTCGCTGACAGTTTTACAGTCACCAAAAATCGCGACGAGCCGTCAATTGTTTACTTTTGCCTAGACCAGAAACAAACAGTCAGCCAGTCAGACTGTCGGACAGCCAGACAGAGACAGGGCGAGTGGGAGTGAGAGAGTGAGGGAGAGCTTGATATACAGACAGTCAAAGATGTTGACAGGCAGTTTATTGTTTAATTCTTTTGTTATTGCTAAACTGATGCTTGCAACAGCAAATCAAGCAAGAACAAAAAAAAAAAAAAAAATTGGGGTATTCCCAGCGCTGCTGACAAAAGCTGGGCTATTCCCTTGCTGTTCGGGCCAAATTAAAAATTTGTGCACAAATAAGAAGAATCGGGCAAAAACATTTTCGTCTCTTTTTATTTATTTATTTTTTTGTATTCATATCGCTTGTTGGGCTTTTTTAATGTTGCATGCAACACAAAAATGTTGTCAACTTTTATTACAATTTCTGTTTGCTGCTGCTGTTGTTCTTTTTGTTGTTGCCACTGTTGTTGCAGCCGCGTTGACACTTAATTGATGGTGGCAAGCCGTGATTGGTGCCATCAGGCCGCTTAGCGCGTTTTAGCCAAACTGTGGGTGGCAAGTGGGGCGAGGAGTGGGGCACTGACTGCTGTAAACTGCAGCGCTATCAAACGAAATTGGCGCGAAAATCGTTTTACCAATTGTTGTTTCAGTTTTGGTCATTAAATTCGGGCCAACAGCAACAAGAGATAAACATGTCAAATATTTTCGTATATTTCTCGATTCGCTGTTCTCTGTGCCAATTAAAAATGCTGTTTATTTTGTGGCATGTTGTTGCAAATGTTCAGGCAAATTGCATTTGTAATAAGCCAATGCAGACATTGTTGTTTTTGGCCCGAAGAAATTAGTTAATTGACGCCGCTTTGCACCAATATAAAAATCCATAATTTATGGCAGAGCTGAGGGTCTTCCTCCATAACAGTTTTGAGAGTCCAATTTGCAACTTAACCGATTGAAAGTCAGAAACAATAATGAAAAGCAATTTTGTTGTGAGAATCAGTTAGAAGAATCAATATTGTACAAATCCAACTTTCGAACACGATTTGAAGCTAATTCCTAACCTTTAGAAAGTCAGAACACAAATCCTGCTTTCAAGTCAGTTTCAAAGCATGCCTAAATCACTTGCTAATCAGCTAACAATCGCAAGACAAGCTGCACAATAACATTATGGCCAAAGACAAACAGTAGCTTACACGCCTATTTAAAACAATCTGAAAAACATATATACACAAATATATATTTCAATTGGATTTAAACAGCAGACCAGGACAACACCGATAAATTAAACTGCACATACGCAATTACGCATACGCACTGTTGAGCAATCAGCTGTGGCAGGAAATCTTGGTTATAGCCAACGCTTGCTCAGACAGAGAAACAGAGACAGAGACAGCGAGAGAGGGAGAGAGAGAGTGTGTGTTCAGGTGAAAGAAGTAAAAGTCGCAAATCGTAAATCAAGGTGTGCGTGAGGCAGGCAGCAGCAGCAGCAGAGATATCGATATCGACGAGCTGAGCTGAGTTGAGTTGAACTGCTCGGACTTTTGGCTCGTCGTCTTTGCTGGCGAGCTCGCATTTCCGGTTGCGCCGTGCCGTTTTTAAATTATGTTATCATTGAGCGAAATGCAATTAAGCGCCGATAGCCTACGGTGTGTCAATCAACGGCAAATAAAGGGCTGGCACTAACGGGGCCCCAGCTCAATGTTTAAGCAGATAATAAAACAGAACAGCCAGCAGACGGCAGACGGCTGATGGCTGATGGCTGATGGCTGAAAGGAATGCAAGCAAGGCGGCACAGACAAACGAACCGAACGGATGGCAGCACGGAAGGACCAAGGGACGAATGGACGGTAGGAGGGAAGGATCAAGCAGGCAGCCAGGCAGGCACAGTCAGAGCCCCTCAGCATGGTATGCAAGCCGACACGGCCCATGGCATGTGCAGAGTTATCATTTTGCGGTAACCAACGACACAGCGACACACACACACACACATAAATATATATACACTGCAGAAAAAGAATGTGACCAATCAGTGCAAGCTTGGCAAGGACACCCATTGCCTAAATAGGAGAATCAAGCGAAGATGAATTTCGTTTCCGGTTATGGTTTTGAATTTTAATCGAATTATTCATGCCAAATTGGCTATATCTTTCCTCTGCAATGGATTTTTATCTATATCTTGGACACAAAAGAAGTAATCGAAAAAATTAAATAAACTTAGGCTTTGAATGGCTTAAGAGATGTTGGGTTCCAAATGAAGTCTTTTAGAAGGTGACATTGATGCAGACATATGGACAGACAGGCAAGCAAACTTTTACACAACTTTATTATACCCACTTTACCCATTTCCAATGAATCCCAGGAATATGCAGATTTGAGAATCAATTAAGACAATTTTATTCATTTATGGAATTTTTAATGATTTTGGAAAATGTGCAACTTCAAAGTTGAAGGCACATCATTATTGACTAGGCATATTATTTTGCAATGTGTACACACTTAAAATATCACTTGCAGCGCAGGCAGGCGAGGCGTGTTGGCATGTCGGTGCGGGTCGGTGCGGGGCGGTGCAATCCTCAGCCGCCCCGGAGTGCGCAAATTGACTTTTGGCGTTGCCAATGCAGTTGCCGTTGTCATTTCCTGGATTGCACACATTGCGAGGCGACACATGGCGACAACTTGCAAGACAGCAGCAGCAGCAGCAGCCGCAGGAGCAGCAGCAGCAGGAGCAGCAGCAGCAGGAGCAGGACGCATTTGGGTGGGGCATGCGGCACGTTAGTTGTGCCACACGCCTCACGCATTCGACTGTAACGTGATAATTTGTCTGACTTGTCGCACACTCGCTTCTATCCATCTCTCTCTCTCTCTCACACACACACACTGTCTCTCTCTCTCTCTATCGCACACATAGTTGACGATGTCTCCGCTTGTCGCTCATTGTGGCTTTTAGCCGAGATTGCTAGGCCCTTGCTTGTTTGGCTTACAGAGTCCCCTCCCCCGACACACCACTTAAAACCACTCCCCTCTTGCATATATCGTTGACATGCTTGTGCTACGTTTTCTCGTCCTTCGTCCTGCCATTTCCATTCAGCAAATCTGTCACCTGAGTAACAATTATAGCTGCTGGCGTTTTAAGTGTGCCAGTGTATATGTGTGTGTGTGCATGCGTGTGTGTGTGAGCCAGCTCTTCGTTAACTGCAACACTTGATGGCAGTAACTACAAGTGTGTGTCTCTCTGAGTGTGTGTGTGTGTGTGTTGCCTACTCAAATCAATCAGCTTCGCCAGCCGACGAGTTGAAAACTCAGTTGACTTTCAATTGCAACTTTTTGTGCCATGAATGAAATTTTCCTTTACCCTTTTTTTTTTTGATTAATGCACAAATTGAAATTCCAATTTTCTGTCTCTGTCTCTCTCTCTCTCTCTCTTTTTCCGTCTCTCTCTAACTGTTGACTTGCCTGTCTCTCAATGGCGCTTAATCTTGAATACAAATTGCATAATGAGCACCTCACAATTTGACCAGCAACTGAAGTGGCACGAAAAACCTGAACTAAGACAGAACGAAGCTTAAATACACTGAACAAAATGCTTGCTTACAAATTAAATATGTATGACTAAATAAAAACTAGAATGAAAATTGGTGCAATTTAAATAAATATCAATTAACTTTGGAATCACTTTTGATATCAACTCAAACAAATTTCGTCGTGTTTGTTTTGGAATGAATGTTGCACTTGTCGTGTTTGTTTTGGAATGAATGTTGCACTTGTATTGCTGAGTAATTAATAAATAGTTAATTTAATTTAAATAAATATCAATTAAAGTAAGAATGACTTCAATCTTTAATCTTTCATGTCTGTGACTTAGGCACAAATTTAAATTTGAAATTAGAGAAGTTTCGGATGTGGGGCAGCAGTCAGAGATGAGGTGGCAACGAGGAGGTTGGGGCATTGCATAGATCGTATAGCCATAAATCAATTGGTTCTAATGCTTGGTTGGGCACAACAACAACAACAACGACAACAACAACAACAACAACAGCAAGTAGCAAATCCAACAACGACAACAAATCTGTAAGCTGAGTGCAAAACCGCAACCCAAAACGCGTTTTCGATCATAAATTATGATGTGACGATGCTGCCAAAGGCAGATAGAAACGGTGGCAACCAGCCGGCAGCAGCCAGCAAGCAGCAAGCTGCAAGTGGGAAGTGGCAAGTGGCAAATGGCAGAGCGACGCCTGGCTAACATGGCAAACACCTTGCTCGCAGCAGCAGCAGCAGCAGCAGCAAACCACTGGCCAAAAACCTAATTAAGCCAGGACGACAAACCGGAAGTGTAAGTGAGGCAAGAGGCGAGAGGGCTAAGGATAGAGAGGAACTGCCACTGTGACTGGCGCCAGGAAGCGCTCAAGTGTGGCAACAATGGTTAATGCTTAAGTAATTACAATGCCTCGACGATTAACAATGCAGGCATACAGTACCAAGCAGGACCAAACAGGACCAAACAGGACACAGAGCGCTCTGTGCACCTAATTATCACACATGAGAAACGCTGGCAGACTTCTTCTTCTTCTTCTTGCTGTTGCTGCTGCTGCTGCTGGTGGTGGCGCACATTTTATGAAAATTTATGTTATGAGCTCATCGATGAATGGATGGCACTCGTGTTTGGCTGATTGATTGGCGCGCTGCGTGTACCACTTGCCGCATATGCCGTACAGCGTACAGCTTGCCACAGTTTAGTCTCTCAGTTCAGTCCAAGGACTTTTTGTGGCGCAGACTTTGTGACGCTAAACTCAAGCGTTTGCACCCCATTATTTCTGCCATGCACAAACGCACTTCACTCATTTTTTTTCATATATTTTTGCCATGCTTTATTCAGAGGCGCGAACAGCTCGGCATACCCTGTACCCAATACACAAATTGCGCAAAAGTAGGCTAGACATGTGCATGCATTTCGCTGAAGTGGCAACTGCGTCAAAGGATTCCACAATACTCAATTAGGATAACAAGCTGTCTGAGTCTTTACCTAGAAAAGGAGCATTTGCAATGCTAAACTAAATAATTCACATTTCAAGCAATTTCAACGCTTCCTCAAAAAAGGATCGTTTATTGAAGAGCAACACAAAACCAGTTTCAATTTATTTCCTAATTCAAAACCTTTTTTTTTGTGGCACTTGAGTTACTTTTTTGCAAATATGTAAATTAAGCTGCAATTTACTTTGGGTTAGTTTGAAAAAGAAAATAAAATAAAAAATAGTTATTACAGTTTTTGACTTGATATTTTTTTCTTTTAAGTTGCGTATACGTAATATTTTGAGGTCATTATTAAACTGTATTGAAGGAGACATTTACAGCCCCATAAAGTGCTGATCAGCATCTCTAGCCAATTCAATAATATCTCAGCTTTAGAGCTATCTTGTTAAAACTATTTGCTGCATCAATCAGATTTTGGTACTATAAATTGAAAGTTGATTTAAGTTATGGAAAACTTTGTATTTTCTATGATGCTCCTAATAACGATCAATACACTGAAATAATTCTTAATTATTCTTATAGTCTTGATATATTTACACATTAACCTTACTATTTTCACTTTTAAAACAATCGCTAACTTCAAATAAGAATCAACTTGGCAAAATCAAGCACAGAGAAATAAATAGTAGGAAAAAGTTTTGTTTTTGAATATTTTGTATTTTCTAGGATATATTTGAGTAGTTCACTGACGCTTAAAGGACTCCAACTTGTTGTGGTTGTTGTTGCCAGTTAGTTGGTCGATAGTTGTTGGTTTGGTTTCCTTTTTTTTTTGGTTTGGCCAACGCATAAGCCACTTAAGTTTTTGTGGCACACGCGCTGCGTTCGAGTCGCCACCATTTAGCGCCCATGCTAAAGTTTTTGTGTTTGAGGCATCATCGATGCCAGGCGACGCTGCCAAAATGCGTTTTGGTTTTGCGCGGGGGCAGGGTGAATGGTGTGGAGGGATTTGGTGTGTTGCAACTTGAGCATTGCCACTGCATAGTTTAAGTCAAAACGTTATTGTTGTTTTTTTCGCGTTATTTTTGTTCCGTTTGTTGGCCATGGCACATAAATTGCCGGACTGTAAAGCGGCTTAAACGAATTGCCGGCTTGGTAGCTGGCACTTGCAACGCAAACACCCGAAAAAAACCCCCTTACGCCTGCCCCATACCAACTTCAAGTTGGTTTTGTTGTTCTTGGCTTGTAAGTTTAGCACAATTTATAAATAGTTTGCTGGGTTTTAAAGTTGCCGCCTCTCATTTCTCCTACGTGCCCCTGAATCTTGCACCCATTATCGAGCGCAATGCCGCAAAGTATGCAATGCATTTTACTACTTGCAACTTGCCACTTGCAACTTTCTGATAGTTTCGGCTACTTCGTTTGTGTTTAAAATTAACAATAGATTTCATTGGCAAATTACATTTTTGGCGCATCGCATTCATTTCAACTGGCTGCAATTTGTACAACTAACAAAGCAGCCCTCGCTTAAAAGCAATTTACGACTACAACTTTGTCTACAGAAGAGCAATTCTTAACTAGGCCTGTAATTTTCTGATCTTCAGATTGACAATGAGACAAAATACAATTTAAAATAAATAATTAAAAATTTTTATTATTCTTAAATAAATTCTTTGAAAATTGATAAAGTTGAAAGCAAATGTATAATTCAATTGTATATAACAGTAAATATATTCTTGATCTGCAACAAAATCAGCGTTAATTTAGCCATGTCCATTTGTCTGGCAGTGTAAAGTTTATATTAGTAAGATCGCAACACAGAAAACTGAAAAGTTGTTTAAAGAATTAATCAAGAAATAAAACAATACGCAACTTAAGTCATTTACTTTCAAGCGAAACTTTGGAAATTGAAGTTAAGTACAAATGCTGCAGCAATGCCGCACAACAATGGACACAAACGTTGGGGCATGCCGCAGACTGTAGCGAGCAAATGATGCCGCTTGGCTTGGCGCACATTGACAAAAATCTGACAACGCGACAAAGCGTCGCGTCGCCTTGACGCAACCAACACCACCACAATCCACCCAAACCGCCCAACCCTTTGCCACCCCAATCAAATGGCATGCTTTTAGCAGATTTTACATGCCAATCTGTAAGCTGTGGGGGAAGGGGAAAGGGAAGGGGCAAGGGGGTACGCGTTGCAGTTACTGCAGCTATGCCCAAGTCGTAAGTAAAAGTTTTCGCACGCAAAACGCAGCTCGTAAAGTAAATACACTCCACAACAAACTTTGGCCCCAAAAGTGAAGAATAGCGGGGTGCAAGTGTTGGTAAGGGTAGTTAGTGTGGTGGTGGGGAGGGGGGGTGTTTGTTTTAAGGGTCGACTGTCTTTGCTTTGTTTGCCGTTCTTGCGCTCAATTTGCGCATTTTGGCGCGCAATTACTCAGCACGGCTTAAATTCGCAACGCTGGCAGCGTTCCACGCTGCGTCCAAATGTGGCAAGTGGCAAAGTTGCAAGTTGTTGCTGCTTGGCACTGACTTGGCTTCAACGAGCCTGCTAGCTAGCTAACTGGCTGCTCACTGCGTCCATAAGCCGCCTAAAAGGTGCAAAGTAACTACCATAAGCCGCTTGACAGACGTTCGCACTGACCCTGGGTTATGCCCCTGACCACGCCCCTAGCCACGCCTCTAGCCACACTGCCCTTGCTGCAGCTGCATTCATCTTTAGTTTTTTTTATCTTGTCATGAAAAAAAAATGGACAGCAACAACCAAACAAGCCGAAGTTTAAACACACTTGCTGAGTGCTCATATTCTTAATTTGAACATTTAACTAAAAAATGTCTAAGAAATATTAAATAATAAATAATAAAAACTTAATATTAAGGTTATTTTTAAAAGAAGAAATCAGAAAATTAATTCTTTCCACTAAACGAAAGCTTGAAGAAAAACAAGCAACATCTTAATTAAGTTCATGCTGCATAATTAAAGTTAAATATTAATTAAAAAATTTCTTAAATTTTATAAATGTTAAAAATTACGTCATCTTTTTTTTTATTGCAGTACAAGTAAAGTCTCAACAAGATAAATTCTTTTCTGTATGATTGGTAATTGTTTGGTGACCTCTGCTTATAATTTTTATATTTATTTGTTGTATTTTTTTTTTATATTTCTGTTTTATATTTTTTATATATTTACATTCGATTCTTTTCTAAAAACATTCTTAAGCGAAAAGGGTATTCAGCAAAATGTTTGTTGTCAGTTGTTTGGTGTGAATTACGTGCATGTTGTCATTGTCGCTTAGCTCTTTTTTGTTGCTGGCTAACATTGCGTATGCGTAATTCTTAATGCTTGTTTCTCGTCCCTCTCTCTCTCTCTCCCTCTCTCACTCTATCTCTCTGTCTCTAGCGCACTTTGTCTCCTGCTGTTTGCCTTGACTAGCATTGAGTGGATTTTAATTGGCTGCCAGCGCTTAACCCTTGCCACATAAATCTTACTCACACATGCCACACCGAGTAGAACGCTTTAAGACCATGCTGCCCCCCTTCTAGCTGCCCCCTTTTGCCAGCTGCAGCTGCTAGTCAAATCGACATTTAATCTGCCGCATATGCTGGACAGCTTCAACTGACCAGGATATACATTCTGACACCCACATCCTGCACCCCTGCCTCCCCCTTCCGACCCAAAAATATTCTATTTAGCAAAGTGTGAAAACAAAAAGGATGAAAAGCGGAAAAAAATTCAAAAGTGAACTAAGCAAGTTTCGTCAGCGGATGTGGAAAGTTTTGTGTGCAGCAAGTTGCCGCGTTAATAGATTGCAAAGAGTGGCAAAAGAGAGAGAGAGATGAGAGGGGGAGGGGGCGGGGAATGGTGTTGAATTGTGGCTCTTCTCGTCTAATTGAGAACCGTTTAAATCTTCATTTGAGATATCACTGAAAAACCTTTTTTTAATTTTGTTTTCTAAACTTCAATTGCAATTTTATTGTATTTTGCACTTCATTTGTTATGTGGCAAGCTTGGCAAAGTTTATAAGTTACCAATATCAATATAAAAACTATATATATATTATCGATGTTATAGTTAAGAAAGCTAGACTTACAGGTAATAATAATTATAATAATTATAATATCCAGGACATAGAAGCGCTCAACCCAACAAAGATTCTACCATTCGTGCAGGAGCTGGGGTTGATGGAGGAGCTATAGCATCAGAAGGGGACACAATAGGACACAAACTAAATCAATAGTACATTTAAAGTTGAAAACGTGATATTGGGTCGGAAGGCAAGTAGAAATTATAGGCTGAAAATTGGTATCTGGGCATAGGTCAAACTTCAAAATGCCATAACTTCGTCAAAACTCAACTTAGATTAAAAAGCGAGGGCTTTTTGATCATAGTTTTGCCCCTAAACCAATCCTACATTTAAAGTTAAAAACGTGATATTGGGTCGGGAGACAAGTAAAAATTATAGGCTGAATTCGGTTCGATTCAAATGCTAAATTGAAAAGAAATTGTTGCATACTCTGAAGAGAGTGTATTTGATGTTATTCTCCAGGTAAATCGTTTAACTAAACATTTCTGTTCGCCTGGTATTTTAGTGGGGGAACAATACGAAAAGTCGAAGAAAAAAGCGTTCACATGTGAAATATTGATTTTTATTTTCATAGGAGCTTGCTCCACCTCTGTTGCGGGTTGGCCTGGTATTGCAGTACCGCCAGGATTCGGCCCAACTTAATAATAAATGAAACCGTTGTTGAATGATAGCTGCGATCATCTGACTGCCGAAGAGTTGCATACTTTCAAGCGGTTCGATTCAAATGCTAAATTGAAAGGAAATTGTTGCATACTTTGAAAGGCGTGTACTTGAGGTTATTCTCCAGTTAAATCGTTTAACTAAACATTTCTGTTCGCCTGTTATTTTAGTGGGGGAACATAGGGCTTTTTGATCATAGTTTTGCCCCTAAACCAATCCTACATTTAAAGTTGAAAACGTGATATTGGGTCGGAAGACAAGTAAAAATTATAGGCTCGAAAATCGGTATCTGGGCATAGGTCGAAACTTCAAAATGCCATAACTTCGTCAAAACTCAACTTAGATTAAAAAGCGAGGGCTTTTTGATCATAGTTTTGCCCCTAAACCAATCCTACATTTAAAGTTAAAAACGTGATATTGGGTCGGGAGACAAGTAAAAATTATAGGCTGAATTCGGTTCGATTCAAATGCTAAATTGAAAAGAAATTGTTGCATACTCTGAAGAGACGTGTATTTGATGTTATTCTCCAGGTAAATCGTTTAACTAAACATTTCTGTTCGCCTGGTATTTTAGTGGGGGAACATAGGGCTTTTTGATCATAGTTTTGCCCCTAAATCAATCCTACATTCAAAGTTGAAAACGTGATATTGGGTCGGAGGGCAAGTAAAAATTATAGGCTGAAAATCGGTATCTGGGCATAGGTCAAACTTCAAAATGCCATAACTTCGTCAAAACTCAACTTAGATTAAAAAGCGAGGGCTTTTTGATCATAGTTTTGCCCCTAAATCAATCCTACATTCAAAGTTGAAAACGTGATATTGGGTCGGGAGACAAGTAAAAATTATAGGCTGAATTCGGTTCGATTCAAATGCTAAATTGAAAAGAAATTGTTGCATACTTTGAAAGGCGTGTATTTGAGGTTATTCTCCAGTTAAATCGTTTAACTAAACATTTCTGTTCGCCTGTTATTTTAGTGGGGGAACATAGGGCTTTTTGATCATAGTTTTGCCCCTAAACCAATCCTACATTCAAAGTTGAAAACGTGATATTGGGTCGGAAGGCAAGTAAAAATTATAGGCTGAAAATCGGTATCTGGGCATAGGTCGAAACTTCAAAATGCCATAACTTCGTCAAAACTCAACTTAGATTAAAAAGCGAGGGCTTTTTGATCATAGTTTTGCCCCTAAATCAATCCTACATTTAAAGTTGAAAACGTGATATTGGGTCTGAAGACAAGTAAAAATTATAGGCTGAAAATCGGTATCTGGGCATAGGTCGAAACTTCAAAATGCCATAACTTCGTCAAAACTCAACTTAGATTAAAAAGCGAGGGCTTTTTGATCATAGTTTTGCCCCTAAACCAATCCTACATTTAAAGTTAAGAACGTGATATTAGGTCGGGAGACAAGTAAAAATTATAGGCTGAAAATCGGTATCTGGGCATAGGTCGAAACTTCAAAATGCCATAACTCCGTCAAAACTCAACTTAGATTAAAAAGCGAGGGCTTTTTGATCATAGTTTTGCCCCTTAACCAATCCTACATTTAAAGTTAAAAACGTGATATTGGGTCGGGAGACAAGTAAAAATTATAGGCTGAATTCGGTTCGATTCAAATGCTAAATTGAAAAGAAATTGTTGCATACTCTGAAGAGAGTGTATTTTATGTTATTTTCCAGGTAAATCGTTTAACTAAACATTTCTGTTCGCCTGGTATTTTAGTGGGGGAACAATACGAAAAGTCGAAGAAAAAAAGCGTTCACATGTGAAATATTGATTTTTATTTTTGTAGGAGCTTGCTCCACCTCTGTTGCGGGTTGGCCTGGTATTGCAGTACCGCCAGGATTCGGCCCAACTTAATAATAAATGAAACCGTTGTTGAATGATAGCTGCGATCATCTGACTGCCGAAGAGTTGCATACTTTCAAGCGGTTCGATTCAAATGCTAAATTGAAAGGAAATTGTTGCATACTTTGAAAGGCGTGTACTTGTGGTTATTCTCCAGATAAATCGTTTAACTAAACATTTCTGTTCGCCTGTTATTTTAGTGGGGGAACATAGGGCTTTTTGATCATAGTTTTGCCCCTAAACCAATCCTACATTTAAAGTTAAAAACGTGATATTGGGTCGGAAGGCAAGTAAAAATTATAGGCTGAAAATCGGTATCTGGGCATAGGTCGAAACTTCAAAATGCCATAACTTCGTCAAAACTCAACTTAGATTAAAAAGCGAGGGATTTTTGATCATAGTTTTGCCCCTAAACCAATCCTACATTTAAAGTTTAAAACGTGATATTGGGTCGGGAGACAAGTAAAAATACTGGCCTAAAAATAGGCATTTGGGCATAGGTCGAAACTTCAAAATGCCATAACTTCGTCAAAACTCAACTTAGATTAAAAAGCGAGGGCTTTTTGACCAAAGAACAATACGAAAAGTCGAAGAAAAAAGCGTTCACATGTGATATATTGATTTTTATTTTCATAGGAGCTTTCTCCACCTCTGTTGCGGGTTGGCCTGGTATTGCAGTACCGCCAGGATTCGGCCCAACTTAATAATAAATGAAACCGTTGTTGAATGATAGCTGCGATCATCTGAGTGCCGAAAAGTTGCATACTTTCGATTCGTTCGATTCAAATGCTAAATTGAAAAGAAATTGTTGCATACTTTGAAAGGCGTGTATTTGAGGTTATTCTCCAGTTAAATCGTTTAACTAAACATTTCTGTTCGCCTGTTATTTTAGTGGGGGAACATAGGGCTTTTTGATCATAGTTTTGCCATTGACTCAATAGTACATTTAAAGTTGACTAGTCGACTAGTCGAATCAGGAATATATACTTTATGGGATCTTAGGTTATTCCTTCTTCCCAGTTACATTCTCTTCCCCAACTTGATCAAACCACCAACCATTACAATTTTGTTGAATTCAGACGGCATTGACTTCAATAATAATTTACTTGTAATTCCAGACAAATCCTTAATCCTTAATCCTGGCATCGCTAGCGTTTCGTTTGATGAATCAAAGCGCTGTCAATGCCTCTATCAATATCGAATTCACAATATATCCTGTCATCCTCCATAGAGAGTGCTCTCTGCTCTCCACCCATTGACGCACTTCATTTGACTCAATCACCAATGACAGGCAGGCCAAAAGCGGAACGGGTTGGGTCTGGTCGGAGGCGGAGTTGGTTTAAGGGTCATCATAATAAGAAGCAGCATAACAGGCAACATATTGCCACATGGGGAAGGGAAGGATGGGGGTTAAATTTATGCGCTTGTTTGTTCCAAGTAGCGCAAGGGAATTCCAAATTGATGGCCAGAGGGGGGGAAGGGGCGGAGACAACTATTCATTTATCGTCTTATTTATGGGTCGCATTTAAGAGAGCCGACAAAGGAAAGCGGCCACTGGCCAAAACCGCCTGTCAAGTGGCATATAGAAGCCCACAAACAGTTCACAGTTCACAGTTCACAATTCATGGCAATACGGCGTCGCCTGTCGTCGTCCTTCTGCTCGCTAATGGATTGCGGCACACAAATCTTTAAAATTACCCCGGTAAAACTTTGAAATTAGACGACGTGGATGCAGCAGCAGCAAGTAGCAAGTAGCATGTTGCAAGCAATGGCCAGTAACTTAGGCCAACTGGCGTCAGTCTCTAACCAAAAGAAGAAGTCCTGGCTAATTTGTAGTTTCATATTTGATCAAAGGCCAACAAAATAGTAAACATCTTATGGGACAGATTCATGTTGGCTTTGACTGCGGCAATTCCCTGTAATTGGCTATAGAGAATATAGAATATGAGACTAACAAGTAGTGTCTAGAACTTCACTAGTTCCAAGGATGTCTTATCTTTGATTAACTAACTAACTAACTAACTCCATTTCTTTCTCTCTCTCAATGTTTCATACACTTGCCAATAGTTATGCCCCCCTTTTACGACACAACTACGCTCACAGGGTATTGAAGAATAACGGCTATTTTGAAACTGATTGGCCAAGTTGCAACTGTGGCAAACATGGGAGGGCCAAAATTGTTCTCAGCATATGTCGTTGGCAATTTGCTATCTTCAAATTGTTTGTGTCTACATCGAAACTTCAAGTTCTGGCCAAAACACTAATTGAAGGCCAACATCAGGCAATGAAATTGAGGCTGAGACTGAGATAATAACGGGGCGTGTTTGCCAACGACAAATGCTGCAAAAAAAATATACAAAAAAGTAAGAATATTCTTCGGTGACTTAAAACTTCCACAAGTTACTCAATCTAGCATTCTAAAGTTATTTCAATCAAAACTGCTCCAGATTTATTCGACACTCAAAAGTAATGCAGCCAAAGTTGGTCCAAAATCATAATTAAAACTTTCTACATCTAAAATGAATGTGGAAACGGAAATGCAACAGTTATTATGAGGCATATCATTTTAATGTGCGGAATGCCTTATAATATTTTTTCCATTTCAATTTCTCAATATTTCCATTTCTTAACAGTAAAATTCAGCTAATATAAACATAAACCTGTCGCTATAAAAATAGCAACAAAATAATCTGTCAACAATCTGAAAGCAAAACTTCGATATCCAAGGCAGAATTCAATTTTTAAGCTGTGAATGAAAAATAGTGAGATTTTGGTGTGTACATATATGTATGTGCATATATGTATATGTATGTGCATATAGTTAAAGTTGAGTTTATGCGCCGACGATCCAGATCCAGACAGATCGGGGCTCAGACGCGAATCGGCTGACAGGCAGCAAAATACAACTCTTGCGCCAAATCGCAAAATCCCAGGCCTAAAAATAAAAAAAACCAGGGCTGCGAATAAGCAAAGTCTGCACACACACACACACACTAGTCACACACACACAATAGTCACACATACTAGTCACATACACACACCAGTCACACACATTAAGTTGCACATGGCAAATGTAACGTAAAACGTAAAATATTCCTGAATGCAATTCCCATGCATACCAACACACACACACACACATATATAGAGAGAGCTCTTTACACACACACATACGCACACACATACTCACATACTGAGCTTGTGTGGAAAAAGTCAAACTACAGCATTGCGGATGTTCAGGACATTCAACTGCACTTTGACCCATATTCCATTCCATTTTGTTGCAAATAGCTGCAGCTGCGGACGCACTGCACAAAAACCCAACCGACCAACAACAACAGCAACAACAACAACAAAACAGCAGCAGCAGTAACAGCAGCGTCGCCCAAGGCTTCGAACATGGCCAGCAAGCCCAGCCAGCTCAGCCAGCCCAGGCCAGCTGTTGGGCAACCAGAGAGAGACAGAGACTCTAGACTCTAGACCCATGGCCCAGTAAATCGTTTAGCTGCATGGCTCACGATACCAGCCCTGCACCCCTCCCCCCCCAACCCCCTCCCTAAAAAAGCCTAGCGTTGATTTTAACCTGGCAAAAACCGTAGCTCTTCTCCTTTTGCACATGATCTCATCCACCTCGACACAAGAATAAAAATAAAATACTTGTGTCACATTGCAAATGGCATTTGAAATGCCTGCTTTCGTTTTGGCCCCCAAAAAACTATCTGGGTCCTTCAGATAATTTTTAATGTGCGTCATTTCAGAAAACTATAAAACTCAAGTGATTTATGTGCTGTTTATATTGCCACATACCAAGCCAAAATTATTATCAAAATAGTTTTCAAAATCTTTACGGCTCATTTTTGGCATATTTTGAATACTCCAAACTTGTTGGGTGAATGTTGTCAAAATGTCTTGGTAAAGTTTTAATAGGTGTCTGATAAGATTCACAAATGAGCCTGAGCCGGGCTTTAAAGGCAAAGAAAGAAGCAAAGAAAGATAGAAGCAAAATAAGTTGATGAAATGAAAAACAAATCGCAAAGCGAGAAGTAAACTGAAAAACAAAGTGAAAAGCAAAACCTTTTACCTAGACTATAGCTGTCGGAAAGTTTTGTCCTTTCCTAAATTTTTATTTTTTCGAGTTTCTAAAATTTAATGAAGAATTATTCCAGATTCCAAACCATGTTTGGGAAACGATTCTTTTGGAGAATCGAATCACTTTTGGCAAAGTTATGGCTTTTTAGAGTTTTGAGCCGTCACCACTGAATCTCTGATGAATCTCGAGCACGAATCGTATTTTTAACTTTAAGTGTAACAATATTCTAAATATTCTAATAATGTTTGACAAAGTCTAATTAATTTTAACAAAGTTGTGGCTGTTATTCATTCTTTAAGATAGAAGCGGAAAATGAAATTAAGAAAAAGCTTAGACGATTTGAAAATAATGACATAAACAAGTAGTAAACAAATACAAAACTGAGTTTTATAAATTATTTAATATTATATATTAATATTGACAATTTTCCAAATGGCTGTCACAATTTCGAAATTAAAGCTCATCTCAATTCGGCTTTATCACAGGTCCAAATGTCTACACACTTAGTTCGATTTCTACCCCTGACGCATTTCTGTCCACATTTCAGCAATGGCGAGCTGAAGGACTGCAACTCAATCATATTTCATCAAACAAAAGCCCCAAAACGACAAAATAGACAAAATAGATCGCAATAAAATAAAAGACAACAACAACAAGAGTAAGAGACTCGTTTGGGGACTGCGTGCTGGCTAAATCTAAAGCCCTTTTTTTCATCTTCTTTTTTGTTGAGTGGTCAAACAATTTGGCCAGGACCCAAGTTGCGGGCAGACGGGTCAGGTGTGTGTGTGTTGTGACCGCATCCGCAATGCAAGGTAATAAACCAAAAATACGTCAACAACAAAACCATAAAACCAAAAAAACACACAGAGATACACTGGGGAAAAAATAAAAGATTGAGTGCATTTTTTTTAAGATTTAGAATTACAAAAACAATTTCTAAATGCTTATTTCCTGCATATGAATAAAAAAGTTAGAAAAAAAGTAGAAAGAACTCTGAATAAAATCTTTAATTATTTCTACATTTTCAGAAATATATTTTAAAAAAATATTTTTTGAATTTCTTCTTGATGCTTGAGTGTGCAAAGATCTTTAAGTCTTGAAAATAATGTTTCTAAGGACATCATTTCGACTTTTGAGAAGTATCTTTGAAGTATCTTTCTTGTATTTATTTTCCATTCTCAAGTGTGAAAAAAACTTTAGGTAAAATCTTTAATTTATCCGCCTTTTCTAAGGGATTTCAATTACTTTTTTTCAGAAATATCTTCAAAAAATAGTTCTTAAATTAACTTAACTGAATTTTGTAAAGAAAGTTTCTAATGTTTGCCATATCTTTCCCCAAATATCTGACTACAAATAATGATTCTAAAATTGTTTTCCAAGTGTAGAGAGAGCCACACATGTGTCAGCTGAACGAGGTAATTTTAATTATGGCCACAATGGAGCCACCCTCAAAAAAAAGAGTAAAAAGAAAACAGAAATAATGGCCCAAATGCTGCTACCAATAGCTTGATTCATCAGCATGCCGACGGCGTCCTTGTTTGGCAGCAGACATTTGCCGACGTTTTCCTAACGGGCGGCGTTTGTTCGCAATTTGCAATTGGTAGCGGTAACGGGGTAACGGTAACGGTAACGGTAGCAGTAACAGTAACACTAACACTAACGGTAGTCCTAACGGTAACCGTATCGAATTGCCGCTGCTCGTTATGGATGCGCGCCAATTGCTTTGGTTGCCCACTCTGCTCTCAGCACTCTGCCGCATACGCAGACGCAACGCATTTGCCTCTTAGCCAAATTACATAAATTAGTAGCGTGTTTCGCTTCTTCCCCACATTTTTTCACCGTTTTTTTTGTTGGTCTAAATCAAAGCAATGCCGAAAATTTAATGGACTCCTGTGTAAAGTTCAAAAGAAAAACGCACCCGAAAAAATAAAAAGAAAAACCTAATAGGAAAAAGCCAACAACAAATGGAACGAAACACGTCGAATTCGTGATATTTTGGCAAGACGTAAAAAATAAAGAGAAGCTAATATGGATGATAGACTAAGGTATACCTTGTAGTGCAGTATTGCCGCTGCTAGCGATAAGAGATACACTCCAAACAGAGGAATTTATTCCACAGCTATTCTCTGCATAAGTTTGGATAAAGAACCGGAACCAGAACCGTAAACTTATCGATTAAAAAACAGAATCGTTAACGAAATAGAAATTAAACATTTTTTAAGATTCCGTCACAGGAACCGATGTTTTTAGCTCATAAGTAACACAATGGAGCCGAATAAAAATAAATGCCGAAGCAATTCCTAACCTTTACCGGAAGCAGAACCGAAATACGATTCGATCTGAAACCAATTCTGCAGCAATATTGATATACGAGTATATATATACAAAAGCTAATTAGCCAATTTTCCTCAAAAGTTTTGACCATATTCGTTAACTTCTTGATGCTGCTTTTCTTTAAGAACTTTTGACTATATTTGCTATCTTCTCAATGCTTATGGGGAATAAATATGTAGGCATTCTCCTGCTGACCCACCCCTCACAAGCTTTCTGGCTTACAGGGTATATACGAAAAGCGAATAAAAAAAAACACACGCGATTTGGTACATTACTGATTTCATTAGAAGCCATGGAGCATTGAAATGGGCAGAGAGTGGATTGGGGCTTGTAGGGGGTTAAACTTGGGTTTTTGGTTTCGTTTTGGTTGTTGCTTTTGGATGTTGGCTGTTTTTCGGCGGTGCACCACTGCGTATACGTAATGTTGCATTTTTAGTGCTCGTCGCAGTCGTCGCTCGTTGCTCTGCTTGTCGTCGTCGTCCAGTTGTCCTCGTTGTCTGCGGCTCTTGTTGTACATTTCTGCTGCAGTTTGGGAATTGCCTCAGCACCAGACCCTCAACCCCAAACCCAGACCTCAACCCCAACCCCAACCCCAACCCCAACCCCTAAACTCAACCCCTACCCAAAACCAAATTCACCCCCCTTGTTTTGTGTGTGCATTTTTGCGCATACCTTTGGCAGCTTTTGGCAAAGTCAAAGGTCCTGCAACTCCCCCCGCAGCAACACCCCTCCCCCCGTTACCACCACCACTACCCGCTCTCGAGAGCAACTCTGACCGCTTTCTTGTTGCGTTTCTTTTGCGGTCATAAAATGTTGGCCGGAACACAACCCCAAAAACGAAATATGGGCCCCGAGTCTCTCGCACATTGCACATCGAAAGAGGTAATTTAATTTATGATGCAGTAAAATTGAAAATCCTCCCGGGCATTGCACAGAGAAAGACAGAGATAGGGGGGAAAGAGATGAAGCGAAAGATACAGAGAGTGACAGAGAGAGAGAGAGATAGAGTTGGGATATCTTTCAGTTTTGGTGACATGCAGGTAGATAGAGTAACGGCCAGAACTGACAGCTACAGCTGCACAACTTGTTGGCCAGCTTAGCGAGCTGAGCCAACTTATGCATGTGAACGCGTGCCAGACAGCCAAGCAGCCAGCCAGTCTTGATGAGCTGCCTAATTGCACTGAGAGAAATTAAATGAATATTATAAAATAATAGCAAGCAATTTCATGCTCTACCAATAATTAAGTTTACTTTAAAGTAAATAAAAGAAATTAAAGTGTTTTTTCAGCTATATAAGAGGTATAGAAAAGATGACAGAACAAATTTCAGTTCTATATCCTAAGGTCATGGATATATATATGCTTCCCTTACTAGCTGTGGACTTGTTAGCTTTCTATATTTTAATTTGCTGTTCTTTAACTTTATAAAGTATATATATATTCCCGATCAGCATTGTTAGCCGAATCGATATAGTCGTGGTCATATCGGTTTCTATGCCAATACTTTCTCGATTGATTCGACATAAACAATATTAATATTTTTGCTGCAGACAGTATACACATATATATTAGAGCTATAGCTGTCAATCGGTCGAAGGATAAGTTATTGTATAAAAGACTTTTTTGTTTATCAAGATATATATCAAACTCACTAGCTACGTTTAGAGTTTATAATGATATCTAGAAGTCAGCCAGGAACTCACTTGTTTTTAATCAACTTTCTCGCAGTGCACATTATGTCAACGCGGAGTGCGGAGAGCGAGGCAGCAGCAACTGCCACTAACAATATCAAAAGCAACAACAACAGCAACAGCAACAGCAACTGCGTATCTACACATGAGAACTACATACATATGGAAGCTATATGTATGGATGTGAAAGCTACCAAAAACTGATAACACACTGTCGAGGTGGGCAAGGGACACACGCACACACGCACACACACACACACTCACACACAACACTGGACTCGAGGCTTGAAAGGTGTCTTTTTATTTTTACCGTTGCCGCTGCTGTTGCAGCGTCTGCAAGCCCTTTTTGGGGCTGGCTCATGGCTTTGCATATTAAATATGCAACAGCCGCACGCGTAGTGCCGCCCTTGCCCCAAACGTGTTTCAACCACGACAAGGCCCATAAAGCACCTGGAAATGTCTGCCACAGCAACAACTGCAACTGCAACAACAGAAATCCAGCCTATCGCAGCAGCTGCACGGCAAAAGAATTTACGAGCTGGCAACGTCAGCCAGCAGAAGCAGCAGGTGCAAAGGGGTAGAGACGGTTGAGGAGGAGGGCGGTGAGTGCGGAGGTGGTTGCAGCAGTCGCAGATATGACGGGCATCCAATCATTTTAACGCAAATAAACCACAACAGATGGCGCTGCTGCGTGCGCCTTGTAAGTTGACGCACGACTGACCCCCACCAGCCACACCTCCCCCCTTAAAAAATGCCAATGCAGAGCGAACAACTCAGCCAACAACAACAGCAACAACAACAAAACAATTTTAAACATGTAAAGACTGCTCGAGTTGAGGTTGATCGACTGAAGTTGTACCCTGTAAGCAACCAAGCTTCCTTATGCTTCTGCATACTTCATCAGTCTGCTCTAGACTTTGAAGATTGATTTTGCTCAGCTATCAGATTTTCTAAAACACTATACCTCAAAGAATATAATACAGACTATAATAAGAAATTATATAATAAAATATATATATACCTCTTGGCGTATACGTAATATATTTCACGATATTAAGAATGCGCAGCATTAAAAATCAGAAAATTGGCAAATTTCTAATTGCGAATCTTTTGCCATCGACTTGCTTATAATTTTCTTTCTTCACGTAATTTGTTAATAATAATATTAAAAATGTATATTCGTCAAAAATTATGAATTGGTTCCAATTTATTTTTGGAATTTAGTTTCTAAATAATAATATAACTAAATAATATCGATTCGTGGAACTGAGTAATTTTTTTAAATATAAATATTTAACATTTAAATTGGAAAAGTTTATAAAACATGGAACAGAAAGGAAAGAATGATATCATCAGAAAATCTATGGCATAAATAAACAAATAGATTTAACAAATAAAACATAATTTTGGATTGGTTGTTGAGAAAACAAATTTTGAGTTACTTTTTTCAGCGCTGAATTACAATTGAATTCAGATGCTGTTCCGGTTGATCAATGTTTTCAAGTTGACTTTAAGTTTTGAAGTGAAGATCAGTCAGTTGTCGAAAATCTATTACAATATCTTATTTCACTTTTTCAACACATTTTCCGACTAAGAAATTGTAAATTTTGTTTGACTTAACTTTTCTGTGTTGGAAACTTCATGAAAAACTTTTATTGAGCTGTAAAGCAAAGTTTTTAGCTCAATAAATTTGACAGAGAGTATAGGGTATAAAAAGTGGATGGCAGCAGCTCAAGCTGGACACAATAATGGATGCGTGCGCGGACCGCGTGGCAGCTTATCACAACAGCAGCAACAACATGCGGCAGCAACGTTACGTGCAACAGCAGAAACAACTGCAACAATAACAGCAGCAGCCGCAGCAACAACAATGAAAGCAGGCGTGTGGCACACAGCTAAGATGGTCTGGTTTATGCATGCTGCCTCTGGAACTGCGGTCACTTGTGGCATGCCACCGATGCCCCGCCCTCCCCCTTCTCCGCGTCTTCTGTTGACTACCGGTCAGGTTTACTTTTGTTTGCGCTGCGGTCGCGTTGCGCTGGCAATTGGAATTTTTGTCGCATTTACCCAAAGTGCAACGGGACACGAAACGAAACGAGGCAAGCGAAATGAAACGAAATGAGAATGGTGGCAGCTTGTGGCCAATGTTGTGCTGCAGATAAATCTCATGAAATAATTACACGTGTTACAGTAAATGCTGTTAAATTGTCCAGCCCCAATCCCCCCACCCTCAGTGGCACCCTACTCTACACCCTCTACACTCGAGCCATGTTAAATGCATTCATGAATGAGTGAACTGCATAAGTGCCACAAAAGCAGCAACAGCAGCAGCAGCAGCAGCAACAGCAACAGTGGCAGCAATCGTGGCAGCAATGAATGCGATGACTACTTGGCCAAAAGAGACAGAAACGCGTAACGACTGCGAGTGTTTCAATTTGCACACACACCGAAAGGGTGACAGGAGAGGGGGGAAGGGGTAGGCAGAGACAGCCGCAGGACTTATGCCCAATTGGGGAAAATGATTTTGTGCCACTGCGGCAAAGGAAATAAAATAAATACATAAAAATACATATAGCAAAAATTAACAAAAATATAATAAGAAGCAAAAAAGATACCCAAATGAGCGAAATACTCGACTAGAAGCTACTCTAGAATCCTGATTGAAGCATCCTTGTAAAGTCAATAAGAATGATGTAAGTCTGGAGAAATTATCATAGATTTATTTATAATTTAAATAATTAATTAACTATTATCAAAAATTGACTGTGAAGCGTATAATGAAGTTCAGCAAAAGTAGTTAAAAATATAGAAGAATAAACACAAAGAATATATGCTCTTGATCAGCAACAACTATAAGTGCTAGAGATTTCCAATATAGAACATACATTTTCGTATACCATGTTCAGATCGACAATGTCAGTACAAATAAAAATAACACTTTTAAAGATATATCTTACTTATCGGGTAAGTATATACTATGATCGCATCGACTTTAAATATACATTTGAACACCTGTAAACATTACATTCCAATCGTTGTAGAAACTTGGAAGAATATTTACTATGCATATATACCAAATTACAAAGTAACAAGCATTTTCCCCATATGTGAGAAGGTCTCAGGATATCTCCCACTTGAGCGCTCTAATTCCAATCAAATTTGATCTCATACACATCACAATCTATTTATCTGCTAACTCTAATCAACAATTTCTAACAATATATATTGATTTACGCATTGAAGTGTATTTAATACAGCCACTTCAGATTATCCCAAATCTCACACAGGGTATTAAATTAACCATAAAGTATATGTTTATCCTATATATAAATGTGTACTTATATAGCCAAAATATAATAAATATGCACATTTCGTGAGCCTTAAAAATAAATTGAAAATCAACTGCGGGGAAATTGCGTCGAATCGCTGTCCATCGCTTTCCGTGGCATCGAATCGCGTCGCATCGCGTTGCTCATTAGCGGTTGGCCAAAAAGTGTTGCCTGCTTTTTGGCGCAAGTCAATAAAAGCCATTAAAAATTTTAACAGCTGCATTTGCGAGCAATACTTTCATACATTCATTCATACTTGCCAACCACCAAATAATAAAATGCCATTAAGCACACAACACGCAGCCAGCTCTTGATATTATATATATCTATATATATATATATATATATTTATTTATATGTACAGGCATATCATATTTTGCAACGAAAAGATGCCTGCCCTGTTCAAATATTTGCACGGCATTTATTGAAGGACCTACGGTTTAATAATTGCCAATTTTCGGTATTTTTATCAATGCTGCATGCACTCGATTGGGCAGATAATATATATATATTAAGGATAACAATTAAATAAGTTGTTGTTCAATGAGCGACGATGCTTATTTAGTTTATAAAATGCTAATTAAATCGGTTATTTCGTGTGCAGATACTTGATGTGGAATTTCATTAGTATAGCTAGAAAAATTAAAATAAAAATTAAATTTATGCATAAATATATATAATAATAATTCTTCAATCTACTTTTACCTACTATATACTTAAACAACTTATTTAATATTGATTGAGTGCCTTTGCCTCTACTTCATTTCTTGCATTGCGATGTTCGTTTTTTACTTTTGACATAAAAAATAAAAATACTTTAACGACGAGCCTTACACAAAAAGGAGAACTTACAAATAATGATTTTTTTGGGGTGTTAGATTTGGTGGTGCATAATTTATAACGCAATCACGTGGCATGCGCCTTTTGCAAAGGCGCCAAAAATATGAATAGGGAGCGACTAAATAATTTGGAAATGATTTACAATATTGCACACAGGCGCAGACAGGCAGAGCAGGGGTGTGGGGAAGGGGTGCTAGTTGAAAAAAGGGGTGCGACTTGTCGGCGTTGTTCATAAATCTAACGGCATGACGAAAAGATGCAGATAGTTAGAGAAGAGAGAGACGAGGACTTCCCCGAAAATTGCAGCCTGAAATGATGTATGACTTCCAAAAGGAGCACTTAAAAATGGCTTGCTTTATTTTTTGCAGAGTCCTTGACAAAAACTCAGCCTCATATATATCGTATATATACATGTATATATGTTATGCATGTCCTGCGGCGCTAATTCAGTTATATATTGTCAGTTGTGCCTAATCTAGTGGTTCACAACAAATGATCAAAGGCCAATTTGACGCATTCACAACGGCTTCGGCTTCTTTTTCTTCTCGCTTCGCACTTCTCGCTCCTGTTGCGATAATTGCGATGGCTGCCATTTCAATTTGCCAGCTGCCAGGCACACTTTGATCGATGGCCGACAGCCCGTTGTTCAACGTTCAACGTTTTGTTGTCAAACATTTTCGCGCCTTGACCATTTGTCTCCTTCTTTTTTTGGTTATTTTTGTGTTACTTTTACTTGGAGAGGTATAAACACTTTTGTATGCAGTTTGCCACACATGAAATGATAATAAATTGAAAGTGGCAGCCAAATTAAATAAATTATAACTATTTATGAACAAGTTTGTGGATCGAAAGCTGATTTTCTTTGCCCCAAGCTATAACCTGAGCCAATTAAAAATGTGAAAAATGGTTGATTAAAGTTAGGTTAAAATTTTGAACACGTAGGAAGCATTTCCAATCGCATAAAATATATATTTTCTTGATGAGCATCACTAAACCGAGAACATTGAATTTGTAGTTCAGAAAGACTGTTTCAAATTGATTATCTTGGCCTTAAGGTAAAGTTTAAATGTTTTTTAACTATAAGTTTATGTTATATCAGTAATTTGGCAGCAGAAAAAGTCAGCATAATCTGTATTTAAATAAAAAAGGAATAGTTTTAAGCGTATTAAAGGCAAGACATAATAACAAATATAAGTGTGATAAAAGTTGTCTTATTTCATTAACAATTACAAAGACTGTAGTCAACAATTATTTTTCATACCATAATTAATAAGCTTCTTTGTGGACTCACAAATCGTAGAGCATTCCAAGTTTGTGTAAATCCTCAGTTTTGATAGCTTTACTACTTTTATTGTTATTTGCTTTTGCAATGCGGCGCCTTAATTAAAAAGCTGCACGCCGTTTTGCAACACTTTTTGATCAACAGTGCGCTCATAGAAGGTTTATGGATAGAGGGGTAAAGAGCGGGGTGTGGGGCTGTTGCAAAATAGCGGCAGTAGTTGTATTTATGAGTGGGCACGCAGCAGAGCAGCATGATTTACAGTTTAAGCAGAGAGGAGGAGAGAAAGATGCAGAGAGTGAGGGGGAGAGGGAGCAAACAAAGGCGAGCGCCAAGAATTAGCCGCAATGGCTCATCAATCATTTGGCGGGGCACAAGGACGAAGTACGAAGGACGAAGGACGCTGGACAAGGCGAGAGAGAATGAGGCAACCACCTTTCTGATGCCTGTTGTAATCCTTTCGGGGCACTTATGACTCGACTCGAGCTTTATGGCCATATTATGCTTAATAAAGCTGCCATTTTCTTTACTCGTTTTTTTCTCTTCTTTTTATTTTTTGTTGTTTCTGTTGGAATTTTTGTATTTTTTATCTATGCATCGGTTTTGCGAGAGTTTTATCTGCGAGTCGCGTCATAATGGAGTCCTTGCTCCTGCAGCCGGACTTGGAGTCGTAGTCGAAGCGTGTGATTTATGTGATTACTTCAATGCGGCGACGTTGCGCCAAAAAAAAAAACACACACAAATATATAAAGACTTAAAAGAAAACAAAAAACAAACAAAAAATAGGAGCAGAGCTGAGAAAGAAACGTAAAAGTATTACGCATAGATGGGCCATAGAAATATATATATTTATATATATGAATGGGGTGCAGCCATTGAGCCATTGAGCCATCGTTCCAGATTTAAGTACGTAATAATAAACTGGCAGCCCCATAAAATGGACATTGACTTCTTGACTGCAAACATTTTGTGGTCACAGCATTTGTCGTTTGTCCTCTGCATCGGCAGTAAATATATAAATACATCCATAAGCAGACAAATAAATATGCAACAATATTTTGTTGCTTCATTTGCAATTAACACTCACTGCTCACTGGACTCTTGAGTTGCTTTCGCTCACTCGCTCTTGACTCTGTGCCTATTTCTGTCTCTCTCTCTCTCCTTTCAATCTGTTTCTGTTAATCTTTGACTTTAAGAGTAAGTAACAATGCTTTAGTCGAAAGAGCTCGATTAGGAGCTACCCTGAAACCAAATCGATTAGTATCGATATTCGCGAAACGTGGGCAATTATCGATGAAATGCAGTGTTAAGTGTATACCTAAAATATTCGAGAACTTACATTTCCAAATCTGAAGCCTTGAACCCTTATCGGCTCAGAGATTGTCTTGTTTTCACAGACAGACAGAAGGGAAATGGCTCAATTGACTCTACTGTTCAGACTGTTCAAGAATATATGTATTTTCTATGCCTTTAACATACTTACACAATTTCTTTATACACTTTTTACTTTAATGTTACTTATTTATTGTTTAAAAAATGTATATTTTATATTTATATTTTATTTTATTTTTTTTTAATATCCCATTTCCGCTGTTATTTAATCAATGCCTGAAAAAATTGGCGCTCATCATATTTACAGTTGACAGATTTGCACATGCACACAAGCGCCGCTAGATGGCGCTCTGACACAGAATAATTCGATGTTTTGCAATTTTCTTCTTTGTTTTGTTTTTGGAGCGTATTAAATGCCAGTTTGTTGGATGTAATTTAATATTTATAATATGCACAGTTTATATATGCTGCCATTATGTTTGCATGATCTGTCAATCTATTGCAATTGCCAAAACACACCCCCAGAGGAGCAGGGGGAGGAAGGGGCGTAGAAGGACAGTCAACAAAAAAAAAGAAGAGCACAAAAGGAATTTAGCGAAAAGTGCCGTTATCTATTTATATCGCTTTTTGGCTTTTTGGCTGAAAACTACTAACGAACGACACCTGCAGGAGGAACCACCACCACCCCAACCCTTGCAACACGTAGCGTGTGCCGCCTTTTTGTGGTGCTGCTGCTGCTGCTTCTTCTTCTTCTGCTTCTTGTTTGCATTTGTTGTTTAATTTTTTGCTCCATTTTCGATTTTTTGCTACTTTTTCGTTTTGCGATACACCAAAATTGTTGCTGCCGCTTTATGTTGTTGTTTTTGTTGTTGCTGCTGCTGCTGTTGCACGAATGTTGTAAATCAAAAGTAGGCGAGTCACACGAAAGGCTCAGGTTCAGGTTTTCTGGGCTGCTTTTCTGGCTGCAGGCCTCGTTTCAGTTGCAGCGTGGCAAAAGCTGAGGCAACAAAGCTCGCAGCGCCTATTTGACTGGCAGGCCGAGCGGATAACGCTGGCAATTATCGCGCTTGTGTGGCACGAACAGCGGAAGCGGCAGAGGCGCCATCATGTTCAACTCTTCCCCCCCCCCCCCTCCCACTGCCCAAACTCCCCTGAAGCCCATGGCCAAAAAAAGAGGTACCTCATTGTTTTGTTTGCTGGCATCTTTTTGTGCATTGCAATTGTTAACAACAACAACAACAACAAAAGAGAAAACAGGAAGTCAGAGTTAAGTTTTTTACGATTAAAGTAAGAAATACCCTAACAATTATATGGCATCATTTTATTATTATTTTGTTTATTATGAGTCGGAATCCAACATATTCTTTCAAATAGTTATTTTTATTTAGCTTTTTCCTTTCCGATCCGCCAATAAATACTCAATAATTAAATAAATAGAAATAAATATAATTAATATATAAATTAATTAATTTATTAATTAAATAATAATAAAAATAAGTATTTATATTTATTTAATTTTTAATTTTTAATTATTGGAAGCTGTTCGTAGTTTTTGAAAACACACACCAAGAACTGAAAACGTAGAAATTCAATTGAAAATTAGCTCAAGAGTGCTCTTAACAGACACACAGACAGACAGACAGACAGACTTGCTAAAATATACCCGCACACTAATTCTGATCAATAATACATTGTGGAGTCAAAGAAGTCTCCTTCAATGCGACAGATGCTGTGACAGTTATGTGCAGCCAGACAGACAGGCAGCCATGGCTATAACGTTTTGGCTAGTAAGGCTGATCAAGATATAATCATTATTCGTATTATTTGGGCTTCAAAATATGTGGCAAGTGTTGCAACTGCCATCGCTTAATTATAATACCCACTCTGCAAAGCGCATAACTAAAAAAAGCTGTTGTTGCTGTTGTTGTTGCTGTTGCTGTTGTCCCAAAATATGACCCAAACTTAACCCCCCCTCCACACACACAACACACAGACACACACCACTGAAGGGACTGTTAGTTGCAGCTAGGCAGTCAGTCAGTCATTGAAGTCATTTATTGCCACCAATGTTGTACGCTGTTTTTGCTCGAATAACTGTGCAAGGTTTTTTATTTAGGTGTGTGTTGTGTGTGTGTGGTGTATGTGTGTGATTGGTGTATGTGTGTGATTGGTGTATGTGTGTGTGTGTGTTGATAGCACGCCTGGTCAAAGGCAGTCGCCTGACCGTTTCGTGTGCAGGATGTGTTTGCAATTTGTGGACACGCCGACCCTCATTTTATTGCTGTTGTTCTTGTTTTTGTCGAATTTATATATATATATATATATATATATATGTATATATATACGTGTTTATAATATATATTGTTGCACGCTTTTTCTTGGCATTTTTTATGTGTTCTGCTCTTTTTTGTTAATTAAATGCGAGTTGCATATGAAAAAGCTTTGCATTAACAATGCATTTTTTATGAAGTGTTTTCAAAGTGTTTAATCCTCAATTTAAAAAAGATTTTACTTTCAAGAACAAAGAGCAAACGTGTTTTAAGCTCGATGGACAAAGAAAATATAAGAATAATGTATAAGAATTATGGTTTATAGAGGAACCATAGACTAAAAAGGAGGCACACAATATTTGATTGGCTAATTATCAATAAGAATAACATTAAATAATATAATATATTATTTATATGCAATTTTGAATAATATTATATTACCTAATAATAATAATATGCATAAAAATACAAATACTTCAATATAATACTAATAAAATAAAAATAATATAAATATATTTAGTAATACATCAAAATAATAATATTTATACAACTTAATAATTATGTTTATAAATAATAATTATAATATAAATAATTATATATATACCCCCAAATAATAAAATGTATATACTAACCAATAATAATATTTATAAACAATAATTACAATAAATATTATATGTATACAAAAAAAACATACAAAATTTAATAATAATGCACCAAATAATATTAAAAATTCCACTTTGTCCAAGTTAGGACAGTAAATATACAAAAATATAAACTAGTTTTATTTGTTTCATTTTTAATTTTTTTTGCTCCATATATTCTATTAGACAGCAGCTGATAAGCCAAATTGTTTGTTTTTTTCAACGCCACGCGATGTTTAACGTCGTCTCGTGTTAGTTTTTTAATCTTTTTTTTTTCTTTGTTTCTCCATTTCTTTCGTGTGGGAATATCGTGACATCCATAAAAAAAGTTGCCAAGGCAAACATGCTACAGACATATACATAGATATACATATATATACATAGATATACATATATATATATAGTATACATATGTGGGCCAATTTATCTATTTCGCAGTGACATTTGAGGCGCGAGGTCTCCAGAGACAATCAAAATTAAATGACTTCCAGTGCTGACATGCAAGTAGCAAGCAGCAAGCAAGTAGCAAGTGGCCAAAAAGAAGCACTCTAGCCCAAAACAAGCAACAAAAGCAATCTTTGCTATTCCGACAAAAAATCGAAAACATTCAAATTTCAACCAAAAAAGGTATTTTATCCAATGCCCGAACCTTAAACTAGTTGGCAACGCAGCTATGAACTGGTTGGCAGTGCGTCAAATAACCAACTGACCAAGCTGTTAAGCGAGCGCAACAAAAAAACTCCCCAACTTCACACAAAAAGGTGCTTTAGCCAAGACGCGACCCCATATACATAGTTGCCCCATCAAAATTTATATAGTTGGCAACGCAGCACACTGTTTGGCATGAACTCGTACAATCAGGTGGCAACGCTGTAAAGCAATAGAAAATATTTCGCACAATTCTCAACTTTTCTTAATTATTACAAAACTGTTGTTGTCCACTAT
Organism: Drosophila paracracens; assembly: GCA_035044025.1. NCBI lineage: Eukaryota > Metazoa > Arthropoda > Insecta > Diptera > Drosophilidae > Drosophila > Drosophila paracracens. Next base: position 405,354 of record JAWNMN010000487.1, read on the forward strand.
TAACAAGCTTGCTGCTAAAATAGACGCAAACTCGAAATTGAGAACGAAGCCACGCAATGATTCTACGCCGTCATAAAAATAGCGATGCTCTCTTTTTTTACACGCCGTTCGAAACGAAAATTTCGTGGCTTGGAAGATTGAACATCTGTTGATTGTCGCACGCGATTTTATTATTCAAAAGAGAAGATAATGGCGTGTGTCAGCTGCTCAGTAAACACAAATAAATACAAATGCAGCAAATGCTTGTCACCCTAGTATGTAATGTAATATAATCATAATTTTGTATGTTACAACTTATACTTTTCACAGCTGTTCCGTTGAATGTTACACAAAGCATAAGCAGTTGCCAGAATGTGCGGAAATCGCTGCAGCAGCAGCAGGAGGTGCAGAAAAAGCTGCAGCAGCGCAGCAAATGGAAACGGAACCTACTATTTATACACCATTTAGAACAGAAGACACTGTGCCGCTTTCCCGATTGCAGCAGCTTAGTATGGTCTCTCTCGTTCTCTCTGTTCGGCGAATGTTAAATTCCATTTGCTTCCAGATAACTGTGAACCGTTGCGTCAACTGCTTTACAATCCCCATTTACGTGCTCTGCTCCAGCAAATTGACGTCGCTCACAATGCAAATCTGGCAATGATGGCCGCCATGCAAGAACCGTTATTTGTTGAATTTGCCAATGCATGTTTGCAGGTTGTGGAACCAATGACAGATGCCGAACGTGCGGAGATAAATTTGTTAAGCTGACACTTTACAGTTAGTAATTGTGCTGGCTATGGACCCAAAACGAAACTATTCAAAATTAGAAGTTATTTTGGTTCCAAGTTTTAAGACTCTTTTACTACATATGCTAAGCGTAGCCTAATAAAGTAGAAATAAACATTCTTTACAAATTACTGTCTGGGATTATCGCCGGTGCGCTTGATTTTGGCCCAGTTATCATCTTCGTCGAATAAATCATCGAAATCATTGTAAAAGTCAGCATGCACATGTTTCTCATTGGTGGGTGCAGGCAAATGGTCCATCATCATTCCAGTGGCGCTGCCAGACTATAAGTAAAATGCATACATATATTTGCTGCCATTTTGCATCACTCAATGCAATTTGCATTTGCTTACCTCCTCCATGTCCATGTAGCCGGCACCCTCCGAGAACATCTCATCAACAGCCAACGATGGTTTCATATTTAAATCCATTTTGTTTTATGCTATTTTTTCTACGTCTCGAAATGCAATTTAACAAAAATTGTTTACGCTTTGCTGTCTGCCAAAAGTCCAGAGTTGTCACCTTTTTAAAAGCAGTGTGACCGTCTCTCAACATCTGACAACACTCTCATCGTCAAACAGCTGTGCATATTCCGGCTAAATTTCTGTTGTCTACTAAAAAATGGTTCGTGTTGGTTTGCAAATCTCCGCCACATTCGAGAATGTTGATAGCCTGGAAACGGATGGGGATTATGCGTACTTTTTAAAGTTAACATGCAGCAATTGCGGCGAAACATCGGATAAATGGCACGATATCAGCGAAACGGAGCGCGTGCAGCAAGACACACGAAATGCGGCCGGTTTTAATTTCTATATGAAATGCAAAATGTGCGGACGCGAAAACAGCATGGATGTGGTTGAGAAGTCCAGTGGTGAGTTCGTCGTAATCCAAAAATAAATGGTCATATTACAGTTATCTCTTAATTTACAGTTGCATATACCGCCGACGATGCTGGCAAATTCAAGACAATTGTTGTGTTCGATTGTCGCGGCGTGGAACCAGTGGAATTTTCACCACGTATTGGTTGGAAAGTGAAATCTTCGGAAAATGGCCAGACATTTGAGGATGTTGATTTGTCCGACGACGATTGGGTCGAATACGATCAGAAGAACAAAAACTCCGTCGGCATTTATGAGTTTGCCTCCAAATTTATCAAGCTTAAGAAATGAGAAGTTTTGTTAATAAAAATATGTAAAAGAAAACACAAATTGATATTTGAGAAGCATTTTTCATTGCAGTTTTACTTTTCACATATAAAATTAAGCGTACGTGAGTCTAATAAATATATAAAATATATATATATATATTTAATTTAAATGTTTAGTCATGTTTGCTGAGGCGCTTTAAGACACTATATGAGACTATGCAAAAATATATATGTGCTCCATTTAATTTCAAATTTCCAGCTAGTAATTGTTATCAGACAGATTTACATTATTAAAATATATATATATATATATAGACTTATGTGCTATAATTACGTAGCAGTATATAAAGGAATAAACACAACGCCACTGGTGAATAGTGATAAATATAGATGTATGGAGATATACAAAATAACCCTAACAAGTTATAAATTAAATTAATGAATGCGTCAGTAAGATTACAATTTTTAAAATTATTTCAAACAGATAGACTTAAATATTACAATAGACTACAAATTAAATTCATGTCTTCAATTTTCATCATTTGCATTCTAGTGGCACTTATCGGCCACAATGGGAAAGCGCACAACGCGGATCTCATTGCCGTAATCGCAGACAACCGAGTCGCAGGCAAGCATCATTATCTTCGGGCACAGCTGCATATTGGCAAAGTCCAGCTTAACCTCACGCGCCGGCTGTCCAGTTCGCACATCCCACACAATCAGAGAACCTGCGTGCAACATAAAACCAACAAAAATGTAAGTAACTATTCCCCAATATTAATTCTGAGCAGCATCTTACCCATCTTGCTGGTGACTAGCAGCGATGGCGTTAGCATTAATAGACTCGAATATGGATTCGAGATGTTGATGGTGGTGAGCAGGTTGCCCTGAAAGCGTTCCCAGACGCAGATGCGCTCGTCTGTGCCCAGGGAGATGACATAGCTGGGCGCACAGGCCAAGCAGCTGACGGCGCCATCGTGCGCCTGAATATTGTACAAACAGGCGCCCGTAAAGAGATCCCAGACACAAAGTAAACCATCCTGCGAACCAGAGCCACCAGTGCCCGGCTGCCAGCGATCGACAAAGAGACAGGTGACAGGACCACAATGTCCATGCAGAGTATACTCCATGTCCGACTTGTTAAGGCAATATACCTAAATGTAAGAGCGGGAATTATATATAAGATTTAGTTTTAAATGGAGGTTTAAGGTTGCTTGCCTTTAGTGTGTGATCTTGACTGCCAGTGAAGACCATATCGTTGACCACCTGCATGCAGGTGATGGGCTGCTGATGCGCCAAACGCACCCCTTCCAGCGTTATCTTCATTTCTTCCTTGGTAGTCTGTGGGCCACGCTGCTGATGCGGGTGCTGCATCAGCCCAATGCTGCCCGTCGAACCGGTGCGAACATGTGCTATTTAAATAAATTAAAGTTTCTCAATTAGATTATATCTTTGGAATAATCCCTTTTAAATGCAAGCAATCAGATTAACAGCTATTCGAGATCTGCAATTCCAATTAGCCACTGGATTAACAGCGCCAATCGAGCTGCTAGACAATAACAGAATTGCCATTTTAACAGCGATAACAAAGCTAAGCCTTTGTTTTATCGATAGCAGCACTGTTAACGCTGTTCGGCGGTCCTTTTAAACTTGGCAAAACTTACTGCGTCTATAAGCCGAGGTGAAGCCCCAATCGATCTGTTTGCCCTTGTAGTACGTCTCCAAGCGATAGAAATCGAGTCGACCATTGAGGCGAGCGACAATCACACGATCCCCATTCAGATGGATGTGGGTTATGCCCTGATTTCGTTTTGCATCCTCCTGATAGGCACACTTGAGGACACCGGCGGGTGCCTCCCACAGCTCCACGCGACCATTGGCACAACCGACCGCAATGAGATTATCGAAATAGTCCAGACACCACACCGGCGATGTGTGCAACTTGCGCAACAGCGTGTGCCCATCCTGACGCGGCTGGGCTATCTGCATATCACTGCGTCCAATGCTGGCCAACTGCTCCCCACTGCGTCCATCCCAGACGCGTATCTGTCCCTTGAGACAGCAACTGATGATGTAATTGCCATCGGACACCAGACACTCGATGCGATGCTTATGCCCTGCAATCTGTGTAGGAACACCCTCCAAAATGTGCTCGGTTTGTTTGTAGGGCGCCTCGGATTCGTGCCAACTGGAGCGCCATTCGGCATAGTTGCGGGTGCAGATGCAGCGATAGAAAACGACCATGGTGTAGCAGAGCACAAAGATGCTGATGCAGCACAGCAGAATGGCAAAGAAGATCTCCATGGGACTCTTGGGCACCAGGGGAGTGCCGCCAGGCATAACCATTGGGGATTCCCGTCGCACATCATCATCATTGAAATCGAGTGGATCCAAGGCGGCCGCTAAAGCTTTCCATTGGAAATTCTGCTGGAGTTGCTCCTGCGGATTACGCAACAACGTTGCCAACTCTGGTGAGATGGCATGGGTGAGTCTAATCGTGGGCAGGAGCGCGACATATTGCCCACTCAGCGAGACATTGTACTGCTTCATGATCGTTGACCAATGGAAATTGGACAGAAAATAGTTGAGTTCAAAATTGGGATAACGAAGACGCATCAATTCCGCCGCCGTCTCATTGAAATCATGCGGCGGCTGCTCAGTTGTCGACTGTATATAATTGGGACGTTCGCCCGCTTGCTTGAATCCCTTCAAGAAACTGGAGACGGCCCCGCGTGTTGCCTGCAGATGACGTTGCAACTCATAAGAGGTGCTCATGGTGCCATTGCTCTGTAGGCTGAACAGCTGCTCGAGGCAGCCAGAGTTATAGAGAATCGAGCAGATCCACACACTCATCCAGATCATGAAGGCGCGCTGAAAGAAGCGTGTGCGCGCCCAGAAATTCACAATCTTAATGCGCTTGGGGATGCGTGCCTCCTGCGCCGAATGACCGCCTCCGTGTCCATTGACCAGCGTGCTGCGTTCCCCACCCACCGGCACGGTGTCCGCAAAGCAGAGCTTGGGATGGGATTGGGAGCGTTGAAAAGTGCCGGGCACCCAGGGTGCAGCGCCAAAGAAACGAAAATCCTGTCGAGCAGCCGCATTTGTATTATTGCCAAGGGTGCAGCTCAACATCATTTTGGGCAAATGCTTCGCTTCCGTTGTGTACTCCGCCCGCTTTATATTCATGGCCAGTATGGTGGAGAATAGCAGCATTTGTAGCATGAAATCCGAGAGTAATCCAACAATAGCAAATATACAAAACTCTTGGATCACAGGCACAAAGGTGGCCAATCCAATTGTCAATATGGTAATCTCTGTGAGCAGCGTCTTCGAGATGTGCCAGCCTTCCTTGCTGAGTGCCTGCGCCACGCGTATCTTCACATCAAAAGTCTCGTCCATGGAGACGACACTCCTCGTGATGACCAAACAGTTCTCCAGACCCACCAGTATAACCAAATACGGGAATATTTCCTTGGACTGCAGTGAAATGGTCAAGCCAAAGAAGAAACAAAGTCCGAGGGACATGGCCAGGCTGCCCAACGTGGTGAGGACGCTGCACAGCGCCAGCAACACTCTCGAACGGAATACATCGATCTTCCGCACCGAGAAGTACACATAAATGAAGACCACAACGAAGGCCAGCGATAAGGGTAAAAATTCCCAGATTTTAAATTCGCCCGGATAAAAGATGTAGGTTATTGTGCCCGGTTCGTACTCCTCCTCCTCCTGCGGCACATTTGCTTTTGTTGCTCCCGTTAGTGGTGGATAATAACGCAATAGTTTCTCCTTCAACGTCTCCAAATACTCTGCATCATTCTTATTCAGTATCAGCGTCATCGCATATTGGATAATGCGGGCGCGTGCTCGGAGTGGATAACGCTTGAAGCCCGTATCCTGCATGGGCAATCCGAACAACATTTCCGCCGTGGACACTTTCGATTTTTGCAGATTCTGAAAAAGTCAAACAAAATAAAAGATTAAAGCGATTTGATAATGATTTGAAGTTCACTGATAACTGATAACTGATAGCTACAGAGTAGATACTTTACAAGCCCACTAATTCCTCAATGAATGAACACACACACACACACAGGCACAGGCACAACAGGGAGTGTTGTGTGTGTGTGCGTAACACGCGCGATTTTTATATCAATCAATTATTTCAGCTTATCAATCATATTTGATTACCTTTACGCCCATTATCAAATTTCAATAAATATATATTAATTTTTAATGTGTGAATCACTCCTTGAAAACAAATCGAAGTATATTGAAGTAAAAATAAAATTACGTATTTAAATAATAAAAGAGACAAAAATACAATTAATTTTTGTCTTATCTAGTGCTGAAAATTTACCCTCAGCTCCTATCTCATTGCAGCCCCAAAATATTCCAGCAGATAAAAAAAAATCAGGAAAGAACATTTATTTTTGATATGCCAAATAACAAATACCCTTGCAGACTAGAGTCATCTAAAAACCAACTGATTATTCCTATTAGAACATACGCCAAGTCTCAGCAAGATAACTTTAAAGTTAAGGCTTTTAACACTAATCAAAAATGGATATACTTTATGGGTTCGGAGACATCTCTTAACAACAAAAGTATAATAATCTCTGCGAGAGTATTAAACTATGATATCTGTACAATTTTGGTTACATAGAAATCATATTTCTGACTAATTCAAGCACTCTTAACTCTGACGTTTTTTGTTTTTATTTTTGCACGTAAATATCATTATCTAAACAATTTTGGCTAAAGATGTTTTCGATTATCTTATTGCAGTTATAAATATTAAGTAAATATTTATATCAATATGGGGCTTATCTTAATAAATTTTAACACTTCCCAGTTATTAAACTGATTTATGGATTGAATCAGTGCAGGAATCGTGTTACGTATTAGATTAGAGCAGATAAACACGCTATATGCTATATGTTATGTTATAGTTGCCACAAGTTCAAGGCCCTTGACGATAAAAAGAAAGCAATATAAAAGTAGAGCTAACAATAATTGATTTTCGCTAACCAAACACAATTAATGAGTCAGAGGAAGTCAAAGTGTTTGATAGATAAATAACTGACTATATATATATATATAATGAGCATATCAGTTGCAGGTGTGAGTCGCAAATGTGTATGTGTGTGGCGCAACATTATCAAGAAGTTAGTGTAAGTGAGTTGGGTGGGTTAACGAGCAGAACAAACATGGCAAAGGTCTGCGCCTCGTTTCGATTTCGAGTCGAAAGCAAATGCATAAAACACCCATAAATATTTACACATTCAAAACTATTGCAATTGCGTTCAGTAATCGGACCCAAATGAGCTCTTTCAAATACATATATATAGTGTAGAAAATTGTGATGGTAAATTTAGATATAGTATTGAATCGATTGGAATTTTAACTTTTATAAAAGGGGCTACAAGTTTTTAGTCTTTCATAAAGCTGATAAATCAGAAGCCGACTCCAGCTAAGCCTTAGACTGATAAGTCGCTAGATTTACAACTATTCAAATGCTATATAGATATTAAAGTAAGGAGCTAAATGAAGATTAGATAAGTCAAAATAACTGACAATCGCTTTGGCTATATAAAGATTGAACAATTTATAGCCAAAGTTGTCTTTATGGCTATTAAGTCATAATCAATGCCAACCTTTTCAAGCTAAACTTTAGACTGATAATTATCTGGTTTTACAATATCCCAACTAGCTCCAACTATATACGAAACGGAGACAGTCAAAGTGCAGTCCAGATTTAATAGACTCGACAAGTGCATGGGCAAATACAATTAGCGCCCTGAAATCCATTAGTGAAAAACCAAAAAAAAAAACAGAAACACAAACATAAAATCCACTTGAAAATAGTTTTTTTCCACACTTACATGATATTGGAAGATGGTGTTTAATATGTTTGTATCTCTGGTAAAATTCTGTGCATTCTGTGTCCACAAATTCGCTGGCGATAACAATAGGCAGCCGTATTCGGGAAAGATCTGTTCGAGTTGACCGTGAGCGCCCCGTTTCACATTGTCCACATGCAGGCAATTTTGCTCCAATGTGCGCTGACTACAAAAAGGGAATTTGATTCAATTAAAGGCAATGTCATGTGTATACTAATACTATATATAGCTATAAATATATATATATATCGTTCGTGTTCGTGCTTACTTCTCGCTGCTCTGATGATTGCGCACAATTTCGAGCAATTTAAAAACTTCGTAGAGCGGCGCTCGAAACGCATCCATTAGCTGCATCTCATCGGTCCAGGGCAGAACGCTCGCCCGCAACGTTATCTGTTGCACGTACAGCGCCGGGCTGCTCTGTGCCCAGGGCAGGCTGCCACGTTCCCCGCCGCCAGCTCCGCTATCTCCACTCCCTCTGCTGCCATTGATTGTTGCTCCACTGGCTCCACTTTGATTATAAGCTGTTGTTGTCGATGTTGTCGATGTTGTTGTGGATTCCGTTTCGCCAAAGAGAGGCGTGTAGCGTCCATCGTAGGGCAGCACAATTTTAGTGGGTATTGTGCCCGGCAATGGTATATTAATCAACGGATAACTAAGTGGGAGAGAGAGAGAGAGAGCGAGAGAGGGGGAGAGAGAGAGAGAGATGCAGAAATTGACTTAGTGTTTTTAATAGGTCCATTAAATAAAATGCTCTTAAGTTTGCCATTATTGGCCAAGCTTTGCGTGCTTAATTCAATTATACCCTGTAGCCATAAAAATTATCTAAATATAATGGGTATAATAGGTTGTTTTTTCTTTTCGTGTGTTCTTAAAAATACAGCTTAAATATTTATATATATATATTCATTATTAATCATATATAACAGATCTTGGAAACGCGAATAAAAAAGCCAAAAAATTAGTATGTCAAATTGCCGTGACAGTTGCATTTAAGCACTTTCCAAATTCTATATTCTTTATATATATATTCTATTCTATACTCCAAGCCCATTAAACATGAGCTGAAGGGTATAATGAAATTGTATAAAAGTATGTAACAAGCAACCCAATAAAGCTATGTAATCTTGATCAGCAATAATAACTTATCTCAGAGATAAGAGTAGAGACTTCAATTTTGGTATAAAAGTTCTTGCATATTGATACAAATCGATTTCCGACAGTTATAAAACATAATTGACAAGATAAAGCCTTCTAATTGATATATAATGTAAGCAAACATATTGTTGTTAAGCCGCACAAAATCATTACGGTTACATAAGAAACATAGATAAGCAACATTGAATAAGCTACTCTCGTAAAGTCTATTTAAAAGATAGGTTCAGGCTAAGGCCTATATTCCAAAATTGGTTTCCTTCATTTCCTTACACATATCTCAAATAATGAATAGATAAATATATATAAATATACAAATCAAGATTCCAGTCTCTACAACTAATACAGACAACTATTACTACTTATGTTTCCATTTGCATTCCTATTTCTATACTATCCTATTCCTATTTCCGGTTTACAGGGTAACCACATAGTCGTGCAATCAATACCCATGTTTGTTGTTATTGCTATCAGCGTTTGTTTAATTTGTAATCTAACGCGTGCGCCTCAAGCGATTTCCCGAAACATTAACATCCACACTTATGCATATATATACATATATAAATATATATATACAGTGGCCCACAGCGAAAAGCGGGCAAAGTCAAGTACATAATGTAATTGCCTGCCATAAGCTAATTATTTAATATTTTTCAAAAATTCCAAGGACCGATGGTAGGTACATATATTGACCACCTAAATTAATATATGACCCCAATACACTGGGGTTTCCCCACCTGCTAGGTAGGATTATATAAAAAAGTAGCCTATTTTTAGGGAAAATTTTATTTGTGCCCGTCTAAATAAAATAATATATTTCGAGTATAAAAACTTAAATAAGGATTTTAATACTTAGTATGATATCCTTTAGCCTTAAACACTTCCCTTTACCTATTATTCATGGAAGATACCTACTTCCTGGTGGCTTCTGGGCAGATTCTGCTCCACTCATCCCGCAGAGCATTTTTTAGGTCATCTTTGCTGGATATTCTGTGCTTCCGGATGTTATTTTCCAGCAGAGCCCACAAATTCTCAATAACATTTAAATCTGGAGACTGGGCCGGCGGAACTATCATGTGGGGGCAGCTCCTGATGAGCCAGGACTGCACTATCTTGGCCTTATGCTTGGGATCGTTGTCGTGGTTGAATCGGAAAGTACGTCGGATTCCTACCTTCTAGGCTTTTTGGAGTAAATTTTCCTTTAGTATGTTGAAGTAGACATTCTTGTCCATTGTTGTTCCAAAAATCACAAAATTCCCGAATCCGGCTGACGAGATACATGCCCATGAAATTGTCACTTCCTCCACCATGCTTGACTGTCGCCTTTACGTGTTTGGGATTCAGCTCAGTATTGGGCTGTCGCCACACATAATTCCATCCGTTTGAGCCAAAAATGTTGAATTTGGACTCATCTGCAAATATCACAGTGCTCCAGAACTCCAGATCCTTGTCCAAGTGGTTTTGGCGAACGTCATCCAAGTCCCTTTATTTTTCACGATTATAAATTGCTTTTTCCGTGGAACTCGGGCATTAAAGTCATGTGTCCGCAGAAACCAGAGCACAGTTTCCACACAGCACTTTTTCCCCATTTCATCCTGCACCTGTTGAGCCACTTTTGGAGGCGATAGCTTGTGATTTCCCCTTATTATCCTGGTGATCCTTCGCTACTCCTCTTCGGTGAAAATCTTGTTTGGTGCCGTTCTGGCCTTGCCCTTAATCCGATTGGCGTCGACGAAGCGCCAAATGATGATATTCACAGTTGAGTTGCTCAGATTGACCATTTCAGCTATTTCGCGATATGAATATCCGCTTTTGTGGTGTTCCAGGATGAGTTTCCGTTGCGCAATGGTAGTCCGTTTGTCCATAGTCCTTGTTGGCTTATTGCACCCGAGATGCAGGATGAAACTAAACTGACTACGAAGTATTGGTCTATTAATACCGAAAATACTCAACTTTAGGTAAAAAATCCGGGTTTTTATGGCACCCAGGTGTCCATAATGTACCTGCTGCAAAAAAAAATTTCCCAAAAAAAAGGGTACTTTTTTACATAATCCTACCTAGTAGGTGGGGAAACCCCAGTTTATTAGGGTCATCCATTCATATTTGTGGTTAATATATGTACCTACCACAGGTCTTTGGAATTTTTGAAAAATAATGAATGAGTAGCTTATGGCAGGCAATTACATTATGTACTTGACTTTGCCCGCTTTTCGCTGTGGGCGACTGTATATATGAGTATTTGATTTATCAGCGATTCGATTCAGTTTAGCACCTATCATTCGTATATATTCAAGGTTAGCGGGCCACAGCAGGCAGAAGAATTCAAAACGAGACAAATGTGAATAATGATAAGAGATTTGGCGCCTTTGCCAAATATGAAACATTTTTGCTGCACTAAACTATTTACGACTGATAAGCCAGAATCAGAATCAGAGCTCAGTTGGCAACTAAACAGATATTTATGTAATCCCAGTTTGGTTGGAGGTGAGGGGAGAGTTATATACATATATATAAAGAGAGAGAGAGAGGAAGCGCTAAAGCAAGTAGATATGTGGGTTTGTGTTAAACTAGAGGTAGGGAAGATTATTCATTAAAGAGCTATGAAGGTCAAGGTATTCTAGGAATGACAGACTAGTTTATTCATATTCTTTAAAAAGTCTCTTACTATTTCTCTACATAATTGTTATAGTTAACTGAAACTTTTATACAATCTAACTCGATGTCATTTTACTATATAAATTAATGATGAATAAATGTCTATGTATATTGAAGTTTATGATTTGAAAAACCAAATAACCAAAAGGGTTCTATGAAAAACTAAAAGTTGGATAGTTTAGCTAAAAGTTAAAAGTTTTTCAGACTGTTGGGAGTAAGTTAACAAGACGTGACAATAGTTAGTATGACAATTAAGAATACACTAGTCGAGAGCGCTCGACTATGAGATACTCTCAACGCAAGTTTTTACCCATCATAAGTCGAATTCGAATATTTAAAGCAACACACTGATAAGTGAATATGGAAATACGATTTTCTGCCTCATCTCTGAATCGATTATATCATAAATGAATCATTGTATATATACATACCGCTAAGGAAAGTGTCTTTTATTATTATCAGAAATAGATTTTTATCGTAATTTGCACAATTTAAAGTCTCTAGCTCTTATAGACTCTGAGATCAGATTCTTCTTTAAGACAGACAGATGCACATAGGTAAATCGACTCAACTGTTGTTGCTGATCAATAATATACATGCTTTATATAGTCGCAGATGTTTGCTTCTGCTTGTTATTAACTATTCCACAACTTGATTAAATATTTAACACATTTTCATGTATAATTTTCCCATGCACCATTTGATTAGTTCTCAGAAAGTTATTCCAATAAGTTTTCGTATATATATCTAATTATATGTTGGCTAATTATTACCTCACATGGGTCTAACGAAAATGATGACACAATGAATATGCCCACACGAATACATGTGAATGTTTTGTGGTTTACCCGCTTATTCATTTGCCAGCTACGGAAACGCCTTCTCTTTAAGGCTGCCTGGAATTCCACCTATTGAAATGAAATGGGACAAACACCACATGTGTTGGAAACACGCACACACACACTGTGCAGACATGTGTATGTGTGAGTGTGTGTATCATTGAATTATTAAATAATTTCAATTATCTATTAGACACTGTGCCACACATATTCATTTCTATATTTTTGGGGGCAATCTAAGGGTCTTGAAATTATTTATTTGTACATCGTACGAAATTGATAAAAATCTTTGTGCGCGTGGCGCGCCTTAAAATCAAACAAATATATATATAAAAAAAATATATATATAAAAATAAATTACAGTTCAAGTTGAGGAGTCATTAATTGTAATGGATCAAGTTGCAGTCTAATGTTTTGAAATATGTATTTATTTATACACATTAAGCAAAAAATTTATTTAATTTCCAATCTTCATAAATATTTATGCCCCAGCCCGTTTTTGCATTTAGTCTTATCAAGCAATAGCAAAGCACAAATAAATATAAATATTATTATTATTGTATATATATATACTATATCGTGTAGTATAACTTGATTGACGCATGCTTTGGCTGGGTTCAATAATTTTTGCTGATTATCAATTTTATTATCTAACCGCAAGTCAAGCTAATATGTAATCGCCATATTTTCAAACAATTTTCTAATAGCGGAAAAATGGTAAAATGTAGTTATGTAAAATTACGTAAAAGACTGTAGGAAGCCTCTGCGGCCTATAAAGTATATATATATTCTTGATCAGCAATCTGTCTGTCTGTGAGCCTATCTCAGCGCTCATAAGAGATAAAGATATAGAATTTGGTATATAAGTCCTCGTATATAGTTCATTTTATCGACAAGTGCATACAGATTTCTTTAACCAAAACTTAAAAAAATAATATCAGCAGGCTGCAGGGTATGTGCTCGTCGACTATCTCCTCAAATTTTTTTTATTATTCTTAAATCCCATGGAAATTAGCTTTTAGTTCATAACACATGTTGAACTTTGGAAGAGCAATAAAAGTTAGTTACGAATAGTTTCGGGTATCTCGAAAATGTAAAAGTTGTAAATTAAAGCAGATTTTTTTGATTCAATAGTTTTGCTCACTTCGCAATTAACTTAAATGCTTTAACTTGTTTTTTTTATTTATTTGTATCTATATACAGACATGTTGAGTCACGTAGGCTTGATCAGAACTGCGATTAAAATTAATGTAACTTAGACATGCCACTTCCCAAAGGAGTTTTTTATCCTGTAGGATAATGGGGAATACGAGACACGCATACACATACGCACACACATCATGCACAAACATACATAATTTCATTCGTGGCAGCAAAAAAAAAAAAAAAAAACTTGCTAAAAATGAATGTTTAGTTATGCATAATTCTCAGAATTGACATGGCTATAAATCAGAAAGCAAAACAACAACGTGTATATGTAAAGTACCCAAAAAAAATGAATAAAATAGTTCAAATGGAGCATTGCCGACCGTGAAATACTCTATGTCCAAATAGTCTAAAATGGATGTGAAAATAAGTTTATAAAAATAAGTATACTATTTTAATCGAGTTAAAACTCAGTTACATCCAGTTTCATTGGAGTTAACAGTTAGCAGTTCAAATGTTATTGCATACTGTTAATATATCCCACTTTGTGTAAGCGTAAGAAGTGTTAAACTTACCACGAAAGCAAAATGGCCATGAGGGCAATGCTGGAGGCGCATGTTGGATAGCTGGAGAGAAACAAGCCGTGCTTGTAGTAGAAATGCGACACCGAAGCCGGCAAACCAGATGCGGTCGACGAAGAAGTGGCCGCAGACGAAGCGGTCGCCACTTTGGCTGCCGTTGGTGGGGATGCTGATGATGAAGATGCTGGTTGCGGTGAGTTGAGCTTAAGCTTTGGCGTTGCTTTAACATTGCCATTCGCTGTTAATGGCAGCGATGCTGTCGTTTTGGCAGAGCCATCTGTTGCGGCTGCCATGCCAAACACCTTTGATCACAAGCGCGCGAGCGAGATAGAGTAAGGGAGAGTGAGAGCGCGCGACCGGAATTTACAAAAATGCAAGAAAGAGCGAACGTGAGAGAGTGGTGGGGAAAAATAATGTGTAAAGTGTGGTGAAATGTTAAGCGTTGATTCTAAAAGGTAAACTTTGATTTGCGGCTTTTGCTAACTTTTCCCAATGCCAACCAAAAATTACGCAATTTCGCACATGCAACAACGCATCATTTGCGTAGGCAACGCGTCAGCGCGGCAACTGTGAATTATTATTTATTAATAGCATTGTTCTATCGCATTGTTTTTCACTATAATCATAACAACAATAATAATAATAACAATAACAATATCGACGCATTTTCGCATTCTGTTTTGTCTATTGATTTTTGGCTTTTTTCTTGCGCTTCATTCGCACCTTTTTTTGCGCTGTCGCGTTTCTAGCTGATTTTTTTTTTTGGTTTTAATTGACATTTTTGCGCATCTTCACACACAAACAGCTGCTTTCCTCGCACATATTCACTTTATATGAATTTATATTTGTTGTTATTGTTGTTGTATTGTTATCAAATTAACATGAATAAAACCACTCGCACACACACGAAAAAAATTCTATTCAGCGTGTATTTTTATAATTATCACTTGCTCAGCACGGTTTTTTTGCCGCATGCTTTGCTTTCTTTGCCCTTTTTGGTATTTTTGCACAGCTGCGTCGCATAAAATTTTATTGCGCGGCTTTTCTTTCGAACGTTTTATTTTTGTATTAATCACTTCTCATGTTGCACTTTCCGTAGTATATACATATATATTTATGTGTTGCAGTTGTATAAGTTTTGTTGCTGTTTTTAACACGTTTTCCTTTGCTATTTTTTTTTTCGCGAGCGGACGAAGTTCGAGCGTTGCTACGGGCACGATAACTTTGTAAGAACAACATTGAACAGCTGTGCAGCATTAACAGAGCTGCACATTTATGGGCACCCCAAGAACCTTAACAGCCGCTGTTGCTTAACACTTTAGTAATCGAGCGAGTTGACAGCAAGCTTTTGAGCAGATTAAGGTGAACAGACAAGTCTGGAAATGCCGCGCAGTTCAAAAGTTTGCTTTGAGTTTAATTATTTATTTGGTTTTTGGGCGCTTATATTTAAAAAAATTGTACACATTGTAATTAATTAAGTTAAACGTTAATAAATATTTTGATTTTACACGAAAAACTAATTGTTAAATAGTAATAGTACAATATAATTGAACAAGAACCTTTCGAACTGTTGCCATTAATTTGAAGTAGAACCTCGATGAGCATAAATCAATTAGCCTTAAATTTATTATAATATTATAAATATTATATATTTAATGTATGTACACTTTACATACCCCTCCCCACATTTTTTTTCTACGTTTCTAACTACAAATTCGCTTTTGGGGAGCAATTTCAAATTTTTCATAAATAATTTTCAAAATTCAGGCAAATTGTGTAATAAACTAGAAATTGACTTGTCGCATCGAATATAAATAAAAACTGCCACCAATTGGCGCTATACTAGTCAATCTTAGTTGTCGGCATCCGATATTCTCCGGCCAACGATTCTGCTGAAACATAATCCTGATGTTGTTGCAACTGTTGCTGTTGCTGCTGCTGCTGCTGCTGTTGGTGCAACTGATGATAGATGGCATCTGACATTGGGGCATAGTTCTCGCTATGCGCAACATTATTGTGTATACCATTCTCATTGGATCTGCTCTTCCTGGAGCCAAAGATCAGAGCGGTTCCCTTGCTGAGCAGCGGACAAAGCATCGCCTGATGGCAGCACGCAAAGAGTCTATAGTTTTGACCCTGAAACGGATCCGACATCGCCGCACACAGCATATGGTCCAGATTAATGCCAGTAAACTGTAACAAACAAATGTTATAGATATAGATAGCAATTACTGCTGATCAACACTTACCATGGAAAGCGGCGAGAGCAGCGCAAAATGATAGAAGAGCATGAAGGCGGTGCCGATTTTTGACCACTTGAAGTCACCCAAATCCTCAACGGTATAGGCGCCTATAGGTAAAAAAAATATTATTTAAAAGTACTGTTTGAATAATGCAGATAAATCTGTGTTTTGCGGCTGATCTAGATAGATGTTAATTGTTAATGTTAATTGGAAGGCTATAAGTAATCGATCGATTGACAGGCAGCTGACAGATTGCTGATCGGGAATATATATATATATATATATATATATACACTACAAATGTATTCTTTGAGGATCACCTACCGCTTCTTAAGATGTAAATGGGTATGATATAGAGCAGGGCGTGCTGTATCCAATATGCGGCCTGCTCAAAGGGATATGTGCGTCCCTCGACCTCGGGAAAGATAAATGCCAGAAAGGGTCCATTCAAATTGCTCATCTGGATGCGAAACAAGGCAGTAGTCGTCCTCGTCGGCTTGGCAGCCAGCAAATAGATCTAAGCCGAGAGAATACCATTAGCTATACAGATATATAAATGATAAACAAACAAAAAACGTAACCTGGAGACAGGTTTGCACATGGCACGGATTCAGGGTGAAGATCATTGAGCGACCCGCCAGCTTGAAGCCCATCTCGATGCCAAAGATGATGGACATGCTGATCAGCAGAAATAATCTCATCGGACTGTGGGATTTCTGTATCTCATGTGGCGGCGGCAATCGGATGGGTGCCAATTGCTTCCACGAACTGTGCATGATATAGACGAATAAGGCGCAGAGTAGCGCCGTTTCTGTCCAGCGACGTCGATCCGTCATATAATTGATGCACTCCGCACCCGTTGTACGGGGTATATCATCAGTAATGCCGCCAACTGCCCAATCCCAGTCCATATTGATTATAACAAATGTGTTCCCTTTGCTTGTCTTTCGTTTAACTCGAGTTTTCGATTGACTCTGGCTCAACCTGCAATTGTAAAGAAAGTTTTTACAGTTAAACTAAAAGTTTTGTATGTATTCTTCTATATTAAAAATTAACCGCATTGCGTGCAGCTAACAACCCGAAAATTAAATTTGTTTTTTGTTTGTTTAACTGGCGCATGCCACTAACTCATTCCTCCCCTATGCCCCTTTCCCCTGCTCGCTCCTTTCTTTGCCGTGCAGTTCAAGTAAAACCCAAACAAACCCTAAATACACCTTGATGTAATCGACTTAGGAACAGACCCCAATTAAATTTGTGTTTGTTTAAAAAATGTTGGCTGTCTTAAAGCTTAAAATATAATACAAACATAATCATTTTTCAAATTAATGGTTAAGTAATTTCAATTTTAAAATAATTTTAAATAGTTGAGAAATTTTTTTTTTTTAATTATAATTATGTAGCTGAAGAAAACCCTTACTAATCTCATTATTCAGAAAGGTGATCTCTAATACAACAGCAAATTGCATTATTTGTTTCTGCATTTAATAAAATGCACGGCCATTTTTTTCTGAGTGTAAAATGTTAGTTGGGCTTATGCAGGGCAACTTTTACATCGACGCTTGCATGCAGATTGTCAACCTTTGCAAAAGAGCATAGAAGCATTTTTGTGCAGCAGACTCTTTTTTTTTGGTTTGTTTATTTTGGTAGCTGTTTTAACGGAAATCATAAAACGATAAAGAAATAGTAACTACCAAATACACCACACCCCACCCTATTAATCACCACTCCGCCACCACAACCCCATTCTTTTTTGTTGTCCAACTGTCAAATTTAGAGGCGTATGCGGGGTGGGCGTGGCATGCGCAATGTGTGGCCAGCTTGTTGAATTTCACTGGTTTTTTTCTTTTCTTGGGCAGCAAACAGAACAAAAAAAGGTCAGCTGTTACTCAAATACAAACATGCATGGCTGTGTGTGTGTGTATATCGAAATGAATTGTTGTCAAAACGTTGACAGATGCCGCAGTTGCGACTAAACTTGGCACGTTGCCCAGGCTGTGTTATTGTGTGTGTGTGCCAGATCCAAAACGCCCAAGGAGAGTGCAGTTTACCTTGGACAAATAACTAAAAATAAATTAATGTACATAAATAACTATTCCAATGTTAAATCTTTTGAAGCCTACTTTACAGCGCATAAACACACATTCATGCAAATATACAGCTTTCATTGTCAAGAGCACGCAGGAGAGCGTGGGTGGAGAGGGAGAGCGTGGGAGAGAGAGAGTGAGAGAGCGACTGATGAGCGGCGTGGGAGGGGTAATACTGGCCTTGCTGGAGCGCTGTTGTTTTGTCAGCTGTTTGCCGCAAGTGTACAGCAGAGGGCGCCACCCAGCAGCCATTGCTAATTCGATTTTTCAATATATGCAGTTTAATTCAAACAAAAACAATAATCTCAATAAATATTTTATATGTACTTATATAAATGCATATAAATATATAATTATAGCTCACTTTCAGTGTAAATTCAACAGATTCACGTTGTTCCCCATTCAAAGCTCAACGCGACATTTAAAAAAATATCTCGTAATTTTCACTGTTGCCATTGCAAAATGCTCAATTTTTTTGTTTTGATAATATATGCGACATATATTCTTGATTTATTTATATATTTATGCTCACTTATGAAATGGTCATCGCGAAATTGTCTCGTGTGGAGGAAAAAATAGAAATTGTATTTTGAGCTTAAAATAAAAACGCGCCGCGACGTCAACTGCGAATGCGGCTGCGACTCTCACTGACTGACGAACTAACGGACTCAGTTTTTGTCCTCAACTGGGACCTGGGGGTTGTTTTTGACTCCTTTCATGTCTAGCATTTTGAATTATCAAAGCCATTTGCGCACATTTTTCTTTACTTTTTATTGCTTGGGACACAAAAAATAAAATAAATCCTACATTTTTCTTTACTATTTTTTGCTTGTAAAACAAAAAATAAAATAAATTCTAGTCTGATTGAAACTGGTACTTTAAAACCTTATGATAAACTATTAAAAGTCAAACTATTTTTTTTTTAATTTATAACTAATAAAGTCATGTTGCCTCACATTGTGCATGCTCCCTTTGCACAGGTCCTTACAATTACAATACACTTATATTCACCACGTAGTTGGTGCTAACTCACCACAGCAGCCCTCGGTTGCACAGCCATTTTACTCTCTCATTCTCTCTCTCTCTAATACTCTCACAATTTTTGCTCTCACATGACAGCTTTCAGAAAAGCAGCGGCTGCTGGCAATTTGGCGCCAAAACAATGCATGAGTAGTGACAGTAATAATCATATGGAGAATGCAATTTTGCTCAGACGACGAACAGTTGTCAAATACTTAATCTAAGTAAAAGCTTAACATACATAACACATACAAAAAAATATGAAGCACACAGAGTATTAATTAGGATTTTTCAGCATGTTTGATCCAGTTTGCTCACGAATCAGATGACATGAATGGTGGAATCATAATTCCACCACGCTGCAAACGATCAAGCTACCCATAAGCTCGGCTCTGATCGTTGGTAAATCCTACCACTAAGAGGTTTTAAGCTGAGCGATTAAGTACCCTCTTCTTCCAGTTTAGCTTTGTCTGCTTGGGGGTAAACAACTTTTGAGCTCGTAGTTCTTTTAATGTAAGTAGATTATATTTAATATATAGTCCAATGTTCTTTGCTTCTTTTGCTGATAATAAGTAGGAGGTATAATTCGACTCTGTGCTGAAAAACAAGTGCACAAGTGGTGAATGAATGCATACAAGATAAATGCGTTCATATATAGTATAGTATAATATAACGCGACAGCCACAAATTGGATTATAAGTATATACACACACAAAATGCGAACACGAACACACAAAACGATGATCTGACGAGAAAAGCTTTCGCGATTGTAAATTACGAACAAAATTTATGTAAATTTTAATTATTTGAATATGTGCATATATATAAATGGGTCAAAATAATTAGATATGATTATTATATTTTTACTATAGTCTCAATTCACATAAATACTATTTAATTATTTACCTCGTCGAGCTTTTTAAATCTAAACAAATCTCACGTCGATTTTACCGTTAGCGTCCGCGGCAGACAAATGCGCACATATAACTGTAATTAAGCGTATAACAAAGAAGGAAAAAAGAGAACCATAACATTAACAACTACAGTTATACGACGTCAGCGACGACGCCGCCATCGACGTCGACAACGGACAACAACAACAACAAGTGACAATGTCTGCTGGAAATGGATTAAAGTGCGAGCAGTGCAGCAATATCGAATTAGTTCAAATGCAGCAACGAGTCACATTTTCAACATTGAACGAACATTAACAGACCAGAACTGCACGCCTTCTTTCCCAGCCCCCTCCTTTCTGCATTGCTTTAGTAACCGTTGACCTTGAAGTGATTGCAATGTGTATGTTGTGTAATTTAAGGTGAAAATAAGTGAAGTGCTTTTGTTTATTAACAAATCTAATCGATAAATCGATGCGAGACGAACGGTAATCAAAAATAACATGAAAGGTAATTGGACTCACCTGTTCAAATAGGACAGAAGGTAGTCATAAAAAAAGTGTCTTTTCATACTCGTATTATCTTATCTACATTTATTTTTCGTTTGTTATTTGGCTGTTGACCGCTTGGATTGGATTTTTAACGGCAATTACTCTCTCTCTAACAAAACTGTATCCTTTTCTGCAATGGGAGGGCCATGCTACGTTTATCGATATTAATCAAGTTGGCCATACTTATTCCGATAACTGCACATTAACTGATAATCCTATTAAGTTACTTTCATTAAATTTCATCTGAATACTCAATGATAATTCTGGCTAGCAAAAGAACATGTTCTAAGATTAAGATATTGTTAAAAATATATATAGACCAATACAACATTCCGATATGGTGTGTTTAGAAAACATATTCGAATAAACGGTATCATCTTTGTCGTTTCAAATACCGCCAGATTTATATACAATTTCCGTTAGTAGATACCAAAAGTTTTCAATATTTCGTTATGATAAATCCGAGAAAAGAACTATTGAATTAAAAATATAAAAATATATTGCATTCGCTAAAGATGAACTTCTTTATTCCATTGTATCGATCTCTCTACTTATTTCCCGGTCATATATTACGAGTATAGGTCAAATATGTATATAAAATATGTTCAGGATTAAGCGCTTTTCAAATATTGCTGGACCATATATCATGACAAGTAATCGGAATAGTTATCTGTTTTCTTCTTATATTGACTATATAACCTACAAATTTTTATGGTACTTCCATTACAGGTGATTTAAAAATCAATATAGCGCGCACATAGCCATAATTTCTAAAAGGAGCATTAGCACTTATCATAAGTTAGTCATATATATTTGCTGTAATTCAGTGCCCTCCGAGCATCCGTTGGACTTCATCCAAAGTCTTGCCCTTTGTCTCCGGCACAAAGATGACGAAGACACATGATAAAAAGGAGACGATAGCAAATCCCCAAAAGGTGACAGCAGAACCAAAGTGACGCAAACACATCGGAAACAATTTCGTCACACAGAAGGCAAAGAGCCAACTACTTGTGCCAACAATCGCACCACAAATTGGCTTCACATCCTCCGCAAAGAGCTCGGCCATAATTAGCCAGGGAACAGGTGCATATCCCAACTGCAATCCAATGATGAACAGACAAGTGGCCAACACAGGCAGCCAGCCGACATTTGAATCCTTGAGGAACATGAAATAGACACCCATTATGAAGGTGGTCAAGCACATCAATCCACCCGAGATGATTAGTAAAATGCGACGACCAACTTTCTCTACAAGCACAAGCGATGGAAATGTGGCCACAACTGCGACCAGACCAATGATGATTGTATATGCTGAGGGTGATAATCCGGTGCCGGCATCCTCGAAAATGCTAGTCACATAAAAGAGGATCGCATTGATGCCCGTAAACTGTTGGAATACCAACAGCATTATTGCTATAAATAATCCTTTGAGTGTCGTCCTCCTAGACAGAGCCTGTATGAAGGATGCATTCTCCTTTTTACCTTCGGCAGCCATGGGAGACATCTCTCTACTGACATCCGCATCATTGCCACGTAGCCATTTTAATGCCTTCTCGGCTTGGTGGGCTTTGCCCATTTGCGCCAGATAAACGGGTGATTCGGGCATCCACAGGAAAACCACAAAGAAGATTACTGGCAATATACCGCACATGACATTGAAGGTTTCCACCTCGAACAGGCTGCCAAATATGAAGCTATACAAAACGCCGAGCACAAAAAATAAATGAAAAAAACAGCCCATAATGCCGCGAGACTTAATCTCGGCAATTTCCGTTGTGTAGATGGGAACTGTCACACAAGCGGAGCCACCTGAAATGCCTATTAAGAAGCGTCCAGCCATCAGCATATAAACGGAAAAGGCTGCCATAATAAGGTACCAGCCCAGCAAATAGGGCAACACCAGCACCAGCATTATCGTCTTTCGACCAAATACCGTAATCAGGAATCCAATTGGAATACAGATGCAGCCAGCTCCAAGGGTTAACAACGAGGCCGTCCAACTCCATTGGTCGGCACTGACTGGAAACTTGTATGCCTCACCCGAGAGAATGGATAGCTCCACGGGTCCCGACCATCCCATCGAGGTGCCCAAACAGAAGGAACCAAAGGCTGCCGCTATGCCAGCCACATACTGTTTTATGACGCCCATTTCGGATGGGATATATATATATATAGTGTCAAAAGGAACATTCGAGTTCGACACAAAAATGTTGATTACTAGGATAAGTAATCCTAAAAAAAATGGGGGGGGTTAGAGGCATCACATTCAATTACCTTTACTCATTTTTCTGCAGCATTCTTCTGTGCGAGATTCGAATATATTGATTAATTTTTTGTTATCAATCTGATTTTCGATATAAAAATTGCTTGAAAATTGATCGATGCACTGCTCGTTCTTTTCTAGATATCGAATCGAATATATTGATTCGTTTTTGCTAGCAATCTGATTATCGATATAAAACGGCTTAAATTTCGATGTGCGAATAAAAATTAATCGATTCATGTTTGAGCTCGGCTCAGCTTCGCTTTCTGGTTCATTTATTTTTCCATTATCCTATTATACTGCGGAAAAACAATAACCTTACCCATAAAACTGACATCAGCATATTTACTTTCACATCTCGTCAAATTTAGAATTAACTATATATAATTTCTCTTATCTTACACAAATATACAGAATAGTCACCAAATTTAAATAGTCCCGTTGTCTACCTGCTTTACATAAATTTCTGCACCATATATCGATCCTTTTCAAAGTATGTATATGTATATATAGAAATATCTGTTGAGGAGAGCATAAATTCAAGTTAAATATCGAGTTGTGCTTCTCATACATACCACATAAATATAATGCTGCAAATTTCTGAATCACTTAACCGCCAAGTAATCCCTGGATTTCATCCAATGTTTTTCCCCTGGTCTCCGGCACAAAGAATAAAATGAAAGCACAGGCGACAACTGCAAAGGCGGTGAATATCCAAAATGTTGCGGCGGGACCGATAATATCCAGACAAATCGGAAACAATTTC
The DNA here is from genome assembly GCA_035044025.1 of Drosophila paracracens. NCBI lineage: Eukaryota > Metazoa > Arthropoda > Insecta > Diptera > Drosophilidae > Drosophila > Drosophila paracracens. The sequence goes on from JAWNMN010000487.1 coordinate 429,362, forward strand.
GTCACACAGAAGGCAAAGAGCCAACTACTTGTGCCAACGAAAGCACCACAAACCGGCTTCACATCCTCCGCAAAGAGCTCGGCCATAATTAGCCACGGCACTGGACCGAATCCCAGCGAGAAGCCAACGATGAATAAGCTAATGGCCATCACGGGCAGCCAGCTAACATTCTTTTCCATCAGAGCCTGAAAATAGATGCCCATCACAAAGGTGGTGATGGCCATGATAGCAGCCGATATCAGTAGCAACAATTTGCGTCCAGCTTTCTCGATAAGCAAAATTGCGGCAATTGTTGCAAACACTTGAACAACTCCAATTAGGATTGTACACGCCGAAGGAGATAATCCGGTGCCGGCCTGTTCAAAAATACCGGTTGCATAGAAGAGTATCGCATTGATGCCCGTCACTTGTTGCAGCAACATCAGCACCATGGCTATAAATAGTCCGATGAGTGTCGTTTTGCGGGAAAATGCATCCTTAACGGTGGCCTTCTCCTTTTTACTCTCGGCAGCCATTGCGGACATCTCTCCACTGATATCTGCATCTTTGCCACGCAACCATTTCATTGTTTTCTCTGCCATCTCGGTTTTGCCCTTCTGGACGAGATAAACTGGTGATTCGGGCATCCACATGAATACCACAAAGAATATCACTGGCAATATGCCGCATAAGATGTTGACGAGCAACGGTCCAAAAAGGCCGCCCACAATAAAGCCATATAGGATGCCATGCACAATCTGCAGCTGGAAGAAACAACCCATAACGCCACGCAATTCCAATTGGGCTATCTCTGTGGTGTACATGGGTGCTGTGACACAAAAGGCGCCGCCGCAGGCGCCAACTATGAATCGTCCCAGGTACAGCATGAACACCGCTCTGGCTGCAAGGATGCATAGCCATCCGATCACATAGGGTATGATCAGTATTAACATGATCAGTTTGCGTCCAAAGGCGGCAATCAGAATGCCAACTGGGATGCACATACAGGCAGCGCCAAATGTCAACATCGAGGAAATCCAGCCCCAGTCATCGCCGCTAACCGAAAAATTGTATGCCTCACCCGAAACGATGGGCTGCTCCATGGGTCCCGACCATCCAATAGAGGCGCCCAAACAGAAGGCACCAAATGCTGCTGAGAGGCCGGCAATGTATTGCTTTATCGCGCCCATTTTCTACTTCTACTTTTTAAAACTACGAATTTCGAAAATATTAGAAATTATACCAAGTATAACAAAGTTAAGCGACATATGTGTGAACCAGTTTTGAAAAAAAATAAAAATAACATTTATTTTCTGAAATAAAAAAATGATCTTGCTTTCTCCGATACTAAGGTGAAGTGCGCTTCAGATTCCTAAAACAATAAATGATTTTGTCGAGACTTGACAGCAAAATAAAAGTTAAAATGAACAGATATATATGATTGGATTTTCAATCCTCAAAAAAATAACTCACCAAAGCTAGTTTAAAATATATATTCACCACAACACTGTTAAGTATTAACAGTCTTGTCGAATGTCTGCTAAATAACACGCATCCAACTTCACGGCAGTGCAGTTAACATTGCTTGATATTGCTTTGTCTTGTTTAGTGGTTTACATTATAGTATAGATTGGTGAATCACATTGAACCTTATCGAAATTGAACTTGAAATTGTATTATTATTCGCATCTAAAATTTAAAGCTGCAAACATGTCGCTCGTAACAGAAGAAGAGTGGGAGCAGTATAAGGTAATATTGATATTGAAAAAAAACCAATACGCAATATCTTGATGATTAACGCCCCTTTTTTCAGACTGAGCACAAGAAGAGCTACGATAAAGATGAGGATCAAATACGTCGCTCGCTGTACGAGAAGGCCAAGGCCAAAGTCGCGGAGCATAATAAGAAGTATGAAAGCGGCGAGGTTACATGGGAAATGGGCATTAATCACATGTCGGACTTTACCGAGGAGGAATATGCGATGATGTGTGGCTCGAGGAAGCCCAAATAATTTAATGCATTTAACGAATCTCACAATATTTTAATCACACATATATATTTTATACTTGTAACTTTTTACCCAATCCCAAATACAAAATAAACAGCTGTATAAACCAACCTTTTGATTTGGTCACACTGATTATTGACAACTGTTGATTCATATTTATATTTTTATTCTATATTTGTTGCTATTTGTCTTGGATTATAAGCCTTATTATTGTGCTAAATACTTATAACTGTTTATAATGAGCTTGGCGAGAGTGTGATTAATCTTATGCACAATACTTATATAATTGTTTCAAACAGCTGACACACAAAGTATCGATAGGCGCAACGCTTGCGATGATTTAACGCAGCCCTGTTATTGAATGTATTTACCAGTTTTCCTAACTCGGGCCACACTGCAGCCGACATATAACTTTTAAAAGTTTGTAAACTTTTAATTTTAATCACATTGGCACAAACACGTACTGATTTTTGTTTTCAATTTCAATCAATTGTAACTCAACCGTGTAGCGCGCGTTTTAAATACAACTAAAGTGCGTCTTTCATTGCAGACCCAGCAATAACAACCTACAAAATGTACAGAATTACGCGAGTGCCATCGATTTTGGCCAAAAATGCAGTCAACTCCATGGTAGGTAGTCTGCGGTCCCCACAACAAATAATATTAGTGTAATCGTAAAAGCTGTCCATTAGCGTGACTAAATAACAAACTCCACTCCAATAAGCCGTCGTTCTTTGAGAGAAAAAACCAACAAGAAGAGCCCGAAAAAAAATTCAGCTACCGCTTGCAGTGTTATGTAATTTGATAATTTCTGCACCTCACGATATGGAAACAGCAAAAACAGAGAGAGCAGCATTGCGTAAACTTAACTCATGCAATTATTGACTGCAGCTGTTGTCATTGTCATTAGCAATTGAGGGCGGAAAGTGCAGTAAGCAATAAGCTGACTAACAGAGGTTAGGTTGCACGAAGACAACTCATCCGCTGCGTTTCCCAAGTCCCCTCGCTCCATTAAACTTGTTTTTGGGAGCCGAAAAAAAGTGTTTGTTAATCTTAGTGTCAGTGTTTCGCATTATTGTGCTACTAATGCCCCTGCCTTAATTGATAAGGCCCCCGGACGGCACAAATGCCCAAAAGTGGAAGAGAGGCGCGTCTGCTGTTCTACAGCTGATTATACAATTGGAAAAAACTAACTGATATCATGTAGCGATAATGCCTACTATTAATATTACATAAGCAAACGATTTGCTTGCTATTGGCGCGATTTTCAAAAGCGCCGCTTCAAACTAACAGCATATAAGGCAACAGAAATTGCAAATATTCCCAGACGTGAGCGGCTCTCTTTTTTCTCTCTCTCTCTCTCTCTACTGCACATGCACATGCATTTTCATGTGTGCGTGTGCATGTGTGTGATGTAGAAATGTGCATGTGTTGAGGGAAACATTTTGGCAAAACAAAATAAGCGAAAGTCATCTTATCGCATTTGACGTACTCATATCTAAATGAATTGACACGCGCCCAGCTGAGCAAATTACCAAAATAAGTTAAGTGTTGTCGTGCACACATAAAACATATGCACAAAAATATACCTTAACAGCTTATGCACATTTAAGCTTGTGTTAAATTTTTCACACTCTTTTGACTAACAGTTAAATAACATATTTGTTATGTTTGTTAGCAAATCTGACAGCCGCCTATTATTATTATTATTATTTGCATCTGTTGCGTGCTTATCTCTACTTGCAATTTGTGGAAATGTTTAGTGTTGCCGTGTGTACACAAAATACATACCGTTAGATTGGGGTTTAAGTTTTGCTACTGTGTTGACCAGCAGCCAGCTGCATTTATATAGTATTTATATTATTGTTTATTAGCTTGATTATCAACAAATTAAAAACAATTACACAATCACTAATACCTGATTGCCGCTTTAAGTCAAACTTTTAAACATGCATTAGTAAATTGCTTTAGCCTTACATACTTTTATTATCTTTTGCGTGCTTATTTCGCAATTGAAATTAATCAACTTGCAATTAGTCAAGCTGTCTAAATAAGTGTTGCCGTGTATACATAAAATATATGCAATCGAATAAACTCTACCCATATAGGCACAGGTAGGCTGGAGATAAAGTATTGCTCCCTTTATCAGCACTATACAATTGAAACCAATATGTTAAGTGTTGCCGTGCATACATCAAATAGGCACAGTTATACAGTTCTGCTTCAGATAAGGTTTTGCTATGCAGTTAAAGAGTATATTGTGTTAGAAAAGATTCGATTACACAATCTTTTAAGTGTTTACTGTCGTCAAATCTGACTCATCAAGTAAATAGTATGATCTTATCTCTCGCAGTTGAAACTACATTAGTAGGGAGTAAATTGCATTCGTGTATAGTACTATATAATCTCTCGCAATTGCAACTAATCAAAATTGTCCAATTTGTCTAATTGCAGCAGCGTGTGGCAACAATTGCCGCATCGACGCAGTCGCCGCAGCAGCAGCGCAGCTACCACATAACGCCCGGCCAGCAGCAGCAGACGAAATCTGCTAATCCGGATGCGATCTCCAAGCAATATCCGGTTATCGATCATGCTTACGATGCAATCGTGGTCGGCGCCGGCGGTTCAGGATTGCGTGCTGCATTCGGATTGGTCGCCGAAGGTTTTCGCACGGCTGTCATCACGAAACTATTCCCGACACGTTCGCATACGATTGCCGCCCAGGGCGGAATCAATGCGGCACTGGGGAACATGGAGCAAGATGATTGGAAATGGCATATGTACGATACGGTGAAGGGCAGCGATTGGCTGGGCGATCAGGATGCCATCCATTATATGACACGCGAGGCGCCCAAGGCCGTCATCGAGCTGGAGAACTACGGCATGCCCTTCTCCCGCACCCAGGACGGCAAGATCTATCAGCGTGCGTTTGGCGGTCAGAGTCTGAAGTTTGGCAAGGGTGGACAGGCGCACAGATGCTGTGCCGTCGCCGATCGTACGGGTCACTCCCTGTTACACACCCTCTACGGTCAATCCCTGAGCTACGATTGCAATTATTTCGTCGAGTATTTCGCATTGGATCTGATCTTTGAGGAGGGCGAGTGTCGTGGCGTTTTGGCCATCAATCTGGAGGATGGCAGCTTGCACAGATTCCGGGCGCAGAATACGGTAATTGCTACCGGTGGCTATGGACGCGCCTTCTTCTCGTGCACATCGGCGCATACGTGCACCGGTGATGGTACTGCTCTGGTGGCACGTCAGGGTCTGCCCTCGCAGGATTTGGAATTTGTCCAGTTCCATCCGACGGGCATTTATGGCGCTGGCTGTCTGATTACTGAGGGTTGTCGTGGTGAGGGCGGTTATCTCATCAATTCGAAGGGTGAACGCTTTATGGAACGCTATGCGCCAGTTGCCAAGGATCTGGCCTCTCGTGACGTCGTCTCACGCTCCATTACCATTGAGATTATGGAGGGTCGTGGCGTTGGACCCGATAAGGATCATGTCTTCCTGCAGCTGCATCATTTGCCACCCAAACAGCTTGCGGAACGCTTGCCCGGCATCTCCGAGACGGCCATGATCTTTGCCGGTGTGGATGTAACCCGTGAACCTATTCCTGTGCTGCCCACGGTCCATTACAATATGGGTGGCATTCCCACCAACTATCGTGGCCAGGTGCTCACGATCACTGCGAACGGTGAAGATAAGATTGTGCCTGGTTTGTATGCAGCCGGGGAGGCTGCCTGCAGCTCGGTGCATGGTGCCAATCGTTTGGGTGCCAATTCTCTGCTGGATCTGGTTGTCTTTGGACGTGCCTGCGCCAAAACTATTGCCGAGGAGAACAAACCCGGTGCGCCGGCGCCAACGATCAAGGATGTAAGTCTAAACAACAATTAACTTTAATTAGAAATCCAGTCCAATTCCAATCCTATTGCAGAATGCTGGCGAGTTCTCGGTAGCCAATTTGGATCAGTTGCGTCATGCCAATGGTCAAATAAGCACAGCCGATCTGCGCCTCAAGATGCAGCGTTGCATGCAGAATCATGCCGCTGTATTCCGCGATGGACCCATCCTCCAAAAGGGTGTCGACGAGATGAAGACGATCTACAAGCAATTCCAGGACGTCAAGGTGGTTGACAAGTACGTAGAAATACTCCAAATATTATATATATCTAAATATTATATGTTAAACAATTACATTTATAGATCGCTTGTGTGGAACTCGGATCTGATTGAGACACTGGAGCTGCAGAATCTGCTGGCCAATGCACAGATGACCATTGTGGGCGCCGAGGCGCGCAAGGAGTCGCGTGGCGCACATGCTCGCGAAGATTTCCAGACACGCCTCGATGAATATGTGAGTTGAAAATAGCCAATGCTGATATTTGTAGCAAAGAAAGACATATTCTGCAAGCTGTTATCGGTATCGGTTTCGTATGTTATGTACAGCGCTGCACCTGTTATGTTACAGCTGATATTACAGTGCAATGTTGCCTATGTTATGTTACAGTTGTTATTACAATCTGCTGTTAACTTCATTACTACAATAAATAACTATCTATTATCTATTATGCAGGACTACAGCAAGCCCGTGGATGGCCAAACGAAGAAGCCCATCGAGGAGCACTGGCGCAAGCATACCCTAGCCTGGGTTACCAGCGAGCAGGGTAATATTGACCTCAAATACAGACCTGTCATCGATTCGACGCTCGATCAGGAGGTGGATACGGTGCCGCCAGCAATTCGCTCCTATTAAACGAAAGGCTAACAACTACACACACTACACACACACACACTTACACTCACACCCACACACACACTCGCGAGTTTACTTAACTGCTGTGTTGTCGGTGTCTGTTGAAAATTCAAGTCGCAAATTTAAGTGCTGCAATACTTAAAACAAATCCCTTTCAGCTCGTTTGCTGTTGCTTTCTCCGATTTGTTGAATCCAAATTAAACAGTGTTTAATAATTGATATATATTGAATTTGTACGCTTACCAACGCTCTCCACAATAATTATACAAATCATATATATTTTGTACTTATGTTATTTGATATTGTTTAAATTTCAATCGTAAGGCGACATTTTTGTGCGAAACTTAGTCAAATGGTATGTGTGACAATGGCAACGACGCGTTTTCTGTATAAAAATCAGCAAAAACAACAAAAAAACAACTTCAGGAATAACAATTTTTTAGTATTTGTTAAACTTATTAAATTATTGAAAGAAAAATATGTAAAAAAATATATCTATAATAAAAACTAAATAAAAACAATGTGCTAAAAATTAAAAAGCAACTATTTTTGCAGCATATGCATAAAAAAACAGAAACAAATACCTAATTTAAATGTTGTTTGGCGGCTCAACAGCTGTAATCGAGATTTCTTATCGACAATCGCTGTTAAACGGCTGTTGCCAACAGATCTGTTATGCAACTGTAAACTGATGTAAACAAATACTTATTGTTTAGCCTTGAAAAACATGAACATTCGCTAGCTTAAATTCTAATCCTCTCAAGCTGTCCAGGGCTGCTGTATTGAAACCAGTGGGTCCACAAACTGCCACATAGCTGAAACGTTCGCCCAGCGGCTGCTGCTGCTCAAACAGTGGTGCCAACAACTCGGGACAAATGCGAGTCTTTTGATTCGGAGTTGCAGGCTGCTCCTCGGCCTCCTGGGACAAAATGTGCTGGCAAAGGAAACGTTCATCGCTGGACTGCAAAGCGAGCAGTTTATCCTTCCACCAAATGTCCGCTTGTGTTTTGTTAAAGTACAGCAGCTGCAGACGTTCACTGTGTTTATATAAATATAAATATGAAATCAATATAAATATTAGAATTTAATTTAATTTAATTTAGGAGCACTTTCAACTCACATTCGATTCGTGTGCCGCTCGAGCAGCGGTCGGAGCAGGCTCAGCATGGGCGTCAAACCACTGCCAGCAGCCAAGAGCAGAATATGACGATGTGCCTCCAGCTGGGCTAAATTGAAGTTGCCACGTGGCAGAGTCAGTTGCAAAGTGGCACCGATTTCAAGTTGATTTAGTTGACTAGAAACGATGCCTTTTTCATAGCGCTTGATGAGAAATCGTTGACTGCTTGGAGAGGATGAGGATGCGGGTGCCTTAGCCAGCAGGCAGTTGTGTGCCACTGGTGTATAGCTGCGCTGCACTCGCTCACCATTATGGGGCACCTCAATATCGAGATGATAGCCAACTGGCAGTTGAAGCAGCAACTCTTCGTCAACGCTCTCCAAGCACAGCTCAAACGAGTCGTGATTAAAATGGCTGCTATGCAGCACTCTAAAATCCAATAGCTCCTCCTCCGGCGCTACTTTCGCCTTGCTGGCATCATGGCTGCCATAGCTGCTCCAAAGCTGCTCCTCTTCCTTGCTGAGCACCACTTCAATTTTTCCAGTTTCTGGACTCACGCGTACATCTTTTGGTGGCCAAATGACGCCGCTATAGAGCTTAAAGTTGTAGACATGCCAAATCTCTGCAAGCTGCACGCGCAGCTCCAGCTCCTCAGCCGTTTTCCGCTTGAGGAGTACGCCAGGATTGGCCCAGCGACGCGTATAAAAAAAGAGCGTTAATTCCCGTCGCTGTTGTATCCAATCGAAGCGTGGCTTCAGCTCCGCCGGAGCAGGCGGCGGCGGCAGTCGAATGAGATCAGCGTCTGTTGCCTCTTTGCTGGCCGCTGCATCCTTGAGTGGACCCACATAACACTTGCCCAACAACTGGGGATAGTTGACCCAGGCGTGCACTTCATCGAATAGTTTGGTGGCATCGCGTCCAACGCCACGCATCAGTTCATCCACTCCGCCCGGATGAAAGTCCATGTAGCGTGTCACATTGAAAACCTTGCCTCTTATCGCCATCCAGGCATCATTCACCTGATTGTGCCGGGCCAGCTCAGTTCTGCTCACGGGCACAGCGCGACCTGCCGTGCCCGAGAGATCAGCACCCGAATTGCACAAGCGTACCCAGCTCATCAGGGAATAGCCCGGTTTGAGGGCGCATTTATTGCGTGGATTACCTGTTGCCGAACCGGAGGCGTTGCCATTGCTTGTAGCTGTTGTCAATCTCTGTGGCGCTGAACTGGGCAGTTGCAGGCTGCTCACGGCTAGAGCTGCTACGGCGGGTGGTTTGAGTGGAGCTCCTGCTCCTTGTGGAGGTTTTAATGTGGAATCGCTCATACTTGTTATTGTTATTGTTTGCAAGCTGAAACAGCTGATTGATAGCGCCTATCGATTACTGCTGTTAAACAGCTGTTTTTGCCATCGATACAGCGATTCTTTTATACAGCTGTTAGCTTGCAGCTTGTTAAAAATTAAATTTTAAAATTAGATAACAAAATAAAGTACATAATTATAAAATAATTTAATTACATATGCAATTTAATTAGATAAATCGTTTATGTAAATTCACAGGAATCGCATTTATTTATTTTATCAAGCATCAACATTTTATTAACATTTCAAGTGAGGTGCATACTGGCCTACACTTCAATTGCCTGCTGGCAAACAAGCGGCAGTTTGCTCAGTTTGCAACGAGTCGGTCAGCTGTTTGGATCATTGCGTCTTTGCGGGTAAAAATTGTTACACGCGATTTGTCTGATATCTATCTAATTTTCCTGTGTATGCATTTCCAATGGCTATTACCTCAAATCTAGTAAATGGTGTGCTCTTGTCAAGCAAGTGTGTTGTTCTATGTGTGTGTGTGTGTGTGCGTGTGTGTAGAATGTACAACCGAATGATAAGTATAAATTGGCGCTTTAGTTGAACCGGTTCCCATTTGAACAGCGTGCGAAAGCTAATGTTTTTATGCAATACATAATTATGAAAACTTAAATAGCAGTTCTATATATGTGTGTGTGTTCTGTGGTGTGTTCGTATTGCTGCAGCTGACCTTAACAGACGGCAGACTGTTATTGTTGTTGTTGTCACATTACTTATGTATAATTGTTATTGGAAACATATTTCTTTAATTGCATGACGTCACTGTCCATTCTTTCGGACTTCAGCTTGCCGGTCGTTTCGTTTGCTTTCTGCCATTTTTCCGCCACACAAATACCAACACTCCCACACAGACAATTCACTTTTGCTCCCACCCCATCGCTTGGTGTTCTACGAACTGAACAATTAATTAGCTACGCACGCAAATTTGCGTTTTATTTCTCTATGGCACGCAAAGCTAAAAGTTCTGACGCTGTCCCTCGCTCTCTCCCTTGTGTGAAACATGCAACAAGTGTTAATAATAATGTTGCAAAATCGCCTTTCATAAATCACAATCGTAACTGCAAATTACCCCCAAATGTCAAATTTGCTTATCGATTCGTTTTCTTTAACCATTATGCTGGCATTGATAATATTTTGAACTTTGCCATATACGACTATTAATTGCTGATTTATTCATACATATTTGTATATTTGCATATTTGTGTTTTGTTTTTGTTTGTGTTTGCACAACCTATTTGACGCCATGTGTAAATTGATGAGAGCCCGTTTCCCAATACTGGCAATTCAATTAAACTTATTAAGAAATCAAACATTGCTTCAACAAAATTGCGATACACTGCCATTAACTTCTGATAACAAAGTGCGACAACAACAATAACAATGAACATGTTTCAAGTTATGACCATGACAGACAAAACAACGCAAAAAGAGATAAGAACAGAGAGAGCAAAGAGAACAAGACAAAACGCAGCCGACGACCTTCAATTTGTCAACGACTTGCACACTTGCAGTGAGAGCGAGAGAGAGAGCCCGAAAGCGTTTAGCTAATCCTTTCGAAGGCAGACGTGTTAAAATACCCTGTATATTTCATTAAGCACGTATTGAATACTGATCAGCGTTGCTATGCATACTCAAGATTAAAAATCATGACGAGTTTCATTTATTATCGTGTTTTGTTTTTGAGGCTTGACAACTGAAACGGCTGCGCGTCGTAAATGATTCATTTGTTATGGTTTCAAACACATATCAAATTCGTTTCAGCTGAGTTTCCATATTTATTTATGCTTATTCTTTGTACTATTGAGGATTGACTTTTGGTACAGTGCGTCGACTTTGGTTGCACTGCTGAGTAAGAGTCTGTCAGAAGATAAGATAAAAAAGAAATACGATTTGAGCTCTGCATATGGCAGCAAAAATAATAATCTGTGTAGATATGTGTATTATGAACCTGGTCCGTTGAATTTGATTTTGTGTGTTGTTATCCTTATCTCCGATCTATAACCACTTAACATGCATTATCAATAATCCACTATATTTAGCTCTAAATATTCGAGAGTGCAAGCAGTTAAAATATTTGTTTACCAAACGCTTGAGAAAAATGCGCGTTTTTTAATTATCCACAAGCTAAGGCAGTTGTAAATTTAATGGCGTAATGGATATTGTGCACTTGTAGAACTCAGGGATTAAGCAAGCTACTTTCAATAATAATAATTATCACATAATTATTTACAATTGTAATTAAATGAATTACAAAATGGAGTGCATTAAAGATGAGCAGTTAAATGTATAAAAGGGTACTTGGCCGTCGATCAAGCACACTCAAGAGTCAATCGTTTATGATTTATTTGTTTATGTTTCGGGAATATCGTTTGTCGTTTGTCGCCTCCCCTATCCGCTATCCGCTATCCGTTGCTGGCTGGCTGGCTGGCTGTTGTTTAGTCATGTAACCGATCCCAGACATCGTAAACTTGATAAGTGTTGCCATGACTCACGCGTATTGTTTGGCGATCCATTCTACACACACACAAACATAAATATATATTTATTTTTCTATGCGTGTGTGTGGGGAACGTGGTGCTTTGTAACTGGGCTGTTAGCAATTGAAGGCCTTTGGAGCAATGCTTCTTCTGCTGTTGTTGATATTTGTTTTTTTTATCCGGCATTCGTTGAGCAATTTGTTTTCACATTTCAAAGTTCTATTTAATATTCGTGTTAGGAAAAATCCATTTAGTTATAAATAAGTGCATACGATTGTTCATTTACATGCAGTTCTAATGGGCAATTATAAGCAGGAATTCAGCCTATTAAAAAAAAGCAGCTTGCTATATACAATTTATAGTTGTATAACGGTTGATCATTATTTTTATTTGATATAGGATTATAATATTTCCGGTTTCAGAGATGATTTAGCTGTTATAGCTGAAAATTCTCCAGTTATATTTGGCATATTTTTGAAAGTTTCTATTCACAGTTAAGCAGCTGTAAATGCTCTGTTAGCTTAAGGTTCAACGCATGTTAAATTGCTGTAAATGCTCTGTTAGCTTAATACATAATCGTAACCAGATAAAGCATTTACGCATATCTGTATATATATTTATTATATACGCATATTGATTAATTGTTTTTATGGAATTGTTTACGCAAAAATACTTTACTGCTCATAAGAAGATTTCTTTAGTTCTGCTCAATTAGATTTTTCCTTTGTTTTCTTTTTGCAGTCGAGCACAACACATGGGCCAGCACAACGGGAACACAATAATAACAAATATACATATATATATATAGAGATATATAGCAACACATTCCATATCAGAATAACACCATGGCGCACAAGCATTTGGCGGAGGCGAGCCCAGTTCCACTTGGCAGGAAATTGGGTGCCTTTATCTTTGGCCTGTTGCAGGCCTTCTTTCGTTTCTTCTTCCGCCTAATTTATGGGGCGAGTGGTGATAAAATGCCGCCCATTACGGATCCCATTCTGCTTGAATCTGCCACAGCGTTGGCAGCGAAAATTCGCAATCAACAGGTAAGTGGAAAATAAACACACTTTTTTTATTTGTTACTCGAATTTATTTCCCATTTTATTTTACAGCTCAGCAGCGTTCAGGTTCTGGAGTCGTTTATTCGCCGTGTCAAGGAAGTGAATCCCTTGCTCAACTGTGTCGTCGATGAGCGCTACGATGCGGCACTCAAAGAGGCAACCGCAGCGGATGAACTCATCAAATCTGGCAAATATACCGCCCAGCAACTGGCCGAGCAGAAGCCATTCTTGGGCGTGCCCATTACAACAAAGGATTGTATTTCAGTGAAGGGTATGTTTTCAACTATAAACAAAACTATTTTATGAACTCAACTACAACTAATTTATATAACTCTTCCAGGCATGCTGCACACGTCTGGTTTGTATGTGCGTCGCGAGGTGCGTGCGGAGCAGGATGCGGATGCGATGGCATTGATGCGCAAGGCTGGAGCGATTCCCTATGCGCTGACCAATGTCTCAGAGGTGTGCATGTGGTGGGAGAGTAATAATACAGTGCACGGCAGGACACGGAATGCCTACGACACAAATCGCATTGTTGGCGGCTCCAGCGGCGGCGAGGGTTGTGTTCAATCCGCAGCCGCTTCACCATTTGGTCTGGGCTCCGATATTGGGGGATCCATACGGATGCCGGCGTTCTTCAATGGCATCTTCGGCCACAAGCCGAGCAAACTGATTGTCTCGAATAAGGGCCAGTTTCCCACACCGTTCACTGCCGAGCAGAACACATTTTTGGGTCTGGGGCCCATGTCGCGGTTTGCCGAGGATTTGAGACCCATGCTCCAGATTATAGCCGGTGAGCAGGCGAAGCTGTTGCGTCTCAACGAACCCGTTGCGCTCGAGAAGGTAAAGTTCTTCTATCAGGAGTCGGATGGCGGTGGTCGTATGGTCTCCGCTGTTGATCCGGATCTGAAGTTGGCCATGCGTCGCATTGTCGAGCATTTGAACAAGAAGTTTGGCGACGGGCAAGTGGAAGCCATTCAATTGCCACAATTCCGTCAATCGGCTGCCATTTGGTTTGCCAATATGCGCGATAATTCCGGGCATGGCTTCAATTTCCAACTGGGTGATTTACGCTACGACATCAACACACATCTGGAACTGCTCAAGTGGTTTGTGGGCGCCTCGAAGCACACATTTATTGGCCTGTCAACGGCGCTGATGGACAATGCCCAGTGTCAGCATGGCTCCTCCAAGCACAAACATATGGTGGCCAAGCGGGATGCGTTGCGTGCCACATTGCAACAGCTGCTGGGTGATAATGGTGTCCTCATCTATCCCACACATCCTACAGTGGCACCCTATCACAATGAGCCAATCCTGCGCCCAATTAACTTCTCCTACACGGGCATTGTGAATGTTTTGGGTTTCCCAGCGACAGCTGTTCCACTTGGTCTGGGCAGCGAAGGATTGCCGTTGGGTGTCCAAGTGATTGCAAATTTCAATGAGGATCGCTTGTGCCTGGCCGTCGCCGAGGAGCTTGAGCGTGCCTTCGGCGGCTGGACGCGTCCCGAGGTGCAACTGTGAAGAGGATTGCACTTTTTACATATATATATATATACCCAATCATACACATTTAGCTGTATATCTGAATCCTAGCTTATTAGTAATAATTTTATTGAGGGGTCCCCGCAATTAACCCACCAAAGCAAAAATCAATTTAATAACAACCATCCCACTAAACTATAAATTGTAGCAAGTTTGTAATTGTTCTGTGTGAAAAGTCCCACAAATATACGCATATAGATATATGAATATACATATATATATATTTAGAAAATGTACATCATTTCTAGTGCCTCGTTAAATCAAAATTTCAATGTGGTTTTTATTGCTATTTATACTGTCTACCTTTTGTATACAATCCATGTTCTTAATCATAATTTTAGATATAATGTGTAAGCTCATAACATTTGATTTTGCATTTAAAACAAATAAATATTGTTATAAAAAGGTTAATAATAATGATGAATTTTAAAAATTTCGGATTAAGTATGTTAACAGCTTAAAATGTTAAGTAACTGTAATACTACATAAGCTTAACATAACGTGACAAAAGCTAACATGGCCTTAACATAACATAGCCTCAACACAACATGACCTTAACATAACATTACCTTAACATATCAGGCTTACATTGCAAAGCTGGATTCGGAGTCGCTGAATTTTGAGTCACTACAAACAAATAAAATACAAATTTATATAAAAATGTTGGCCAATGAAAGCAAGATTCAAAGGCTAACAAATATATTAAAGAGCTGTATGCTTAATAACAAAATCAAAATCAAACAGTGCGCCAACAACACACAACATGAACAAAAAAGATCCCATTTCGCTAATCTTTCACGATTCCTGTCTGCGCATGTCCGATGTTCAACTGCTGCACGGACCACGCTGGCTAAACGATCAGGTATGCATTATCTATATGCTATATATATAGTAATATATATAATTGCAATGTTGCAGATATTGAGCTTCTACTATGAATACTTGTCGCATGAGAAGTACAAGAACAACAAGGATGTATATTTTATAGCGCCCGAGGTGACGCAGTGCATCAAATTCATGGAGGATTCCGAATTGGGGCGGCTCTTCGAGAAACAGGATGCGTATCGCAAACGATTCTTGTTCTTCGCACTGAATGACAATGAGTCCTCGTCAGAGGGTGGCACACATTGGTCACTCCTCGTGCTGTCGCTGACAAAGCACATGTTCTTTCACTTCGATTCGTGTGGCAATAGCAATGTGCGTGCCTCGATGCAGCTAATGAACAAGGTGAAATATAGTTTGGGCTTGCAACAGACGCGTTTCTATGAAATGAACTGTCTGCAGCAGGCCAATGGCTTCGACTGTGGCATCCATGTCATCTGCATGACAGATCACATTGTCGATCATCTGAATCGGTATGGCTTCATCTCGGGATTGCCCATGTTGCCCGTGCAGCTGGTGATGGGCAAGCGTTCTGAGCTGCTCAATCTGATCGTGTCCCTGGGCGGCAAGATCTAATCGAAACCTATTTAAAGAGCGTTTTATTGTTGTAGAGTTAGTCGAAATAAACACCAAATAACACCTTTTTGTGGTAGATTAATGTCATGTTTATTTATATTCTATATAATATGGGTATAGGCTATAGCCAGACATTATTATTATTATTTAATACAAAAAGATAAGAGAGACATTTGAATTTGCTAATTAGGTGCTCTTCAAAGTAAATTCGAATTTAAACCGCAAGTGAAATTGCAGCAATAAAATGGAGAAATTCAAAATTGACAACAGCATTTGATACCAGCACTTGCGATTCACCTTATAGAGGCCACAGACCAAGAAATTCAGCTTTGAGGTGCTCGCATACAGCAGATAGGCATTTAGCTGTAAAAATATGAGTATAATAAGTATAAATAATAATATTTTGCATATATCTCTTACCTGCTTGAACCAATTTCCCTCGCTGACTGAATGATAAGCATTATTTTGGTATTGCGTTGTCAGATCGCACATGAAGTTCAATAGGAAAAAGTCCAAAAGGCGCATAATGTAATAAGCTGAGCCGTAAATCAAAATAGGCAATGGCACCGAAGCGCCGAAGAAAAGGAGAATACCCCAATAACAATTTACTACACTGAATACCAGATTGTCCAGTCGGACTGTCAGCAATAGCAATCCATAAACGCGATGCATTTTCAAGGTGCACCGTCCCAGCAGAGCATGTAGTGACCAGAGCCGATGCAACTCCTGCAACTCCACTTGTGTAGGGTGTCTCTTTCGCACACACTTCAACAGATGCTCCAGCTTTCCATTGATATACTGATAACAGTAGGCAATGTGCCAGAGTGCCAAAAAGTACCGATAGATGGCCAAGAGGGTGATGTTTAAGGAGATGCCAAATATAAACATTTGAAGAACAATAAGCCAATTCGCCCGCCCCAACAACATCAGGCATGACGTCATGCCGTACAAACTTATGTAAGTCACAGCACCCATTTTCAGTTTTAACACCCAACTCAAAGAGTCGCTAGTTGATGAAAGGCGATTCTCTCGCGACTCCAAACGTTTCATTCTGCGCACAATGCTGTCCACCTCGAGCAGAGCCTTCTCTCGACTGCCACGGGAGATTAGCGTATAGGCCATGGCCATATAGCAGACCGAATAGAAAACATAGGTGGCATTTGGAATGTAATTGCGAATCCACGGGATTTCATTCATAAATCGCGCCGATGACCACAGTGCGTAGGGCACCGTCAGCAGCTCAACAATGTTGAGGATCAGGGCATAGCAGCGAGTTAGGCAAGTCTGCCTCAAACCTCCTCCAAAGACATATCGATACGAGGTGACTCCCAAGACTAGCGCGTAGTTGTGATATATCCACAATATCCACTGTGCGTCCATTTTGAATGAAACTCAACACGGAACTAAAATGTTTTTATGGCTGGCTTCGTCCTGTTGTCGCTTCGTTAAGCTAATTAACAAATGTGATACTATCTTGGCCAACAGATATCATCTGCTATGTAAACTGATGTACATAAGGCTACAATACATTTATTAAAGGTGGGTTTGCGTTCTATTTTTATTTGTACACTCAGAAAAAATAGCATACCTTTTGTGCCAAGGGTAAACTCACCATATAATGATTTTTGGCTATTTTTTCTTATGTGCTAAAAACTCTAATATTCAATTCTTAGCTGCTTATATTATTTATTTTTAAACATCAATATTGTAAGATTTTACATATATTAATATTTTGTAGAAATTATTTCTAAAAACAAGAGAAACTAACAAGTTTTCAGGCCGATTCTCAGATTGATTTTTGTTCTGAGTGTAGTTTTATTCCAATGTTGAACCTTTGGTATTTCGATAAGAGAGAATAGGAAGAGGACTTTCGAAGTTCATTCAATTTGCGAATGTGATTCTATTTTATTTTTCCAATAGATTTATTCGATTATTATTTTATGGTGAATACATTTTATGATTTTTCGTACGTTCAGAATTATTGATGGCCTTAGAAAACAACCCTTACTAGCCTTAAAGCTACAAAGTGAATTTCTTATTCAACAATAAGTGAAATTGCAGCAATAAAATGGTTAAATTCAAAATGGATTGGAACATTTGATACCAGCACTTGCGATTCACCTTATAGAGGCCACAGACCCAGAGATTCATCTTTGAGGTGCTCGCATACAGCAAATAGGCATTTAACTGTACAAATATAAGCATAAGTATAAATAATAATATTTTGCATATATCTCTTACCTCCTTGAACCAATATCCCTCGCTGACTGAATGATAAGCATTATTTTGGTACCGCGTTGTCAGATCGCACATAAAATTCAGTAGGAAAAAGTCCAAAAGGCGAATAATGTAATTAGATGAGCCATAAAACAGAATAGCAAACGGCATTTTACCGCTGAACATAAGGCAAATACCCCAATACCAATTTATTACACTAAATGCGAGATTATCAAATCTAGTCGTCAGCATTAGCAGTCCATAAGTCCGATTAAATTTTCGGGTACAACGTCCCAGCAGAGCATGCAGTGACCAGACTCGATGCAACTCCTCCAACTCCACTTGTGTAGGGTGTCTCTTTCGCACACACTTCAACAGATGCTCCAGCTTTCCGTTGATATACTGATAACAGTAGGCAATATCCCAGAGTGCCAAAAAGTAACCATAGGTGGCGACCAGCGGAATAGTCAAGCAAACGTTAACCACCGTAATGGAATAAATTATGCCCAAATTTTGGCCAACGAACAGCAGACATGAAGCTATGTTGCACACACACATGTAAGTCACAGTGAACACTTTCAGATAGAACAAATAGCTTAAAGAATCGTTAATGAGCTCAGTTGATTCGATTCCCTCCCTCGACTTCAATCGCTTCAGTCTTCCCACAATGCTGTCCACCTCGAGCAGAGCCTTATCCCGACTGCCACGGGAGATGATCGTGTAAGCTATGGCCACATAGGAGACCGAATAGTAAACATGGGTGGCACATGGAATTTGTTTGGGAAACCAATTCATTTCTTCCATAAATCGCAGTGTTAGCCACAACAAATGTGGCAGCGTCAGCAGCACAACAATGTTGAGGATCAGGGCATAGGAGCGAGTTATCCAAGTCTGTCTCAATCCTCCTCCAGAGACCCATCGATGCGAGCTGACTCCCAAGAGCACGGAGTAGTTGTGATGTATCCACAATATCCAATGTGGTGCGACCATTTCCAATGAAAGCTGACACGCAACTAAAATTGAAACTCATTTTTATTTTTATGCCGTCGTTAAGCTAATTAACCGACGGGATTTTATCTTGGACAGCCCACCAAGTTCATGAATAACTAATGCTATTGTATTCATTATTTATTTCGAAAGACTTTTTCGGAGTTATTCTTGCGGTTTAGGTGCTCTTCAAAGTAAATTTCTTTTTCAACAGCAAGTGAAATTGCAGCAATAAAATGGAGAAATTCAAAATGTACAACATCATTTGATACCAGCACTTGCGATTCACCTTATAGAGGCCACAGACCCAGAGATTCAGCTTTGAGGTGCTCACATACAGCAGATAGGCATTTAACTGTAAAAATATGAGTATAATAATAATAAATAATAATATTTTGCATATATCTCTTACCTCCTTGAACCAATATCCCTCGCTGACTGAATGATAAGCATTATTTTGGTATTGCGTAGTCAGATCGCACATGAAGTTCAATAGGAAAAAGTCCACAATAAGCATACCATAATTAAAGGAACCAAAAAGGATCGCAGACAACGGCCGCTCACAGCTGAAGACGAAGACTATTCCCAAATATCCACTTATTGCACTAAATGCCATATTTTCAAATCTAGCCGTCAGCATTAGCAGTCCATAAGTCCGATTAAATTTCAAGGTGCACCGTCCGAGTAGAGCATGCAGTGACCAGAGTCGATGCAACTCCTCCAACTCCACTTGTGTAGGGTGTCTCTTTCGCACACACTTCAACAGATGCTCCAGCTTTCCATTGATATACTGATAACAGTTCGCAATATCCCAGAGTGCCAGAAAGTAACGATAGATGGCCACGAGGGGAATGATCATGGAGACGGTGAAGAAGAAAATGCAACAAACTATGTCCAAAGGGTTGCCTCTGGGCATCACCACGACTGACATCGTGGTGCACACACACATGTAAGTCGTAGTGACCAATTTTATATAGAACAGATAGCTTAAAGAACCGCTAATGGGCTCAGTTGATGAAAGGCGATTCTCGCGCGATTTCAATCGCTTCAATCGGCTCACAATGATATTCACCTCTAGAATAGCCATATCCCGACTTCCTCGCGATATCTGAGTATAGGCTATAGTTAGATAGGATGCCGAAAATAATATATAGCTGGCGAACTCAACATGATTGGGAAAATAGTTAACTTTAAACATAAGTTGAGCTGTTTTCCACAAGGCATAGGGTAATCCCAGCAGTTCAATGACGTTGAGGAGCAGGGCATACAAGCGAGTAAGCCAAGTCTGCCTCAATCGTCCCGCCTTCCATCGGTGCGAGGTGACTCCCAAGACCAGGGCGTAGTTGTGATGTAACCACAATATCCAATCGACGACCATTTCCAATGAAAGCTGACACGAAACTAAAATTGAAACTCAAACGCAGTTTTATTTTTGTGGCCTCGTCCTTTTTTTCGCTTCGTTAAGCTAATTGACAAACATGGTCTTATCTTGGTCAGTCAATGATGAACGAAAAACTTTAGGTATTGTACTCATTTTATAATTAGACAATATAAGAGAGACTCTTAAAAGAGACATTCGAATTGCAATTTAAGTGAGCTTCAGAGTGAATTTCTTAAGCATCAGCAAGTGAAATTGCAGCAATAAAATTGTGAGATTCAAAATAGATTGGAGCATTTTATACCAGGACTTGCGATTCACTTTATAGAGGCCACAGACCCATAGATTCAGCTTTGAGGTGCTCGCATACAGCAAATAGGCATTCAACTGCAAAAGAGAGTGCAATAAGTATAAATGAAAATATATATTTTATGTATTTCGTACCTCCTTAAACCAATATCCCTCGCTAGCTGAGTGGTAAGCACAACTCTCATATTGCGTTGCCAGATCGCAAATAAAATTCAATAGGAAAAAGTCCAAAACGCGAATAGAGTAGTTAAACAAGCCATAAAGCAAAAAACCAGTTGGTGTTTTATAGCTGAATGTAAAAATAATACCCAAATATCCATTTACTACACAATATGCAATATTGTCAAATCGGGCTGTCAACATTAGCAATCCATAAACGCGATTTATTTTCAAGGTGCACCGTCCCAGCAGAGCATGCAGTGACCAGAGTCGATGCAACTCCTCCAACTCCACTTGTGTAGGGTGTCTCTTTCGCACACACTTCAACAGATGCTCCAGTTTTCCATTGATGTACTGATAACAGTAGGCAATATCCCAGAGGGCCAAAAAGTACCGATATGTGGCAACGACGGGGATATTATTTGCGCAGCTGAAGATAAACGCGTAGAGAAGGACGGACATTTTAAAATCGCCGGGCAAAAACAGGCATGACGCCATGCCGCACACAGCCAGGATGAAAACAGCGCCCAACTTCAGATAGAACACATAACACAAAGAGTTGCAAATGCGATTAGTGGATGAATGGCGATTCTCTCGCGATTTTAAGTGCTTCAATCTTCCCACAATGTTGTCCACCTCGAGTAGAGCCTTATCCCGGCAGCCACGGGAGGTGATTGTATAAACTATGGCCACATAGGAGACTGAGTAGAGCACATAGCTGGTGTGTGGGATTAGATTGGGAAACCAATTGATCATCTGGATATACTTCGCAGTTCCGTACAAGATATAAGGAAGTGTCAATATCTCGAATATATTAATCAGCAGCACATAGGAGCGTGTTAGCCAAGTCTGGCGATAACTGCCGGCCACCCAGCGGTACGAGGTGACGCCCATAATAAGGGCGTAATTATGATATGTCGACAACAGCCAATTTGCGCCCATCTTCAATGAACCACGTAACGATACTGAAACTAAATTTTATTTGTGCCTTCTTCGTTGAGCTAATTAAATTAAATGAATTTATATCTTGGCCAAAAGATCTTGGGAATGATGAAATTGATGTACGTAAAGCTAACAATACAGTTAGTTCTACTAATTAATACAGTTAAGGGAGAATAGTTAAAGAGTTCATTAGTAGCCCCAATTCCTAATGTGTTTTTCTGCGATTACCTTCTCAAATTAAAATTAAATTCAAATTTCCTTTGCCTTTGTCAATTTGATAGCAGATTTATGCAACCAATAATAAACACAATTTGCTTTAATTCTTTGGATAAACAAATATTTATTTTGGTTGTAATCCAACAAGCAAAAAAATACTTGTCTCCATTTGCAGTGCGTGTGCGAGTTGGTGTGTGTGTGTATGTGTGTTGTGCTCGTGTTGCAAGAATCATTTTTTGTTTTGTTTTTCAGTGCCTGGCACTCAAGAAGAGTAAACATTATAAATCAAGATAGAATTAACAAAATGAATATATATCGTATTCACATTGGAAGATCAGCTTGCATCCATCTCCCTCTCTGTCATCATAATCATCTCTCTCGCTCCCTTTCGCATTCCACAAGATCCCTGAGATGCTGCCGTATTTAACGCACACACACAGCTATAAATCATCCTTCATTGTGTGTGTGTGTGTGCGTGTTGCTTAAAACTACAAAGAATATCAAGTGTTGGAAAAGCATCCTAATCCTTGCCACCCAGCGACAGGATCAGCTTGAGCAGCTCCGCCCGCTTCGCCTTGACAGTATCGATGTGCAGTGCGGGCAGACCATCGATCACCTCATAGCGATTCACATAGTCGGCGATAAGATCCGTCATGCAAATTACATGGATGCCACAATCGTAGCCATTCGCCTGCTGTAGACAGCGCATCGGACGAAACTTGGCCTGGCGCATGCCCAGCAGCTCCTTCACCTTGTTCATCAGCTCCAGCGATGGACCCGTATTATTATTTCCGTACGAGTCAAAGTGAAAGAACGTCTTCTCCGGACACGACAACATCAGCAGCGACCAATGTGTGCCACCAGCCTCCATGTTTCCATTATCATTCAGGGCAAAAAATATAAACGATTTATTCTTGGCATTATTCTCCTCGAAGAGCAACTCCAGCTCGGAATCATCCATGTATTTCATGCACTGCGTCACCTCAGGTGCTATAAAATAGACATCCTTGTTGTTCTTGTATTTCACATGCGACAAGTACTCATAGTAGAAGCTCAATATCTGCAACATTGCAATTATATATATTACTATATATATAGCTTATAGATAATGCATACCTGATCGTTTAGCCAGCGTGGTCCGTGCAGCAGTTGAACATCGGACATGCGCAGACAGGAATCGTGAAAACTCAGGGAAATGGGATCCGCTTTGCTCATCTTGTTGTGATTGCTGTTGTTGTTTTTCTTCCTGTTGATGTTGCTCTTGCCAGCGTTGAGTCTTTGACTAGTGCGGCGCGCAGTCTGGTCTTGATTCTGGCGTGTGTGTTGCCTATGTGCGAAAATAAATGTTTCCATTTTTTAATATTAATTTGGTGTGTGTTTCTATGTTGTTGTTGCTGGCACCTTAAAACCTTTCGTTCATTTGGCAACATTTTACAAAATTTTGAGATACGGTTTGGGATTCCTATTCTTTTTTTGTTTTAATCAAATCAAGCAAACTGAAGCGAATTTCAGCGAGCTCTGAACTCAACAAAATAAACCGACGTCTTTGAACGTCAATGTTAACGTTAAGTTAGTTACGTTTCGGGCGCTGTTGTGCTCATGTTATTTAACGCCATTTCTTGTTCGCCTAGCAGGCTGCCACACTTGACAATGTTAATTGTTGGTCGCTGCCAATTAAAAAAAAAATCGCTGCTCAGCAATTTTGCAGCAACAAAATTGTTCTTGTTGATTGGAAAAATATCGAATTGTAAGTTTCATTTGATCAGTTTTATCTTACACACACCAAAAAAACATTAAGAAAAGCGCCTAAACACTTTTGTTATTGCTCCCCAAAAAAATAAAAACATGCGGCAGAAAGAGCGTAGCACAACAAACAAGAAGAGCTTGCAGCGAATTGCACGTCTCGCCGCATATGAATAGGCGAAACGAAGCGACACTTACCAATGAAGATGGCAGACTCAATCGGAAATCTCTGCAGTTTGCTTGGGCGTTTGCTGCGAATATTTAAACTTAATGGATTACGCATTTATACCTTTGCAGTATATTAACTGAACAATTTGCGTTCGCTAAATTTATGCAATATGATTTTTACGATTGTGTTTAACTAGTGCTTTGCACTCTAGTTGGGAAAATTTTGTAGCAGCCAACTTAATGCGACTTGCAAAATTGCGTGCAGCCAACTTAAGGCGACTTGCAAAATTGCGTACAGCCAACTTAGGGTGTGGTGAAAAACGATATTTGGCGGTAAATTCAATATAAAAAATTGAATTTGGCATTGATTATAGCAGGCTTTGTTTTAAATTCGTAACTGGCGCACAAAAAAAAGAAAAATATTATCCTTAAAGCAACACCATGTCTGCCATCGAAAAAAACTTGACTACGAAAACGGATTTTCAAAATCTATTCTTTGATTTGACTAATCGCTGCCGCATCTGCAAATGTGAGGCAAACAAAGAAAATGGAATCAAAATGAGGCCACTTTTCAATGGACGTCGGTTGACACGCATCATTGCCAACACCATACACATTGAGGTATGTATGCAAATTGAACAAATGATAAACAAAAAATAATAAAAGCACTTATTTTGATAATACAGATAAAGGACAGACACGGCTTGCCGCGTTTCGTCTGCGAAAAGTGTTTGACCACTATGATATCGTTTTCCAAATTCCAGTTGGATTTCCGCCGATCCGAGGAAGATTTCAAGGGGGTTATCGAGGCACGCGAAAATTATGAAGCGAATGCGTTGCACGTATTTGCCGCCGGCGTTGAAATCGAAAAGAGGCGTGAAAATGATCAGAATACGGCTGCAGCCGTTAACAACTTGTTAAAGGAGGCCAAAAAAACTAAGAAATCGAAATCCAAGCTTCAAAATTAGATTTTGATTTTATTTAAAAAAAAAAAAAGAAAACACAAAATAAATTTCAACTGTTTTCAACAACTTGGCTGATAATTTTCCGTGCACTGATTCATTTGGCTTGGCAAATCATCACTTTATGCATTTTTCAAATCCTGCTCACAACTCGATTTCTTTACAGCGCCCAAGGAAGTTTCGCTGGTTGCGCTAAAGGACATTGCTCCATCGGCTGGCGACCATTTGGCGCTTTTCACCTGCTCATTCACCCACTGCAATTGCTTATTTATCTGCCAAAGATAATGATTGCTTTAAAGCTATACACATTTTTGATGTTTCACTTACCAATCTTTGCAATATTTTTCGATTCTTTTCCTGAAATAAATTGGCAGCAAAGCGAAAAATACATTCTTGATTCTTATTTTTCGCTGCTTCCATTACGATGACGCGCACTATAGCGCGTATCTGTAAAATCGGATAAAATTAAAAAAAAAAAAGATAGCTTCAATTATCACTATCAAAAATACCTCTGGATGTCTGGACAAATATGCCCAATCGCCTCGTCGCATACCTTTTGATATTTCTTGAATGTTTTCATCGATTTGTCTGAAATCCATCTCAACATCTGCGCCGTCATCAAAAAGATCGTTTTTAATTTGGGAATTCATTGTTGATTTTGTAAGTATTGAATACATGAAATGCGTTAAACAAATTTGTACAACTGACTGATCAACAAAAGCCTATTTAAATAATCAAAATCTAACTTATACAAAATTTTGAATTTAATTTAAAAACGCTCTTGCAAATTTATAAAATTTATTTTGTTCATTAGTTCATTCCAAAAATTTACTACTTGCAAATTTTGTTCAAAACTTTAGTCACCCAAAATACATAATTTAATTGAAAAACGAAAAAAAAAGTAAAAAAAAGAAAAAAATTAAACTCAACTCCGTGACAATGCGTTATTGCAGCATTGCCGTGACCAGGATTCGAACCTGGGTTACCACGGCCACAACGTGGGGTCCTAACCACTAGACGATCACGGCTACGTTGAGTTCATATCAGCCGTCAACCAAAACGCACTTTTCAGAGACATGCGCAAACAAATCACAGAAACGAAAAGCTCCCAAAAGCTTTTTAGTTGCTTTTACATATGAAACGTCTATTTATTTATTTCGCTTTCTTTATTTGCTTCAAAATACAAATTTATTTGTTTTTGGCAGCGTCCAAGCGCTCTCTGTTCCGAAAATGTTCCATAAATTGATTCAATAGCACTTCTTTCGTCGTATACAATTGAAAGTTAATATCGGGAAACTGAAATAGGTATTTGATAAATATATTATATATATTATTATTGTGTGTTGTTTCTTACGAGATAGGTGGTCAGTAAGTAATTACAACGCACACGTTCAATGGCAATGCGCTCGATAAGTTCCTTGACATCGGGTTTGTCAAGCATTTCCATATATTCCTCGTTTACATATCTCAGTGGCCCTGTTGGAGGTTCCTTTAAATGAACATTGCTCTTATCCGACTCCTCCTCACTCTCCTCCTCACTCTGCTCCTCACTCTCCTCCTCATTCTCCTCCTCACTCTCCACCACATCTTCATCATCATCTAGCGATATGCTTTCAAATTGTATTTCATTTTCAGCGGCATTGCGCACAGTATGTTGAGTTTTTCGAGGCCTGTGTCGCACTTGTGTTGCTGTTAAATTCACATTCCCATTGCTGCTGCTGCTGCTCACATTTAAAGCGGAACTGTTGAAAGCTGCATCGGACTCAGATGTTGTTGCTGTGGCTGCTACTGCTTTTTCGCCCACCTCTGCTGAAAGTTTGCGTCGTTTTTCTGGTTCCCGGCGATTGTTTGTTGATTTTGCAAAAACCGTAGATGGTTCTGGTAAATCGTCATCTGAATCGTGTATTTCTATAGAATTATGCATTTATGCTTATCTCTCCGCTTAGGTGCCTCTTCTTCTTGCTGGTATACTGGTGATGAGATTAAATTGCATATATATCGGTTAATCGATAGAACGCAGCAGTAATTGGCGCCTTTATTTATTTATTTATTTTGTAATGTTTAACATAAATGCAAATCGGAGCAGAAATTAAATCATATCGATATTTATCGGTAAATGCTAGTATAAGGTATAATTGACTGCTGCTTCACGTCTCGTGAGAGCGCTTTTCGCATATCATGCGCATCCTCGCGTGGATTGTAACTCGAGTAATACTCGGGTATGGTACGGTAAATGATATACCCAAGATTTCTATACATATTGATGGCCACCTTGTTGCTCTGTCGCACAAACAAATCCATAAAATAGGCGCGCTTCTTTTCCGATATGTTCTCGACGCACTTCATCAGCATTGCACCCAGTCCCATGCGCCTGTAGTCCGATGAAACTGTCAGAGCCGTAACATGACCATGCCATTCAACCCCCTCACCCTCTGCCTTGCCCATAATATACGCCGTAATGCATTGGTTGGGCGACTCAGCCAGCTGAAAGTATTCCGGCCACTTTCCAAGATAATTTGTGTAGAAGGAGAGGAAGTAGGTTTCGGTCAGCGAATCAAAATTCACATTATTAAATTTAAATAGATCATCACAGGTAAATGGGCGCAGCGAAGTCATTTTTTCTTTTTTAATGTTAAAATGGAAATAGTTAATTTTTGGAAGGCAATGATTGCTTTGTGCTTATATTTATCGAATAAGCGATACCTAGTATCGATACTGCTTGAGCGTGCGAGCATTGCCATATTTACCGCTCTTCACACATATCGATAGTTGTGACACCACAACAACACACACGCACACACATGCATAGACAGCTCTACTTTATATTTTCTTAACGTGCGTAGGCGAATTTCTTAATTTTCGAATTAAGAACGAGACAAATTGTACATAAAACTCCAATCAGTGCAATAGCAACGGGATACACTTTGCTTTTGGCAATAGCTAGCGAGCGAGCGGCAGCTGCAGATACACCAAAATCGCCACAATATGGGAAACACCGATTCCAAGTTGAACTTTCGCAAGGCAGTTGTGCAGTTGACGCAAAAGAATCAGAAAATTGACAACAACGACGACCAGTTCTGGGAGCAATTCTGGCAGGCGCACCAAACAACGCTCGAGGATGTATTTGCTTTGGTCACCGCCAGTGAGATACGACAAATTCGCAACGATAATCCCGCCAATCTGGCCACACTGTGCTACAAGGCTGTGGAGAAATTGGCCCAAGCCGTCGACAGCAGTTGCCGGACGCAGGCGGATCAGCAGTGTGTCCTCAACTGTGTGCGGCTGCTGGTGCGCATATTACCCTACATTTTCGAGGATGACAAGTGGCGTGATTTCTTCTGGAGCAGTCTGCCCGCCCAGGAGCATGCTAGCCCTCCGAACCAGACCGTACCCCTGGCCCAATCCCTGCTAAATGCCATTTGTGATTTGCTCTTTTGTCCGGATTTCACAGTGCAGGGCACACGGCGCGCCGGTCCCGAAAAAGCCGAGGAGTTGGCCAACATTGATAGCTGCGAATATATTTGGGAAGCGGGCGTTGGATTTGCCCAATCTCCGCCGAGAAATGCGCAAATGGAGCGACGCCGCACAGAGCTGTTGAAACTGTTGCTCACGTGCTTCTCGGAGCCGATGTATCGGACGCCACAGCAATCGGAGGAGCCCAACAAGTGGATCGCTTACTTCACCTCGGCGGACAACAGGCATGCGTTACCTTTGTTCACCTCGTTCCTGAACAGCGTCTGTTCCTATGATCCCGTCGGTTTCGGTGTGCCCTACAATCATCTGCTCTTCGCGGACACCACAGAGCCGCTCGTTGAGGCCTGTCTACAGCTGCTAATTGTCACCTTGGATCACGACATGGTCATCCAACATCAGCAGCAGCAGCAGCAACAACAACAGCAGCAGCAGCCACAACAACAGCAGCAGCAACAACAGCAGCAGCAACTTACACATGCTGGTGGCGTGCTGGTCACGCCATACGATGAGGTTGGCTGCGGCGACAATCTCTTCATCAATTATCTGTCCCGCGTGCATCGCGATGAGGATTTCCATTTTGTGCTGCGCGGCATAACGCGACTGCTCAACAATCCGCTCGTGCAGAATTATTTACCCAATTCGACGAAACGGTTGCATTGCCACCAGGAGCTGCTCATATTGTTCTGGAAGATCTGTGACTACAACAAGAAGTTCTTGTATTTTGTTCTAAAGAGCTCCGATGTGTTGGACATCCTTATACCCATACTATATCATTTGAACTATTCGCGTGCGGATCAATCGCGTGTGGGTCTGATGCACATTGGCGTCTTCATACTGCTGCTGCTATCGGGTGAGACTTCAACTGAAAGATTTCTACTCATAATTACACAACTGAACAGTAGAATGGGTGGGAATAGGATAAATTTCGTTGCCAGCAACTGTAACTTGATTGCCTTAGATTCTTTGACTAACGTTTCGATTGGAATTGTACCAAAAACAATTTATCTGATTTTCATCATTCCGCAGAATTTTGTTCCTCAATTCTTCCATTTTTACTGTCCAGCTGTGTAAATATATATAATATATATAAAATTCTAATCAAAAATTACCCCTTAAGGTGAACGCAATTTTGGGGTGCGTCTGAACAAGGCGTATTCGGCGACGGTGCCAATGGATATACCCGTTTTTACGGGCACCCATGCGGATCTGCTGATCACCGTGTTCCACAAGATAATCGCAACGGGTCATCAGCGTTTGCAGCCGTTGTTTGATTGTCTGCTGACCATTTTGGTGAATGTGTCGCCATATCTGAAGACACTCTCGATGGTGGCCAGTGTGAAGCTATTGCATCTTCTGGAGGCGTTTAGTACACCATGGTTTCTGCTCTCGGCGCCGAGCAATCATCATTTGGTGTTCTTTCTGCTGGAGATCTTCAACAACATCATTCAATATCAGTTCGATGGCAACTCGAATCTAGTCTATACTATAATACGCAAGCGTCATGTATTCCATGCCATGGCCAATTTGCCGACGGATATGGCGGGCATCTCCAAGTGCTTGAGTGGCCGCAAGACGGGTGGCAAATTCAATTTGCCACGTGTGCCGCAACGCAAACAGACGATGCCGACGACGGCGACGATGAGCAACCAAGAGCTGCCGTCGGCCCATGCGCCCGACGAGTATGCCGACGATGTGGAGGATGACGACGACGAGGACGGGGAGGAGGATGAAGATGACTTAAATGTGGGTCGCATACGTCTGGATAAGCAAACGATTGCCGAGGAGGATCTCGAATCCGAAACAGAATCCCATGAACGTTCGCAGTTGGGCGACACCACTCAATTGCCGGATGCAGTGGCTCCGCCACTGAGCGCCCAGCCCGCCGAACCGGGCACACTGAAAACCTCACTGTTGGACACGCCCGACATTGGCCAGATGACGGAACGCGAACAAGCGCATCTGGACTATGACAAACCGTCATCGTCGTCGCCCGTTTCCACAAAATCCAAATCACCAACAGCAAGTGGATCTCCGACGGACCAATCGCGTCTCTCGGTAGCACATCGTAGCAGCATACGCATGGTGCCCGGTGACGGGGATCGTTGGACACCGACACCCGAATGGATTGTCTCGTGGCGCTCGAAGTTGCCGCTGCAGACGATAATGAGACTGTTGCAGGTGCTGGTGCCACAAGTGGAGAAGATATGCATTGACAAGGGATTGACCGACGAGTCGGAGATACTCAAGTTCTTGCAACACGGCACTCTGGTGGGTCTGTTGCCCGTGCCGCATCCCATTCTCATACGCAAATATCAGGCGAACTCGGGCACCACAGCCTGGTTCCGCACCTACATTTGGGGCGTCATCTATTTGCGCAACGTGGAGCCGGCCATCTGGTATGATACGGAGGTCAAGCTCTTTGAGATTCAGCGTGTCTAAGCAAATAAACTAGTAAGTGACAACAACAACAACAAACAACAATAGCAGCAACAACAACCACAACAAGAGCAACACAAACATGGCTTAATCCCCAAAAAAAAAGAAACGCTTTTGCATTTATTGTAGTTAATTTATTTAGTTCTTAGTTCATTCCAAAAATGTTCAATGTTTTAAGAGTTTCTTTTTATC
Organism: Drosophila paracracens; assembly: GCA_035044025.1. NCBI lineage: Eukaryota > Metazoa > Arthropoda > Insecta > Diptera > Drosophilidae > Drosophila > Drosophila paracracens. The sequence continues at coordinate 460,310 of JAWNMN010000487.1, forward strand.
TTTTGTTTTGCAGCTGTTCAATCATAAAATAATTTAGAGGCTTTATCAGTTCTTTTTTATCTTCTTCTTTTTTATGTCTTCAATCAATCTAATTGATTTTTTGATAATTGTTCCTTGTGCCGTATTTGTAATTGTTTTTGCTTAAGTAATTTATGTCCAATTATTTAATTTACATAATTTCAACATAATTTCATTTTATTTGAGATTTAACTGGTGCAATTGTTTGAAACATTGAATTTCTACAAATCATATTCCACATCCTAATTAATTTATTTAAAAAAAATACCAAGCTTTATTTATATAATTGTGTGTGTAATTAATTAGCTTATTTAATAATGTGTGCAATGTCTGTTTTTTTTCGATATATACCATTTAAATGTGTAAAACGTAAATTTGCTTTCTTTCAGTATATAGATACATATATGTATTCATCAGCATAAAAAGTCAAACTATAATGAAATATTACGTGTATATTAAAAAAAGAATAATTGCTCTGTATTATGCGTATAAATAAATAAAGCAGATATCAAAACTATTGAAGAGGATTAAACTAGTTTATTTTGAAAGATTAAGAAACTATAAAAGTATTAACATTATTTGTTGTTGAGCTTGACATGGAATGATTTATCTAAAATACTGAAGAGGATTTAACTAGTTTCTTTGGAAGGCTTGAAACAATTGAAAATACTGAAGTTAGCTTAACTAGTTTCTTTGAAAGTTTAAACATTATGTATGAGCTTTCTGTGTGGCTCAACAAATCCAATACCAATCTTGAAAATTTAAAACAAATTTTCGTATTATCTATTTAAAATAGAAACGACAATTTAAAGCAGAGAAAAGGCTTCCCGATTTTATTGTATAACTGTATAAAAAGTGTTTTAATTGCTATCGTTGCCGCCCTTAAAGAACGCCCGCAACCAAAACACGTACTTTAAGATAAAAATGAATAAAAGTGATGCAGCGGCCACGACTATTGCTTTACGGGGTTGCGGGCGATCTTCCTTATCGCCTTGCTGCTCCATCGTGGAGTAGTGAGCCACATTCAAGCAGAATGCAGGCGGTGCCGTTTTGAGCATGTTTTTAGTGAGTTGCATCCGAGGCTGCTTTGGTTGTCACGACTCAGCTGGAGTCGGAGTTGAGGAAGCTTGAGTCGGAGTTGAGGCAGCTTGAGTCGGAGTTGAGGCAGCTTGAGTCGGAGTCGGTGATGCTATCGGTATTATGCTAAATTTAATATAGCCACCCTTTTGACGTCTCTGCACGATTTTGCCAATGATTTGTGGCTCCTTGATGGTGGTCTCTATGGTCTTGACAATGCGCTCCGCGCTGCCCTCGTCGGCGCCGCTCACATTGCCCTGGATGAGGACGCGCACCTCGTGCCGCTTGTGCAGCCATTTGGCGATGTTCTTCAGTCGGGAGGCGAGATCATGATCCGTTATGCGTGCGCCTATTGTTAAAGATTTCTCCGTCGTCTTCTTGTTGCCCTTCTCCCCAGCTGAATTACTAGTTGCATCCTTGCCTGCAACCGCATCATCTGCCAGCATTTCGGCAGCGGTGACCAATCTGAAAGTTATTGGCTTTAATAATAAAGAACTTTTATATTTATATTTATAGAAAACCAACTTGAACATAAGACGACCTGTTTTGGCATCGGTTTGATTCAGTCGCAGCAGATGCAAGTCCCGTCGCTTGGCCAGCTTCTGAGCATCCTCCAGGGTGGTGATGCTCATGGCCTGATTTTGGGCAATCAATGTTATTTTTTGTTGCAGCCGCTTCGCTTTTTGCTCATCTGTTTTTGTTGTTGTTGTGTTTGTAGCTTGTGTAAGATTTCGTTTTAAGCAGCATGCGTAGAGCTGTATTTGTTGTCCGTGTATTTTCGGATATTTGGGTGTTTGCAGCGCCAACGAACGCAGCGCCAACAAATTGTGTATTGTTGCTAATCGCTGCGATTGCATTTTTGATTTGCTTTGTTTATTTTGCGTGTTTACTTATTATTCTTGGTCAATTTGCTGTTCAATGCATCAGAGTTGCAAATATATCGCATTGGCCAATTCTTATCAATATTTAGTTGCGCGTATTATAGAGTATTTCTTGAACGTTAAACTTGCATAAAATTACCAGTTACAACAAATATAAAACAATCTAAAAATATTAATGATAAATTTATATTTTTTAGTCAATATAAGCAATTGTGCTTCAGCATATATCGAATACAATTTATCGTCATCGGTTAAGTTCGATAATATGGCGCCGTTTTAAAAGTAAATAAGTGTTGCAAGTGTTGCTTGCATTTCGATAGGTTTTATTTATGAAGTTAACAGTTAGAAGCATAATTTAAGGTGTGTGGAAGTGAAAAAATGAAAAGCATTGAGAATAAATGTAGGCTACGCTTAAAACCATTTCAGGCCCTTTGCCGATGGCCGTTATTTCTCCATCTGTTTGAATAAATTCGCTGCTCTTCCCGATTTCGCTGCTGCGCTCGCTGCGAGGCCAAAATCAGTTGGCATTCTTGTGAAGCGGATCGCTGCTCCTGCAACATTTGGAATTCGGGCTGACGACACTCCTCGCACTCCTCCCATTTGCTGAACTTGTTCACGTTGCGATCACACGGATCGGCGGCGAACAACATGCATTCATCCGCACAGAAATTGTAGAACCAAAAGTGACCGACAATCGTTTGATTCCGGCAGCGTGGCTCATTTGTGCGCAGCATTTGAAAGCAGCGCTTGGACAGGTAACTATGTTCGTCTCCAATATTCCCACTTGTCTCATCCAAAGCTCTGTTGTAGTTATTGATATTGCTGGGTCTTTGCCAAGGTGTGCGCTGTGGATTGAATTCCGGATCTGGGTAAGGATTTGCTTCTGCTTCAGTCGGAGCTCTGTTGTCGTATCGCAATTGCTGGTCCTCCCTGTAGTTGTCGCCGGGTCTGCGACGTTGCCAAGGCGCTCGTTCCACATCCTCCAGCCGCGGCGGCATCTGGCCATAGTTTGGGGCATTTGCTTGCTGAGGCATTTGTCGTTGTGGCGGCCACTGTGCACCAGGATTTTGTTCCTGACCCCACTGGCTGCCTTGAGTGCCCTTCAAGTTGCCCACACCGAATGGGGATTCGCGGTGACTGTAATCGATTTGACCCTCGTCGTATTCTCGATTAAAATTCTTATTGTTCCTGTTCCTATTGTAGATATTCAGCTCATTCTCTGGCTCTGGCAGCCGTTCCCGCTCCCGCTCTTGATATGGTGCCTCAAAATCAGCACCAGCTCCGTTTAAATTGCCTAAGCAAGCGCGGCCCGCACACTGACGCATCTCCTGCAGCTCCAGTCGATGGACACTCTGGCACTTTAGCTCCGCATTGGGATTGAGATACTGGCGCTGGCGTGTCTGATAGCCCTCGCCACAGGTGACGCTGCACGGACTCCAGCTGCCCCAGTTGGACAATTGACACTCGGCACCTCGCTGCTGCTGCTGGATGTAGCCAGGCGGAATCTGCTGCTGTGGATTTTGCAGTCCCATATTGAACTCATCATTGTAGTCGCCGGCATTGCGCATTGGTTCGCTCATCCCACAGACAAGACCATCGCAGGCGCGTTCCTCATATTGCGGCACATTGCAATTGTAGATCCTCGCCAGCTCAGGCTGCTTGTAGACCCGTCTTCGATACTGCATGCCCTCGCCACACTTGCTAGAACACTCGCTCCAACTGGACCAGGGATGCGTCAAACACTCACGCGGCACATCCAAATCGTTGTTGGCTTGGAGTGGATAACAATTAATGTATTTAGATATTCATATCTATATCAACCATTCACACTCACATTCCTCATCCGCACAGCGTCGCTCGTAGATGCGTTGCCGGCGCACCGTCAGCATGGCCATTGGTTTCATTGGCGCCCCCGTCTCATCGTAGAAGGGCGAACGCGGATCATTGGGAAAATCGGAGCGTATGCGTCTGATCACATCCGGCGGCACCTGCGGCTGATCGGGTGACTAACAATGGAAGGCAAATAATATCAGTTCAATATTATCCCTGTGCTTAGCTACCTATTACTATATATTATTTATTACTATATAACTTGGTCCCGCATCTGTGCCCACATCCCAGGGATACAAGTTGATCACCTTCGCCTCCAGCCAGGTGCAGTTGCGCAGACACAGCTCCAGTCCGGTAACGCCAACAATCCAATCCGGCGATGGTTCGATCTTTGAGGCAAACGAGATCATATGATGCACAGGATCCACACGCACCGATGCCGTCGTCTTGCTATTCAGATTGGGGAATGCAGGTCCGCGTGCCTTGATTATGGTGCGTATCTTTTGATCCTGCAAAGGACATGTTATTCTATGAATTATGTGTTATTTATTTCCAGCTCACCCGGAAATTAATGCTGAAGTCGCGCTCGAGCAGTCGGGAAGTGCAGTGCTCGGCATACTGCTTGATGCCTTCGCTGGCCAGCGCACCCGACTCCCAGAAGCGATAGTCAGAGCTGTGTGCGGCGCCCACCAGTTCACAGAAGCGAGTCTCCCAGCCGCGAGCGGGAAAGTCCTTTGGATGCAAATTTCGCGACCAGACGCCCTCGAATGTGAGCTGTAAGGAATAGGATTCAATTGGGTGACTTCTCTGTCAAATTGATCAAATTCACGTTGCTTGGACAATGAAGAACATGTACCTAAATACTCACCTCATATCGGGCCTCATCGCAGGCACAGCAGGGACCCAGGTTTAAGGTGCTGGCCGTTGGTTGGCTTTCGACATCGTCGACGACCTCCTCGCAGATGCGTTTCGTCAGTCCGCCATCGTCCATGTGCCACACGTCGCGATGTTGCAACACTGTGGCCCGTATCAGGATGCAACCGTTGCCCGGATCACTTGGCGCTGTCCAGGTCAAGTGCATATGGGTCTTGGGATTGGTATTCGTGTTCTCCACCATATTGATGCAGTTCGGACTGAAACGCGTCTCGATCACATCGTTCAACTCAAATCGACCCAGATCCTTCATATAGCTAAAGTCACCATTCTCATTCTCCAGGGCGAGTATGTAGCTAATGTAGCGATGTCCATTGAATGCATTCAGGGAAACTGTCGTTAAGAAATCGAATTTATTCTCTGCGTGCATAGACAAACAGACACAAAACACGAGTTGGCTTATCTTGAGTCGACCTTGAAAATGAATTCGCAATGTCCTGATAAGACTTATACAACGATTTGTTTACAAAACAAAAAAACGAAAAATAATAATAATTGCGAAATGTTTTGTTTTTGTTTGTTTGCTTGTTGGAAAAACGAACTTGTCGAATCATGAATTTTTATTATACACTGAACGCAATCTGGTAATTTATTGAAGTTCAAGCGCAGGGCCAATGAACCCATCAAGCTCACCGTTGTACTCCTGCCCGAGTATATATGTTTCCGGATTGCCCGTCACGCTTATCACATAGTTCTCATCCACCGGCGATTTGGGCGTATTCGTGTTCGCCGGACGACGCGTGCAGATCAATGCCCATCCTCTCCAGGGCAACAGCAGCACGTACAGCATTATTAAATGCCACATATTGAATTTATTTTTCAATTTAATCCAACTTTACTTTAATCAGCTCTCCTCGTTCTTTACTGTTTGAGCTTCGGCTTGGAACTGAGCGTACAATTTTGGATGTGAGTGAAGCTGAAAGCCAAGTCGCTGACTGATAAGCTCAGCTGTCGCTCGGCAGAAGAGAAACATATTTTTCTGACCCACTGGTACAAATACAAATTATTATCAGCAGACGACGCTGTCTAAAGCAAATCATTCGAAAAACCGGAAAAATAAGGTATAGACAATACAAAATTAATATTGAAAAGAGTGAGCAAAATTAAAGAGATTATTAAGACTTAAACTAAGCTGTAAGTAGCAAGAGATGAAAGAGGAAACATTATGCTTAAGGGAGAAAGTAAAAGAGTAAAGATTAGATGTTATTCAAGATGGGAGAGATGGCGATGAAATGGAAAAGTTTCAGACTTGTAAGATTTATAAATTAACGAGACTTTTAAATATTTAAGAGCAAATTTATTTTATTTATGCTTAATGATTCCGTAATGAATCCAGCTAAGAAAACTCCTTTAAAATATAATTTTAAAAAATGCAGCAGATTAAAAAAAGTGGCTTACGAATGAATGCTTAAAACCTTAAATCAATCTTCTTCACACTATATACTTTAGTTCCTTAAATCCCTGATTCCGAAGGGAAACCAGCTAAGAAAACTCTCTTTAAATATAATTTTTGCTTAGCTGCCATAACGACCTCGCCGACCATTAGCATTGTTATATTTGTTATTCGTTTGCGACATGGATTCGCCAAGTTCATTGCCAAATCCTCCACTTGCTCGCATAGCACCACCTGCATAAGGATTAGTCGGATTCACTTCTCCTGCATAAGGATTTATTTGATTCGCTGCTCCTGCATAAGGATTCGCCTGCATCGGAGCTCCTCCATACGGATTCGCCTGCATCGGTGCTCCTCCGTAAGGATTCATTGGCGTCTGTGCTCCTCCATATGGATTCATCTGCACCGGTGCTCCTCCATAAGGATTCATAGCGTCATCCTCCTCGGTTCGTGCCAGATTGATTTGGGGTAGCAGACAAGTGCCCTCGCAGGCCATCAGTGTGCGAAAGCGATTGTTGTTCTCATCGCAGTTGTCCGTGGTGAAGATCTTACACTCGTGATCATCATGGTCGTAGAACCAATAGTTGCGCACAATCACCGGATTGGCCAGGCAGGGCTGTGTCGAGGCGAATGGCTTCTCGTAGCAATAGTCCTGCATCACATTGTAGTTGCCGGATGCATCCGGCTGACGATTCCCGTACCGTACAATTGATGGAGCACGTGTGCTGAAACCCGGTCGCAAATTGTACTGTGGACTCTGCTCGATATTGTTGTAGTTGCTTGGCTTATTATCCTGCCGGTAATCATTATAGCTGTTGGGTCTATTATCGTCCTCATTTCCTCTATTATCCTGCCTATAATCATTATAGTTGTTAGGTATTTTTTCCTCCCTGTTATCGTTGTAGCTATTGGGTCTATTATAGGCTCCAGAGATTCGATTGGAGAAGGGACCACGCGGAAATTCGGTGGGTGAGGCGGGTGCCAAATTATTGTTCCATCCCTGCCTATTTCTATCCGCATCCAAACCCCAGGCGGGCTTATCAAAGCCATCCTTACCCATCTCGCCAAACATGTCCGGCTGCTTTAATCCATCAAAATCGCCACGGTCGGCTATGGTGCCACCACAATCTGAGCCCGTGCACTGCCGCGATTCCTCGAGCGGTATTCGCATCACTGTCTGGCAACGTGACCTCGCCTGCGGATTGTAGTAGTCACGTGTCCTTGTCGAAATGCCACGCCCACATGTCTTCGAGCAGGGCGACCACTCGCTCCACATGCCCAGCTCACACTCGGCAATGGTATCGGGTCCATTCGGATTATCGTATGCTCCATTGTCGAAGGGTCCATTGCCCAGCTCATTCTCGATGCCGCATTGTGTGCCCTGACACTGACGCATCTCCTCCAGCCGACGATCGCAGCTGTAACTGGCGGCTAGCGCTGGATTCTTGTAGCTGCGAAAGCGTTGCGAGTAGCCAGAACCACAACGTGTGCTGCAGTTGCTCCAATCGTTCCACGGATGAGTAGCGCACTCCAACGGACCCTCCTGGGGTACTAGAGAGAGAGAGAGAGTGATCGAGATTGAGTGTATTTTATATGATTCAGTGAAAACAACACTAAGAATAACAGTTAACAAATTCATAGTGTGAAAGCTCTGACGAAAATCATCAGCAGCTGATTGATTTCATTTTCAACTTCCTTTTACTTATGCTTTCATTAAATACGCACGTACAAAGAGAGAGCTTTAAATATTTAACTCCTCTCTTATTGCGGCATTGATCGCCAGGTCAGTTCAGTTCTCAGCGCTGCTTTGATCATAGCTGTAAGCATGTAAAAACATGTGAAGCTTTTGATCCCGTCTCTCATTGCAGCTCTGAGCGGCAGTTCACCCCAGCTCTCAATGCATTGTTCACCCCAGCGCTGTGCGCAATTTCACCACAGCTTTCAAATGAGCTTTCATCACAGTTCTGAGCTCACCTCTCGACTGCACTTTCAGTTAACAACTGTTCGCAGTAGAAGTGAGTTGATAATTGATGAGCAGTCAAAAATTTCTCTGCTAACTTTTTTCTTCGTTAATTAAAATGTTTTTAATAAGGTACGTTTAATGCACATACCCTCCTCGCACTCTCGCATATAGGACTTCTTTCTCGTCAGATAAAGTGTGGCAAGCGGCTTCATTGGTTGGCCGGAATCATCGAAGAATGGCGAACGATGATCGCTGGGATACATAGACGAAATACGCCGAATCACATCCGGCGGCACCTGTGGCTGATCAGCTGACTGCATGGAAGTAGTATTAATTTCAACTGGCGCAACTACTAGAGTTCAACTCACCATATAGGATGGACCTGAATCGGTGCCAATGTCCCAGGGGTATAGATTCAATACCTTCCGCTCCAGCCACGTACAATTGCTCAAGCACAGCTCCAGGCCGGCCACGCCCACAATCCAATCGGGCGAGGGATCAATTTTGGCTGCCAGCGAGATCTGATGATGCTGTGGATCGACGCGAGCATTCGCCAGGGTTGTGCCAAACACATTCAAGCGATGACCAATGCCGGGCGCCTTGATAATAGTCCTCACCTCGCCATTCTAAAAGATGCAGACGGGCTAAACTCAAAGCGAACAAGAGAGAATGCGACTTGAGTAGTTGAACCTGTGTATTATCTCGGATCTCCTGCTCCAGAGTGCGGGTGGCTCCATGCTCGGCCATCTCACGCATGCCTTGGCTGGCACGCCCTCCGTACGCCCAATAGCGATAGCTATAGCTATGCGAAGCTCCAATGATTTCGCCCAAACGTGTGCGCCACGCCTCCGGCGGAAAGTCTTTGGCATGCGTATTACGCGCCCACTTACGCTCCAGCACAATCTATGGTAACTTGCGGCTAACGAATCAACTTTCGATTTCATTTATATATATTTCTACTCACCTCATATTTGGCCTCATCGCAGGCACAACAATTTTGTAGGGGAAGCGTTAGACTATTTAGGTCATCGATCTCCTCGGGGCAGATGCGTTTGGTCAGGAATCCATCGTCAATGAACCAAACATCGCGATGCTGAACGACGCCCGCTTTGATTAGTACACAACCACTATCCGGCAGCTTGGGCGCCATCCAGGAGACATCGATACGCGTTTTGGCATTTGTATTTATGCTCTCCACCATGTTCTCGCAGCCAGTGCTGAATCTCGTCTCGGAGTTGTCGAACAGCTCAAAGTGTCCAGTCAAATCCTGTGCATTGTACGGCACACCAGGATCCTCACTCTCCACGACCAGGGTAAAGCTGATGAACTTCAGGCTAATGGGACACGAGAGCGAAACTAAAAAGCGAATAATAATTTATTTGTATAAAGAGCAAGTCGCTTTAGACTCACCATTATACTGATGATTGGGTATATAGGTCTCCGGGTTGCCATCGATCAATATCTTAAAGTTATCATCGACAGCCGAACGTTCGCCACTGGCGCCTTGGGGAATCCGACTGCAGCCGCCACTCACATCCTGAATCCAGGCCACACCAAGCAGAATTAATACCACAATTCCGCTCATTTTCTTCCGCCGGAGACTCTAAACGCAGCCGCAGCTAAAAGCAAACTGTCCAAATTGGGTTTCCAAGTGATTGACGAACAATTTTAATTATTTTCACAGACTGCGTCGCGGCGTCGTTTCCTCTCCAATATAAGAGCCACCATTTTAATTGAGTTGAGTCGTCACTTTAAATATTTCGAGTGGCGCCTCTTAATACGTTCGTCAACTATTTATTTATTTGTGTCTTTGACAATTAATTCATTTATATCGCTTTAGGTTCTTTGAACTGTTTGCTTCAAAAACATAATAGAGCAACAGCGAAATGCTTTGCAGCATTTTATGTGGGTCAATCATAAACAGCAGACGGTTCCCCAAATGGCGAATTCGTTAATAGAAACGTGCCGCAAATTATGTCGCATGAAAAATAAACAAAATAGCAGCTGATTAATTTGATCTTCATGCTCCTTCTGCGTTCGTGAAAATGTACCCAGCTTTTAAGCTCCGCTCTCTCTTGTGAGTTGTGGTGAAAAGCTCGGCATACAAATTTGAATGGCAGTCGAAATGAATCGGGTTGAATTCTGTTTGTGTTTTATATTTTGTTTGTTTATTTTATATATAATGAAAGACGTGATAGTCTTTTATATAATACGAGAGATTACATAGATGCTTGTGTATTATCAATACGAGATTAAATAGATACATATATAATGGTATATATATAGATATAGATAGAGTAGCTAACACTAAGCGAGCCTAGACTAAATTGGCATGATGGATAAATAAATTCGTTATTACTGCCACTTGTCGATGTCGTCGTTGCCATTTAGGAGACAAGGCATCATGACGCACTTCTCAATGCGCACCCGATCCTTGCACTTGTAGCTTAGATCCGTGTTGAGCAGGGTGCGAGTGCGTTGACGCACCGAGTTGCTGCCACAGCTGGCCGTGCACGGTGTCCAGGCCGACCACTCGGAATAGCGGCACTCGTCGCGCAACTCCAGCGCCTGCAACTTGGCGGCGGGCTGATGACGCCGATCATTCAAGCTGCCACTCACCGAATACATGTCGTCGCAGCGCTGATAGCAACGATCCAAACGCACCAGATGCTTGGGACACTGTTTGCCTCCATATTTAGGTGTGCGAAGAACGCGACGCGTCCTCAACTGAACACCCTCGCCACAGGTGGCGTTGCAGTGATGCGAGATCCACTCGGAGACGAGGCAATCGACGCGCAGCTGCATCATCGGCTGCTCCGCGCTGAGGCGTCGTTCGCTGCGCAGCTGCTGCTTGTGGCGGGGCAGGCGACACGTCTCGTCGCACTCCTCCTTCGACTTGAACTTGTTGAGGTTCGTGTCACAGCGATCCGACCAGTAGATGCCGCACTGATCACTCAGATGATCGTAGTACCAATAGTTGGTCACATCGCTGTCGCGACAATGACTCTCCTGTGGCGACTCAAAGCAGAAGTGTGGCACAATCGTGTCGCAGCTGGGATTCGTGCAGTTGACCTCCTCGAGCAGTTTGATATGACGACAGGGATCGGTGCCATCATCATTGGGATCATGGACGCCATACACTTCATTGTTGTTCCACACCTTTCGCATTCGCTTGCGTATCCCTGAGCCACCACAGGGGCCCAAGCACGGCGAGAAGTCCGACCAGGGGGACAGGCCACACACGGCTGGCACATAATCCTCGCGGCGCTGGCTATAGCTCTGGAAGTTGCGGAAGAGCGAACGCTTCTCCGTCGAGCCATCTCCATTGCCATTGCCATCAGCATCGCCCTTTGTATCGGTTTGTGTATCATCAGCCGCCGCTTCGCCTCCCCCATCGTTGCCAATGTCACCGCCACATTGGCTCGCTTCGCAGGTTCTCATCTCCTGCAGGCGCGCCTTGCTCGCCTTCTGGCACTTCTTCTTCGCCCGCCGGTTGAGGTAGTGACGGGTGCGTATCATCTCGCCCGCGCCACAGGTCACCGTGCACGAGGACCACTCACTCCACTCGGACAGCCCGCACTCGGGATCGGTGCTGGGCAGCTCCTCCACGGGCTGCACACCCTCGGGCACCTCCTCGTTAAAGGTGGCACACTTGCGACCCTGACAGTGCTTCTCCTCCCGCAACGCATTGTTGCATCTGTGACGCTGTGAGGCAGGATATTATTATATTAATAATAAATTTCTATTTCCCTATGAACTTAATTACCATGGCCAGCGTGGGATTCTTAAATTCACGTATCCTGTACTGTTTTCCGGGTCCACACTTGGCGCTGCACTCATCCCAGCGACTCCAGGCGAGCGTGGCGCATTCCGGCGGCACCTTCTCCGCTGAAAAACGAGACTTGAGTTAGGGAAATAATCTTTCGTAAGGACTCTCCACTTACTATCGCCTGCTTCGCAATTCTTCTCATAGAGACGACGCCGGTTAATGTGTAGAGTAGCCAGCGGTTTCATCTCGGCTCCCGTGGGATCATAGAAGGGCGAACGTGGATCATTGGGAAAATTGGACTTGATGCGACGCACAACATCGGGCGGCACCTGGGGCTGATCAGCGGACTGGAAGAAACAGAGATTAATAAATAAAAAGAAACTGGCAATCATCTAAAAATTTCACTCACCATATAGGAAGGTCCACTATCTGTGCCCGAATCCCAGGGATAGAGATTATGCACCTTGTTCTCCACCCACGAACAATTGGGTAAGCACAGCTCCAGTCCGGAGACGCCGACAATCCAATCGGGTGAGGGATCCACCATGGAGACCAATGATATCAAATGGTGATTGGAGTCCACACGGAAAACGGCAAATGTTTTGCCCGTCACATTCGGATAGGCAATGCCACGTGCCTTAATGATGGTCCGGATGTGGTCGCTCTGATCCTTCAGCTCGCTCTCCAGGGTGCGCGTCGAACCGTGCTCGGCCACCTCGCGCAATCCCTCGCTGGCCAGCTCACCATACTGCCAGAAGCGATAGTCGATGGTGTGCGAGGCGCCAATAATGTCGCTGAATCTAGTGCGCCAACTGTTCGCGGGAAAGTCCTTGGGATGTGTATGACGCGACCATTTGCCCTCAAAGGTTAACTGAAAGATGAATAATAAGTTATTAACCCTCCCATTAACTCATTAAATTTACTAAGATATAGGGAAATATGCACCTCATATTTGGCCTCGTCGCAAGCACAGCAGGGATCCACGATGCTGGGCTGCGTGTTGATGTCATCGACCTCCTCCTCGCACATGCGCTTCGTCAGCAGTCCGTCGTCCATGAACCAAACGTCGCGATGCTGCATGACCGTCGCACGGATAAGCACACAGCCCAATCCCGGGCTGGTTGGTGCTGCCCAGACAACATCCACATGCGTTTTGAGATTGGTGTTTGTGTTCTCCACGAGGTTGTTACAGCGTGGACTGAAGCGTGTCTCCGACAGATCACTAATCTCAAAGGCGCCCATTGCATTCGGATCATCCTCAGTATCACCGTTCTCCAGCTCAAGTGCGAGGCTAAAGCTCACAAAAGAGAGCCCCGAATAGGCGTTCAATGTGACTACACAGAGGTGAAAGGTGAGTATCTTTCTCTCTCTTTTGTTCAAAGCGCTTCTCTGTACTCACCATTGTATTTCTGGCCAGGCACATAGCTCTGCGCATTGTTTGCCACGGAGAGCACAAAGTTCTCATCTACTGGCGACTTGGCTGCAGTCGCCCCTTGAGGCACCCGACTGCATGCCTGGATTAGCGGTAAACGGCATCCAAATGCCAATAAAATGATGATGCATAGAAATCCGTACATTGTTTCAACTCTCTCTCCCTCTCTCTGTCACTCGCTCTATCTCTTTTTGCTTGTGCTGTAAATTGAAACGCCATTAATTAGGTGGTCTATTTTAGATTTGGCACATTCGCCATGTGAAAGGTTTGCTTTCAATTAAACGTACAGTTCTCACAGCATGGATTTAAAGAAACTTCGAAAGTACGCATCGACAGATTCACTTTAGTCATGCTTTCTCATTTTGCGATTAGTCTTACAACAACAACAACAAGATAGCTGTAAACGTGAGCTTGAAAGCTCACCACTGCACAGTTTTGGCAGTCGATTGATTTGATGTTCTTCATGCTCCTTTTACTTTATTAACAACTGAGGTGAAATCTGACTTACGTGAAAGCTTTGTTGGGAGTTGAGAGCGGAGAGCTAAGATGAGGAATTAGCTTTGAGCTGGATTAAGAATTTAACCTAAAAGCCTAATTAATTTGTAAGTTATGCATGCTACATAGGAAAGCAAAAGCAACATATAAATAAAATCAATTAACTACCGAGTTCATCACATATTAATTTAATGAAAGCTTGCAATATTATTCTAATTTGAATGTAAACATCTTTCTCTTACTATTACGACATAATTATGATTTAGAGATATAGATGTGCTATAATATGTTGCATCTATAAGCACAAATCATTATAATTTTATTAAATTATTTATATTAAATATTTTTGGTAAATTCTTAAACAAAGAATGCTCTTTGTTTTTATCTATGTATATTTAAATTTCGTACTCCTAATTTCCATTTTGTTTGAATGCGGAAGTCGTTTTCTATTTCCCATGCAAATATCGTTCAGCTTATTAATTGCTTTGCATTTCAATGAAAATTGTATCAAATGTCAATGTTGGTCATGTTAATTAATTGCAATTGCTCTTGACATTGCTATAGTGCATTTTTCTCCTTTAGAGAATATTTATAAAAAACCTTTTTCGATTCTAAGCCTATTTGGAAAATGAGAAATACATAAATTCAGGTAAATTACTTTGCATGCTGCACTTTCTATTTCGCTGGCTCATTTCAATTGCCAGGCGGAACTTGCAGTAAAAAAGTGAACTGTGAGAACTCTGTCGAAATAAGCACATACATATGCATATACGTAGTATGTACTTTATTAGGAGGGACATCGGTCAGTCGGCGAGTACGTCACTGATTAAATTCAATTGAAAATTGTGGCGATTGTGCAAAATAAGTAAAATAAAAAGTGTCGAGCTTAACGACAGAAGCAGCAGCCGCAGCAGCAGCAGCAGCAGCGAAAGCAAATTCAAATGCCAATAGAAAAACAACATGATTAAATCACTTTTAGGGTTTCTAAAATGTTTCACTTTGCATTGCGACACCTACAAATCAATTGTCATCCATTTGTTAATGACTTACGTATTATCAATAAAAATTCACCAATATGACGAAACTTTTTGCATACATTCAGCAAAAATGTCCTATATATGTGTGTCTACAAATTAGCTAGAAATGCGGATTATCTTTGCACTTAAAATTCACTTGATTAACATTTAATTTCAATGAATATTCACAACCGTCTCGCCAGGCGCTCGAAACGCAACTGAAATGCAAATTGCACGAGCTGCTCAATTTCTAAATTCATTTCGACGATGTGCAGTTACTTATGTGAGAGAGAGTAAGAGGCAAAGAGGCAGAGAGAGAGAGAGAGAGAGTGAGCGTGGGAGTGGGGCAGAATATTGTTGTTGTTGTTGTTGTTGTTGGTGCTATTTCCTTTTGCTGCTCTTGCTTACGCTTTGAGCGCGTGCATTTTGTGTTTTGTTTTCATCGCACAATTCTAAACAAAGAACTGTAAACTGAAACGGATGGGAAGCAAGGAATGAGCATTTGGTGTGCTTTCTGCACAGTGGGTAAAATATGGCAATATTTGTGTAATTAAATAATTTGAGCAAATAAATATGAAATTGTGTCCTTATTAAGTTGGAGAGACTTTTTCAGCTAGTTAATGCCTGAAGTCTTTCTTATCAAGGCTCTTAAGTAAGAAGGCATACAAATATTCCGTTATTTTCAATGAATCACAAAGTACAATTGTGCATGTATAAAGCAGGCTTTCTCCAAATTTACTATTTAAATGTGTGACTTAAAAGTCATAATCAATTTCTGTTCATTCAACATCAAACATTACAACGCTGAGTTTTGTAATTCGAAATTAATCATTTTTATTTCTAGATTTTTTACAGATTTTGGTACGCTAAAATAAGACATAGGGCAATAGGATATACCTAATATGCAAAAATCCCCAGTTGTATCGCGCTGTAAGTGGCATTATTTTAAAATTAAGTTGACTCATCAAACTATATAAAATATGCATAAAATATTTTGTTTTCAGTACCGCAAAAAATTGGCGGCAAGAGCAACCCACAAAAAGTGGTCGCGGCAGAAGTTGCCAAGTTGAACGAAGCCGCCAAGAATGAAACCATTAAGAATGATGTCGACAAGGATGAAGCATCCAAGGCTCAGCCTGTGCGAAGCAACAATTTAAAGTGCACAGCGAAAAAATACTTTCAATATATTAATTTTTCTTTTCTAATTTACAGCCAAAGCCTCTGTCAAAGCTGCCGCTGCCCAAAGGCAAGAAAACGGCTAATGAGCTATCAAAAATCAACAACAATAATAAAAATGAATTGATGACTGCTGCTGCAGCACTACCGGCACCGACACCGACACCACAAGATCGCTTGAAGAGAGTCCCCACAACGACGAGCATGGCATCGCGCCGCTCCATGGTTGGAGGCGACTCTGAGAGTGTGGCACCCAAGCTGAGGACAAATTTCACCCAGCCGCGCTTAAATCAGCTGACTAAGCAGCGTATGCAACACGTTCCCAATGGTTGGTTATAGGATTAAAACTGATTATATATATATTAAGAAAGTTGCTCATATATTGTTGCGCAGGTTGCCAGAAGGGGCGCTTCTCACCCTTGCCTATGAAAAAAGTGCTCCCGCAGAGCAGATCGATGTCCGCTTCACAGACTCCAGAGGAACTCCAGAAGCAGCTGGAGGACATACAGTCGAAATTTCTACAGAAAATAGCCAGCTGCCATCAGCAGGGCCAGCAAGGCAACTTCAAGCTGGTTTCCATAGTGCATGCGGACCATTGCAAGCTGCTGGTGCACCCTGATGACCTCCTTGGATTGCCCAAGAACATACGTAAGTTTTCCCCTTCGCTCCAAATCCAATCTATATTTCTTGCGAACGCTTTTTTACTTTATATTTTTATTGAAATTAACATTTTATCCGTCTTTAAATGCTAGCTGCCAAGTCGGCAAATGATTTGAAGCATCTCTGTCATGAGCTCATTGAGTCCACCTTCAAGTGTGTTACGAAACAAATAATGAACTTACAGGGGTTCAATGATGATTTAATAAGAGCCGCTCTTTGCGAGACTGTGCGCCTCAAGCTGCAAGAGGAGCTGGTAAGTCTAGACTATAGATTCTGGAGCTATCTTCAATTGTCAAATGAGTCCTTAATTTACAGATTGACAAATCGCTGGCCGTTGACACTAAGATTATGAGAATGTGTAGCGGTGCCCCCGAAGTAATAGATGTCGGCAACAAGAATTGCGAGGTGGATCGGTTGAAGCGCTGCAACAGCAATCTGCAGTTGGAGAATGGCAATCTGCGACACAAAGAGGAGGAGCTCAAGAAACAATTGGAGGCAACGCAGAAGAAATGCAGCAATCTAGTTTTTGAACTGACCGAAAAAGATATATTACTAACCGAAAAATTCGGTATAATAACGGATCAGCAGGAAATCATCAGCCAACTGGAGCAAACGTAAGTTAAAGTTAAAGAAATATACTTATGTAAATAATCTTTTGCCAACTGAAATACTAGCGTCCAGAAGCTGATGATGGAGAGCAAGGAGGAGCTGGAACAATCTCGACAAACCTCCAGCAGACAGGAGGAACAATTGAAGAAGAAGTGTGAAGAGTTAACTGGGAACATAGCTGAGAAGGATCGTCAGTTGACCGACAGACATAAGCTGATAAAGGAGGGGGATGATCTGCTGGCCAAGCAGGAGAAACAACTGACAGATCTAGAGAATTCACTGCAGCTGGATGTGGATAGCATGAAAAATCAAATTGGGTATGCAACAGATAATCAATTTTAGACCATCGACTTTGGTTTGAATACTACCTCAAACAGCGTCATGCAAGCGAAGCTGGCAAGTAAAGAGAACCTGCTGAGGGTCCAGGAGGAAGTGCAGCTAAAGCTGCGCAGCGAAGTGAGCGAAAAGCAGAAGGAACTAAGCCAAGCAGAATTAAGGCTATGCCGCATCGAGAAGAAGCGGGAATGCGAACTCGAGGTGCTGGCCACAAGGGCCGAGCGGATCAACTCCCTCGACAAGGAGTTGAAGCAGCGCGAACTTCAGAACAGGACCATCATTAGCGATAAAAACACGTTGATCCTCCAGGTAAAACCAAATAACACCTATCCATATCTAATCTGACTCATGGCCATGTGTATGCGTTCCGTTGCCAGCAGATTACCAACGAGTTGTCCGCTAAAAATGCACTGTGCCAGAACCTGAACGTTAACATCACCACCGAGCAGTCCAAGCTCCATGATCTGAAGCTCGAGATCAAGCTGCTAGAGGAGAGCAACGAGCGCAACCGGATGCTCAACACTAAGCTGAGCGAAAAGAATACCATTCTCAAGGAACAACTCGAGCAACTGCGTCGCACTGCGTAAGTAGGACCTTCTTCTTAGAGATCTCTAAAGTTCACAAAAATCCTGTTTCCATGAAAGCTAGATGATTAAGTAGTTTAATGTTGCTAAGTAATACAAAAACAATCCTGGTTTTCATACGAGAACTTATCTTTGAACCGGTTCTGCCCATGCCAATTATTTGATATAGTTATCTGATCTTGTTGACTTTAAATCTAAATTTTATGAGCATAATAGCAAGTGTAGCAGGAGACTTTGAATAGGTTAAATTGTTAAACAAAAAAAAATAAAACATGTTTAGACAGATTGTTCCTGTGAAAACTATATAATACGGCTCTCCGATATATATATATATATATATTAAATATATATTCCTACTTCATCTAATATTATTTTGTTTATCTTTTTCGCAGTAGCATCTATGTCAAAATGCTGACTGGCAATAATGGCAAGAATATGTATGAAGCCGTTACAGCTGAGGAGGCCTTGAGACTTCGTTCGAAGCGTCACAAATAAATGGGGGGTGGAAGAAGCGCAATTACAACTGGAATAATATCATTATTATAGCAAGACTTGTCTACAGTTATTATTAGAGTTCTATATCTTTGTACATTTAAACATTAGTTCCACTCGCACATTGTGTATCAAAATTATTGTCTATGTGAACTAAAGTGCATTCTTTTTTTTCAACTACATATATACATACAAATATATACACATATATCTATATATGTATGTATATACATATCTGTAAGAAGTTAGTATTTTATTTATGCATTGTCGGCACATGAATGGAAAAGTCGTTAATTGAACTGATTTGCGTTTTGAGCGCAGGGTCGCCTAATGCTGCACAAATACACTGAAACCAACTAGATCCAACTAGATATATACAGATACAAATGAGCAAAGCTTTAGCCTAATCTTTGAAAAGCATTCGACAGCCTCCAACTAGATAGAGATTCTTCCACGCAGATTCATTTATCTTTAATTCGTGTAGATTTCTTTACCCGTTCTCAGCTATGTTTTGGTTCAGTCGCATCGAGCAAGTCGTCAAAATCAGTTGCCACACTCCGATTTTGATACTACTTTCTGGTACTTCCTATTTGTAAGTTTAAACAAATAAACGACTACTAAGAGTGTTTGTGATCTGAAAGCGTAAACTTGTATAAAGCTCCAGCTTAAGTTGTTTTAAATTGTTTAAATATTTGAACAAGGCAAAGTTTATGATTAACGATTATTACAAATTCAATTTCTTAAACGGTATTCCATGATAACTACAATAAATATCCACGGAATGTGCTGATTTCTATTTAGAAATTACAACTATTAAATATGTGTATAAAATGTGCTCCACCTGTCTTCAACAGTTGCTCAACATTTTATTAAGCAGTGATAAGATTAATCACATACCAAACCAACTTTTAAAGTGATCTTTATTTTTTATTGCCTCAGTGCTGTGGAAAAGATCCGTTTGCTCAAATATAACACATTTTGGGCACAACGAGCCGAGAAAAGAAAGGTTTTTATCAAAGATTTACTTAACACGATCCCTTGATAAAGTTAAGTAAGTGAGATTTAAATTCAAGTTAAATAATTTGCATCTACAACTTGAGATTGTGTTACTTTAAGATGAAGAATGTTGACACTAACTAATTATATTCCAATTAAAGTTTAACACTGTCTTAATGCTCAAGATGCTCATCATCTCAAAGTTTATGGTCAGCTTTTGCTTAAATCAAGAGTCAATTTTGGATGCTAACTCAAAGTAGTTTTATTTAGATATTATTTTTTAGTATTTCTATATTTATATTAGTATTTATAAATATATCGTTTAACTCGTTCAATCAAAATTACCTCAACG
Organism: Drosophila paracracens; assembly: GCA_035044025.1. NCBI lineage: Eukaryota > Metazoa > Arthropoda > Insecta > Diptera > Drosophilidae > Drosophila > Drosophila paracracens. The sequence goes on from JAWNMN010000487.1 coordinate 480,322, forward strand.
CAAACGTGCCTTGAAAGTAGTCAAACAAATTCAGAAAAAGTTTGATAAGAGTTTATTACCATAAACACATAGAGTTCTGGGTCTATCAGTAATATTTACCATAAACATAGTAAAAGCAATTGCTTACGAGATTCTTCCGCAAACAATGTTGACTTTCTTTACAGGCTTATCAAAATCTGTTGCGATATCAGCTGGTATCGTAAACCCTATATGATTATTACACTTGTAAAAACTCATCAACATGGATGACAAGCTCAACAGATTGATTGATGGCAATATTAACACCAAACTGACCAACGACAAAGATTGCGTGATTTACACAACTGAATTGGTAGGTCAACAGAAAGTGGCAGAAAGAAGTCTAAAGTGCATCAATGTGTGTATTATCAATTATAGTGTGCTGTGGATAGCAGCAGCGACCAGCAAACTGAGGAGGAGCCGGAGGAGGAGGAGGAGCACTTTCATACTCGGGATACATGGGGCAAGGGCATTGAGTTTCTGTTCTCCTGCATTGCGTTGAGCGTCGGCCTGGGCAATGTCTGGCGTTTTCCGTTTATAGCACTGGAAAATGGTGGTGGCGCTTTCCTGATACCATATCTGGTGGTGCTCCTGCTGGTGGGCAGACCCATTTACTATCTGGAGGTTACAATCGGACAGTTCTCCAGTCGGGGCTGCATAGGCGCCTTTGACATGGCACCCATAATGAGAGGTATGTGCAAAAATGTATACACTGAGGAAAAAAGTCGGCCTGAATTTTATTTTCTAAATTTCAGAAAAGTGTACTCTGATATTAAGAAAAGATATATACTTTCTGAATAATAAGATGAGGCCAAAAAACTATGGCGAATCATTAAAATTTAGTTCGATTTTGTTCTCGAAAAACAGAGTATCTCTTAGTTGATCAAGCTTGACTCACCTGCCTCTTCTCCACCTCTTTGACAGGTGTTGCCTATGGTCAGGTGTATTCCACAGCTCTGGCCACCACCTACTATGCCTGCATCATGGCGTTGACCATACGTTATTTGGTGGGCTCCTTTTCGGAGATGCTACCCTGGACCTACTGCCTCGTCGAGTGGGGTAGTTCGTGTGTGGCAACAGCTGCAACTGCCACAAATGGCAGCAGCACGCCCACCCAAGGTGTATCCTCTGCAGAGTTATTCTTTACGTAAGTTGTAGTTTACACATAGGAATTTTCCCAGCTCTTGATTCTTGTTTGTAGTCGCACTGTGCTCAGGGAACCGCCTAATTTGGATGAGGGCCTTGGGACGCCCAGCTGGGAGATGATCTTGTGTTTGATGGCCGCGTGGATCATCATTGCGATCACTTTGTTCAAGGGCATACGCAGCTCGGGCAAAGCATCCTATTTCCTGGCTCTGTTTCCCTATGTCATCATGCTCATCCTGCTGATCAGGGCGGTCACATTGCCGGGCGCCTGGCAGGGCATCCTCTACTTTGTGCAGCCCCAGTGGAGTCAGCTGCTCAATCCGCATGTCTGGTACTCGGCCATCACACAAATGTTCTTCTCCCTGGCCATCTGCTTTGGCACCCTCATCATGTATGCCTCCTTCAATGACTTCAACAAGCGTATCCACAAGTGAGTACTGCAGCAGAGGAGGAGCTACTTTTGTTGGATATGATAAACTAACCTTATTCTTCCCACAAAGGGATGTCATCATTATCACCACCATCGACTCCTTCACCTCCATTTTGTCTGGCTGCATCATCTTTGGCATTCTGGGCAATCTGGCTTACGAGACAAACACCACAGATATATCGCAAGTGGTCAAAGGCGGAGCAGGATTGGCTTTCATCTCGTATCCAGAGGCGATTGCCAAGTTTAAATATTTGCCTCAATTATTTGCTGTGCTCTTCTTCTTCATGCTCCTGGTGCTGGGCATCGGGAGTAATATTGGCATGGTCTCGTGTGTGATCAATGTGGTCAAGGATCGCTTTCCACACCTGCCCCATTGGCAGCTGGCCATGGGCGCCTCATCGATTGGTTTCGTGTGTGGCTTGGTCTACATGACGCCGGGTGGACAATTCGTTTTGAATCTGGTGGATTTCTATGGCTGCACCTTCATTGCTTTGGTGCTGGCGATAGCCGAGCTCGTGGCCTTCTCCTGGATCTATGGCGTGCGACGCCTGTGCAGCGATATTGAGTTTATGCTCGGCATCAAGACGAGTTTCTATTGGCGCATCTGCTGGGCAATTGTGGCGCCGGGTCTGATGTTCCTCGTCCTCGTCTACATGCTCGTCAGCTATGAGCCCCTAACCTACAAGGGCGTGCAGTATCCTCCGTTGGCCTATATGGCTGGCTGGCTGATCTGGGGACTGGGCGTTGTACAGCTGCCCTTCTGGGCACTCTACACCATCTATCAGCAGCCGGGAGATAGCTTCAAAAGCGTAAGTCACATTGCAACTACGAATTGGTAATCCTTATGGAGTACAACAACTCTTCTTCTCCTGCAGAAACTGAAATTGGCTTTGCAGCCCACCTCGGATTGGGGTCCGCGTCAGCCCCAACAGCTGCAGGCATACTTACTGCACCGCAAACGGGAGGCGGAGTCCAAGCAGCGTGGTGGCAACTTCTTTTTTGACAACATTTTTGGTTAGTTAAAAGTTTGGGTTTGGTTTCGGCATTTTGAAAATACTTTTTGTACGCTTTATTTTGTTTTGAAGTAACCCAAAAAATCGCAAGATTTGAATTGATTTTAATTGATTGCTGTTTACTCAAAGCTTTTAGCTTGAATTATGAAAAGATTTTTAAAACTAACATTTCTGTATGCAGAGTTTGCAAGTTTGCTTGCAATATTTGAATCATATTAATTTTAGGCTTTAGCATTTTAGCAGCGACTTTTACAATATTATAACTTACTTATACTAAGTAATACTTAAATTAATTTCAAACCAAAATAATATACATAGAAATATAAAAATAAACAGCAAAATAAAATAGTATTTAACAAAAATCATTGAATAATGTGCTAGGGAGAGAAAAAGATGATTGTTTTCAGAAAGTGTCTTTAATTAGTTTATGTTTAATGGTCGAAATAATGATGATGCAATGTAGAACACATACGTAAGACAAGAAATAATCCTATAGTCGAGAGAGCTCGACTGGCAGGTACCCCGAACCCTGAATTTAACACCCGAATTTAACAGCTAAATACTTACATATTAGTTTCTTCAATACGAATAACTGCATTTTTGATCAGGTCTTTAGAATATATATGTTTACTGTTATGTCTTTTAGTGCTATCGGAAATAGATTTGTTTCGAAAACTTATGTGCAACATTTGAAGTGTGTAGTTCCTACAGTCTCTGAGATCGGACAGACGGAAATGGACAATTTGCAGAAATTTATCCTTATAGAATCGAAGATGCTTCCTTCTGCCTTTTGCATAACTTCACCCTTTTTATCAAGTTTCAATCGATTCAGGGTATCAAAATAATATCATATTTAATCAAAGGAAAACTTAAAATTGAGTACACATGCTACGTTAATAAATGATCAATTAATTCTGATTCTGCTGCAATTCGAATGCTTCACATCGAATAATTCACATATTACATTTAAATCTCTTGTTAATTATCACAGCACTTTTTGATTTCTTTTATTATTGTGCAAAATTAAATTTATATATGTATATTAACTATGCTGAACAAAAAACGTTGAAAATGTGTTTAACTCAATTATTTACAGCTCCTAAACTTATATGGATAAGAACTAAGCTACTTATTGTTTTGTATTATTATTATAATAATTATAATTATATATTGTGTTTGGCTGCAGCTAAGCAATTTGTTTAAACTATTGAATAAAATGATAGAGTTATGTAAATTTTGATTTAAAGTTATTAAAAGTTGTTTGGCTTGCTTTAAAAGTTATTGAACTGGCTAAGAAGTGGCCTTAATAGAGCTGCTTTATATATTTATATATATATATTTTCATCTTTTTGCTTGGCAGATTTTTGTTAGATTTGGGCAATGTTTTCACATTTTTGTGTAGCACTTTTTCATTGATTAGTTTTGAAACCCATTAAAATGTGATTTCCTTCTCCTCACCTCTATATATAGTATAGTATAGTATAGTATATATATATATATATATGCGTGTGGTATATGTGTATCTATTCGGTACACAAACTATCAACACTAATGAATTAAGAATTGACTTGTAATTTCCGTAGCCTACTTTTCAGCGCGAAGATCTTTGTAATTAAAATTCAGCGTAACTTGGCTAAATATGTATACACATATATATATATTCGTATATATGTATACTTAAATTGAATTGAAAATCTATATATATGCACTGACTAAAATGGAAGTTGTTTTTTCTTGTAACAATTGTTCACACTAGATATGGTCCTATTTGTGTTTCGTCTATAGAAAGAGTTTACATATACGATATGAGTTACCTTGAGTATATTGTCTACTTGCTAATGATATATTGCCTATCTCTCTGTGTGTGTAGGTGTGTGTTTGTGTTTGTGTGTGTATGTGTGCCTATTAGAATTAAAAAGTTGCTTTTGTTTGGTTTTCAGTTAATAATTAGTTAAAAATCGAATCACTTAACAGTTTTGCGTTTAGTTGCAGCAATATTTTTTCCCAATCACTATTTACAGCATAGAAAAATATATATATATATATAGAATTCTATTAGATACCCCCCCCTAGAAAGTCTGTATTGGTCGATAGAGTCCTGTGTAGCCGCAGAGACGAGCACGCAGTGCCGGTATCAAAAAGGCAGCCAACGAGATATCCTTCAATAGTTCCGCACACTCGCAGACCAACAGATACATTTTGTCGCCCTTCTGCGAGGTGCTCTTGTGCAGCGCAATGCGACGCAGTCCAGCAGCCCGTGGTAAATATCTATTTATATATACATTTGTGTAATTTTATATATGTATGTACATATACTATATATAAATTTTATGCTGTTATTACCTGTACAGCATGCGCGCTCCTGTCCAGTACAACCAGTTCTTTTCAAAGCGTTCGCCATCGTCGCCCTCGAAGACCTGCAAATTAATTTTTGAATTTTTCATCGAGTTGAGTCTCAATTTTTGCAGGTCTCACCTTGAACACGCTGATAATGTAGCCAGTGGCGGATGTCTGCGATTTCTTAAAGCTGCCCGCCTCGTTCGAGGGCAGCACCAGCGGCGGCCGACAAATGGAAGCCACCTCACTGTACAAATCCAAAGTGTGGGCGGCAGTGTATCTGTGCGTGGCAGGGAGGGATTTAAGTAAGTTGATTGAATAACGTGTCCAAAATGAAACACTGGCAAATATATTCATTTATGATATAATACGTAAATCCACAGAGTAAACATAATATCTCAAGTGACTCAAAGGAAATGAAGTTATATTAGACAACAGAAAGCGTAATACACATAAGGACACATATTATCTTACTTGAGTGCTTTGGGCTCAAACTTGGAGAGCGATGAGACCCGCAGGCTGGCATAGAAATTCGATGGATCCGTTTGCATCGTGTTGATCAGATAATACGAAATAAATGGAAATTCAGCTGCAATGAACAAAATAAATATATCATTATTGTAAGCAAAAACCATTTATCAGTCTGAAAGATGAAGTTACAGTTTTTCTCCATGTTGGCTAGAATCATGCCGCCGACGGCTGTGTTGGCCTGTTGCACCTCCGTTAAGAGCTCCGAGGCAATGGCCCGTTGCTTGAGCAGCGGATGTGAGAGTGGTGATTCCATAACGGGATCTATGGCCTCTAGGGGACTCATCAGATGCACTAGGATGCACAACTTGGGATCGGAGACCTCTAAAACGCTGAGCGGACTTGAAGTCTTGCCATCCGCACTCAAAGCAGGCAACTGAAAGTGTTCAAATATATGAGCTTTAATCTGTTGAATACAAAAGTTGATGAAAATGATTTACGGGTATTCCTGCGGGCAGAAATCGATCGACACTGTGCACCGGAATGATGAAACAGTCGCGATCCAGGGTTGCCAAGGAGATGGGCTCTGCTCGAGTGCTTCCCGCGTTGCCACCACCACCAAAGTTGGCTGAAAAACGCAAAAGCACATTGGCAATAATTGAAAAGCATATCGAAAAATCATTGATAGTTAAATAGACAACAATATTACGACAGATACCCATTGTCAATAGAGCTTTGATTATAGTACATTAGCTAGAGAGCTTTTTAGTGGCAACACAGAAAGCTTTTGCTGCAGATCCCCCAAAAACAGAGCTGAAAGTTATTCGAAAAATAGTTTGCAACTACTCGTTGATCGTTTGATTATGTTAAGTGAGCGCTTTGCTTGAAAGCTTTTTCTGTGAGTATTGTGTTAGAAGCTTTCGTTGCTGATCAGCAAAGCTTTTGCTAGAACTACTAAAAACTCAACACTTGTCGCAAAGCTTTCGTCAAATTTGAAGCAATCAAGCGCTAAAGCGTGTAAATATATATATAGAAAAAAACATGTCTAGCTTTCAACAAAGAACTTGCACCAACAACAACAAGATGAGAAAAAGAACAACAACAAATTGGAGAAGTACACAAAGAGATCAAGGAAAGAGTGGTTAGGGAGAAAGTGTGTGAAAGTATTATTGTGTGTGTGCGTGTGTGTGTGTGTGTGGGGGAACTGAGGCTAAGGCACAACAGATGCTGATTGTGAGCGTATTTTGTTTTTTGTTTTTTGATTAGTTTTGAGTTTTATTTGAGCAGTGGCAACAACAACAAGTTCAAGTTGGGCTCAAACCTTGCCGCGTTGCCGCAGCGGCAGCCGTAAGCAGGCAATTTGTTGCACTAAATGTCTGCTGCTGCTGCTGCTGTTGCTGCTGCTGCTGTTGTTGTTGATAGGCGTAGGCGGCATATTGTTGCTGTTGTTGCTGTGCTGGCTGCTGTGGCAACTGTTGCAGTCGATTCTGACTGTTAGTACCGTGATTGATGCTGCTGTTCCAACGCAGCATCGAGAGCGATCGATCGACTAACGGTTGCGGCAGATCCACTTCGTAGGGGCTGTTGCTGCTGGGCTGTGTAAAGGACGTGGTCGTGGTCGGGGTACTGGGTATGCCCGATAGTGCGCTACATCGTTCTGCAATTAATTCTCTCGATATATATTTTTTTTTGTTCGATATATATACACACAACACAAAAACAAAAACGTAGCACAAGTTGAAGAAGAAGAAGAACAACAGAAACAAAAAAAAATAATCATTTAGATATTGGATTCTTATTGGGATTGGGTTGGTTTGTGGATTGGTTGAAAGTTTGTTTTATTTTATTTTTTTATTTTGAGTTTACTTTGTTTTTCTGTTGTTGCAGTTAGGCACATTTATACGTATTTATTTACACAAGACTAGACATATTCATCATCGTATTTTTAGTAGGCATCGCATTACTGCAATTAACTGTTAGCTGGCTTACATATTACATATTATATACGAACACACACACACACATACAAGTTCCATTCGCTTGACCTTTTGTTATACACATATCAATGCAGTTGCTATGTGCACATTCAAGGCCATTGCCAATTGCCATTGCCAAATACAAAACGAAAATAGAGAATAAAACCGTTTTTTGAACTAAAAGCCAAGCCAACTGGAAACGTAGATTAGCCATAGACATGTGAGCACATCAATTGAGAGTTGCCAAAACTACAAAACTGATTTTTATAAGGAATAAATAGTGGTAATATCATTGCAAATGAATGCGTGCCTAACAAAGCCTGCACATTTGCGTTGGCAAATATGAAGAAGATGTTTTATGGGAAAGTGATATGTCAGAAAAATTAAATGTTACGGAAGCTGTGGCTATAAATGCGAATTGGGCTATAATAAATGCAATATATGAAAACAAGATTAAATTTCTTAGGCAAGCTGAAGATTATATATCCTTGCACATCCTAAAATTCACTCTAATTTTAAAAACCCAACCGATTGTCGGAAATTAGTCCCTGAATATATTCAAATTCTCAGAATAAGTAAATTAACTAAAATTTTTGTGTTAAAGATAAAATCAGCTATTCAAGAGACTCTTCCAAATATTACACGGAAATCAATATAATTATTCCGAAAATAAAATAAATCTTCTCTCTATAAAATGAATCGTTATTACTGATGCGTGCCGAACATTCAACAATCTATTTATTCCAATTATCCCCTCAATTGCCTGCATAAATGTGAGCAGTTAGTGGCAAACACCGCGTATGCGTGATATGCACACATACATTACGTATACGCCACAGATGCTGATGCTTAATTGAGTATACTAATGTGTAAACATATATATATATACATCTGGTATTTGCACATTGATTGCCGCCTATTGGGGCCCAACCGCAGAGAGGATGCTTTGGTCCATGACGGGAGATGCTGTTTGTCCAATGGATGAAAACATTCGAATTGTGGATTGCAAATGAAATGTAAAAGTAAATAAAATGAAGAGCAGAGCTGAGCAGAGCAGAGCAGAGCAGACGAGACGAGATGAGACGAGAGAAGCTGTTAATGGGTTAATGGAGCGCAAATAACGAAGGCTGTGGTTAGGCCACAAAGCAAACAAAAAACACAAAAGTGAGACAGAGAGAGAGACAGAGAGATGGTTATGTAAGAGCAGGAGACAGAGACAGAGACAGTGAAAGATAGATAGAGAGAGAGAGAGATAGAGACAGAGTGGGAGTATAGAGAATATGTAAAATGCTTTGTTCGCTTGGCACGACAAAATTTTGGTTACCTTCGCCCACATCATAGCCGGGCCGATTGGGCGAGAAGAAGAGATGGGTGCGATAGTGTATCTCCTCCGGCTGCTGCACCATACCCATGTCCCTGGAACGCTTTGTGCGACTCGCCTTCGATTGAAGTTTGCCGCCGCCGCCGCCCGATTTGCTGGCGCCCTCGCGAAAATTCTTGCGAAACATTAAATTCATATTGTTGCAGTTGTTGTTGTTGTTGTTGTTGTTGCAATGATGTTTATGAATGTCCTGTGTGATTGAGTGGTGCTATTGACTGTGGTATTGGTTGGTTGGTTGGTTGGTTGGTTGGTGGTGGTGGTTGCTTCTCCGCTTGATTGAGTTGTGTTTTTATTGTTGTCGCCTACGATTGAGCAGTGAATTCAAATTGTAGGGCATTCATGTGTGTAGTTCTCGTTGTGTGTGTGTGTGTGTGTGTGGCTGTGTGTGTATATGTTTGTCTGTGTGTGTTTTATTTGTTTTACTTGCATTTTTTATTTACTTAGCTATTGAGGTAAGAATTAATTTGCATTTGCTTTGCCTGCTTTTTCCTTTATTTTCTTTAGGTTCAGTTTCAGTTTGAGGCAATTTCATTTATTTGCTTTTGACCCCAAGTTGGGGCTTGGGGCTGATAATGAAGTGTTGCCATTGGCATTGCCAAAAGTTTTTCATTTGTCGTCGCAACAGGTAGAAAACAACTTTTCACCGGTCTTAAGTACAATTTTGTGTCAAATTCTTTTGCTGCGCAATTTTCTCGTAAGTGATTTTCTTTTTTCTCATTTCGTTCTATTTATAGCAGACTGTTTATACTCATAGCATTTTGGGTTGCTATTCGACTTTTACTTATTTAAATTGGAAGCAAAAGCCAAAATTTAAATTTACAGCAAAAATTCAAATGCAGACATAAAAGCAACTTTTCATTATTTTATATTTGTTTAACTTACAGCTGATTTTAATTGTAATAAATATAGTAAAGAATTTTCAAACATAATTAAAAGCTGCAGCTTGGTTTTTATTATGTTCTACAAGAAGTTCTACAGTGTTTAGGTGCCATTTATTTTTACAGTGCATTTCTAATATGTTTGGAGAGTATTTTGTGCTTTTTATTTATTTGGTTTTATTTGATGTTTTCTTTAGTTTATGTACAAAAAGTGTTCTCAACAAAAGCCTGGAGAAAAACTCATAAATTTGTTGTTCTACTTTCATTTTATGCTTAGCAACTTGCAGTTTTTCTTTTAGCTTCAACTCAACAACAAAAGTCAATCAAAAAGTTAAGAGTGCTTAAGCATATGTGTGTGTGTGATATTGTGTGTGTGTGTGTGTAATGTGGTTGTTTTTCTTTTTTTTTAGTGGCAACCATTGCGGAAATTCGCGATTTCCGCTGCTTAGCAGTTGAAAATTACTCAACACGCGCCCTTCGGAAACGCACAACATGAGCCTCAAGTTTCCCTTCTGTGTAAGTAGTTAATTTCTTGACTAAGAAATACCCACTAGCTGAAGTGCAAGCTGGGGTGTATACGTTGATAGTATAAGTATATAAAAGGTGCGTAAAGTTTCTGAACAGCGACACTTGTTGTATATGTTTTATGTAGATGAAATCTAAAGTCAGGAGTGTTTCCATATTTTATAACTAATATTCATAAGTTTCTGCTAGTTTTTGAGGTGTACAGGGTATCTCAAAGTCGACTAATTTATATATTTTCTTTTATTTTTATGTAGTCACGCAAACTGCAAAAACGGCAAATCAAACTGTAAAGAGCCAGCAGTTAGCAAGTGCCCCGAAAAGGGTTCTCCACGCTCTCTGTATGAGTGTGTGTGAGAAAGAGAGCGCATCGAAGAGAGAGTGAGAAAATAGAGAGATTTGTATGCCTGTGTGTGAATTTAATTAGTTCAAGACATGGCGCAATTAGTTTTACTGACGCTCATTGATTGCAGCTGGGCGATAAATTTGCGCAGCATCGTTGAAATCGAAATCGAAATCGCAGCAGCCAAAAATGGCCCAAATTGAAAAGTTCTTGAAAACTCATTTATAACATAACTCACAGGCTGCCTCCTCTCTCTGTGTGTGTGTGGGTGTGAGTGTGTGTGTGTGACTTTGTGTGTGTGTGAGTGTGTTTGGGTATTAAAAGTGCCCCATCAAGTGGATTAAGTTTAAGTATATAAGAAAATAAATATTAACGTTTTCATGGGTTGGTAAAAAGTTACAAAATGAATGGAATTAACCGAAAGTTTTAGGCAAACTTTGAAAATAATGCAAAAGATTTAATAAACATTTTGAACACATTATGAAAATGTGCTTAGGAAAGTTATGAAAGTCAAACAGATTAACGGAAACCATTTGAGCAACGTTTCATTTATATATTCTTAAGGTGGCAAATAATTGAGCTAGATAGTGATATAAAATCTGTAAGAATGCTCTAGTTGAGGGAGAGTAAGGATATATCTTTAAAATTGTGTCCTTTATTGATCTCCTTAATAGATTTGGGGAAAGGAAAAAGCAAACAATAAAATACTCGGACAAAACTTTATTATAAGCTTCGTTACTATTTATAATGGTTTCAGAGCAAAAAAAGAAAATGATTTCAGATCCGCTTGGGAATTGCAAGAATAAATAATTAAAAGCTTGACTTAATTTCTTTTGTGTCTTCTTTGATGCCTAATCTCGCTTAAGCCCTTAAGCAGAGCACTTAATATGTTTTCGCAACACAATTAAGCCAATTTCATAGAACCCATCACCATGGGGAACTAGTTATAGACATCTGGTGCTTATAAATTGCGTATGAGTGATATTTCCCAGATTGCACTTGATCCAATCGTCAGCAAAATGCTGCCTGTCAGCACAGCACTCAATACTTCTATACACACACAGACTCACACACCCACACATAGGCAAAGAAAGACCCCTCCTCGCCAACCCCTAACGATGTAATAAGCAATGGGGTCGTAAAGTTTTAACAGCATTCCATTTTCAAGTGCCTGCCACATTGGACATTGAATGTTGGCTATAATTAATCGTTTTTTACGACACAAGTTACAGCAATAATGTCCATCGTTAAGTCGCGCAAAGCAATCTAAACAAACAACAATGAAACAATCATTCCAAATCGGATAGAATACTCACGAGAACGAGAGATATTAAACATACAAATTAAATTTCGCTCATTTCAATTCGTGCCAGTGCCAAAAATAAACACCCAAATAATATTCATATATATATGTATATATAGATATATTTTTAACTGATACATATAGAATTATTTGTAGATCTCGTAAGCTAGCTGGTCAAGACTGGAAAGTCGACTAGAAGTTACCCTGTACCCGCTTGACTATTTTTTATAGTTCAATACTAAATAATACATAAAAAGTCGAGGAAAGGGGACTCTACAAAGTGGAACTCTGCAGCTACTAAGTAAGTGTCATTTGCTCAATCAAATTGTCTTCTCTTAATTAATAGTGATTTGAAATACTAAAAATTAAAAATAGTCGACTAAAAGATACTTTGTAAAGTTAGTTATGATCTGTCGGTATTGAGTAAATGTTTCAAATGTTTGAGTATAAATTCGAGAAAAGCTAGTTGGTAGATACCCTGTGAAGGTAATAATATAATCCCTTTATGTAATATTAATTAATCCTAATGATAATAACTAATAGTTAAATAATATGAAATACTCAAAATAAATGCTCAATTGACTGAAGATTTTGATTGAAGATTTTATTGTCTTCTGCGCTCGACACAAAAATATGATTTTTATATATAATTTATAAATCTGTATATAAAAAAAGTAAGTTTTCCTTAACTCAACAACATACCTCTTAAGCTATATCTGAGCACAGGGTATGCATAAAAAGAGAGCACATCAAAAGTAAATTTGAATATTGTCGAGGGTTGGATTCAAGTTGTACTCGTACATGACCTAGGCTGAGGCAGACGGCCCTTGACCTTGTGGGCGTGTGTACTATCAACCATTACAAGTGTGCAGAGCTGTGTATGTGTGTGTGTGTGTGTTGTATTTATAGGTGTATATATGTATGCGTGTGTGGGTGGGTGTATGCACGCGTGTTAGTTTTGTTGAATGATTCGGCAGGTTGGAATTATATTTATTTGACACAAATTTGTTGTAGCGCGTGTGTGCGTGTGTGTGTGCGTGTGTTAGTTTTATTTGTCGCATTTCACTTAAAGCATTTTTGTTGTAATTGTTTTGACATGTGATTTGCAAATATTTATATCAAATAGGATATGGATGTGGATATAGCTAGATACTTGTACATACATATAGATGCATATGCTCAGCTCGAGGCTTAAGCCAATTAACTGAAATAATTCAATTGTTGACGTTTAATTGCGAGATTTTTAATTTAAAGTTCAAATAGAGCGCAATCAATTATTTTTAATTGGATGAAATATATATTGTGCTTCATTTAATTATAGCACGTGTATGCCTGCACATATATATATATAAATTATATATTATTATATATGTATATTAGAGCAAAGTGTTGTTTAAAATATAATTATTTGCACAGAATATTTTTAGTTTTTATTTTCAATATTTTTGCATATATTTTATACAAATATTTATGATTAACATTTATAATTATAGCAAAAATTTAAATTTAATATTAATTATATTATTTCAACTTGCATATAATTTATATATACACTTTTTTCACTCTTTCCATATACACTCCGACGTATACTTAATTTTTGGGCACTTTCAACACAGTTTATATGAGCAAAAAAAGTTTTAGGGTTTCATTATTTTATCCATTTTGTTCCTTCTTCTTTGCTTATCCTGCGAAAGGACATACAAGAACACGGACCTTAATGCGAATTTCGATGCCTTCCGGGTTGGCCACGTAATATTTGTGTGCTCCTTTATAGCTAGCACAGCAATTAATGGGAAACGCGAAGCGAGAAAAGTTGAGCATTTTACTTTGACACAGAGGAAATCAATAGAAATGCCATCGAAAAAAACGTAGAAAAATGGAGCAGAACAATTTTCATTAGATATTCTCAAAACTGAAAAGAAAGACACCTTTGGACGTCGTAAGTATTTCACACCACAAACTGACACACACACATTGAGTTTTCACACGCCACATTTGTTGTCACATTGATAGAGGCCATGCCCCCTCTCTAAATATACATAATTTATGTTTATATACGAATTGGACTTTTCTTTCTATCATATTTTATCTTTTATTTTTATTTTTATTTTTTGCTTACAAACTCGTCAAATGAATTTGAATAAATACGTTAACGAATACGATTCGACTTCGTTGCGTTGCGGTAAAAATTCAACTGACACTTGGCCAAGCTTTTCGCAACACTTTTGGGTCTCTTTTTGGATCTCTTTTTGGTTGCTCTTGTCAAATATATATGACGACATCAAATTATATATATATATATGTATATATATATAAGAGTATTATAAACGTGCACTTAGCAAAAATGAAAAATGAAGAAAGTAAAAGCTTTCCTTGTCACTTGTTGCGCATACGCCGTGTGTGCCACGCACACTCGCACACACACGTACACACTCGCACCCACACACACACTGGCACTTGAATATTTGTTGTCACTGATTAAATATTTATGATACATTTTTTTTAGTTTATGGATTTTTTATTCCGACGCCGTCAAAAGTAGCGCACATCGCAACAAATTAACGTCGAATGAATTGAAATACTGTAGGGCCAGTGAAATACATATGTATATATATGTATATCTATATATATATGTATGTATATATAAATACAGCTAGATTGAAGCTCAGGACATGCCCACAGCAACAACAAAAATAAATACCGAGAAACAACAAAACGTAAAGAAACAAGTGTAAATGCTGCGTGGCAAAAGGTGCGACCTCAAAATACTCAGCGAGATTTCAATATCTAATTTGAGATCAAGCGTAGAGATTGAGTTCAAAATTTCTTACTATATAGAGTTCTGAAAAAGCTTTCCTTTAAATTGTTCTTTTTGTGATCTGGTTTTAAGGTTGATTTCGAAAAGGAATTATTCCCTTTGCAGAGTTAAAACTCCATTCAAAAAACTATTTTTGCGTATTTGAAAGTTAAACAGTTTCCAACAAATTTAAATTCTTTTTATTTAATTCATTATTCTTATGAAATATTCCCCATATACATAGGCAAAAGAACCCAACAAATCGAGAAATAAGCTGAAGGAACTTTGATTACTTTACTTTGATTTAAATTAACTATATAGCCGAGCATACCCCATTTAAAGCCATCTCAAGTACAGGTATTTCAGGCAAAGAGCACTTTTGTTTTTGTTTATTCAATGTTGTTGTTGTTGTTGTTATTGTTGTTGTTGTTATTATTGTTGTTGTTGTTATTTATTTTGCTGTTTTTATCCCTGCGTGCTTTTGCTAGCATTTTATTGATTATGTTCTAAAGCCTGCCTCTGTTCCTCCCATCCTGACAGACGGCCAACTGACAATTCCCATAGCTCCCGGCCCTAACTAACCGACAACTTGAATTGGCGAGAGAGAGAGGGGGGGGGGGAAGCTAGGAACTAGCGCGGAAGTCATTCGCCTTTTGCCTAGGTTTTAATCTACTTCTGTTGCTTAATTTTGGGTATTGTTCTTGTTTTGCGGTTTCTGACTAATTTGCAGCCATAAAACCACTGAACTTCGTTTTTGGCCATTTTCGTAGCTAATTTGGCCACGTGCCGCCACTGTGTGGCAAGTTAAAACAGCAACTGGGACAACAGCTCCCCCCCAAAAACAATAATGACAATTACAAATGTCTGCCGTCTGGCACGGAAATCAGCTGCACACAAAACGGATGAGCACCCATTAAATTTGTGAAAGCCTGGAAGCGGCAATGATGTATATGTCGGGAGTGCTCGACTGGTTGACAGTTGTCTTCTGGCCAGATTTATCACTAGTGGCTAATTGAAAGCTGAAACATTTACAAATTGTCATAATAGGTTATAATGAAGTTGTGCAATGAAAGCATCTGCGACTTCATAAAGTATATATATTACTGATCGATATTACTCTGCATGTTTGTATGAGGAAGACAATCTCAGAGACCATGGGAGATGGATTATTGCAAATTTCGACTATATGCTTCGTATATAGCACAGATCAATATTGTTTCATTTTATCAACAACTGCCACAGCTTCGTGAGTATTACGTACGTTATGTAGAGATACAGATTATATATTGATATAGATGTAAAAATGGGTTCTGCTCATCAACTCCTCAAGTTCCTCTCGACAAAACTTTTCCAACTTTCTATTTTCTTTCTAGTATCTAAATCTCATGGTTAAATATTGACCTACAAATAACTTTATTGAGACTCCACAGTTTGGTGGCATTTAAGATGTTTTAAGCCCCTTCTGCTGGTTGCAGAGATTCGTCTATTTTAATTCCTGCTAAGCCAATCCAATTTCCCGATAGATTAAAATTGCAAACGTTTGCTGCAAAATAAATGGAATATTTTTCCTTTGGTTGTTTATATTGAATTATTTGTATCATTTGAGGCTGCAGGAAAAGTCTGCAGTTTTATCCAACCGGCTGGCTTATTTATAATGCAATTCCAGCTTTTGTCTAGTTTGCTTAAGCCTTGCAACATTGCTGGTGTGCTCAAGCATTTAAATGCAGCAGCGGCACAACACGTGATTTACATGTGTCTAAGCCCCAGCTGAGAAACTGTGCAGCCTGTGCGCGGCAGCACCTAATCCTGCCGCACACGTTGCAAGCCAGGATGTGTGTGTGTATGGCTTGCAGCATTGGGTTGGAGACGGAAGCTTTAGAGGCTAAAGTTGAAGCTAAATCAATGTTGCCCCGGCCAGAACACAACTACAGTTTTATTATTTCGTTTTGTGCACCATTGTTTTGTTTTGCCTTTTATTCCTTTTGTGTTTAACAACAAAAGTTGCAAAGTGGCAACAACAACAAGAACAACAACAACAGGAACTGCAACTGACGACACGCAACTCTGCAACATGCAATTGTTTGCCTGAGAGCCACAGAGTCAAGACAGTCGACAACAGACAATAGAAATGCGAAATATGACTTCTGAAATACACTTTGAAGAAATATCAATTTGAGTTTCTTTTAGTAAAAATTATTTGTTAATTTTATTATATTTTCAATTCGAAAACAATCTAAAAATTTGTAAATATTTAATATTTAAATATATAATTTGTAATTTGCAGGAGACGTCTCCGATGCCACAAAGTATATATATTTTGCATCAGCATCTATAGCCAAGTCGCTGTTTCTGGGTAAGCTAGATAGTTGTAGTAGTATGTCTAAAATGACCAGATCGGTGCACTATAACGATTTTCTAAAACAAGATGAAATTTTCAAAAACCAGGGCTACTTACAAATATCATATTAATAATACAATGAAAGCATTTCTCCCCAGATTGTAAAGTTTATATATCAGCAAACTCAGCTCCAGCTATCTAATCTTGGGCGTGCCACAGATAACCTTTCTTTGTTGCCATATTTGTATAATCAGACGTTGCTATAAGATATTCCACATTTCATAAATTACCATAAAATAATTGAATAAATATATTAATCGTATGCCCAAGCCACAGACAAGGCAAATGCTGAAATTCATTGCGGCCAACTTGATGTTTAAGCAGACACAACTACTTAGCCAGTAACTAAGCAACCAGAAAGCTGAAGCGATATTCCTAACCATAAACAATTTGGAAAAGTGGCGACTGCCAACTGTCGCTGACTGCCACTGAAAGTGGCAGTGGCAGTGGCAGTGGCTTTTGGCCATGGCTAGAAGGTATGCAATGATCTAAATGAAATGCTTGGGCTCATAAATTTTAAATGAATTAGTTTTTATGGGCCGGGGGGCCTAAAGTGTCGCATGGTCGTGTGCTTAACATAACTTTGCCTCTTACACTCTTAGCCATTATGAGCTGCTTAACGTGTGCATAAATTTGTATACCAAAAGGGGGTGGGCGGTGGCAGGAGTGTGGTGTACTGGTTATGGGATAATCATAACTTTTAGTTTAGTGCTTGGCACACGATGTGCTTGAATTTTGTATAAGTTGAACTTGTCGTTTGACATTGCTAGTTATTATTAACAGTAGCTGAGCACTTTGCCAAGTTAAGAGCCCCCCCCTTTCCTACTTATAAGCCATGCCCCTGTGCTTGTCAGGCAGCTGTCGAAAGTGTGGCGATAAAGTTAAGCGCCCATTTGATTGACTTACGATTCTCACAACTGTTCCATATATAGATAGATAGTAGCAATGCTAAAGTTCCGCATGTGGTTAGTTCATCTACAGTTCTACAATCGGTCGGCTGACTTATGAAAGGGGGTGAAAACCCCTTATCGATTCTGTTATTCCAATCAGCAAAGTCTGACAACTTTTCAATGTCTTAAAACTCAAATATATATTGAAAAACTTTTCCTTACTACTTACCCAAATTATATACATAAAAAATATATATGCGAAAAAAACCACATACAACAAATTTTCCAATTTAACGACCGCAACGCGAAATAACAAACTAAAATGAATGCGAGTTGAATAACTGGGAGTGGGTCGACTCGCGTATACCCTGTGTTTTTTTTGGGAGTATCTGGGAGTTAACAGAGAAATGATTTGTCATCAAGTATATATATATCCTCTATAAACTTGGCCAAGCTTCATTGTGGCCAACACACACTTTATTATACCATTATTCCAAGATTTAATGGATTAGTCCCTTGGCTAAAATAAATGCATTATCCATTAAAGTGCAGACATCTATTTCCGATCTTATAGCTCACTCTGGAAAACCTTCTTCTGCATATTGCATACTTCCTTCCACTTGCTTCAGCTACCCCTTTTTGGTGCACACACTTCATGGCCGCAGGGCAATTCAAATAAGGAAGCAGGAAAAACGAGTGTTGAAACTGGATGTAAATCTGTTTGTGTCCATTTTTTGTTGGTTTTGTTTTTGAAGCTTGTTTTTCTTTTTGGCAGTTTATTGCTTTGCCACGCCCACCAACGAAAACACACCAAAAGCCACTCCCCCTCTGCCAACCGCCCACAGACACAACATAAATTACAACGTCATTCATTTCCTTCATAAAATTGAAAAATGTTGTGCAAATTACGCGTAACACCAAAAAAACAAAAAAAGAAAAAAAAATATCAACGAGAAAAGCGAAAACGCAATGAAAATTTCGCGGCCGGAAAACTACATGAACATTATATATACGATTTAATTTTTTTTATGGCTGTTGTGGAAATGTTTATAGCCGCACCACTGATAACAGCCAGCATCTGCATTTACTGCAGCCTCCATTCGTGTGTTTCCCCGGTTTCTGTGGCATGCCCCCCCCCCCCCCATCCCATTAAAATGCATGGGAAAACTCTGTTTGGTTTTCAAATTATGCAAGTTTAAGAACGTTTATTGTAATATGCTAGTTTTTTGCAGTAAACACAAAGATGGATGGAAACTTTCCAAGCGCATAACTTTGTCAAAAATGAATCGTTTTTCAAAAACCAGTTCGATTTAATCATTATTTGACTTCCAGATTAATACTACATTCAAATTTGAAAATGTTGAAATTCTCATTAAAATAATACTACCAAAAAATAGTGCAACTGGTTCAAAACTTGCCTCAAGTTTAATATTAAGTATCATTTAAGCAACAGCATTTTCGCTTGCAACCCTCATCATCTTTGCTGCTTCTAATAAATTGTTGCACATTTGATAAACTTAAATAGTCATATAAAATCTTTAACTAACTTTAAGCATAACTGTAATTTATGGCAGTTGTCGCATTATTTGCTGTGATAAGCATTGTTGTCTATGAAAATGCTGAAAGATCACAAATTGGCAATCATTGTTAACACATTTCAGATTGCAAATTTGCATAACTGTTACGCACAACCAGTGCTCAACATATGCAATTACCATACACACACACACACACACACCTACACGCATACAAATGCAAACATAAGCTGTCGTAAAAAGCATTTTGGGGGCAAGCAAATGTGCTGATATCTAAATAATTTGTCGTCTGCTGACCGAAAGCTTTCATAAATGGCCAAGCCCCTCCCAGTGTGTGTGTGTAAATGGGTGTGCGTGTGTGTGATTGTTTGTGTTTTTGGCCCTAAGGTCAGCCAGCAGCAAACGCCCAAACAATGATTTCCCACACACACACACAAACGCAGCCAAAAATCGGCAACAAACAATTCCAAAATGTGGCCAAAATGCAGATGGATAAATTTAAGCCTTATTGTTGTGTGTGTTTGTGAGTGTGTTTGTGTGTGTGTGTGCATTCTTAGGGGTCGAACTGTGCATAAATCTTAAATTTCATTTAAATCTAAAGATTATTTTCATTATTCGCAATAATTTCGATTTACGATTGCACATTAATCATAGAAACAAAGAAACCCTTTTTTCCTTAATCGACAAACCCAAAACTTTGATACATCTTTTATTAATTCGATAATCCATCTTAGCCAATATATGAAAACAAGTTAAAATTAGCTAGTTGAAAGAACTTGACTGGGAGATACCCTGTACTCAAGTCTTTAATTGTGTGTATAGGAAAAATGCTTGCAAATTCGATTTTCGGACAGTTGATATTGATGAAATTGCTACTGATGATCAATATTATGTGAAGTAATCGATATATATATATCGATATGTATCGATATTCGAAAAATAGAGACAGTTAACAGTAAAATTAAAGAGATGCTTCCTTCCTTCAGTTACATACACTTCCACAACTTAATTTTACCCTTTTTCTCTTCCTATATTAACTTGCCAACAGATCAAGCTGGTTAGCTTCGCTCATTCATCAAAGTCTATTACAATAGTTTTTTTCCCAGTGTATATGCACATTGAGTCGCTGTCTCACTCACCCATGTAGTCACATTGCAGCGGCACCATTGGCTCCTCGTGCAGCTGATGGAGCCAGTGCATCAATTGGGCCAACTTGCAGCGCTTCTTGTCCGTCCGCTCACAGTCTAGGACACTTGACTCGAACTCGAAGCCAACATCCCATTTGGCCAATTCGATGGCCGTTTGTATGGCATTGCGATACATTTTGCTCAAGTGACTTTAACTGGCAGACGTTTGAGTTTGAACTGGGTCTTCGCTCTGCTCGCTGGCATTAAAGATACGTTTTTGTTCGTCTTTTTGGTTTTTGGCTGACTTTTGTGATAAAGTTTGCCTCGTGCGTCTGTCGTAAATTTGCTGCTTGAAATCAGCGTATTGTTAGATAAGCCGCCCCCACATCAAATGCTTCCCATGTCAATCAAAATTGGCATTTTGGTTCTCTTTCTGCACGACAGCTTTTCAATTACTCATCAATGTAGGCGGAAGCAACAAAAAAAAAAACCACCCTCAAAAGTTGAGCCAAAAAGGAATTACAGCATTGATAAAAAATAAAAATAAAAAATAAAAGTCGCCTGCTAATTTTGGTAGTCATCATTCATTATGCGCCCATTGAAAATTTTAACAGCAATAAATCAGCCCAATAATTCATGCACAGCCCTCAAATTGAAAAGCATACAAAATATATATATACGAAATTTATATATAGGCTTTATTACATGTATATTTATGTACATATTTTCAGCATTCATCATGCTGAATTGCAATTCTCATATATTAATGCATATTTTCAGGCGCTGTCATTGACAGTTTTTATCTGAACTGTGATATAGTTGCAATACCCTGTACTTACACAAGTGTGTTAAGAGGGTATTCTGCAGAGACTGCATTGAAGCAGCAACTTGACTAAATTCGAAATGCATCATTTTTTAAGATTATAGTATCTATGGGAACTATATAATACAAAATATATATGCTATACAAAATCCCAATTCTGATTTACCTTTACATTTCAGAACTAGAATCGAAATATGCTTCGATTCCATTTGATATACTATTCTACATCTGTAAAAGCTACGATTTATATACTTGAAACTAATTTGGATAAATTTTATGTTCGTCAGATTTTTAAGAACACGATCTGAAATCATTCGTAACTAGAAAAGTGTGGATTATTCAGTTATGTTGGGAAAATTAGGGAAGTTCTTTTCGATCATCATTACAAGTATTAGTTTATATATTTTATTTACATATAATTTATTTATGGCTAATATTCTGGTGCTGCTGCTAATTATGTTCGTTATTTATGCGCCAGTTGCGAAATTGTTTTGCATTTGACCATAAATATGCTTGTGGTCAATGGGAAATGGCTGGCAATTATGGCCAAATATAATTTGACATTGGCCAAACTAGTGGTCTGCAAATAATTTGGCACAAATAATTTCGCACTCGATTTGCTCTTCCGTTCTGTCAATTTAGTGGAAAACTGAGCAAAACTGATGCAAGTGGAAATTAGAGAATTGATTTTCCTGTAAGTGAATTTGGTAGTTGGACTCGCATAAGTTTCCAGCTGACAAACTATAATCGGTTTAGTACAAATCATTGACTATTCAAATAAGGCAAACAATATTCAAACAAGACATTGTGTCTGGCAGCTATCTTGTATCGAATCTTGTAATTAACTATCATGTAATTAATTATCATGTAATTAATTATATTGAAAGCCTGTTGACAGTCCAGTGAAACGTAATCTGGCCCAAACACACAACACACACATCGCAAGTTCAAAGGCCAACTGCTCTATATTTGTCAATGGCTTTGTAGACTTTATCAACATGATAGGAAAAGAATATGACTTGTCAGGGCAGATAAAGTCAGTTAAAGTTATCAGTTATAGCTATAAAGTTATAAATATTATCAATTTGACATGGTCTACAAAATTATAAGCACAAAAGTCTATACTTTAATAGGCCATCATCAAGTTGGCTTAACCAAACTTATAGAGCCAAAAGAGTTTGCAATTTCAACATTTTTGTTATTTTTTTATAATTGTTATAATTATTATAACTTTTATTTATTTATTTATTTAATTTAGTTTTTGTTTGTTTATTTTTGCCATCGCTACAAGTTTATTTCGCAAGAGGCTTATGACTACAGGCTTAGACTACATAAAAAATCCATTTCAGTTTGCAACTGCAACATGCAGCTTGATGTCGGAAAATAGAAAATATTTAATTAAAAGTGAATTATTTAAAAACGACAACTGCCACTTGCCACGCCAAGTACGTGTCTGACACAAGGGAGGTGCTGCGACAGAGGGGTGCAAGCAGTGGCAGGGATGGGGGTGTGTGGCAGGGGTAGGTGCTACAGAAGACTCCTTTTACTCCTTCGTCGTCGTCGTCGTCGTCAACATCTTTGGCATTTATTTTATTTGGACATTTCTTCAATTTCGTCGCTGCCCCGCCCGCTGCGAGTAGTAAAAAAATAATGCCGCGGACTGCGGATAAGCATAAAAAGCGGCTCAGTGGGCGTGGCACAGTGGCAAGTGCAAGCCCATAAATTTTACGTATGTGCACAACAATCCACCCACTGCCCGTTACCGCTCCCCCCCTCGCCTGCATCAACTACATAAATAGAGCTCTTCTCCAGCAAAAAGCAAAGAAAAAAAGGGGTTTTTACGAGCATTTTTTTTATTTGAATTGTAACTGTTGGGTGTGTGGGGTGTGTGTGCATGCCAAGGTAAGAAGGGGGAGAAGGGAAGGGGCAGGAGCTTCCTTGCCGTACACCGTAAACAATGACATTAGTGAAATGCTTCGCATATGCATTAAATATTTTTATTGTTCATGGCCCATATGAAAAGTAATTTCTGCTTTGGCATATTTTCAACATTTTAATGGCGTTTTGCGCATTTCGCATAAATAAATCAGAGCAACAAATTGGGGGGAGGGGATGGGTTGGCGGGCATCCACTCAACAAGTTAGCCAAAGGAGAAAAGTATCAGCGAATGCTGGCAGTGAAAGTGGCAAACGTGAAAATGTCAATTGAGCAATAATAAATAAAATAATAAATTTAGTTCGTAATTAAAATATAGTAATTAAAGAAATGCATATTCTAATAGTTGGGAATATAAACTAGCGAGCAGCCTGTATACAACAGTTGCTGCGATTCCCAGGCTTGTTATGGATAAAGCGACATATATCGAGGGTTTTTAAGTATCAAGGATTTTTGTCCTCTTGCTGTGAAGTTTGTAAGGCATTGAAGGAAACATCTCCGAATCTATAAGGTATATATATTCCTTATCTGCATCACTAGTCGAGTTAATAGACTATATTATATACATATCTCTCTCTGTCTGCTGATCTATATGATTCTATCTAGTTTTGATCTTGTAGCTTTAGGCAGTAAATTTGGCGGAGAGCATATGAGCTATCAATTTATAAGTAAGTTCCCGCAAGTGCATGCAATCTTCGGCTTGCCTAGGATAGCTCTTCTATCTTGTTTCACAATAGTATTTAAACCTCATTCCAAGACATAACAGACTGTCATTAATTTACCAAAATTAAACTGATTGTGGGTAGTTTGCTCACTCACTGTTAAATGCTGCATGTACAATTTATGCACACATCTCTCCATTAGTTTATTATTCCCAGCTTTCATCCGAGTAAATTTCTTCGCATATTATTCATACCCGACTGACTCTCAAACTGTTTTATTGCTCGTCTGTTCCCCCAAAACAAAAACAAACACAAATACACACGCACACGCACACACACACACACACACGCACACACACACTCCCAGAGATGTTTACACTATCTCTGGAGAGCATTTGATTTCACAATTCTGTGTGTTGCATTCGTAAGCGTTTTGTTGACAGCTCTGCTTTAATGCCATTTTTTCTTTAAATTAAAAGAGAAAAAGAAAAAGAGAAACAATAACAATGAAAATATGATTTATAGTTCTTTATATTGGAATATAAAAATAAAGCACGATAACAATAGGCAAATTTGATAAAAAGATTAAAGCGCATTCAGCAAAAGATTGATTAAGGCAAAAATGAGAGAAGGACAAAAGGCAAATCAGCTTTTTCTGTACAAGGTCTGAAAATTAATATGTGTCATGTATAAAAGGCACTTTAATAAACAGCCTTTTCAGCTGCTGTCAGTCGTAAGACTTAAACAGATTTATCCGACTCAAAAGGAAGCCACAGGACATGACAAAGATGCAACAAAGATTAGACGAGCGACCTAAAGTCAAAGTCAGCAGAAACACTGATGCAGCAGTAAATTTTTGGCTGACTTTTGTTCGGGCTGACAACTCCATTTTTAAGACAGACCCCCCAAATCTGTGGCATGAACATGGATCAAATCAATTGCTTGACCCTCAAGTAATCCAAGGCCAAGTGCAGGAGCCAAGCCAACCAAATTTATCAAATAATGCGCAGTCGAGCGAAACAAACTTACCACAGCTGCCAGTAACAAGAGAAGAATAAAAAAAGAATATAATAGTGGAAAAAAAAACACCTGCAGCTTCCCAATTGGCATGTCCGCACGGCCATAAATCGTGATAAATGAAGTGCGCTGCCAATGTTGCCAGCCTACTTATCAATGTTCGTCGAAACAACAAACCGAGTGTGGCGGGGGGAGAGGGGAGTGACCAGGGTGGGGAATGAAAAATCACCCGCACTATAACTTACAACATTTGGCAGGCGGCCAGCAGAGGTTAGCAGATATACCCCACAAAGAAGAAAGAAAAAACCAGACACACAATTGGTGACTGTTGCTATTTGAGTTTAACTCTTGTGTCTGTTTGCTTGGCCTGCATAGTGGCCGCTATGAAAACAGAACTGAAATTGTTTAATTAAGGTGCTGCAAGCAAATTAACTGACTCATAATTAAATCAAACAGAGTCTATTTAATTCTGTTTAAACATCTCTCGTCGTTTTCGCTTTTGTTTGCCGGAAGTTGATTGCTATATTAACATGCTGCAGTTAATGCATTTCAAAGATGAGTGCTATGAAACCTCTTGAAATAAACTTAACAGACTAACACAACAACTTAACATAATGTTAAGAGCTGCAAGAATGAAGATCATGTTAAAGGCGTATGACTCTGACAAGTGGGCAAACTAACGATTATGAAAGCTAAAATAAAAATGGAAGGTAAATGGTATTTCTGCTCTATAGTTTACAGACAGCAGCTTAAGCATTATAGGTATAGACGCATTTAAATCCCTAAAACTGAAGTTAACATAAGCTTAACATGAAAAGAACTCCTATTTAAAGCAATTTTTCAAACTGTTAAGAAATTCGCATTTCGTTTTAAAAATCGATTTGTAATATTCTTGGAGCTATATCTTAAGCATCCTAGAAAAACAATCAGTGGCACTCTGCTAAAGGGATATGCACACATGTACACATACACACACACATACTCAGACACTTAGACTAGAAGCACATCCTTGATTGCAGTTTGTTTTGCTGTTAGCTGTTGGCTGTTTGACAAATGCGGCGTATACGCAATTTGAGTTTCAGTTCGTTTTGCATGCATATGCAACATCATCAAATGCTGCATAAATTATACGCTGTGTTGCATGTGCCACGTTGCATATTGCACGCTATATTGACTTTTCCTCCTCTATCTTTCATGTTTTTTTTTTTTTTTTTGTTTCCTGTGCTGCATAAATATAAATTAAACAGCTGTGCTTTGTGGGTCGTCTGCATCATTTGCACCATCGATCAGTGGGTCAAAATAGTGACTACAAGTGTTAAGTAGCATATTGTGGGTCACTACACAGTTTCCACTTGCAACAGGGCTGCTTTGCTTGCTCGTGCCACCACGCGACACCATAAATTTTAAATAATGTTGCATTTTGCCCGTCGGCGCTTTTCGCCACTCTCTTATATTATCTCTCCCTCAAACAAAACAGGCTGGGGGAGGGGGCGAAGGGACGAATTGTGTGTTGCAGACACACAAAACATGGCTAATTATGAATGATGAGGATTTTTGAGCATTAACGTCACTTTTGTTAGCACTGTGCCTTAAATTAAAAATAAATTGTGGCCGACAATTATCAAAATGCTACCGCTCAAAGGCATTAACAGAAAATAATGATGAAATATGACAGCTTAACAGAAGAGGGAAATAATTTAAGCTCTTTTGATCGCAGCTGCTCAACAAATTCCCTTTCCTTGCTAATAAAATGCACCGATTAGCAAATTTCCTAAAACGTAACAAGGGACATTTGCACTGATCGCAATAAAAAAAAAAAACAGTGTTCTCCCTCTCTCTCTGTTACACTTTCACTGTGCCCGTTTCGCCCTTGCCTATCTTTCTTCTCTCTTTTGCTTAGACATTGAATTGATTTGCCGTTTGCGTTTCGCATTTCGCATTGACAATGAAATTGCCATCAAAGTCACGTGTTGGCAGCAACGTCAACAACAACAATCGGCAGCTGCGAAATTCGCATGCAAATTGCCACTTGAGAAGAGCAGACGGAAGACAAAATACAGATAAAGATAAAAGGCGATTGGGGAACGAGCAATAAATACAACAAAAACTCATCAAACACAACACAAATCACGAAACATGCCAAGGCAAATACAGAAATAATAAAGACAACAAAAAATATCTGTTGTTTGATTGCCAGACACAACTGCTGCAATCACAAATGGCTGCCCTTTCTGCGCTGATTTCTAGGCATAGACAACAATCAACATTGTCAAAAATTGCATGCCAAAAATTATTGTCTGTCTATGCCCCTCCTCTCCCGCCAACTCCTCTCTCTATCAAACATACCATTCTTTAACATTGAGCAGCTAATTACAGTGGCGCTTAGAAAAATATGGCTCACAGCAATTAGAATATTTATTAAATCAATTGTAATCATTTTTAAGAGAGGACAGTTTTTAATTTTAATATTAATATATTTTAATCTACCCAATAATTTTATTATTTTAATATACACAATGAAAAGAAGAAAATAATTCTCAAACCTCCTCTTCTATCAGTCACAGTTACATTTTACAGTTAACTAATTATGTATCCATTTCACTCACTCACCTTTGTTGCCATTGGGTCCATTAGCCGTTTGCAGCGAGGACATTGGTATTGCCAAGCAATTCCTTCCATTCAAGGGCAGATCGAGATCCTGTGGCGGCTCGGAGCGGGGACACGGAGTATAGGCAATTTTGCTGCCACGACCCGGCGTTGGACTGACACGTGAATGACGCCCGCCGCCGGCTAAGCGCTCGCTGGCCATGCTGCTTGGAGGGGCGGGGAGGGAAGTGCGGGAACGCCACTAAGCAAAAAATTGTACGCACATGGCAAATAAGAATTTGTGAAGCTGTCGCTTATTTTTTATAGCTGCATTTACAAAAATGCAGAAGACTTTGGGGAATTCGTTTCTATTGGCTACTGTAAGAAGAGGAAGAGGCAGCGCTTTTCGTAACTTTAACTGCACTTGACTTGCACTTGCTCACTTCCTACTTGGCACGACTTTCGCACGCTGCAACAAATAAAACAAACACCAGCAGCCACCCAATAACAACAACGGCGACGTATAATAAACCCAAGACAAGCGCGCGCGCGCAGCCAACTTGCTCCGTCAAAGTCCTGCCATCAACTGAACAGCAGCACCACCAACAGCAGCAGCAACAGCAGCCGACATCCTCTCGTCTTGCGAGCCGAACGAAATGCAAAACAAAATGCAAAAGCAGAGCACAATTGCACGCCGCTCACCTCTCGCTCTCTCTCTCTCTCTCTATCTCTCTGTGCACTGCTCCCACTGTCAAATCACAACTTCAGCTTCCTCTCTTTTCTAACAACTTCAGCTCCCCGCTCGCAGTCTCATTTTAGCATCCGTCTTGGCTACTGCAGTGCTGCATTGTTTTTGCTTTGTGTAAAAGCTCTGACCGGGCGTGCATTGTGTGTGCTTTATTCATTCACAAAAATTATACGCACAGCGTTGCCAGAAAGTCACAACTGTATGCAGTGTAGTAAAAGCTTAACGAAAGCTTATTTTGCGCTGGAGTTGAGAGCAGCCACTGTTAAATAGAACATGTTAAAATAGCAGATGGACAGCAGTGCCAAATCGCAAAAGCTCTTAAAAGTGCACGCAAAATTCACAGGACTTCCACAAACAATTTACGCTCATAGATGGCGCTCTAAGAAATGTTAGAAAACCTCTGAAAAAGTTCAAAATAAGTCCCAGATTGAAAAACTTCAAATTTTAGTTGTATATTCTGTTTTTTATTGGGTTTTCTTTGCCTGTTAAGTAGAATAGAATTGTTATTAAAATGGATTTTGTTTGTTTGTTACTGTTTTGGTGTTCCAACTGTGTTTTTTATGTTTTTTGTTATTCTCGATTTATATGATTTGATTTGATTTTGTTTACGTTGTTTTTGTGGTACAGTTATCTGATTTTTACCTTAATACTTTTGATAATGGAAATTGTTCTATTTTTACCTGCTGTTACATTTTTTTCTGTGGTATAAATAGTTGTCTAGTTTTGTTTTGTTTGGAAATTCATTAATAATTACAAAAGAAAATGTTTTTTTTTTGTTTTCGTTTTTTTTTTTAAGACTTGTCGTTTACAGCGCTTAGAAGTTACAGTTTACATAAGTTCAGTTGTTGTTGTTGTTGTTTTTTGTTTTTGGTTTAAAGGGTATATTTTTGGAACATTTTTGTCTTGCCAAAAAGTTAAGAGAAAGTTTTTGTGTTGTTTTTGTGTGTTGTTATGTTTTCAGTGTTGTGTAGTGCCGTCTAAAGAAAAAGTGTGTGTGTTGTAAAGCTTTATTTCTGTAAGTGTTGGAAGGTGTCTCGTGTCTTAGACATACTAAATATATATCATATATCATTTACTCGTTATATATATTTTTTTTTCAACATTTAGGATTTTTTTATAATCGATAAATGCTTAAAATTAACAGCTTATGCGCTGAATTTGTTTGTTTCTTTTTTTTTTGTTATATATATATATATGTATATATATTTTTCTTCTTCTTAAAATTCGATGACGTTGTTGTTAATTATTTTTCTTCTTTTTTTTGCGCTCTGTAGCTGTTTGTGAAGAAAATTCAAACAATTTTTGCTGTCCACAAAAATCTTGCAAAAAACCCAGAAATCTTTTAGAATGACACTGTGTGTGTGTGTGTGAGTGTGTGTAGCGTTGTTGTGCAACGAGCTGGCATACTGATAAATTATATGCGAATTTCGACTGTGACAAGGCAAAAACGTATCGAAAAATGTTGCATACTTTTAGGTTAGCAAATTTTAAAAACTTAATTTAATCGACACTCAAGTGAAAACTTATTCGAACTGAAACTTCATAAACTTGAACAGTTGCTGTTATTGTTATTAATATTTAAGTTAAGTAATATTATATTTTTTGTAATTATTATATATGCCTAAGCTGAGAAAATATTTTTGTAATAAATGCTATTTCAAATTCCATTCAAAGTTGATGTGAAATTGCCAAAAACTATTTGAAAAACTCTTTTACAAGTTTCATTAAAATGCAATTCGGTGTTTTTTTGTTTTTATTTTAAATTTACACATTTTTGTTTTTTTTTTGGCTTTTGGTTTTTTTGATTTTGTGCGACAACATTTGAAGTTGTCAGCATTCACATGCACTCGTTCACATTCACAAATACATTCGCATTCATTCACAATTACCAATTGCTAAAGTGAAGATTCGAAAATGGATATCGAAAAAGCCAAAAACGAAACAATTTCGGTCGTGATTCTAAACACCAAATACGAAGTGTATATATATATGGTGGAACGTGCGGAATTGAAACGTTTCGGACTTTTACGAAGCTTGGCATGGAATTTGAAACATCATCGAAACTTAACTCGCAAAAAACTAAAGTATTTTTTATACTTGAAATAATTGAAAATTAGCCAGCATCGATTTTGGTTGTTCGCATATATATTTGTCTGTTCCAATTTCCAAGTTGTAAATATTTCCTTATGCACTTAAATATATATAATTTTCCTATTTGGTTTTCAAGGCCTACAATTGCTTTTCAATTAGTTTCAATTTAGTTATTAATATGCACATTTAGAGGTTTTAAAGCACACACAACATCAATATCCGGTATTATATGATTAACATTGTTACTTCAGATATTTATATATATGTGTATATCGAGTTATCGATTATCGATTATTTGTTAGACATCCATTTAGTGCAATTTTCCTATGTACAACAATCGAAAAATACATCCAATGTCTAAAAACTTCAAATTGATTTTTAAGTTATGATTTTTTTCTCTAAGTGCATTTTATATATACGAACTTGCCTGGAAATTGTTATCATTTTTACTTTCGGTATAGGTACATTTGGTTATTATTTAGGCGTATTACATGGGTATATGGATAACATTCATATTATTTGTATGTATAGACATTAAAAATATTTTCGCTTTTTTGGTTTTGCAGCAATTTCAATTGTTTTACATTATTTTTCTTGTTTTGATACTGAAAACATTGTTATAGGTGGTTGTTTTTTTTTTCTTGTTTAGGTCGATTTTGTTATCGATATTTATCGATACAGCTAAAGTTATAGAATGCGTAGCGGAGCGATCGTCTAGGTTCAGATCCAGTTCAGGGTCGGGTTATACTTGACTTATGGAGCTCGTCAGACGTCGTTTAGGAAGAAGAAGAAATGCGATTGAATGGTGAAAAGTGGTGAGAAATGTTCGGGCCGAATCGGAAACTGTAGTGTTGTAAAAGTCTGTAAAAATAGCCAATCCCAAAAATGTTCCAAAAAGCATAGATAACAGAAAAAAATCCAATAAATGGAATAAGAAAAAGAAATTTTTTTTTTTTTGTTTCGAGGTTTTTAAAATGTTTGTGTATTTTTTTCAAGAAATTTTTGTTTGCCTGCTTTTTGGTTGTTGTTGTTGTTTATCAATCTTTTACATCATATTCATATATATATAGAGATTTAGATGTGTATTGGAGCTATACATATATATATAGGGCTATATATATGCCTGGAAATATTGTTATCTGCGGTAGCTGTGTGTGTGTGTGTTTTTTTTTCTTTTCTTTTTCTCTCAGCTGCATTTGTTTAACAAATTTTTGTTTGTGTCTTCGCTTTTGTTCAACGCATTTTTGCTTTGCAAATGAGAATATAAATATTTAACACAATTCAATTTTGTTTCTGTTTTTTTTTTCTTTGTTTTCGTCTTTTGTGATTTTTGCATTTTGCCGTTGTTTTTTCCACATTTTAGCTACAAATTTCAATGGTTTATTCAATGCCAACACTTTCCGGACAACTTCCTTTAGTTAATTTCCCTTTCTGTTAACTTTTTTCATTCAGCGATTTGCATTGGAAATTGCGCATCGAGAGAGGGTTGCCAGATCGTTCGAATTCGCCATACAAACAAACAATTCGGAGTCACAAAAGAATTTTGTGGATTACGTTTTGTTTCTTAGTTAGAAAAATTCGTGTTTTTTTTTGTTGTTTTTGTTAATTAAAGTTAAATTTTTGTTAGTTTAGAGTTTTTATTTAGAGAGACGCTTTTGCTTGTCTGATCAATATATATATATATAACTTGCATTATAGTTTAAATCTGGTTTTTAAAACTTGCACAAATTTCGCTACAAAATGTTTTTGTTTCGTTTTTTTTTTTTTTTGTTATTTGTTTGTTGTTTAAAAAAAGTTATAGAAAAGTTGATTTTGTGGTGTTGTTGTTTGGTTTTTGTTTTGTTCTCGGAACGTAGTGTTTTTTCTTTGTTATCTCTTTCGTTCCAAAGATCAAGCAAACAATAAATTAAATATATATTTATATATATAATAATTAATTTATTATATAATAAGTATAAATGTATTCCACCCGAACTTACAAACATTATCAATATAGTATTTATTATGTATATATATATGTATATATTATACTCACAGTTGATTTTTAATGCAGTGGAGAAGAAGAGTGTAACGAAAGAGTGTGTTGCAAATGTGGTGTGGTGTGTTGTGTTCTGTGTGTGGTGAGTTCTGGTGTATGTGTGTGTGTGTGGCTGTGTGGATAGTTATAGAAGACGTTCAACAAGAGCAACAATAGCTGAGACGTGGTGGGCGGGGGGAGGTAGGAAAAGAAATAAGCAAAGTGTGGTTAGAGAGAAGAAGAAAACGGAAACATGGAAACAAGGTATTTTCGATATGAAACTAAATTGAAAATCTGATTCTATTTGATTACTGCCATCTAGGTTAGATCCGGCTAAAGCGCTTCGACGTTGGGCACCGAGTTTTTGGCCAGGTTTCTCTTTCAAGTACAGTGCAGTTCTTAAGTATTTAATTTACTTAGTTTTTTAATATCTTTTAAGCATGCGCTTCTAATTATTTTTCGTCTTTATTGCTTGGTTCGCTTTTGTTGCAGGACACAATGGTCCTGGCAATCAGCTTGAACCACTTAAAGTTAAACCAAAAATAGAAATAAATCATATACATATATTATTATATAGGTACACATACACATATAATAATATACATATGCTAATTCTTTTGTTTTTTTTTTGTTGCTTATTAAGTATTTGCGACAATTTGTCTTTGTTTTTTTTCTTTTTGTTGCTGTCTAGTTCATAATAATATAATTTATTTATAAATATATATATATATTGTTGC
Source organism: Drosophila paracracens (assembly GCA_035044025.1). Lineage (NCBI taxonomy): Eukaryota > Metazoa > Arthropoda > Insecta > Diptera > Drosophilidae > Drosophila > Drosophila paracracens. The sequence continues at coordinate 513,500 of JAWNMN010000487.1, forward strand.
TGCTTCTTCTTCTTCTTCGTCTAGTTTGCTGTTAAGAGTTGTCTTCTTCTTCCTCGCCTCCTCCTCGATCTTCTTCTTCTACTTCATTTATTATTATTTATATTTTCATGTGTGTGTTTGATGAAATCTTGCTTCTCTGCTTCTTCTCGCACTCCTCATCCTCTGTCCTCGCATATAAATATTTAATTTGTATATATACTTTATAATAAAATTAAGTTATATATATATATATATATTTATATATTTATAGGTTAGCTTTAAGTTTTCCTTTTGCTCTTTTGCCTCTTAAGTACTAGAGAAATGTGTAGTTTGCTTTCATTTTTTGTTTTCGCTTTTTGATATTTAATGCTGCATTTATCAGATATCAATATATATATATATATATATATTTATATATATATATGTGTAGACATTGTTGCTTAGATTTGCTACAAATTGGTTGTTGTTTAACGCTACCAAACTCCATTATAGGAGATGAGGGGGGATTTCCCCCAACTGCGACACGCCGACTCAAAAACTACCCTTCCTCTTCGCGCTAAAGCTCCAGACTCTAACCAGACAGAATTTGAATGCTCTATAAATTCATATAACATCCGTCGTATACAAGATATATAAAGCATTTTCAAATTCGCAATTCAATTTTATATCGAAAATTTATCGTTTAGAAGTTGGTTTTTTTTTTTTTTTTTTTGGTTTTTTGTAATTTTTATTTATTTATTTTTTTGTTGTTTGTTTCTTTATATTTATTAATTTTAAATTTAAATATAATTTAATAAGAAGAATTTGTTGTTGTTTGATTTTACATTATTTATAATATATATATGTTGTATTTATAATATATTTTATTTCTGGTTGTTTTGACATGTTGTGTTTGTGTGTGTATATGTGTGTGTGTGTTTGTGTGTGTGTATGTGTGTTGTGAGAGAGTGTGTGTGTTGTGTGTAAAGTGTTTTTGGAGCTGTTGTTGTTGTTGGTGTCTATATAAACTTTGCCAGTTTGCTTGCAAAAATTACAAATAGTTTTTATATTTTGAACATTTTTGTTTAGCGTGTTTTTTTTTTTTATTTATTATTATTTTTGCAATGAATTCGACAAATTTTTCGTTTATACTTGAAACAATTTAGTTTTACACAGTGTTCTTCTTGCCGCCGCCAGCTGGCGCTGCTGTTCCCACCCGCTAGAGGACGCCACTGTGCCACCGCTAGAGGGCGCGCTGCGCTCGACGCTACAATTCCCGCGGCTACTCATAAAAAGTTCCGATTGTTTTGCTGTTTGTTGTTGTTTGTAGTTTTGTTGTCTGTTGTTGTAGTGTGGTATGCCTGTATTTAAGTGTAATAGTTTTGTTTTTAATTTTTGTTTACTTATAACATGCTTTTTTTTTGTATTTTGCTTAAACGGTGACTTCTTTAAGTTTTGCTGTTTTGTTGTTGTTATTGGTTTTGCTTCTTTTTTTTTTAAATTAAGTGTGTGTGTTGTGTGTTGTTTTTTGTTTTTTATAATTTTTCATGTAATTTTTTCTGGGTTTTTACTCATTTTTTGCTTGTTTAAATTTTCTTGCGTTTGCTTTACTCATCTCTTCTCTTTTGTTTTCTTTTTTTTTTTTCTTTGTTTGCTTCTTCGTTTAAGTGTAAGTTCTTTTCATTCATTTGTTTTTTTTTTCTTTATATAAGTTTCTTAAATGTGGTTTTTTATGTTTTTCTTCTTTTGTTTTTGTTGTTGTTGTTTTGTTTTTTGCTTAACTCTTTGTTGTTTTTTTAAGATCTTTTACTGGGGTCCATAGCAACAGCGTGGCGCGATGTTATTGCGCACAGCTACAGTCTTCGTCAACATCTTAAAAAAATAGAAAGGCTTAAAAAGAAATAATTTAACGCTTCACTTCGATGTCATCATAGTCACGAATTCTGAAAGAAGAAGAGCAGATAAATGGTAATTAGCTGGGTGCTTTTTTTAAAACAAGAGAACTGATTAATAACTTGAATTAATGATTGATATTTAAGATTAAGCATGGGAACTCGTTTCATTTGTAGTCGATTCTCAATTTGAAACGGTTAATTTCTGGACGGTGAACGGTTCCGCTTCCGTTCAGACAGACTGCTTTAAAAATAATAATGTTCTACTTCTCTAACATTCTCATCTCTTCCTGCACTTAAAACTACTTGTAAACTTTACAAGAAACAAATCTCAAAAATAGCTTGTCATTAACCTTTCTGCAGCCTTTGAACAGCGGCGACGAACGCAGCACAAAACTAAGCATTACAAAATGCCATTACGTGTGAACCAAAAATAAAAGTGTCGCACGCCAACAAGATAAGAAAAACAAAAAAAATGTATCGCAACTAATCAATAAGACAAATGAGCCAGTCACAAGATCTGCTACAGAAGAATCCGACACGCTGACTGACTGACAGACGACGGCTGGCTGATGAAAAGCTGTTCGCACAGATTGCTGCTGCTCGGTGAGTATAAAATGTGTGGGGAATATTTATGAAGTGCTCCCCAAACATTAAAAGACCATATAAAAATATAAATGCGGAGGAGGAGAAAGAAGCAGCAACATACAAACAGAAATTCCACAACGATACTCTGCTAAAAGTAAATTGAAAAGGTGAAATGGAATGGAAAGTAATTTGTTTCTTATTCAACTCTTACTTGCAAATGTTTCAAGTGCGAGGTGAATAAGGAACACGGGAGTTGGAACTCTTAGTGCAAGTTCTTTGCCTAAGTAAGGGCAACAAAAGTAGCAAGAGTAAGAAAAATAGAGAGAGAGAGAGAAACAGTTACAGCTGACAAAGAGAGATGCACAAAATCAATGGCGAGCATTGTGCGATTGAATTGCTTTTTACTGTTTTGCTTTCGATAGCAATCAGCAGTTAAATGGTGGAGGGGGGACAAACAGTTCAGAGGAGAAGGTGGGTGCATTTCTAAATTGGCAACGCTTCCGCGCGCTGCTTGTATGTGTGTGTGTGTGCGTGTGGGGAACGGTCGTGTCCCCGATTTATCAGGTGTTTGCATGCAGCTCCTAAATATAGACGAGAGAATGACAGCCGCCGCCACACCTCATCCCTCCCCCTGCCCATTACAATGCAGCAGCAGCAGCAACTGCGTTGATTGCGCATTGTTCTTCCTACTCTTGTTCTTCTTCATCGTCGATGTTTGTTGTTATTCTTCTTCTTTTCGTGCATTCTTATTTAAATATTTGCAGCATGTGTCTCAAGAGACGACTTTGTTTGGCTGCTTGGTGGTCGGTCTACGTAAGAGGCGTAAGATGTAAGATGTAAGACGTAAGAGGTGTGGATTATTGCAGGTGTGATTGGTCAGCTGACTAATGACTAACTGAGCGAGTCGTCTGATAAAAACTAAAGCCGTTAATTGGCTGAGGCAATGAGGAATTATATAACTTGAAAATATATATTGATTTTATGTTTTTTAATAGAAATTTCATTTGATTTGCTATATTTAAGCTGATTGCAACTTATATATCTCTACTCTAACTTCACCCAACTATATAATAAATAACTCTCCACGCCTCTCTGTCATAGACTACTTTTAGACAACCCATTTTAAATGGCCAACTCTCCGCGGCATTTGCTCATCAAATGAACAAAAAACTAAACTAAACTCGGCCCAATAAAATGTTTAAAAATAAAACGTTATTGCGGGCAGAAACGCAACATTCGATTTGATATATCTGCAAATGACTGAATGAAATGAATAATAATTAAGTTCAGGGGGCACGCCCAAAAGCTATGCGCTATCCGTTATCCCCTTTTACCCCCATCCCAATTTTATCCATTGCATGCCAAAAATATGCAAATGTTATTTGCTACACGAACCCAACCCTAAATCGAGAAGTTGACTTGTAAAAGTTTTTCTTTTGGGGTTGGGCCTTGACATTTCCAAGTCTCTGCTGCTTCTTCTTCTGCTACTACTTCTTTTGTTTCTCTTTCATTGTTCGCGCGCCCCTTTTGCTGATCAAATTTCTTAATGGATTTGATTTCATTCATTTTTTTTCTGTTTGCTACTCGGCAATCAAAATATCTTGCATTAAAAAGAGAATTTTGGATAATGTGAGTTCTATATAGTCCCCCCTTGGGAGATTACTTGAGTTTTTGTGGCTCTGCTGTGTATCTTTCGTCGTTTTGTTTACATTCGCCAGCTCACACTATTTTTTCTTTTACTTTTTTTTTTTTTGCTATACATTGTTCCTTCTTCTATTCAATTTGTTGTTCTTTGCCTATTTGCCCAACATTTTATCTGATTTTTATTTTTTGTTTTAATTCTTTGCGCTTATTCTTATTTTTTTTGCTTTTTTCTGACAACATTTTTATATTTGGCGTGAGGCCAAAGTAAGTCTCATACTTGTGCATATTGTCTATATATATATATATAGGTATGTATATATGTATAGAGTCGGGGTCCGGCCCATTGTTTGCGCTATATAATTTTTAGCTGCCCCCTACCACCTCGCCACTCCCTTCTCCACCTTGGCTGTTACCAACAAGACAAGACAACAATAAAGACTTTGGGTAATTGGCAATAAGCAAATGGCAACAACGCGAATTTATTTATGTTATGCTACACACTTTTATATGTATATATAGTATATCTGTATAATATATATATATATATGGTACAACATCTGTATAGATCGGTGTTTGGCTTGTCGGTCAATGTTTAAACAGCTCGCCAAATTGCCTGTTGCCAGTTATTCCTTTTCCTTTTCCTTTTCCTATTCTTATTTGTATTTTCTATAGTTGTTGTTGTTATTGTAGCTTATTGCACAATATTTATATTTGAATTTAATTGTGCTTGGCTGTCTGTGTGCCCATAAAACATTTCACTTTGCGCCTCGCAAGATTAGCAAGTAGGCGATTACCAAAAGGTCGAAGACAAAACCAGCAACAATAAATTCAGCAGCTGACAATGTAGCCAAATGCCAAATGCAACACTGTCATTTGAGAAGTGTGCAGCAAGGTCACACGAGAGTGAGTGAGCGAGATGGAGAGAGGATAACAGAAGAGAGAACTGATGTGGATCGTAGCAGTCAGCTTTTGAGAGGTTGCTTAACGGGAGAATGACAGAAAAGGGGGGTAAGAAAAGCAAGGGTGAGTAGCGAAAAACTGCGACAGAGCCACAATTCGAGTAGAGAGGGAGAGGGAGATTAGAGAGGGAGAGGGAGATTAGAGAGGGAGAGAGAGATTAGGTGAGGGAACACAGCAATCGCAAGTACAGCAATATAGACAGCTTTAATTATGGCCGTCAAACATTTCTAACAACTCAAGCTCTATTAAATCTATAATTTAATGCGACAATTACCCATTTAAGATAAGATTTCAGAGCAGAAATACAACCCACACACGCTACAATCAGAAAAGAAAAAAAACCCCACACTTCAATAGTAGACATCTAAATTGGTTATCGGCCGACTTGCCATGTCAAAATATTGGCACATATCGCGCATTTCTCAGGCGTTTCTCAACTGATTAATTTACTTCCCAAATAGATTGTCGGCTCGAATATAATCAACCCGTCTCATTTGCAGTACAACTGATAATTTGTAGTTGTTTGCTCGCTTGGTCAACATTTTCAACGAAATGTACCTATTTTTATATTGTTTCTCTTTGGTTATTTTTATGTTTGGTGTTCATAAATTGCCAGTGATTAATCTATTTGATCCGCTAAAGATTTTTGTGTGTGCCAAACGATTTTTATTTGAACTTGAGGCATAAGTTTTCTTCCGTACGCGATGCTTAACACGATACACGTTATACATTATAGATACAGATATATACAGATATATATATATATATAGGGATATATCTACATTTGGTCGACATTTGATTGCAATCAGGTGGGGATGGAAACGGAAAGGAAAGGTCATTATTTCAGTTTAGATGTTGCTTCTAAGTACAATCAAAGCAATGATCTCTGACATGGCGAGGGGAGGGGGAAAGGGGTGTGTGTTGGATCGGGGAGCTATACGATACGCTATGAACAGCAACATTTTAACACCTTGATTCTACTTATTCTTTTGTTGCTGTTGTTGTTGTTGCTATTTTCATTCGCCTCATTTTCCTTCTCTGCCCCCTCCAATTTGCTCAATTGAAAATTTAATTTTCAAGCAATTAAATTAAATTTCGAAGAACACAAAATGAAATATGTTTGCCTTTGAGCAGAAAGTTAGCTGTGATGAGCTACAAAATACCCTGTAGTGGGGCATGGTAATATTGAGACTTTGTCTCAGGTTGAGTTTGTTGTAATAAATGTGTGTTTAATATTATTTATGGAGCAACATTTGGGAAATATTAACAACAGCATTTTCATTTAGTTAATTAATAATATTTTATTATATATATATTTTATATATATTTTATTTTTGGATAAATATTTCCTACATTTTATTTATTTTTAGTTAAATACCTAAATTATTTTATTTATTACTGGATGTGTTTGAAGTCATTTTTATTTCAAACATTTTTATAAATAATTGCCAGCAATTTTTTTTTTTTCCCAAAATTTTGACTCATCAAAGAAACAACAAAAAAAAAAAACTTTTGAACATAATATTTCCATTGAAAATGTTCAGATCAGTTTGCTGACAGACTAAATGCAATTTTCCCGCGAATATGGAGGGAAACTATAAATGAATTAGTCTTAGACAAGAGCGCTAAATGGGCATTCTAATGAAAAATGGAGGCAGCGCATCTTTAGCTAAATAGCCATTAAACATGGTCGTGTACACAAAAAGATAATTAAAGCACAATTACAGGGTATGTGTTGATCATATGGCTGATGTCTGTTGATATCTGTTGAGATTGCTTGTTGCTTGCACGCATTGAGGAAGCGGCGGAAGGAATAATGAATCAGTTTATATAAAACACATCATCAGCCGCCGCACACACAAGTAATGCATGACAAACCAAATGCCAATTGTGACTCAAATATATATATATATATATATAGCATAGGTGTGTCTGTGTGTGTATGATTCAACTGCAACAAACAGCGAGTGTTGTGCGCATATCCAATTAGCAGATGACATGACAATGACAATAACAACAAACGACAAACGACACGCGACATATAACGCAAAATGCTTTACGATTTAAGGGGTATATATCTAAATCTGATTTGGATTGTGTTATGACCGGATTATGCAATATCCATGCAATCAATTTTGGCAGATATCTGATCAATTTTTCTGATTTCTTTCAATTTATATTGAAGTGTTACATTTTATGTATATTTTTATATATCAGCTGATATCTGAATAATAGGGGTGGCGCTGTGTGCTTACCTTCGTAATTGACCTGACCATCACCATCGATATCAGCCTCACGGATCATCTCGTCGACCTCCTCGTCTGTTAATTTCTCGCCCAGATTTGTCATCACGTGACGCAACTCGGCCGCTGAAATGAAGCCGTTGCCATCCTTATCGAACACTCTGAAGGCTTCCCGAATCTCCTCTTCGCTATCGGTGTCCTTCATTTTGCGTGCCATCATGGTAAGGAATTCTGGGAAGTCAATTGTACCGTTGCCTGCAAAACCATACAAAATAATCAAATAATTAGTTAAAGCTCGATTTGATTTTTCAATAAGAAACTATTTTATCAGTATATATATAGCTTCTTAATGGAACTGAGGAATACTGTATCAAATTTGAAACTAATGCATCAAAACTTTAAGTTAAGTAAAGTTCCACTTAATTTCAGTTGACATTCTAATTCTAATTGTTTTTCTATTTATATTCAAATTCCACAAGTCTGACAAATTTCCCTTTTTTAAAAACCTAAACTAAAAAACTCAATTTTACCAACTTAATTTTCTTGGGAAATGCTTTTCCAACCTCTCTGCCAGTAAATCTGTTTTAATTAAGTTTTGCAATTCATAAAGAGCACAATTATATTTTATAAGCAACAAACAGCTAAAGCAATGTTTTTTTTCCCCTTTGAGCAATTGTGCCACACAGACACACCTCACACACACCCACACTTGTGCCATTAAAAAGTTGTATAAACCACACACCCACAATTGTTATAAATGCTCCGAGCTCATCAAAATTGCTTGAAAGGCGCACAGCTTTTCAGTTTTCAGTTCAGTTTTTCACAGTTTTCTTTTCTTTCTTTTTTTGCCATTTTTCTCTCTCGCAATTTACGAGCCAAACATATTTCTTTATTATGAAGTTGGCAGCTGACAACCCGAGCCAACCAGCCAACCAGCCACCCATTTCTACCCTTAAAGCAACCCCCTCCCTCTCTCTCTCTCGTCTGCAGCTTTTGTGTACCTGTCGGCTATATAAACTACGTAGCCAGCTCCTCAAATCCCATTTGAACTGGCCCTAGGGGGTGCTGGCATGTATGTATACATATAAATTTATATATATAAATCCCCCAGCAGCCATAATCAAGCAGATTTTCATATTTGTCTAAGCCATCTGCAAAAGCCACAAATACCCCCCGCCCACAACCCACCGCCTGTACAGTTTGGCCAACTTTTTTTTTGGGTTATATTTGCTTTTTTTTTTATCTTCCACACGTGGCGTATGAGCAACTTTGTGGCGTTGATAACTTTACTCCGCTGGGCCACAGCCAGATAAGTTTTCCCAAACTGGTAAGTGGGCGAGGGGGAGTAGCCGAGTGGGGTGGATTAAACCTTAGCGTGTTTGGCTTGTGATTTAAAAGTAAGAAAAAAAAAACCAAGCAAAGTTTGGCTTTTTTTCAACATTTAAGCGTGCATTTTTTTTTCAAGTGCAGCAGCAATTTTGAAATACTTGCCGCATTTTTGTAAGCCTCCTCGATTTTTTCATCTCTTTTTTTTTTCTCATCTGACCGAAATTCTTGTTACGACTAATTGAAAAAGTTTCGCTACACATTTCTGCTGTTTAAAGTTCGAGCATAGTTCGAGTTGAGTTTGTTATTCTGGTTTTTTTCGATTTTGTTGTTGCTTTTCTTGGCATTTTTATGGCTGAACAGCAGCAAACAAAAAAAAAATGGCAAACTTTTCTTTTGGGTGCTTAACCAGAAAACTTTTGCTGTCGAACTCTCTTCTCGAAGGGCCTAATTGTTATTGACTCGCTCTCTCTCTCTCTCTCTCGGTCTCTCTATTCCTGTCTCTTTCTAAGCTGAGTAAAAAGTTTCGCCTTTGATATCATTGAATATTCCATTAAATATGTATACTCTCTTGCTGTGCATGTTTTTGGCCAAGTAAATGGGCCGTCAGCCATTTTTGATTTTAATTTTATGATTATACTTTGAGGCGAGGACAGTTAAGATTAGTTTTTATTAGTGTCTCAAGGGTTCCACACAAGTTGGCCAAGTTTTCAACTTTTTATTATATTTAATAAAACATGCTCAAAGCTGAAAGCAACCCTTGTGTACAATTAATAATACTCCCACTCTTTGTTATCTATGCACATTAATTTATCTATTTCATTTATTTTGCATTCTTAAACGTTTTAGTTGGTCTTCAGAGTGTCTTAAAAGCATCCCTTGTGGACTAATCGAAATACTTATACTTAAATACTTAATACTTGTTACATATGCGCAGCTATGCATTTTTTCGATTCCTCTTTGCATTGCATCCTTAAGCGTTTAGAGTGCACTTTAGAGTGCCTTACAAGCATACCTTGTCTTCAAAAAGTAAGTAAAACTATTCTGTGCTGCTTATTCCCATCTAAACAAAATAATATCTCAATTCCTCTTTGTGTTGCCATTCTTAATCGGTTCACACAGTGCTTAAGCTATATTTACTCGCAATTAAGAGTTTTAATTTTCCTACTTCTTGTTTTATTTCTGTATTTTCATACATTCTCTGCACTCTAGCTACTTTATTTGATTTTCCCTCTCCTCATTGCCGTCTCATTCTTAAACGTTAAACTGCAAATTAGGCATCATAAAGCATGTAATGCCATCAATCTTTCAGCAAATAATCAACTCAAAATACTTGACTTCGTTTTGTTAAATCGCTCTCATTACAAGTCAATGTTATCACAATCATTCAACGCAAACACATTCCTTGTGTGTAAAATTAATGTTTAGCTATCGTATTTAATAGACCCCCCCCCCTCTCACGCACAACCCCCCTCCACACACACACACACACACACACACACTCAATTATCGTTCAAGTTCAGATACAAAAACAAATCAATTCACACAGCAGCAACTGAAAAAAACAGAAGAAGAAGCAAAAACAACAAGTTGTTCGAGGTTCTCAATCGAAGCATAAAAAACAAAAAAACACAAAAAAAAAAAGAAAAAAAAAACAAAACGATTAACAGCAACATTAAATTCAAGCAAACAGCAAAATAATTAATGAAATCTTCAACAACAACAAAAAATAAATAAACCGAAATAAGCAAAAAACAAAACAAAATAAATAAAATAGAATAAGCAAGAAATTTCAATTGTGCGAAAAAAAATGGACCAATGAGAAATGAATAAAAATTGTAATAAAGTGCGTGCAATTAAAATGCACAATTATTATGCTTATTAAGAGATTAAAAAATAAACTAAGTCAGACATTGTATATAGTGTATATTGAGTTATAAATGAGACGTTTCGGTTACGGTTCGCCCTCCGCCCCCCCCCGTGCTTCTTGTTTATGAAAATTTTCAATTTAAAAATACTTTTTGGCTTTAGGAATTCCCCATAAGAAACCAAAAAAAAAAAACAGAAATCGAAAGAAAAGAAAATACCACAAAAATTTGTTGCCATTTTTGTGTGTGTTTTTGGCCACATAGCCACAGTGTTAGACGGGCCTTAGACAGAATGCTTTGACAAGGCTCATAATATGATGACGATGACGATAATGATGATCATGATGATCATGATGATGATGACGATGTGTTGCCAATGTTGTCTGTCTGTCAGTCTTTTGCCAATGTCTGCTGCTGCCTGCTGCTGGTTTTTGGTTTCCACGACGAGTCATCTTTACACTTCGTGCTTTCCCCAAATCACTCTTCTCTCTCTCTCCCTCTCTCTCTCTTGTTGGTTTCGCAACGTTGCGCAAAATTATTGCAGACAATTTAAAATTTTAATTCGATTTTTTTTTTGGCTCGCAACGCTAAATTTAGTTTTCGAAATGAAGTGAACTGTTTTAAAAATATATCACATTTTTTGGGAATTTCATTGAGACACACTTTTCACATTTTCATGCAATTTTCATTTCCATACAACTGGACAATCGCTGGTGGGGAGGGCGGGGATGGGAGGGACGAGTCTAATTGCGTCGTTTGTATGCAGAGACTGCAGTGCTTTTGGACAAAGTCGTCAAAAACGTTTGGTGTTGCCAACAAAATTTTAAGTAATGAATGTTTAATGTTTCCGTCTGTTGTTCACAGACTACTAACAATCCACCCACCTCCTCCCCAGATATCTACATATATATATATAAATATGTGTATATCTATATATTTGCATGTGTTTTGTGCATTTCAAATAGACGTGAATATTTTATATAATTTTATGTAAATACTGCCACCTTGGCTCGCTTGGCTCGTAAAATAGACGAGATAATCGCTAAACCCTCCCGGTTAACTGAAAAAAGATAATAAAACCATCCACTAAGTAGCCATCTGAATAATGCTAAAATCGCACAAGTTGTAACATATTTTGGATTTTATCTAATACATTTTTAACTTGAACATTTTGAATTATTTTCAGAGTTAATTTTCCGCTAAATCAGTTCGTTTTTAGTACTTCTTAAGTGGAGCGCCTCTGTAAGAAACTCATTAAAAAGCTTTAATGTTTTCTTTTCATTTCTTTTTTTTTTCTTCAAATTTCACCCACAAAAAAACATAAAACATTTGGAATTTCTGAAACTATTTGGCTTGCCATAAATTCTTCATATTAAATGCCTTGTTTATCACATATAGACAGGGAAAGGTTAGCTGGAAGAATGAGCTGAAACTGGAAATATTTCCAGCAAAGTGAAATGTACAAAAAAGTATAATAGATTTTCATGTGCATTACTAACTATATATAACAATAAACAATAATACAACAATACGTTTCCAAAGGTAATTATTTACAGCTTAATAAATAAATAAATTTTGAAAAGTTAGCTGGAATGAGCTCAATCTGGAAATAGTTCCAGCAAAGCGAGATGCAAAAATATGTAATGGGTTTTTATATAATATATATAAACTATAGCTATATAACTGTATAATAACAAAATTTTTTTAAATATTATTTGTAGAAAATATATACCATTATCGTCAGTTTTCTACGAATTCCAATTCCAATCCCATCTCTCTTCGCGCTCAGCTTCCCACACATTTATCTTTAACTACTGCTCTCTCCCTCACACACACTCACATCAGCTTACACCAATTCATATGTAAGCACTACAGAGAAGAAAAAAAAACAAAACTATTTATAAACATCTGTCAGTGATTCAGTCAGTCGTCCAGTCAAGTCACCGTTTTTTCCCACACCTGCTAACCCAGCCTTTCTTCTACACAAGTGCTTTGCTCTATGTGCTTGTTGTCCTTTGCAGCGCATGCTCCTGAGCAGCGCAGCAGCAGCAATAGTTCTGCAGACTTTGCCCTGGATTTTTCATCACATGCGCATTTTGGACTTGCAAACCAAAAAACAGTAAGAAGACTAGAACAAGAACAAGCACAACAACAACAACAAAAGCTCAACGCAGTTGAGTAAATGAAAAGGTATGGCAAAAAAAAGCAGCGCTGTTTCTTTTCTGCAGACAGCGTCAGGAGAGTGAGATGAGAGTAAGAGAGTGAAGCTGGGTGGTTTTCGGTCAGTTAGTGGCTGTTTGTTCTTGTTGTTGTTGTTGCCCTGCTTCTAACTCGCTGCTGCTACTGCTGATTCTGGTATCACTGTCGTCTCACTGCTGTTGTTATAACTGTCGTCTCACTGCTAACTGCTGCTGCTGGTCTGCTACTGCTGCTATTGCTTCTAACTGCTGCTGTTACTGCTGCTTCTCTGCTACTTCTCTGCCACTGCTACTGATTTGCTGCTGCTATTTGGATGTGGGTGACTTGATTTCGGATTTTGGAATTTCCTCTTCTCCTTCGTCGTCGTCTTCTCCTCGTACTTTTTACTTGTTACGCTTTGCACTTGTCGCTCGTTTATAGCGCTATCTGCATGTGTGGGTGTTTGGGTGCATATATGTGCATGTGTGTGTGTGTGTCTTGCTGTTCTTCTTGGGTGGGGCTAGTCTGTTTTATTTTTAAGCTAATTGTCGAGCTTTGGGCACATTATGCAAACAGCAGCAAACTGCACACAAAACGAAACACACATATGAACACACAAACACACACACTCAAAAACGTAAATAATAATAAAAAAAATAATGATTTATAATTTGTGAAAATTTATATAGCCAGCAGCAAAAAAAAAAATAATATTCTGCTCGACACATTTCACAATTGCTAAAAATACATATAAAAAGTCACACGAGCGCTGTTCTCTCTCTCTCTCTCCCCCTCTCTTTCTCTATCTCTGTCTGCAATTTTATAGCACTCTCTCTCTTTCTCCATCTCGCTCTCTCCAACAAGTCGTCGCCAAATGTTTTTTTTTTTTTGAGCAGTTTTTGTGGTTGTCGGAAAGGTGAAAAACCTCAGCAGCGAACGACACATTTTCACAATTTTCACATTTTCGCCGAAATGGCGCGCGGCGCCTATCGCTCAATTTCTTTTCATACTCTGTTAAAAATAATTTATACATTGTGGCTGCTGCTGCTGCGGCTGCTGCTTCTTCTTCTTCTATTTTCGATTCTTTGCGTTCCACACTGTTTCTGCATACCCCTCCTCTCACCCCCTCCCCCAACCACTTTTTGTCAAAAATCCTGTGTGTGCATTTTTGACAGCAGCCAGCACAATTACAACAGCAACAACATTAGCCAGTGGAGACAACAACAACAACAATAATAACAACAATAACAACAACAATAACAACAACAAGAAGAAAAGCAACAAAAGCAGACAAATATTTTTGGTTCTAATCTATTTTTAATGGCTATGACGTGTTTTTGTTGCATATTTTTAGCCGGTCGCCGCAGAAGAAAAAGAAGCAACACAAGCGAAAACACAAAGGAAACCAATAATATCAACAACAACAACAACAACAGAAGGAATTTGTTGTTGTTCTTTTTTCCTTCTGCTTGTCTGTCCTGCTGTCGTTGGGTCAGCGCTGATCTGTTCATTCGCATGTCTGCTGATCTTTCGTTTCTCGTCAGAGTCAGTGGGGATTACAAAAAATAAAAAAATTAACAATAGAATAAAACATTTGCACGGCGGTGTTTCAAGAATAGCCTCGCGATGCCGCCAACATAGAACAGAAACGTTTATAATTAGCGCGAAAAGGGTTCAAAGCAATTAGCACAAAATATACGCAAATTGTTTGCGGCTAAAACTTAAAAAACAGCAAGCAAAAAGAGGAGAACTAGTTCAGGAATTTGGCAAATCTAATTGAATTGTTTCATATCTTATTTTGTTTTTTCTTATGCGTATATAAAGTAGATCAAATAGGAAAAATCTATCTCTTAACTCCAATTGATATATTTATTTAAATATATAAAGTAATTGATATATAAAAAATTCTTTTTCTATAGTAGAAAGCACAATCAAATCGCTCAACTCGTATCTAATTAATTTAATTATACGAATATAAAGAAGATTAAAAATATAACAGGTTTTTTTTTGTAGTAGGATGCCTTATCATGTTCCTCAATTTAACTTCAATTAATTTGTTGTCTTATCTGTATATAATATTAATTAGATTAAAAAATATAAGATCTTTCTCTAAGGCGCAATTCCTCTTATATCTTTAGAAAATAACCCAATTTACAATTCATTTGTTATTTTTTCTCCTGATTCCCCTTTGCGCAAAGCCCTTCAGAAAAGTTAATCCATTAAAATGGATAGTTGATAACAAATGGGGGGGAAGAAGAAGGACACTCACCATCGGCATCGACCTCGTTTATCATATCCTGCAGCTCGGCCTCTGTGGGATTCTGGCCCAGGGAGCGCATAACTGTTCCCAATTCCTTTGTTGTGATGGTGCCATCGCCGTCTTTGTCGAATAGCGAGAACGCCTCTTTGAACTCGGCAATTTGTTCTTCTGTCAGCTGATCGGCCTGCAAACGAACATAAGAATATTATTAGCCAAATATGAATATACAAATTGTGTAAAAATATAGTTTTAAAATACCATAATTTAGCTTTCGATTGAACTGTGTTTTTGCTGGCTGATTTTATTTATTTTTCTTACGATAATTAATTGCTGTCAACTTTTATGAAGTGTGTTTATGAATGATGACAACAACGACGACGACGACTACTTGGATGCTATTTTCAATGCCAACACACATCTACACACACACACACACATTTATATACATATATATATATATACATTTATGTATAGAAAAGAAAATCTAGCCAATTGTATCTGGGGCAAAAACAATTTTAAATTACAATACAATATTGCGTTTCAAGTCAAAAAAAAAAGTGTCGCGCAATAAACAACAAAAGTGTACACAACACTGAGAGAAAAACGGTAGTACAAGTTCCTATTTGTTTAAAAATGTTTTTTTTCCCCGTCGGTATTCGACTTCAGGCAGAGATTAAGCTGTGCATAAAATTTGAACTTGAACTTTCATAGGCAACACTTGTGATTTACTTATTCAAAACAAATATTTCTAGATGTTTTCTTTCAGTGTATACAGTGACAAAATGTATATGCCGAACCACTCTCTTGTCATGATGTACGTAAAGTAAAAGAATAGCAGCACTTTGTAGGGAATTGCGGGGTTTGGCTTGGTTTTGACATTCATTTAAATAATTTCGCATATTGTTTGCACTCAACAAAAGGCAACAGACACATAATATACAAACAAACACACACGCACACACACACACATGCATATATTTAGATAGAGATACAGTTGTTCTCGTATCTCCTATCTACGAAAAAAAAGGTGTTAAGTTCCGCTGACGTCAGATGTTCTTTTTTCAAAAGGTATACAAAACTATATAGCTGAGAGAAGAACAAGAAAGGAAACAAATAAAAAATAAATAAATAAATAATGATCTAATCGAGATAGATTCGACTACGCGATACCCTGCACATAAGTTTTTAACAATAATAAATACTTTCTGTGCATACGAGAATTAATATTTTATTTATATTTATATTTGAAGTATCTTGCTTTTATTATCTCTGAGTTCGACTATATATAGACAGATATTCCTTCAACAGTTGTTGCTAATCGAGTATATATATACTTCATAAGTTGCTTACTCAGATGCTTACTTCAGTTTTGTATATACTTTATCACTACTTCATTATACCCTTTCCTAAACCATATTAGTGGGTATGGCCAAATATCAAGTAAAAGTATTCGTAATATTCTTTAACCTTGTCTGGGGTTACCGGCGTTGTTTTTTTTTTAATGAATCCCAGCGAAGCATCTCAATTTCAAGGCGTGTCTAATTTGTTTTGACGGACGTGCAGCTTAAGCAATCATTTTTATATAAAGAAAAACACACACATTATATATTTACATATATGTCACTGTACAGTGATAAGGTCGGCGCCCCTATAAAAATAAAATGAATTAACAAACGATACGCGATTTGTATGCGTAATTTGATTAACAATTAAATGATGATTATTATTTTTATGATTATTGTAACCTGCGTCAGAGAGTTGACGCGAATTGTTTCAAATATATATATATATATTTCTATATGTTGCTGATTGTTAGGCAAAGCTCGTAATACTCATAATTCCCAGTGAGTTCCTTATTGTTATCAATTTGTAAACTATTGAAGTACACTCGGATTTGACAGCATATATATATATGAGATCATATAGGGTTCGTCTATGAGGTAGAGATATATTGTTTTCTTAATATCTGACAAGTTTTATGAACAAATTGAAGAAACATTGCTTAACATCTTTCTAGTCATTAACGAAGATATATGAGGAAATATATAGAATTAAGCAAATTAATAAAAATTTTATATTTCCTTTCATCCATTTCAATTGAATTATATTCTTATGATTTGCATTTTATATTGAATGTGTTGACTGCTCTCTGAAAATGACGAATTTAATTGCTTGAAATAATAATTTCTAGACTCGCAAAAGGCAACAGACACAATAAATTATTATGAGCTCATATTGGCTTCGATTATGAGGTAATCAATTGTGTAATCAAATTTCTAAATATGCTTTTTGATTCTTATAAAACATATTTTTGCTTTTATTTTTATGATTAGCCTAACAAGCAATTTAGATTTGTTGATTAATGGCCGAAATAACAACCAATTTAAAGTATATTAAAGCTATTCCTAGATTCTTGATAAGGTTCACTTCAAATTCCAATATTCTTTTGCTTTTGCTATATCTAATCAATGAGTTTGGAGGGGGAAAAACATTACTTGTTTTGTCATAAGTCATAAGGCCTAAGAACTGTTATATAAAAAGATATGTCAAAATGTTTGCTTACAGCAAACACACACACACACACACACGTATATATAGCAGCTGCATATGGGGACAACTTCCGTTGGAAAGCTATGCCAGAAAAAAGCAACGGCAGGAAACTTTATCTAATCAACGCTCGATTCGAATTTGAGAGCGTCGGCTCCAAATGAATATATATGTTTATGAATATATTATGTATAAATATTATAAGCATGAGTTCATATATTTGCCAGTGGGCATCAATTGAATTTTTGGACTGGCTTATCGCTTTTGTTGATAATAAAATACAAAAACCCTGCACAGTAGTGAAAAGTCCAAGCAGTCAAATTTTATATATATTATCTGTATATGAGTCAAAGCCCAAATCCCGATTAAAGCGCACGTTTTAAATATGGCAATGCCGCCCACTCTGTCAGCCTAGAGCCACCAGCTGGCCGCAGCTAGTTGTCAATGCCTTATATTGCCTCAGCCAGTGTTGCCCACCTAAAAAGTGAGTGCGCCATATTGCTGCCCACCTGCCCATATACGTACATGCATGTATGTATGTATGTGCGTCTGTATAAATTGCACATGTGATACACATTAGGCATAAACATTACTTTTAATAGCTTTCCGTGCGTTCTCTCTCTCTTTCTCTCTTTCTCTTACGCGTAACTGTTTATGAGTTTATTGTATTTGTTGCTGCTAAAAACCGGCAAAGTGCGCTTAAGCAACAACATTTAAAAAAGAAAAAAAGAAGAGAGTTGCCGGCTGAATGCCATGAACCGGTTAACATTGGTCTTCAACCCAACTTCAATGCAACTGTACAAACACACACACACACACACACATACATAGAGAGAGCAACAGACACTGATCACAAAAAGAATTGCTGAAATGTGCCGCTTATTATTTTTTTTTTGGTGATGAACTCAGCACAGAATGAGTCAACAAGCCATAAAAGAAAACAAATAAACTACTTCCACTCAAAGTGGCAAGAGCGGAAGCGGAGCGAAAAAAAACCATACATTATTATTTGAAATATTTTTAATACTTGATGTGATAATACGGCGAAGCAAGTCAACAAACTTTAAAGAGCAACTTGCCTTTTTTATCTAGAAATTTTTATGTCAAAAACGCGAGTCAGCATTAAAAAAAAGTGTGAATCACGATTAATGCTAAAAAAAAATAATAAAAAATGAAATATTGGCACGTAAAACAAACTGTTTTAATTAAAAACTGTTTGCAATTTTCATTTGCTATAAAAAAAATAATCGCTAATTAAATTAAGAGACGAAGGTGAGTGGAGAAGGGGCAGGGGGCTGGTAAAATACCCATGCTCTTATCATAAAGCAAACGCAGCCAGCAAAAGCTAAGGCCGAAAACAAATGTACGAAAGGCACCAGTAAAATAGAAAAAAAAAAAAGGAAGAAAAAGAATTGGATTATGTGCGGTTAATGTGGCGACGTCGCCACGTTTGGCGTCTGGGGCGGAGAAATAGAAAAAAGGAAAAATGAGAGAAAAAAAACAGAATGTTTCTTCATTATGCTGCACGCTGCACACACGTTTGGCCCGTTACAATGAAATTCTTGGGCGAATGGCAAAGTAGAACAAGCAGCAGCAGCAAAAGCAGCAACAACATTGCCAAGTAGCAGCAGCAGAGAAACAGAAGAGCCAAGCAGAAAGCGAAACAGCAAAATAACCGCAATGCGGCAAATGAAACGGTTATGAAAGAAAACAACAAAACGTACGCGCCGCAATCCAAAAGGAAACAGACAGACCAAGAGAGAAAGAGAGCAAAGAAAGCGCACGCAGTTAAAAGCGCGAGCAGAAGAGAGCACAAAACCGACGCAGTGCGAAACGCGGCGAGTGATAACAGAATGTGTGCAGAGCGAGCGAAACGAAAACTGTGTGAAACGGTTATGCGAGAGAGCGTGAGTAGAACGTAATGAGAGCACACGCTGCTGCTACTACTGCCGCGAATCGGTTAAATTGAGCAAATCAACGAAACGCGACAAAGCGACGACGACCAGAAATTCCAAAAGCTAAAGAATTTTTGCAGTTTCTTTTGCTCTTGCTCATGCTACCTTTTTTTTCTTTCGTTTTTTCAAGCAAATCCTAACCTCAATTTTCGCGGTAAATAAAGCAAAGCGGAATACAACAGGAAAGAGTAAGGTGCAATAGCAATAAAAAATAAGCCGGCAGCGCTGCTGGAAACATTGCTTTAGCCGTTGCTCTTGTTGTTCTTCGATCAGCCTTTTTCTGATAAGTTAATAATTTTTCATATATTTTTATGAGCGCTCAAATATTTGCTGATAAAAAGTGCCGATAGCAACACATTTTTTCTTGGTTTTTATTACTTATTCTGCAAGATTCTTGCATAGCAATTGTTAATTAAGTAAATGCTGTAAGATGTACACACACACACGCATATATATATATATATATGTGAGCAGCTGTGAGCAAAGCTGGCAAACGGGTAAGGGGAAGAGGAGAGGGGAGTTGGCAAAGGGAGCGCAGAATTGCTGATAACGAGTTTGCCTTTTCTTCTTCTTTCTTTCTGTTGCTTTAGTTTTTTTTGTACACGTTTTGCTGCCTAGCAATTAATAATAAATAAGGGGTGTGGCCAATGCAGGTGAGCCTTTAACTCCCTCGCGTCATGGAAATATCATTTTTGCCAAGGGTCGCGCCTAAGATATCAGCACCAAGTGTGTTAATTACAGCCTTGAAATATTGCTCTTGACAACCGGTCAGGGGTTAAGCAATAAATATGCGATTAAATACATATGCAACTAAATAAATATACAAGTAAATAAATAATACATCTAATTGCAAAATATGTTCGTATATTATGAGTTGTATATATATTCCCACTGATTTCGATATTTATTAAAAATAGTGGGAAAATGAGAAGTAAAAATTGACTCGATTGATTTATCGACATGTTTTTATAATTGACTTTTAACGCCCAAATTCAATTTAAAAAATTAAAATGTGATGCAAACTAGAGCTATGTAAATAAATAAACAAATTGATTACAAATAAGTAAATCAAATTCTACCAAAGAAAGAAATCATTTATTAATTAGAAAATAACCAAATATTCAAATTTTTCCATTATTGATATAACAGTTTACAATCCCAATCTTGGGCAAATAATTAAGTGTTAATCTGTGGTTCTTTGAGAAACAGCACGCGCTGAAGAAGAAAAAACCAATGACAAACACAATAAAAAGAAAAATATGCTATCTACCCATATAGATATGATAGAAGTAAGTAATGAGTATTTAAGTGACGCTATTCAAAAAGGTGACTCATTTTAAACTAACCCTCAAAAATGTGAGAAAAAAAAACAGGCAGAAAAAAATAGTTTCAAGTTATTTTTTTCAGGGGGTTAATTTAAAGACAGCTGCTCAGCCAAGGGACAAAGGCTAAACCACTTCCAATAGGAAAGGCGCGTGTTATTGGCGCCTATGGACGAACGCACACACACAAACACTTGAGCAAATGTTAACCTTTGTGCCTTTTTTAGATTTTGCCAACAATAAAATAGAATTGTTTAAATTTCAATGGAAATGTGCTTGTGTAAACAAAATAAAAAATTAAACTGAACGAGAGAGAGTGAGGGAGAAAGATCAACTTACCATTTTTGTAGTTATTGTTGGGCTTTTGTTGGAAAGAAATGTAGCTAAAGGTTAATCCGCTGCTGCTGCGCTGCCGCGGTTTTTAGTTATAGTTGTTGTAGTTGTAGTAGTTGGTATGTGTAAAGTGGAATTTAACGTTGGACGACGGCGACGAGATGGCGACGCGCGTTCTACGTTTAAAAACTTGAATAATTTAATATTTCTTAAATAACACACTGCAAAAGAGCGAGAGAGAGAGTGAGATGATAATGAAGAAGCAGAAGAAAAATACACGTTTTGATATCTGCTGCTAAATAATTTAGAACAACAACAACAATTGCAATAGCAACAATAGCAATAACAATATTAAATATTATTTGTTTGCCGCGAGCGTTGTCGTCGTTGTCGTTTGCCGGCGGCGAAGAACAAATGAAATGAGGGAAATCAAGTTAAGAGAATGCGACGAGCAGAAAAAAATAAGGCGACAATAAAAATGTTAACGCTGGCGGCGCCGTAGGCAGCGACGCTACTTTTCTTTCGCCGTGGCAATTTCTTCTTCTTTCTGTTGCTGTTGTTGTTGTTGCTCTTCTTGCCGAATTTTTGTATAATTTTTCGTCTTGCGTTTTATTCTTTTCTTTTTTTTTTTTTGTTCGGGGTTTTCTATTGTGCGATATAATAAATAGGCGAAGAAACACACGCGCGCACACTCGTTATTATTAATAATATATATATATGCAATACAAATTTTAGATCGATTTCGGTTTATACAAATATTTGTTTCATTTTTCTGTGTAAATTTTTTTTGTTTGCTTTCTCACGGGTGTCCTCTGCAGCAGTATTTGAATATATAATTTTGTTGTATATTTTTTGAGGGTATAACTCACGATCCTAATCAGAACGTTGCGTCCGTAACGGTTGACAACTCAATTGTAACTGTACCGTTTAAAAACCGTTAGCGTACTACAATAAATTTGCACTGTTGTGCGTCTGTTTGGCTGCACACAAATGTTAAATACATGCTGTTAGCGACTCAAATGAACTGTACACGCTCTCTTCGCTACTCAAGTGAGCTGCTTGTACCGCTGTTATGCTCAATTGGGCTGTTATGGTTAACATAACTTCTGCTTTTTACGCTCTCTTTTTGCTGCAGACAGGCAAATTTTGAGCGAAGCGGTTTTGCCGAGCGAAACGGCTACATTGCGCTCTCCGCTGTATTGTGGGGCTTTTTGCTGTTCGTTGCTGTTGCTGTGTGCGTAAACGCAGCGTAAAGTAAAAAAAGAAATTAGACGATTATTTTGCAAAGCGGCCGCGCCGGCGCCATTGGGTGGATGGCTAAATGATGTCAGATAATTACAGTTATACAGATCAAAAACAGGGGGAAGAAGCAGAGTGAACAAGGAGAGTTTAACAAGCGCACATGCATATGTGTGTATATGTATGTAACTGTGTTGGTGAGCTGTCATGCAAAATACCACCACACACACAGAGACACACATGCATGTCAAGCTATTTTCCACTTTTGGTCATTTGCCACCATTTCTCATTGTTCGCGTCCATTTTTGCACTTGTAATTTTTTTTGCCGCAGCAAATTGTCGCAATGGTATTTTTTATTTTTGTGCTGCTTTTCTTTTGCTGCAATATCGAACGCATGCCAACAAGTTAAGTATGTTAACCTCTGCAAATTAGACGAGGGGTGACAAACGAAAAATGAAGTAACAATGCAGCAACATTTGACGTAAAGGGAACTGAGAATTGCGACGGCTGCGGCGACAGCGACGCTAACGCTGACGTCGTCACTGGCGACGGCGACGACAGCAATGCGCCATTTTTCGCCATGAAATTCGGTTTGGGTTGCGTCTCCTTCTCCTCTTTCTCCTCCGTCAGTCACTCAGTCTCTGTGTGTGTGTGTGTGTTTGTGTGAATGTGTTGGGTAAACATTTTGCAATCCAAGCGAAGAAGAAGCCCCATAAGCAATTGCGGCACCCAAATCCCAAATTGCCCTCCTCGTTTGCTCTCCCTCTCCCACTCCCTCTATCTGTCTGTCTCTTTTGCGTCAAATCTTGCGCCGCAATGCGTTCAAAAATTCCTTGAAATTTCTTTGGTTTTCAATTTTGGGAATTACTTTTAAGGTTATGCCATAAAATGATTACTTACCGAAACCGACTCTTAAATAAATTAAAGCTACTCCTGCAATCCGTGTATATAGCATATATAGGGAAATTAGGGAATTAACGCTAATTACTCTACGGCCCATAAAAAAAAATAGCCGGAAAATTGTCAGCGGGAAAGTGCGCTATTTGCGAGCGGCAAGCAAACTGCCTGCAATTACAACGATGTAGATTATGGCATTTTAATAGAGCCACTAAAAGACGATTTCCACACGGCTCTAAACACTACAGTTTCACAGGCACTGGTAGCACCCAAAAGCGGACAAAAAGAAAGCCATTAAACTAGTTTTATGACCCAAACTGTTCCCAAACTGTTGCTACCCATTTTGGCATTGAAGAGACAAGTGTCCAAAAAAAAGAGATGAATGTTGGGGGTACATGGATACATGGGATTTATTGCTTATATATTTGTATGTAGCATTTATAAATTTACTTAAAAACTTTAATCTATTCCAATTCCTTTTCGATTAGCCTTGGAATTCGATGAAATTGTCAAAATTCTTAAGGAGCATAAAGACGGATCTTATAAAGTAAGGAAATTTATTAGGAAATAAATATATGTATATATATATATATATATCTTTCCATGCCCGGTTCTTTTAACATAGTTCTCAACTTAGTCTTCGATTTTCCAGAACCATTTCACCTTTCTCAATTCTTCCTCCTCGATTTTCTGGCTTTTCGAGCTTTAAGTTTTTGGTCCCGGCGCCATTTGAGATACGATTTTTGTATCTTTCGCGCAGCGCGATTCATCATGAAGATGAGGATGCGTTCCTGTTGCTTGCGCTGCTCCTCCCTCTCGTGGGTAACCACAATACGATTGTAGACAGCTTCCTCCTCGCGATAATCGACCATGAAATCATCCAACTCCTTTTTGGCCACTTTGTACTGATCCTCCAGTTCGAGATTCTCACGCAATTTCTCACCAATATTTTTATCGTACTTTTGTAGTATGCTCTCCAGTTGAATTAGTAATTTGCTTCTGTTTGAAGTGGGGGAAATATTTAAAATTAAATTAGTTGAGGTTTATAAGATATAATGTTATTCCATGATATCCTTAAAGAAGTTTTAAAAAAACAAGGAAAATTCAAATATATATTTTCTTTACTCAACTTATTCTTCTCTCTTTTAGCTTACTTTTTCGTACGCATTTCCTTTTCCTTCTGCGCATTCGTTTGGATTAAGAGTTCGTAATCTCGGCGTGCTTTGTCCAGTTCCTCCTTCAGCTCCGCCTGTTTCTCCACGCTGCTCCTGTGATTGTCGCCCAGAATGCGACTGCGTTTCTCACTGAAAAATAGCAGCGAGAAGAGCAAGCAAAAGTGAGAAGAGTGATAAGTCTGTGGCAACTCTCTTTTCTACGCACATTTCGTTCTGGATGCGCACATTATTCTTCCATTTTTTGCTGGCCAAATCATTCTCCTGGCTCTCCAGTATTATCCGCCTGGCTGCCTGCTTCCAGCGTAGAACCGCATTCTTGGACCTCAACTGCTTCCTGTAATACTCGATGCGTGTCTGAACCCTTTCCCGCTCCTGGAACATAATGTGCAGCTTTCGTTCCATATTCATTTCGGCTCGGGAAGTGCGTCTCAAGTGTCGTTCGGCAACGTTCAAAAGATTTTCAAATGCAACCAGCAGTTTTCGATCCTCAATCGAGAGCGTTTCGAGGAACTCGGGAAACATTTCATGGATGTGATATTTATGCTGAAAATAGTCGATGATTTGCAGAACGTCCGCATTGAACTCCTCCATTTTGAGCACATCCAAATGGAGCAGATTCCTCAACAGGTTTCTGGCCGGTTCGTAGAAGGTGAATCGCAACTGGTTCTCCACCCGATCCAGATCATTTGCCAACCTGGGCAGTACTAGGGATATTTTCAGACGTCCAATGGAGCTCTCGAGTATTCGGATTACATTATCGATTTGTATATCGCGTGTGCGCGTAAAATCTATTTTTTATGTTATTTAAAATTATTTATTTATTATTCTAATTTTGTTTACCAGTTAGTGTTGCCTCCTCGCGTTGCATCTTTGTGTCGTCTGCCTGCGAACTGTTTTATTTTGTTTATACTTTAAACAAGTTTTTTACTTGGGTTGCTTGGCAACTGCTGCGGTTGCTAATGCCGTTAGAAAACTACACTGGGCGAAATAACTATACTTTCCTTAACTTTTGTGCTCCTAGAATTTAGAAGCGATTCAATAGAGGACCTCTTAGTTTCAGAATAGATTCCACAGAAACTCCTTTATAGTTTATATAGAGTCTCTAAGGACTTCTAAAGAGCCACCAAATATTTTGCATAAATCCTAAAGTATTCCAATAGAGTTACCCTTAGTTTCCTCAGTTTCTGTATTGATATAGACAAAGAATTTCCGCATAGCTACAGTCAACTGCTAGAAAGCCCCTAAATAATAATACTCAAAGTTTCAAATGGAAATCTTCATGGTTTGCATAAAGTGCTACTAGAGAACTGCTCCTAAAGTGCTACAAAACTCATGCATTCAACAGAGTTGCCAAATAGTTTTGAAGATTTTCGCAACAATTGTCACAGCTTCAAATTTCACAAGTCCTTCAAGGGAAGGGGCTGTTGGCGGGGTGTAGAATCACACTCTGTGTTTGGGTGTGTGTGTGTGCTAAAAATAGCATGCGTATGTTTGTGGCTGCAGAGTGGGCGTGACAACTTGGTGGGCGTAAGATGTTTGTACTATGCAAAGTCGTAAAGGGGAAGACTGGGGGGAGGGGGTGGCGGGCACACAGTTTGGCAGTTGACTTCTCAGGCCTTGGGTGCCTAGGCAAAAAAAAAAAACAGAAAAAAAACGATAAGAGAAACTTGTGCTCAAAAGTTGCACACAGTGATAGATGATGGTAGCTGTGGTGGGAGGGGGGTGGCATGTCAGTGTGGCTGTGTCGCATTATGTCAACTGGCGTGGCATGAATGAAAAGCTGCGACAGGCAGGCAACCAGCCAACCAGCCAGGCAGTCAAGCAGGCAGGCAGAAACAACGACAACCGACAACGACAACTACAACAGCGGCATTTCCTGTTTGAAGAAGAAGTCCTCGCAAAAATAGAAAAAGAAGAAGAAGCAGAGGCAGAGGGAAAGGAAGCAAACAGCAACGAGTGTGTCCTGACAAAGGACAAGCGTAAAACCGACTATATTGCGACTTGCATACAAAGCGTCTGACAACAAACCAAATTATAGGCCTCGAGTGTGATAAGTTTGCCCACAGTTGAATACAGATGAGAGAGAAAGAGAGATATAGGTAGAGAGAGAGAGAGAGAGAGAGAGAGCGCAAGTCTAGTGGATATTTTCATAATGTTAACTATAGGTTAGTCCAATAGCTGAAGACAAGGTTTGAAGGGAAGTACAACTATTATGAGCAGAAAAACAGTTTCAGACAATAAATAAATAATTAAATTAAGCTCGAAATATGCTTAAATTAAAATTAAAATTAAATGAATAATTCATTTTCAAAAGTAGAACTGTCGAAACTATTTGAAATACTTTAAGCAACCATCAAAAAATATCAAATTAAATTAAATCAATTATAATAAATAAATTATAAATTAAATTCCATTTAAAGTAACCCTAAATAAATAGTAAACCTTTCCACAATCCAATTTCAGCACTCTTAAATTAGCAAGCAATTTATTTTAAAATTGCTGCACAATTATGGCACATAAATCAGTGGGAAACTTGATTTGCCACATGCAACAAATGTGCCCGACTATAAATAGAATGTCAACTTTAACCTTTGATGTTGCCGTCTGCACTTGATGAAGCTGCTTGTCGGCTTCTAGTTATTTTCCAAATGATATGTTACCCAAATAGCTGCAATTCCACTTACTATCCAATTCCCTTTTGCAAACCCCTTCGTCTGCTACCATTTGACGCACAATTTGCAGGTAACATGAAAGGCCTCCACACACACACACATACATACATGTACACACACATACTCTCATAGTCTCCGCAGCAGTATTAAAAGTCAACTTACACAGGCTGGGAGAGATTGAGAGAGAGAGTGTGTGTGTGAGAGAGAGAATGGAATGGCAAAGGGAGAGGCAACCGCAGTGACAGCTGCGTCAGCGTCAGCGCAACAAGTAAGAAGAAGCAATAGGCGAAGAGGGTGGAAGTGAAAGCATCAAATAATATGGTCAGGCAAAAAGTCCACGCAAAGTTTTCTCGCATTATTTTCTATTTTTTATTTTTGCTTGTCTGCGTAAAATGCTGCAATGCTGACGAACAATAACAACAAAAACAACAGGAACAAAGCAAGGCAAAGAAAATATTATTGTTGTTGGCTGGCGAGCAAGGCAGCGAAAGCTTAGCTCACAATGCGAATGTGTGATAAAGATGGTAAGAAAAGGCGCTGGCAATGGTTGGAAACATGAAAAAATGACGCATAAGCAGCAACAGCTCAGAGAGCGAGAGAGACACAAAGGTGGAGTGAGTCAAAATGAGTGCGCGCGCAAAGAGAGCGAGCGCCCAGATGTATGCAGCAGTTTTTTTTTGCTGTCGCTGGCCTACGTAACAAATGGCCATGCAAAGCGGCACCGCAGAACTAACGGGTAAACGGTACTGCAAAACGAATATGCAGCGCAAAGCAGAAAGAGAGCGAGAGAGAGAGAGAGAGTAAGAGAGCGAAAGCCCTTTGCTGCTTGGCCCACATTTGGCAGGCTCAGCTGTAGCGAATTGTTTTTTTTTTTAACCGTTTCGAGCTCTGCTCATTATGTCGACGTCGTCGCCGTTGTCGCCTTGGCAGCAATTTGCTTTTGCTGCCTTAATGTTATATATTTTTATTATACTTGCGTTACGTTTCACGACTATCTATGACTGCGACGTTTCACTGAAAATTCTCGTGGCATGCCACGCTTCGCTTTGGCCGCATTGCAGCTATAAATTTGTGGCTTTTTGCATTCCAACCAAGCAAAGATTACTTCTGGGGCTGTCGCAGTCTCTTCGCTTAGGGCTGCCTTCACATTTCACATTTGATTTTTTACAGTGCACACACAAAAATGTGGTCATAACTTGGGGGGAAACTCTGTCGAATCTACAATCAATAATCAAACAATTGAAGAGCTTGTTAATAAATAAATTAATGTACTTAATTCCATTTGTAGTCAGTTGTTTAAAATAAAAAACGCTATAAAATAAAATAACAGATAATAATAAAATAAATAAAATGTTGACAGAATTGAGTAAAAGTAGTTTAAGAATCCTTTATTATCATCCTATCTACCATATACCCACAACCTTCAAGACAAGACTGCTTCTAAACTACCTTATTTTCAGCCATTTCCTTCTAACGGAATATTTTAAGACTCAATAGGTCTTATGCTAATGTAACTTTATCTTTACGGTCATTATTATTCCTATCTGCCATTTTTTTCTTTTCTTGAGGAAGCTAAGAAAGCGATATAAAAGCAATATCGTTGTAAAGTAAAAAAAAGTTATCAACTTTATCGTATCTTTTGCTGGCATGATACTTTCGCAGTTTTTTCTATTGCGCCTTTATAGTTTTTGGCATATGAAAATATAATCACATGCTCCATTTACTCCGTGCGCCAACCTCAGCAGCTCAACAATTTCAATATCCATTGTCTCTAAGGCAACATAGAGATGCATATAAATGCACACACTTGCGGATATATGTATATGTGGCACATATGTATGTGTTATAATAACTAACAGATCCCACATACTTGATAATGCTGCTCGCCGGGCGTTCAGCAACAGTAAAACTTAACGACAATTTCCAGTTGGCACTTGCCACTAAATTTTTGAACATTCTTATTTCCACTTGCCTGGGTTTTTGCTCTCCCATAGGAAAAGTTTTTCATTTTCAAAGCGTTTCCTTTCAGGTTTCGTTTCTGTAGTTTTTTTCTTTCTTTTTTTACTACTCTATGCGGCTCAGCTCGAGTTACTTTCTCGAACTTTTGGCCTTTGGCAGATGCTTGTGTTTTGTCTCTCAACCTTTTGGCTTGCTTGTAATTTGAATTTTTTCAACTGTGAACAGTGTGCCCCTGCTTCTTCCCCTTCCATTCTCCATATATCTCTCTCTTTCTCTGCATCTCCCTGTCTCTAAATGTTGATTATGGTGCTTTGGAACTAAGCTGAGTAGAAGCAGATTTCAGTTATCTAATAAACTGCTTGCAATGCGATGTAAGTTTTGTGCTCAACATTTGATGCTATTACAAAAGTTTTCTTTGTGTGTGTGTTTGTGTCCTTTGGTCCTTGTTGCTGCAAGAGTTACGCAACTTGCACATGCATAACATGCTATTTTTGTTGCGGTTATGCTAACACTTGATCCAAGCCATAACATTCCGGAACTCTGTTTTACAATCGCTGTTGGTGTTTTATGGATGGGAGCTTTATTTAATGGAATGCCAATGCAATGCCCGAGCAGCAACACGATCGTTTCATGTTAACATTCTCAAGCACTGTTATACAACAGTTGTAGCAGACTATGTTAGTGAAGTGAGCTTTATATAATGTAAGCTTAGCTGCTCACCATGTTAACATAATATTCGTCAAGTCTGTTATGCAACTGCTGCAGCAGCTGCTCACCATGTTAACTCAACACGATCATGTTAACATTCTTAAGCTTTGCCATACAATTTTTGATGTGAGCTTTTTATAATGGAATGTTAACTACTCAGCATGTTAACTTTGACAGTTAATCTACCTTAAAAACGATCAGCCTATGTAAACTGCTCCTCTCTCACTATCTCACTCTCACTCTCCTTTTACGGTTGGTGCACTGCAAAGCTTTGCTTACACTTTCGGTTAGTTTAACGATTGATGTCATTAAAAAAGTTTTCTGTGTGTCCTTTGCACTCTTTCACAACTTTCTTGACTTTTGTGGATAATTTAGTATACTAGGAAGGGGGAAAAGAAAGTTGCTACAGATTTAATTTATGAGCGCACACAAAACGTGCAAACTTTTTGCAATTAAATTGAATTCCTTTTTTTTTGGTGATTCACGCAAGACAATTGAAAAATTTTCTTTGATTGACATTTGGCCCCAACAATCTTTGATGCTAGACAGAGCGCGACAGTGCGAGACAGAGCGAGCAACTGTTTTTGGGTTTCTTTTGAGCAGCTCGTTAATTTATTTTCATCCGTTGTTACACATGTTTTGTATGTGCGTAACAGGGAGGGGGAGAAGGGAATTGAGGGTCGCACAAGTTGCTTGCGCGACGCAATTTAAGGGACGCATAAAAAAAAATTACGCTCGTAAAAATTTCTTTTTGCGTTGTATTTTCTCAGGCTTTGTCTTTTTTTATATTGTTCCGTTTTTTTTTTTTGTGTCTTTAGCACGCTCCGAAAAGCATGCAATAAAATTGAAATCGCCCTTCAGTTTTATCAATAAACGCATTCCGAATCCAGTTTTATTGACCCAGTTCTGTCTATTTATTTATGGTAATAGATCATCGGATAGTTGCTGCTGTTGTTATGTGGCCCACAACTAATGTGACATGTGTTGGCCAAAAAAAGCTCGTAACTTTTGATTTTAATTGCCCTCGTTTTTCATGAGTGTGGGCGGATTTATTAATAAATACATGCGCCGAGCTCTGAAGTGGAATCAGTGATGAGCTGGGAAATATGCGTGAACATTTTATGGCTTCGGTTGGGATAGCAATTTGAATTTGAAATAGATTGCGGTTTTTTGTTTACGCCCGCAAAACGGAACCGTTATTAACAGATTGAAATACAGAACAGGAAATGAAATTCAACTGTTTTAGTTTATTTAATGGGACTGCATAGTAAAAAATATTTGAAATCAATTCACAATTTGTACAAGTTGACATTTCACGTACCGGTACCGGAACCGGAAATACTATGCGCTTTGACAATCTGATAAAAATCAAAAGGCATTAATTGAAATAAAATTCACTTTTTTAACATAACTCTAAATAACATAGCTGATTAAGCTTTCCTAACATTTCTGTAATTAACATAACTGTTAATAACATAACTCATTATGGTCTATAATACAAATTCCCAGCTTATCGTCCTTCAACAACCAACTGGGAATACTTAATAATGCTGCATAGATACTTATTCGAACAAATCGATTTTCTATGCATAAATTAGATGTAAAATTTCGAAACTTTTTTGTTTGTTTTTTGTTTGCTGTTGACAAATATATCAATGTTGCTGCCCAGAAAGGAAAAAACAAAAAACTTTTGATGATTGAAGCATAATATTTGTGAACAAGTACATTTTGGGCGTGATCTATTTGGGCAGCCAAAGTCAACAGCAAAATGGACAACAAAATGCTGGCACGTGCAAAAGTCAACCAAGGGGGAAGCGGAAGCGGAAGTGGAAGAGGCCAATTCGATTTAGGCCAGAAACCAGGCGAATATATTTTTGTGTTGTGCATGTTTGTTTTTGTGTGTTTGCTGGCAAAGTGATTGATGGCCTCCACGCAGCCTAGATGAAAATGAAAATGTACGCAAGAATTCAGTTGTCAACACGTTTCTAAATGTTTACACCCCCCCCTCCCCTCTCACCCACCCAGCACCCCTCACTCGCCACTCAGAGTCTATTAGAATATCGTCTTTTGGGTCTATTTTCCAGTGTCAAAAGTTGAATGTTAAA
Organism: Drosophila paracracens; assembly: GCA_035044025.1. NCBI lineage: Eukaryota > Metazoa > Arthropoda > Insecta > Diptera > Drosophilidae > Drosophila > Drosophila paracracens. The sequence goes on from JAWNMN010000487.1 coordinate 545,330, forward strand.
TTGCGAGTGGGCCCCAAAAATCCTGTTCAAATTTGTCTTGTAATGAAGTTGCTCTTCTTCTGCTGCACGATGCTGCTGCTCTGCTTCTCTGCTTCCTTGCTGCTTTCGCATGCGCGGCACGCAAATTTGTTGCCAATAAGCAACCGAAAACAATTTTTATATGGTCTGCAAGGCAGCGTGGAGGACGTGTAGAGATGGGGCAGAGAGGAGGCAGGTTTTTGGCAGTTGCTTGCCTATGCGTGCCGCGTGCGCTTCTGGTTACTTTTACATTTCATCTTTTTGTGTGTAAATACCCTGTACGTATTGAAAACAAGGTGGTTTGATTGCACAGCAAATACGTAACTTTGTTGAGTAAACTAATTAACAATTAATTTATAATCTTATTCATTTTACCATGCAGCTTGCAACGCACTTGAGGATACGTTTCCAACTTCACAAAGTATATATATTCGTGATCATTCGTCTAGTCGATATAGCCATGCCCGCTTATGGAAAGTAGTTCCTCAATTTTAAAGGTATGTTGATGAAACTTGGCTTATTGAAGACAGTGTATATTTGATTGGATTGGATTACTATATCATTTAGTTGTTACAGGCACGTTCGTTATAAAGATGTATTCTTTCGAGAAACATTCGAGTTTAGCTAGTTATCCTCATCAAACCTACACAATGTGCGGATTATTATGCTCTTCACATAAATAGACTTAAAATTAAATAGATCAGTTTATTATATCTTAAAGCTTTCAAAGGACGAAACGGTTGAAGGAGGAGTTCTTATATGAACAAGTTTCTTGTTTACCAAGATATCCTGATCAAACTAATCAAAAATTTGTATTCTTTCAAAATCAAACTCACTAAATATACATTTAGCTGTCAGCAGATGAATTCCGGTGTGGAAGGGTGTATGAACTTCGGTGTCTTCAAGATAGCAATTTTTACTGACTTTTCCAATCAATTTCAGTGGTTAAAAACTGCACACAGGGTGTGTAGTAGTCAGTTATTCAGGCCTTAAGCACGCTTACACACTTGCTTTTTATAAATTTTGTGTGCTTTTTATTGGGGTGTAGCTGCCACGCCCCCACACGAGCCAAACTGGGGTTGCTTAGCTACGCGGCCCAGCCAGCAAATGTAGGTCATGTTGGGCTGGGTGAAAAAAGCCAGCTGGGAGCAGGAAATGGAGCAGGACCCGGGAGAGAGAGAGTGCGAGAGAGAGAGAGAGAGAGAGAGAGAGTGAGAGTGAATGGAGTAGCTGGTGTCATGAATACTTTAGCATGGGGTGTGGCAACAGGGCACACTCAGAGTCACAGTCACACTTCATGCCCAGAATCCAAGCCAAGCCATATTTCACAGTCAGTTGAGGGGCAGGGGCAGAGCGGAAATGGAGGGGAAGTGTGTTCATCAACTCACGCCACATGCCCCATGCCTCATGTTTTATGCTTATTATAATGAAAATTTCATTACAAAATTGAATGTTGACGTGTCGCATGTGTTGAAAGCGGCTGAGTGGCTTTGAATACCGTCCAAGTACAGCAGAGACAGAAAGAGAAAGCAGGAGAGAGGGGGAGAGGGAGAGGGGAGTTTTTTCTTTGTAGGCCTGCATAAGCTACAATAACATTCTTGAGCACTAAACCGAATAGACATCTTGACACGTTTTAATTTTTAACTAATTTTCATAGCATACTTTTTCGCGCACCAAAAAGTTGCACACTTGACATTTGACAGACAGAGCGACAGACAGTCAGACAGTTTGCAGCAACAGTGTGAACATATATTAGACATGCTTCTACAACTTACCTCAATCAAATGTTAACATTCTTCTTCTTATCTTTTCTATAGCCATGTTATTAGAGCTGCAGTTGCAGCGATTTACTTAACATTATGTTACAACATTAACATTTTCATGCTGCGCGGTTAACCCTTTAACATTTTCAGGCTGCTTTACATAATGTTAAGTAACATTTATCACACATATCTTAAGATCAAACTCCTTCTATGCCTAAATTGAGTTTTGCTTTGTTATAAAAATCTCCCACCTTAGCAAACCTAATAACAGGGTATTTAGGCTGTCAATCACAACCGCTTAGAGCTTTCAGTACAGATTCTTTCGCACAAGAAAACCATCTTTCTTACATGCCCGAAATATACAAAGAAAAAAAAAGAATAAAAGAAAGTAAGAAAGAACGTGACTAAGGCACAAATTGAACACAACTGAGTTGGCTTTTCAGTGCACTTAGCCCAAGCATTTTTGTTGACCTAATTCGGGGCAAGTGGGCAAAGGGGCGGTGTTTCACTTTGCCAAATATTTGTTACTGCATTTCCGTTGGCCATACGGAATGTTATTTATTTGCCATGCCTGAAATATCCCAGAGAAACATTTTTGCCCAAATACAAATACTATTTGAAAGCACACACACACACACACACACATTAATATTTCGTAGCCAGCCCAATGACAATCATTTGCAATCAGGCTAAGTGAAGTTGCACATTCTGCCATCCACTTTTTGCGTATCTGGAAACTATTTTAGAGTTTGCAGCTCGGCGGGTTAACCAGTTGGAACTTAAGTGCTTTGCGCTGCTTGCCAGCCAACTTCAAGTTGTCTCTGCCAATTTAATATAGCAATCGACTAGCTAAGCACAAAGAGCGAGCGAGAGGGGTAAAGGTGGCGCCAGTGAAATAGTATTTGTGAAAAGTTGACTAAAAGTTTGCTGATCCTTTTAAAAGTTGGCAAGCAATTGACTTGCTTAATTAAAATAAATATTTTGGCTTGATAACTTTGATATATTAATTAAAAGCCATTTAGCAGACTTGAGTCGAGGCTAGCTCGACTAGCAGATGCTCTCATCTCGAGTAGGACTTGCAGATAAATCTTAGTTAACTCTTGAGAAGATTTTGATCAATTAAATGTCTATTTTTTATTCGTTATCTAAAATCGATTTATATCGATAAAATGATAAACTGAAATACACAGTAGCTGCTTTTGGCATAAAGAACTTTTACTGACAAATATATATGTAGACAAAAATAAAGCTAAGACTTTTGAAGCTCATCGAGTTTCTGACTGTTGCTTACCCTTACACAAGTCCATAAAACCCTTTTCTCTCTACATTTCTACATTTCAGGATTCAAGTTGAAGTTGTGTGTATTTTAGATGGAAGCACTTCAGCTGCCATTTAACTATTCCACTTGACTGATGTGTAAGACATTGCGTATGCGCAATATGCCAATCGTCTTCAAGTCCAGACAAATGTTTGCTATTAGGTGCTTTCGGGAGAGGTGGGGGTGGAGGGGTTGTTTGGCTTGCACAGTCATAGAGCACATGTCAAAATGACAAATAGCTCATCAAAGTTTCATTTCCAAGCATTTTGTTTTTACACTCTAGTTCGACCTGCAAAACTTTCGACAGCAAACTTGTTTCGCCAACGTAAATGGCCAATTATTCTATGTGTGTGTGTGTTTTGGGGGGGGGGGGGGGGGGATTTTATATTTTCCCCGTTGTGTTTTGTTTTTGGTGTTTTTCTTTCATTTTTTTTTTTAGCACCCGCTCAAATTGGAATTGGTGGCACATGCAATAATTTGATTTCGCAAACAAAATGAATGGAAAAGAAAACATATTTGGGTGTGTAAACAAAATGTTGACGTTTTCGTTTTTCGTTTTTTGGTTTTCAATTTCCTGGCCTCCACTTGTCCCAAGAGCCCGTAATGAGACGAAACAGGGAGTGGGTGATGACGGAGTGCGGCAGGGAGTGAGGGGTTGGTGTTGTTTTATGTCTCCTACTGCTGTCTAGGCGCATGTTTTATCGATAAATCGTGAGTGCGAAGCGCTGTTCGGTGAGATTGGGTTCGAGGAGCGGGGAGTAGGTTTCTGGTACAAACAACAATTTTGTAACTGGCAGGCGCCGCATTTTACATGCTATGCCCTTACTTTGTATACCCTGTAAACATCCAATAGCTTGCATAGAGTAGCTTGACGTGGAGTTGGCTATGGAGATAGTTGGACTTTTCTTAATATTTAGAGACTAGTTGAGCTAGCTAATATTTATGTGTCTGACTTTTACAGAACCTCTTTTAATATTAACGGTTTTATGGCTATTGCCTGGATTTTTTGTTATTATTTTATTTATTTAATGTGTTCTTAGAATGGGTTTAAGAAACATTAGGATTAAAGAAACAACCCAAACAAGCACTTGTTGAGACACTCAAGTTGATGAGTATTATTCATTTATTTTGTCTTCTAGAACTACAAAAATTGAAGAGCTGCAGTTGGAAAATATGGTATGTGGGTTCTAAGATGCAATATATCCCTAAAATTCTACTCGAGTCAAATCAAAACCTACTTCTGATTCGGTAAGTAAGGTGTTAAGGTTAAGATTGTGTTTTGTTGAGGTACTTTTTGGATTTATAATATCGGTTCCTGTAACTGGTTCTTAGATCAATTTTGAATTTTCTTTCTGGTTCTCAATTTCAATATGTAAAGTTCATTTTAGCTATTTTATATGTAAGTTGATACACACCTGATGCACACCTTAAACCTGTTCACAGGGCATCTGCTGGTCGTGCATGCCCACGCACAATCGAACGTGTTCTCGATTTTCAGTTGTTTGTTATCCGAAAATCGGTATTTTTTGTGCGGACGCGCAACTGACACGAAACCCTCGCACTGAAACAGGACAGAACAGGACACCGAAGAGAGCAGAGCAGAACAGAACAGAGCAGAGCAGAGCCTACGGCTGTGTGTTAGAGGGGCGGAAGTCAAGGTAGTGCGGAGAGGGTAGCCAACGTTTATGAGTATTGACAGGAAATTGGGACCGGCAGACAGTGAGACAGTCAACCAGTCAGACATTAGATTTGACTGTGCCACACACACAAGCCACAAACTTTTTGATTGCCATTGACGCGCCGCGTGTTGAGTTGCCAAACAGAGAAAGAAGAAAAAGAAGCGAACAAAAATAAAGGGAAGGACTCGTAAAACTTGAGCCAGAAATGAAAATGGGCTCGTGTTATTAACAAATAGACAAAGCACATACATATATATATATATATATAGCACATCGTATATATATAGATAGATATATATCCATTAATTCACTTTCGTTGAGTTGCGTGCGTTTTTAAAGGTTTTTGTGGCCAAAAATAAAGCTACAAATAATTTGCATTTGATTGCCTCAAATGACAGAAAACAGCAAGCATTTCATATATGAACTTGATTTATTTGTTTAGCTGCAATCGATCTGGGCTCGGTCAATTCGGGCCGGGTTTAATACGCAGTCTGCAAAATATATTTATGCAACCTTAGCAAAAGTTACATTTGGCTTTAATAATTTGCTTTACTGCTGCAAGGAGGCAAGGAAGTATAGATTTGCATAATTTACAAATTCAAAGTTTGCACAAAATCGATAGCAATCATATCTTTCCGCAATTATCAAATTGTCGATGTAGAATAAATAAACAATTATAATGCAAAAGCACCTTCTGAATATTAAATGAGTTTCGCTGTTGTCGTCTAAATCGAAGAGGTCATTATTCAATTGGCGTGACAAACAACTCATCTATAATGCATATATATATTTGTGTGTTGCCAAGAAAATCAGAAAGACAAACAATGCAGCCAAAGTGTAGTTTTCATGCCCTTGAAACTGGTCAAGTATGGTAAGGCATTAAGGCGGAGACGTCTCCGATTAAGAGTATATACACTCAGATCAATAATTAATCAAACTCTCAATGCTTCGATAACTTATCTTAATGCTCAATAAAATTAATACTAAAATACTAAAAATACTAACTAATATTTAACACTTTTTCATAGCTAAAATTAATTTTAATTATAAGCAAAATTTGACTTTTTTGCAAACTTTTGAAATGCGTCATAAAATAAGAATGAAAAAGTTTAGCGAATATATTTGCGTATATTTAGTGGATCCTTCGTTTGCCTTAGATATAGCCATATCATATAAAATAAAGAGAATCTTAAATAATGGATTAATAATTAATTAATTTTCTTCCATGCGAAAAGCCAATTTTAATCAAAGCAATTTTTTTAAATATTATTAACAATACAAAATGCAATTTTTCAAGTATATCAAAGATTTTTCATTTACTATTTTAACACAAATCTTATTAGGTTACCTAACCACGCAAGTGTTTACAGTATTTTACAATGCAATCTAGGAAAATGCCCTTTGTTTAAATTGGCCGAGTGAAACTGCACTTAAGCCTATTAATAGAAGCAAGCAAAATGTCAGCCAAGTTGTAGGAAAGCGCATTAAAAATGCAAAAAAACAGGCTAGCAGAAAAATAACCGAGCAAACAGCGAGAGTGAAATGAAAATGGAAAATAATTAGCCATGTTGACAATGCAAACAAGTTAGTAAACAGTAAGAAAATTGAGGAAAAAAAGACTAACAAATATCCTTTAACTTTACTGTTTGAAATGCAAAAATCTCAGAAATGCATAAAAATATGTGAAATCAATTCATTCATAAACTAAAATACGATTCGATTTAACACCCTCTAAAAATTTGTACAGCATAAAAATTAATATTTTTGGCTCAAACTGTTTTTGGTTCATAAACAATTTTAGAGTTTTCTTTATTTTTTTTTTGTTTAGTGTTTTTTGCTGGCGTTAGTTCCATTTCCCATCAGCATCCATAAAAAATCGACTTTAGCACTGAATATGACCTATAAACTAGCGTTTGCATAGCAGCCATTTTTACAGGGTATTTAAATTACATGACGGTGCTTTGGCCTTCGCTGGATTAATGTCACACTGATTGTTATTATATTTTTACATTCTGCTCTTAAATTTGAAGTGGCATTTTTGTCAGACGGCTTGACCTTGCAGCCGCTGCAAGCACCAGCAACGAGAACAATAAGCCATTTGTAATTTATGTGGCATGCAACTGCGCAACCGTGCGACTAATTAAAGTCAAGTTTTTCTGCACTGGTTCGCCCCGTCTTTCATTTTATTTGTTAACAACTATTTCATTTCTCCCCTTTTATTTATTATTTTTGCTGTTCATAATTTTAGCATTGCATGCAACTGCGAAATGGGAAACGGGCCCAAGAATACCTCGATCTTAGCGCTGCATTCTTGTCGTGCCTCACAAAGGTGCCATAAAATGTAGCATGTAAAACTCCAAATGGCAACAAAAATAAAAACCAAATAACAACAGCGAAAAGTAGACTATTTCTATACACTAACAATTCTTATGAGCTCTTTGCTGAGGCTGTCAAAAAAATTATAATTCGCTTCCAATTTCGTTCAAAATTATGATTTAACTTTAAGTAACAAATTGTATTGTTTTAAGAACTAATAATATCAGTTTGTGTAAGTGGTTCTTTAAAAAATATTGAACATCGATTCCTTACCTGAATTTCAATACTTAAAGTTGAGGTTCCGTTTCCGGATCCCTTTTCCGGTTTCGGCTGGACACACTGGCTTAAACTCACATTTTATGCACTTTTTGGAGAGTTTCTAGCAATTTGAAATGTTGCAAGTGTTTTATTTACATGTAAGAGTATACGCACATACACACACGCCCCAAATGGGTTGGGCAGGTGGGCGTTGTACATTTATAGTTGAACATGCAACGAAATGAGCGTCTGACATGACATGCCAACGATTCTGACATGCACACCTCTCAGGAGAATGGCTGTGTGTGTGTGTGCGTGTGTGTGAGTACGCTTATGAGTGTGTATGTATATGTGTGTGTAGATTTTCATCATGAAAAATAAGGAAAACTGATGACTGTGAGTGGCAGTGGCATGAAAGCAAACCCCCAACCAGCAGAGCAACACTTGAATTTGTTTACATCTCTCACTAATTAACAGAAAACTTATAATTATAAATATAATTATAAATATAATTATATGCACGGCTTACTTGGATAAGGCTAAATAGCTCAGAATTCATAATAATTTATGAGCGAAACTAAACACAAGCTGAATATTCAATGAACCACAAACAAAGGCAATAAATTTTGGTTAGTTTTTATGCAAGGTAAGAAAGGTAAACTGAAGTTGGCCAACATTATGTAACAGGCAGACGGATGCATATATATACGTGATCAGCATGAAAGGCCAGTCGACTTAGCCATCTGTAAGAACAAGTGAACTCTGAGACCATAATAGCTATAGACTACAAAATTGGTATTTAGCTTCTCATTTAGCAAGCGCAGTTCGTTTGATCGATAACTGCCGCGTTTCACGTTTATCGATTTTTATCGATAATTGCATTGATATGCACTGCCATATATATTATTGATAAACTGTGCAAAATTCACTAACCAAAACTTTTTCAATCGACTTTCAGGAAAAGCTGGCTGCGGGGTATCTGCTAGTCGTGCTCTTTTAACTTAAGCATTTTAGCTTGAATATTTTTTTTTGTGGTGTATAAGTATAAAAATATTTTTGGCTTTTCGAATAAAAGATATGAAATATATTTGATTTTATTTATTTTTATTTTTGCTAAAAACATAAATATAAAATTTCAGCGATTTCTATTTGCTATTTGAACAATTTTGTATTATTAATTTAAACTTTAGTCTTATTAAGCATTTAAATTTGTATGTATTGTGTGATAAATAGGCAAAGGCAAAGCAGTTAAATAATTATTAAATTAAAAATTATTAATTATTAATTATTAGACTCCACACACTGCAGTTACACCAAGATCAATGGCGCTGCAGCCCGGATTGAAATTGACTTTAGTGGCTGTCTGAGCAAATGCTATGAATATGTAGAAAAATAGTAATTGTTAAAGTAGTCATTCGATTCGAGTTTGGAATGAGATATATTCTTACCAGTTCTGCCCAAACACTGATCAATTAAAAACGCACATTCGTTTCTGTAATGTTTACAATTATCTGTCACCACCCCCAGCATATCTGTTGTTGAGGCTTTGGCACAGTAGGGGCTCCTTTTGTCACACAATTTCCGGTTCATCCATTTGCAGTAGAGGGCGCCATTCCGAAAGAGAAAGAGTTGAGCCTGCAGTCCTGCCAACAGTTGGCACAAAATGCAGCAATAGACCAAAAGACGACCAAGTGACTTCATTGTTAGTTAACTTAATTTGAACTGATCCATTCCGGCGGTGAATCCCATTTTATAGAGCCAAATTCGTAACTTAAATCTGTAAATATTTATCAAAGAAAAAGTAAGAGCTGAAAGCTGACTTTGTTTGCCAAGTGCTGAGACAGTAAAAGTCAAAAAGCCAATATTATTATTGGTGGACAAACAAACAAGGCCTAAATGGCTTACAATCAGTTAACCAGCTCTGCTTGTGATTATGATTTGAAGAAGATGGGTTTGAAACTGGGTCAGCTGACATGTTGAGGTAGCTAGTAAGTTGGACTATTGTTGCTGATCAAGAATATAAATATAAGTTAGGATGTTTAAGTAAGCTGGAATGCAATAATCGAGAAAGAGGGAGAGAGAAAATATACTATAATTAAATGTTTAGTTTCAGTTATTAATTATTCATCAATAATGTTTGCTTTTTGCTAGATTAATTTCGAATTAAATCAACTTCATCTGTTTAAGCTATTTATTTCTTATTTAAAGACTGTCGATTTGAAAAATACAAAGAGTAAAAAATATATACAATAAATTCAAAATGAAATGTAATAAATTTTTATATTTTATTTCCAACCATTTTATTTATAGCTAATAAAATAAATACTAAATAAAAATGAGAAAAGTAAGAAATATTTATAAGATTTTTGGGCGAATTTAAATGGAAAATGGTGCAACACCCCAGAAAAACTAAATCGTACCAAAAAAAAAATAGTTTCTATCAATAATTTAATAGTTAATAGTTAAGCCCAAAAAACTTAAGTTCTTGATAATAGAAATAGAGAACTTATATTCCCATATGCAAAGGGTTTCGTATACAGTTACAAGTTAAACAAAAAATCGTAAAGCCTCGAATTTAAACTGGCAATTTGTTTTAAGCTTTGGCAATGTGCTGTTAAAGTTGGCGAATAAATAATGCACAAATCCTGCAGCTAAGCATTCGAAGCGCGTTTGTCAAACCGGAAACGGCAGATCGTCCATTTTGATGATTGCATTTCCGATTGTACCAGCAAGGCGCCAAGGGAAAGCGCAACAATTACTCATTTTAGCATTTGGCGTTGGTTCCGTGTGTGTGTGTGTGTGTGTGGTATGGCATTGAAACACACACACATGCATAGCTAGAGAGAGAGGGAGAGAGAGAGAGAGTGAGAGAGCGCTATTGCAATGAGTTATGCAGTAGTTTTTGTGTGCGCTGCTTTTTAATTGCAATCGCATAACATAAAAACGAATTTACCATAAATTGCACATTTTCAAGGCAAAACGACAACAACAACAACAGCAAAGCAAACACAAATTATGGTTATGGTTGTCACACACGCACACACATAGACAGCACAATCACACACACACACACAGACTCTGGTTGTAAAATTTATGAAAGTACGTTTTTCGTTTGCTTTTTGTATTGTGGCATTAGGAAAAACGCCTGCGGACGCAATTAGAAAATACTGCTAACAACGAAAGTCTTTTACTAATTCTATATATGTATGTATGTATGTGGGTGTGTATGTGTGTTTATAAATTGTCATGATATATGTTAAGATTAGAGTATGGAATTTGCTTTTTAATCCGATGCGTAAATAACACTGCAAAATGCTTAAGCTTTTAAATATTTATATTTGACTTCTTTTAAAGTCTGAATGGTTCGCCATTTTTCAGAAAATGTTGCATTTGTAAATAAATATAAATATACATATAACAAGGTTTGTTAAAGTAAGTTGTCTTCAAAAAAGATTGTACTCTTTAAAATGCGTGATTACAGATTTTCCAAGTCTGTTAACCAGCTGTTAAGAAGTTAGTTTGCTCATGTTAAGCCAATGTAAATAAAATGTGACTTACTGTTAAAAGAATTGCATTATGTTAAGCAGTGTTTGCTTAATGCTAATAACATTAAGCCGCTGTTAATAACACAATTTTGTTATGTTAAACAGAAGTTGCCATGAAATGAGCTACTGTTAACATAAATATATTATCTAATTTAAATTTAAAAACCGAACGATTGTTGCTATGGGAAATATATGTTACACTAGTCTGATTTGAATAGTTTTTGGACTAGAGTTTGGTTAAGGATAAACTGTGAAACAAAATATATATATATATATATATTTATATACTTTCTGGGGACAACAAAAATATTGTAATACACACTGCAAATAATAATTTACTTACAACTATTTTATTTTCATTCGAATATATAATTTAACATATGCAGATAATATTCACAAATAAAACTTCAAGGGGCATAGTAAATTGGTGTGTCCTCATTGTTGCCACTGTTGCTGTTGTTGTTGAGGCTGGAGCCGCAGGGTTGCTTATCATTGACTTGCATTCCCCGGCAGTTTCGCATTCTTACCCTTTGATATACTGAAATTGACATTTGGCAATATAAGAGAGGGTCCATTTGGGATTATTCTATTTTCGACTTACTTCCTCTGGTGCTTCGATTACTTCTGCAATTGGCTAACCTCTGCTGGCAATTGTTGCTCTGCAGCTCACACAGATTGCTGCGACCATAGCGAAAGCATCTTCTGCCACTGTTTTCACAATTGGCTCGGACATCGCGTTGGCAATCCTCGACCCGCCCCGCCTCGACCTCCGTAACGGTGGAGATGGCCACGAGGATCAGGCCCAAAAATAGTGTTATGCTTAGCGCAGTCTTCATGCCGCAACTAGTATTTTATAATGTTGTTTAAATTGTTGGTTGTTATTCGCTTTTATAGCTGCAAAATTGGCTTGAATAAAAAAAGGCACTACAGAAAACTACACCTATTTTCGGATTGTCTTAACTTGGTTTATTTGCCTTAAACAGTTGTACAAATATTTATTTCAATTTGCGAATTCTACAAAATGCGTGCTTTTGCGCTCCATCTAACCTTGGATGTATTGTCAAATTTGTGCCAAAGAATATTGTTTATTTATAATTGTGGTTGTTTCCTGTTCTTTTTTATATATATACATACATATATATAAACCATATTTTTATTTGAAAGTTGCTTAACCGCGACGACCGCGACGACCGCGACGACCGCGACGTCTTCTTATATAAATGGGGTAAACATTCGAATTGGACGAGGAGACAGAAATGGATGAGGATGTGGAGGAGGAGGTGGAGGAGCTGCTTGAGCATGACCCGCGACTGCCAACTGCTATGTTGGAGCAAAGGGTGAGGGATACAGCGTTGTAGGTTATGCGACTGACACAAGTGTCGTAGCGCAGTTGGCAGTTGTTGGTGAATCGCTTGCAGAGATTGGAGGTACCAACTCGACCGCAAACATTTGTGCTGCTAATTATGTTGCAGTTGGACAGGACACAAACCCGTGGCACATTGCTGCTGCTGCTTCCTAACAGGCTGCTGCTCCCGCTTCCTGACAGGCCGCTGCCGAAGTTGAATCCGCTGATGAAAGTGCTCCAAAGGACCAACAGCAGCGCTGACAAAACCAATTCGTATTTCATCTTGGAAAGTTGTGTTAACTTTCTGGCCACAATCGGCGGCTATTTATAGTTATCTCAGTGCTATCTGTGCGCATTGGCCTTAGACTTAGACTTGCGGTGACATTGAAAGCAACAGTTTTTTGGCCCACAACACTTGTGCAAACAACTGTGTCTAAAAGATTATATAATTTATTTTGCGCAACTTCTTTGTTTAAACAAAAAAAAATCCAAGACGCATGGCTAAATTTGTAATATTAAATTGCTAGCTAGAATTTTATTTATTTTATTTTATTTATTTATTAAGTGAAGCTGTTAGTTCTTGATCGAAAGTTAACTATATTTGTGATCAGGTACATTATCTAGAAAATTTATTATAACTAAGCTGAAAGGGGTTTTCAAAACTCAAACTCTTCTCTTTATATTGCTTTAATTTTATTAACACATCTAAAATATCAAAATAATATTATTATGCAATAACAATTATTATTTTTAAGCCTAAAATGCCGCAGCATATGCTTAAATAATTTTTTTTAAATAATATTTTTGCTTTTTATATAATATTTGTGTCGCCAAAAAGTATGCAATGTTTTTGCGAACTATTTTATGGAAAATACATTTATTATGTTTAATCCGCAGTTATGAATTCATGGCTGTTAAATACGTATTTTAATTTAAGGAATTCAGAGAAACATCTGGAGCAAATACAAGGCAGTTGGCCAAGATTCTACCTTAAACTTCATAAGCTTTTGCGGCTTATATCTAATATATAAAACTATTGAAAACTGTTGTATATTTAAATCTGATGAGCTGTTTTATATTTAACCTTTATATATATAAATATATATCTTAAGTTTATACTATAAAATTGTCCAGTTGCCAAAGTCGAAGAAATAAATATTTATGTTTAGCGCTTTTGAATAAAAAGTATTTTAGGCTTTTAAGCTGTTGCCTTAAATATTGCTAAATACTGGTAAAAATACACTATATAATCCGGCTTAATTCATTATATAAAGTTTGTTGCGAATATATTTAAAATTACAACAAAATAGTTTTAAAACTGAGATACCAACTCACTTAGTTGGCTCAATCGATTGATTAGTAATGCTGATCAGCCGTTCGTGTTCGCAGACGTCTCTTTCAAATATCAGGCTATAATAATACCCTATAAAAAGCTAAATGAATTATTAAACGAAAAATACTTTTACAAGCAGCGCTCTCAGCTTTTGAGAAATCAGATAAGAAGGTTATCCGAAAGGGCTTTTAATGATAAACAGCCACTTAAAGTCCGATCCGCACTTGAGTTATTTAGTGCACTCATGTGAGCATTTACATTAGCACACACACAAGACACACACAACACACACACAGCACACACACACACATACTGACACACACACTTGTGAGTGACAACGTCATTTAGACAACACAACTCAACTCAACTCGACTCGACCCTGTCAGTGTTTTGGCCACACATCAAATTCAATTTCATCGCCATGCACAGCATTTTGAGCGGCTTCTTCTTCTCCAAATAAACATAAAACAAAGCGAACAAATAAAAAACACAACGAAACAAAGAAAAAAAACAGTAAACTGAAATAAAATAAACAGCGCATAAACATTTTGAAGCGCAACTGCGTCAAGTTGCTTGTGTTTTTACTGCCTGCACTTCGATTTCAAATACTCTAACCTCGATGGTTACTTAGTTTTATCATGAGCAAAGCAACTTACTATTACGATAAATAAATAAAATATATATTCCTGATGCTTAACAGTAGTTGAAGCAATATTTGTTGCTTATTTGACTTACTTTATATGTAAGCTAGTCTCTCAGGTTTTTAAGTTAACTTTTAGCATGTTTTTTAAGACCATAAAAAGAAGTGGAAGGAGTAAAATAATGTTTCTTAAAAGTATGTTTCCAAACTTATATGGTATATATATTCTTGTTCAGCATTAGAAGACGATTTGATTTAGCCATATCTGACTAATAATATCGACTTTGAATGGTTCCTCAAAAAAAAAAGTTTAATTTTGGTTCAGGCTCTAAGTTTCAATCAGAAATCAAAATAAATATGAACTTATATAATATAATTTCATAATATAATTATAATTATAATTATAATTAGAAGTGTAGTCAGCGTAATCAAACGTCAGCAGACCAACAAAATTGTTTCTCACATATTTGTTTTGTTGGCTTGCTTAAATATTCGATAAGCGCAATTTGATAAAATGTTGTTCGAGTATTTGGTCAAGGCTGAGAAATCTGCCGATTTAATTGGCTGCAAATTGATTGGCTTAAGTCGTTGGTAGCATTGATGCATTGGCCAAATTAGAACTAAGTGCAACAACAAGCAAACTGGCAACAAACAACGTGTAATTCATAATACAAAATGTTTGCCAAAGCTGCATAAATTTGCATTTGATTTACCCGAAACTGGGTCGTAATTGGCAACAGCATTTAGGTGCGTTTTTTGTGCGTGTAAGGGGGCGTGGCAACGCCCACCCAATAGCAACCGGTTACGCAACAAACTAAAGACCGCAATTAGGTCAAATTTAATAATCAATAGTATAAAGAAAATGAAAATAATTCTTGGCCAGTGAAATCTGGTCAAAAGTATACTTTCCATTTGTGGCCGGTCCGATTGTTAACGGCATACGATAAAAGCCACTAATTGTTGGCCATTAAATATTGACAAGCCATTTAACTGTCACAAATCGACAAAGATTCATAATTGTCGCATGCAACAATTATGACAATGACAATTTGTGTGTTTTATGCCACAAATCGATGAAGAGAACTCATTTGGCAAATGAATACTTTTGAAAGCAGTTGAATTTTAATTTAAATTAAATTGGAAGAATAATACTTTAATGAAAATAAGTTTTCGTTTAAGAAAATCATTTTGGTTGCCAAGTTATTCAGTTAAAAAACTCTATATTAGCTTCATTACTATTATATCATTTCGCGTTCAAAGAAATAATTGTTTGGGTTTATTTTTGTTGTTGCCAATTTTATAGTTTGAATTTAGATATTGGCAAGGTTATCTAGTTTACAGCCTGGCTAAGATAGCCCAAGTTAAATACTTGTTAGCGCTAATTAAATTTGCTAAATGCTATCAGCTCAGTCAATTAGGTTTTCTGCCCCTTTTCATTATCTGCCACAACTTATCGCCATAGTAATTTATATTTTTAGCCAGTTACGCCCTCCGGCATTAACAGCTAAAGTTAAAAGTGATTACACAAATTGTGTGTTCGATTTGTAGTTAAAATAGCACTCAAAAAATACTTTCAAACAATAATAAAATTGAACAGCAAGCCAAAAATTGTATAATCAAAATAATGCACCGACAATTGGCAATCATTTCTGGTACAAATTAAAATGATATTACAACATTTAAGTTAGCCAGCGTTCGAGCACCAGACTTGGTCATTATGTTAGCCAGTTAACAAAAGTAAACAGGCTAGAATGTTGGCAATGGCTGTGCTAAACTATGCAGATACCCTAGCAGTGCTGGAATTAAAGTGGGAATCATTTTTTTCATCAGGTTGTCAAACTGGAACTGGCATCGCAACTTGACTGATTGCAATTTAGAACCAGAATAAAGTGGGATTCGAATTTATATGGCAGTCTAATCCATATAGGAATATTGACAAGCATTTCGAACCAATTCATAATCTGTATAGGGTGAAACATAGCCAAATGATAAATATGTTTACTTACACCAAAAGCACTTACCAATTATTCCACTTTGAGTTTATATAATCACTTAGACAAACGAGACGTTTAAATATGCTCGGCAATCCGATAAGTACAGGGTATATCAGAAAGAAAGAAAAAACAAAAAAAACACCATAATTATATGAGTTCGAAACGCGGCCCAAATCGCAAAATGCAGTCAAGCATTGCAAGTGCTTTTGTCCCGGCCAAGAGGCTTGTGCTATAAGCCAAGTCTACAAGTCTACATATAACTGACCTGCCCAAATGCAGGCGGACCAAAAGTGAAAGTCAATTGTTGTTGTTAAACACAGAGGGGTGATGTGTGGAGAGGGGGTGCGGGGAGGGGGCATTGGTAGCTGCAGCATCATGCGAATTGCGTATTTTACTGAGCTGAATTAGCCGCAATTGCGAGAGTAAATTAAACAATTTGATTGTACACACACCAAAAATGGATCGCCTGCAATCAAAAATCGACAAAAAAAAACTCGTTGATAAGATTAGCTTCCTGCTGAGAAAACCGCTAAAACCGCAATAAAAAACCCGCTTAACCATTATGGCCAAACAATTGATGCGTCTGCTTCTTGATTTGATCAGTTTGATTAGCTTAAGGCCACGTTAAGTTTTCAAGTTTAACCACATTCGTTTGTTTTCATTGATTATCCCATTTCCCATGCCTCTTGTTTTCCATTCCCATTTCCCCATTCCTCTTGCCCCATTCCAATTCGTTTTTTATATATATTTTTTTATGTGATTGTGCGTTTTGTTTTTATCATCAATTTCTTTGGTATTTGAACCTCTTTTGCGGTCTTTTGCTTTTGAACTCCTTTTTGATTAACTCGCGCTTTTTGTTTGCATTTCAAACTGATTTGCATTAGAAATATATTTTTCCAATCATTTAACTGATTTATAAGACCTTCTCAATATTAATGTTAACCCATTCAAATATATAGCTGAACTAATCGATAGCTTTTATTTATCAAAATACATCCATCAAAATTGAGAAAATGTGTGGGTTGTGCAACAAAAAGTTGAGTAAATAAATAATAGTGATAATAAACAAATTAATTTTTAAGACAGTCTTGGCATATTTGTCTGTCTTAGATACTATAAGAGCCAGATATTTGAAATCTTGTTGAAAGTTCTCATTTAACATCGAAAACTTCCAACGTTTCGCATATATCGATAAAAATCGATTTAAGCACTATCTTCTTAATCTACGATAAATATATCTTGCACGAGTACAGATCATCTTTTAAATTGAAGATCGTTTAAGAAACACGAAAGAAATAGAACAAAGAAAGAAGGAAGAATTTTTAACCAATGTAAATGAATAATAATCCACTTGGAGGAGCTGTAGGCTCAGAAGGGAGCACAATAGATCTGATAGGCCGCATTGCTGGTTCCCCAATCATAATAATAATAAATGAAAAACAATTCACTTTTTCACAGTTCCAATGTGATTTTATACCACAGTCACCTTGTCAAAGCTTTGTACAAACTTCGTCATGGTTTTTGGCTCTGTTTAGTTTAATTGTGCATTAAACTTTCTAAACGCAGTTTTTGTGTCATATTTGTAATGCATGAAAATGTTGAAAACACATTTAAAACAATTGCAACAGTTGCAGATAGAAATAAAATAAATACCATAAAAACTAAAGTTTGAATCAGTTAAATGACATTCGTTATTCTTAATATTCTGCGGGTAGCCACACTAAATAAATTGCAGCAAACAAACAAAAACCAAAAAAAAAAAAAAAAATCCAACCATATATTTTGCAATACCAACAAGCAGAGAAAGAAGAAGAAGAAGCAAAGGGTGGTCAGCAACAAAAATTGTTGGCTGATAATTAGCAAGCCAGGCACGTACATAAAACAAATACAATGAATCTTTTTTTTTTTTTTTGGGGATTCTTGGGCTGCCACACAAAAACCGCAATGGCATTTAGAGGCTATATATATATATATATATATATATATATAGCTGATTTTTATCGGGCATATGGACTTAAGGCGAACCGTTAAGCAGACAACCAAATTTGGCAGTGGCAGTGAGTACGACAATAATACAAAAATGAAGAAGCAGAAAACAGTTGATTAATTTGCAAAGTTGGAAGTTCGATGCGAACATGTTGCGGCATGTTGCCAGTTGGCTGCCACGCCTGTTGACTCTGTGTCTAAGCCTGCCTGCCTGATTATAACATTAATTACCGAAAATATCACATTCATTAATGACGAATTTTTTGGTTTCACATTTCGTGGCTCTTGTCGTATAAATTAGACAAGCACAAATTGCGTTTTATGGTCATTCTTGCCACATGCTGCAAAGAGACTGCAATTGCCAGACAGATTGCGACAAACACAAGCACAGATTTGGCCAAAAGCAGCAGCAGCGGACAATTAATGTTTTGCCCACGTTACAATTGCACAATCTGGCCAAGAGGCGCTGGGGCGGGGAGGCGTTTTGACTGCTTTGGGGCCCGTCTCATTAGGGCAGTGAACCATTTGACATATAAGGTGGCCCCACTGGGAGGGGGCTTTTCTAATGGATATATATATAATTATATATATATGTATATATATTTAGTTATGGTATTGAGTGGAGTGTCAGTTTTGAGACCTTCATCGAGTCGTGCGTTTTGGTTTTGGTTGTACGCATTAATTTGTTAACGCTTATGGCCACAAATAAATGATGTTTGAGCCATGTTTTAAGGTTTAAAGTGTGACCTTGACTTGAGCGAGTATTGGGCTTATTTAAAGAGCCTAAGTCTATGCTCAAAAAATGATCAAAAATCAAAAAATAATCTATCAATATTATCTAGCAACTAATGCCAACCGATTTATTGAATCAATACACATTAAAATCAAGTAGAAACAAAAATTAAATTAACAACAAAATTTGCATACTAAAAACTTAAATCAAATACAAATTCTGCGATTCTCTTTATTCAGTGATTATCCGATTAAAATAAGATAAATATCCAACTAGAAATGCGCAAAACGAGGTGTAAAAAATCGCGACATTTTAGCGTCAAGATCAAATTCATCATAATGATTATTACGCTGATGATAATGAGAAAATGTTGGGGTTTTTATGTCTTTTCGGCTTTTTCGACTTTTATTTGGGCTATTTGTCTATGTGATTTTCATGGTGTCGAGGCAAAGCAAATAAAATCGCATTAAAAACGCTCGTTAGAGGGGCGCTGGCCAAGACAGCAGGTAAAAAAAAAGCAACAAAAAAAAAACCAATCAATAAATCAACTGAATTTGTTGGCTTTGCTGAGGCAATCAAAGTTGGGTCTATCACAATAATAATAATAATGATTATAATGATTTGATATAATGATCTGGCTGTATAACATCCACTGTGTTGCGGACCAAATTTAAAGACCTTCTGCGAAATTTAAACAACCAAAATATTTGAATGTGAAACAGAGTGCAGAATGCAGCTCTAAGCCAACCTTAACTAAACTTATTTGAAGTAAAGCTTTAAAATCTAATTGGAATGCTTCCAGGCAAGATCGTGAACAGCAATTGGAATAATCTCTGTTCTTTGGTTAAAACTCTTTCACGTCAGAATTTACACCTGCATTAACTCAAATCAAAATTATGAACAAAAATGAACAACAGCTTAGAATAATAAGCACTTGAAAGATAATGCTCTTGGCTACTTAGTTTTTGAAGTGTATTTTCAAATTGTAACGCAATTTGCAATCAAAGCCACAGCACAGCAAATGAAAATGTGAAGCCAGCTGGCTGTGGAAATGAAGTGAGCTACTTAATTAAATGGCTTGTTCGGAATCGATATCATTATCATGGACTAACCGAGGCATCAATTTCAATAAACGCCATCAGGCAGCAGCAGTGGCAGCAACAGCAGATGCAGCAGCAGCAGCAGATGCCGCAGGAGCAGCTGCAGCAGCAGCAGCAGCAGCAGATGCAGCAGCAGTGGCAGCAGCAGTGGCAGCAGCTAACAAATCGAATTCAATTTGAAACTGAAACTTTCCAAGCGGTTTATTTTTCTGTTTTTTTTTTATATATATATTAACTGTTTGCGGCAGCTGCCAATTAAAAACATAATTATGTTAATCTTAATTATGCATATTTACATACATGTGTGCAGCTATTTGTGTGTGTATGCGTAATTACTGCCACTGATTAAAGGCGACGGCATGTTATTAATTTTATTTTCAGTGCACAATGCAAATTGCGCATACGCCGCATAAGCCGCATAAGCCATTGAACTTGTCATCAACATATTTTCCCAGCTTGCAAATGGATTTCTTTTCTCTGCTTCTGTAATGAATAATTAAAGGCATTCGCAAGGAGTTCATGAAACCCCTCATGAAACTCGACTGTGGCACTATTGATTGGCACTCATAATTCATGCAGTTTTAAGTTCCGTGTAACTATTTGATTTATGTCAGTTGCAATTTAATCATGTTGCTTGCTGTTTGTTGTTGCAACAACTTGATAAGTTGCAAATGCAAATTGTTGTAGGGATTTGTGGGTGTTTTGAATGGGGATTTGTTTGGTTGATTCTGGCTGATTGAAATATGACATCGATTGGCGCTGGTTGACCAATAAACCTAACTATTTGTGTAATCAAATTGATTGGCATTAAGTATGCAAAAAGATGACTTTATGATATGACTGCAGAAGTAATAATTAGAACAACAAAATTGAAAAAGCATTGATTAATTCGAAAAGCCATAATTTAATGCACATATATGTGTGTGTGTGTGTGTGTGTGTATGGGTGTGTGTATTTGTCTTGCTAGAAGCCAAATCGACAA
This sequence comes from Drosophila paracracens, assembly GCA_035044025.1. Lineage (NCBI taxonomy): Eukaryota > Metazoa > Arthropoda > Insecta > Diptera > Drosophilidae > Drosophila > Drosophila paracracens. The sequence goes on from JAWNMN010000487.1 coordinate 566,340, forward strand.
AAGTCACACATGCGTGACAAGCACACCCAGTCTCAGATCCCAGTTCTCAGATCTTTTCATGTTCGACGACGCCCTCCACTCAGCCCACGTTCTCCAATAGACACCCACACACAAAAAGATACACACTCGCACACACACACACCCAGAGCTTGCTCGATGATGCCTCAAGTTCAAGATACAAAATTTGTATACACAATTTTTGGTGTGTGTGTGGTGTGTGTGTGTGTACATTGTGCATTGTTTCTGTCTGTTAGCCACAGAAAAAAACATTTGTTTCTTGTTTTTTTCTTAGTTTGCACTTCCGCACTTGAAAACATCTGAGTATCCGATGCAAAAGATGAAGATACTCGAAGAGTGTTGTGCGTGTGTGTATGTGTGTGTGTGTGTATTGTGTGTGTATTGTGTGTGTTTTGTTTGTTGTGGGTTGCGTTTTTCACAGCGCTTATCACACACTTCATTAAGTTTGTTTCGCTTTTCATTTTGCATGCTGCACTGAGTCGTAATTATCTGTTCGTGTGTATCTGTCAGATACCCCAACAAGTTTCACTTTTTCTTCTGCTATTGCAACATGTGCAACCAGTGCATGCTGCACTTGAAACCGAAAAACTGCAACTGCAACAGCAACGCAAAATACTAAATTTGCCACGCGTGAAAAAACTTAGGCTCAGTTCATTCTGCGCCCACGTATCTATGAGATACAATTTCATTTTTTCTATTTTTCGTGTGTTGTTAAACAGCCAACAGTTTGTTGCCATTTAGCTGCCGTTGTTTGTTAACGCTTCGTTAACAAAAATATTAGAAACCACACACAAAAAACAAAAAATAACCTTTATTTTTATGACTGTGGTTGTTGAAGTCATTAAATCATTTAATGTACCACGAAACCGAAGGAAAACTGAATGAAAACTGATTAGATCTGATTATAACTGATTTCTAAACTAAACACACGAAACTGGATTAGCCGGATATCACTATTAAACATTATGACTGTTTAATGATACTAATTATAAGTTACTAACTAGAACGTGCTAATGATTGAAAATCACATTAAATCTGTACTTTAAATGTGTTGTAATAAATGAATTGTGGATTAAATATGTGCAACATTTTGTGGCCTGAAAAATATGTACGAGTATTCCATTTTTTATACAACATTAATGAAAAGTTTACTAAAAATCATGGAACCTAGCAGCATATGACTTTAATTTTAGTATGTTAAGAATTTGGCAACTGAGCCAATAAAAAATCGGGATAAGCGTATAATATACTCGTAATAATAATATAATTAAGGATATAATGAAGTATCTGATAGAGAGAAGGAAGTCTCTCCAACCCCATAAGGTATATAAATTATCAACAGCTGTTTCGATTTAGCCAAGTACCGTCTTCTGTCTGCTGATCTCAGATATGGTAAGATTTAGAGACTTCAAAGCTTGAATATAAGTTCTGGCATACCAAACCCGGAAAAACTTTATTTAATTTTATTTATAATTATAAAAATTTCGCGAAAATCAATACGAATTTCGATAGCAAAGATTGCAAAGATATAGCCATTCTGTTAACGTATTTTGACCCATGGGATAAGTAACACAGAATATATATTTTCTCAAAGTCGAAGACTCTCAACCAAAGTATTCCACCTTGTTTATTCTTGATTTAATCTGTTTACACAAAACCATAATGATGCTAGCTTAAAAGCATATTTTTTCACAAAAACTTCAACATATCTTAACCAAAATGATGCCAATTATGATATAATGCAGCTTTCTTTTAGTTGGTCAATTAAAACTGTTAAAAATTTAAATCGTTTCCACAGCGCACCCCCCAAAAAAAAAACAATGTGCAAAAGTTTTTGATACACACAAAAACAAGAAAGCAAAAATTGTGCAAACTTAGCACAAAAATCAACAAAACAACAAAAAACAAAAGAAGACAAACAGCAATCAGCAAAAACAAATTAAAACTCGTCAAAAATAAACAAAAAGCCAAAAACTAAATATTAAAACGCAAAAAAAAAGATTTGACCAATTTAAGACAAAGTTGGAGATGGCGTTGCACTTTTGTTGTAGCAGTTGCTATTGTTGTTGTTGTTGTGCCACTTGAACTCTTCAGCATCTTTTGCCACAGCTTCAGCTTCATCTGCAACTTGATGATTTAAGATTTGCTGTTGTTAAAGCTGCTGGCCATTTGTTTTGGCCCTCAGCAAAATGGTTGTTGTTTTATTGTTGTCATACAGCTTACTTACATACGTATTATAATTGTTGTTGTTGTTGTCTTGCTGTTGCATCATCTGACAATTGTGCAATGAGTGCATTTAAATACATATTTTATGATTATGAACGTAATCCCCATTGTATAAGGGCCATTGATCTGGGCGTAAGCTGCAGAGAGATTCAACTGATAAAATCTGATTTTTAATTTAATCGACTCAGAATTGCTGAGAAGTCACAATTTATATTTAACTTGTAGTTAAGTTATTATTAAGGCCCTCTTTTCACCATGTCAACAATATTTGGTCTAATGATATTGGATGTTTTATTTGCTTGTTTGTACTACTAAATAATTCGTTAGCGGAAACACAAACAAAGATTCAACTTGATTTTGTTGTTGCCTTAATTTCATTTCAAAAATGTACGGCTTCTTCATCCTCTTGTATATATATATATATATATATATATATATAGAAAGTGCCCATATGGCTAATGTATTGTTTCCTTGTTGGACCAAAAACTTTTTTGTTGACTCGGCACGGAAAATGGGGAAAGACCAAACAAGACAAAATTTCTTAGCAATTTCTTTGACTTGGTTTTGCGCACACGTGCAAATCAAACAATGGCAAATGGCTGTGTGGGCAGGGGAGTGGTTGGTGGGGGAGGGGGAGGGGGAGGGAGGTGTACACAGCAAAACGACCATAAAGGTGCAGGTCCAATTGCAAGCCACGTTTATCGCAAAAGAAACGTGTCGCAATCCAAACGCATAAGGCGATAAATCCGGCCATAAAACGACATATGAAAAATCGAAAGTGTGCACAACTAACAAACAGGGGGCGAGCTGTAGAGGGAGGGGCAGTGGCAAGAAAAAAAAGGGGCACCTGGGTGCAGCAGCAATCTGCATCTGTGGTTTCTATGGCTATTTGCAGCTGCTGCTGCTGCCGCAAACGCGTGGCAAGTTGCACAATGCAGCACAAATGTTGCCGCGTATCAAAATTGGAGCAGAGATCAACGAGCTTCGCCGCCGCTTCGACACTCAAAAGCAGCTAGGTGTGTGTGTGTGAGTGTGTTGGGCCTAAAGGCCTATAACGGGTGGTGAAGGGGGGCAGCTTCAACCGGTTTCCGCTGCCAGTGTCATAAATGCACAAATGAACAAGCAAAATGCCCGCGGCCAATTTTGATTTAATTTTTTTTGCTTCATGTTCGATTCACATTTCGATCCATTCAAGTATTTGGAACACTAGCTTTGAGTGGCTGCAACGTTTAAAAACCATTAAACGGTTGCAAGTATTTAGAAAATTTTACAAATTTGAAGGTTTGGCAATTGTTATGCGTTTTGTGATTTGCAGAATAAGCTTTATCGATTATTAGCTGTTGAAATGGTTTGAAATTTTTAAAATAAAATAAACTTGCAAACCAAAATAAAATACGCAAATATTTACAGAATTTGAAATGGGCTAAAATATTTCAAACAAAATAAATATGAATGCCAAAATAAAATATAAAATAAACCGCAAGTTTATATAAACTTTCGCGGCGCTCAATCTATAATGTAATTTCCAGTCATTTTCTATAAAATGCATAAATATTTGTCTGCCACAAGCTGACCTCAAAGCCCCGCTCGCTAAATGTTAATTAAATTTTGCCAGCAATGATTAATTGACATCAATAGCTCTTTTTTATTGGCACTCAACGGCAGTGGCAATTCAATTGTTGGCCGTATAATACATGAAACCGCAACCGAAATAACTGACCTACCCCAGGCACACACAAGTAAACATCAGTACACACAAGTACACACAAGTACACACAAACTCCAAATGAGCCCTATCAAAATGATATGTTAGCTGATTCAATGACAAACGACGCCAACGCATTTCAAAGTGAAAGTTGTTTGTTTTTTTTTTTTGTGTTATTTGTTTTGATTAATAAACGTTCAGTTTTTTTGTAAAGCTACGCACCAACGGGTAAAAAACGCTGAAAACCATAACAAAAATGTGCATTAATTTTGTATTTACATTTTAAAAGTGGCATGGTAGAGACAGAGATAAAAGTGTTGAAGTTTTGACTTGGCACTGATATATTCGAAAAAATAAAAACCTGAAAGCCGGTTCAAGTTTAAAGGCGACATGAAAATAAATGTGATGTAATTTTCCAAACATCTTTCTTTTGGCCAACAGTTGAACTTGGCAGCTATGCCGTTTCTTTTTCTTTTTTTTTTTTTTATTGCAATGCCAAATGTAATGAGTACAAAATTTACATATCAATGCGTTTAGAAATGCCCAACGCTGAGTGTGATATAATCAGTTCGCAGTGGGTTGGTAATTAATTAAAATACCCAAGCGACCGCTGGGCGGGTTCCAAATTGTTGTTAAGTTGTGGTTGGAGTCAAGTCAAAAAGTAGATCGACCTTTGCTGTAGACTTAATCGCACTCCAACTCCAACTTGTCTGTCAAACCAGATCAATTCAGATTTGCGTTGCAGATCAAATCGAACTTGAAACATGATTGCAGCTGTCAAAGTTCATGTTGGCTGTTCAAAACTATGTTAATTTACATTGAATGCATACGTATGTTTAAGTCCATCATAAATGTTAACTAACAGCATTTCAACAGTCACAAATAAATGTTGGCTGAGCAGACAAAGCTTCACTTGTTGGACTTTTATTTGATCCTTTCCTGAAGATTAGCCGCTTTAAGTTTAGCTGACATTTGCAGAGAGTGAAATTTATTTTCAAATTCTCACCATGCACATGTTTTTGTTCATGTCTCTATCAAAGCTCGTGTTTTAGTTGACAACAAGTTGAATTGGTTTTTGGCTGTCAAGTAAATGTTAAAATTATGTGTCTGGCAAACAGCTCGCTGACAAGTTGGCAGGGCTCATGGAGAAATTGTCAGATTGTTAACTATGGTCGTTGAACTGAAAAAAAAGAAAAGAAAAACTAATTTGGGAACAAGTACTATTCAGCTTTAACCAACTTCAAACTCCAGCTGAGCTCAACGGCTAGCCAGCGAACGCCTTGCAACTGCAACATGTACATCAAGCCTGGCTCGCAGTTGTAGACTGCGTCTGCAAGTCTGCGCTTGAGCAGACGCAAGTCTTGTAATCAGTCAAGACGCGAGCGCCTCACGAAGCGCATGCGCAGCGCGTTCCAATTGGATTTCTGTTTATATTTTGGATACGGTCTTCTCACAAATTGTTTATATCTCAAAATTATCAGAAGTTTGGACATGCCTGCCAAGCGCATTAATGGATTCTATGTGCCGCGACTGAAACGTGTTTGAAATCCGCAAAACAAAATCAAAAAACATAACTGTGAAAAGTTTATACTCAATAAAAGAAAGGTGTCAACAAAATAAAGAAAAACAAACTCCAACCAAAATCAATTAAGCTTAAAAAGGTGAATGAGTTTCCTGAAATGGCAAATTGGGTCAAACGCACAGAAAGTTAGCTGCTTGACTGACAGCCAAAGAATATTAATCAGCAAACGCGACATTCTCGACCATCTCTATAAGAACAAACATCAAACTGGTGGGCAGACTTCTGATTTAATACTTGGGCTTGTCTGGGGTTCTCATTCATTTTTTTTCGACGTGGGCCTTCGCTGCAATTCCAATGTAAAGAAGACCATTTTGGGTTTTATGATGATGAAGATCATTATGTGTTCACAGTTGTCTCGTTAAAGTCGTACGCCCAGGCATGCAAGTGTAGAATCGCAAGATTTGCGGAGAAGACACAGCTGAGTCATTTCTTAAAGCACTTGTCAAGAGGTGTTCTTTTCTCACTGCTTTTGTTCTGTGTTCTTCTCTCCTTTATAGTCTATTTAGGGCGCGGTAAAAGCGTGATGCGAATTTGATAAGCAAATGGGAAGATTCTGCAAAGTGCTTCTATTTTTTGAGTTGACTGATCTGAAGAAAGCAATCCAGATAGCTGGAGGAAAAAGTGTTTGTAAAGAATGAGTGTGAGATGAGTTTGAAATAGGTACTTTCCAACTTCATAAGGCCCTTTGAATTAGAGCTAGAATGGATTTGAGTATCAGATTGGCTATGTGAATCATGCGACATATATTTTCATTCCCTATCACTCTTATAATAGAAAGCCAGCACAATAAATTATTAAAAATAAGAAGAGACATATTTTTAACATATTTTTCACCTCTCATTTATTACACAATTGACTGCATATTTTTTGAGTTCAGATAAAATATAATAACTTAAACTGTTAAATCGCTGCCATCTTTGATCCTCATTTGTCAGAGATATCATCAACAGTGATGTAATCAATTTATTTATAGGCAATATAATTCGCATAATTTGCAAGGTCTTCGAGCAAACTTTAAACTTGATTTTTTTTTTCGGCGAAAACAATTTTATGCACTGCCAAAATATGCAAACATTTGAAAATCAAAGAAGCGTTTGATTTTTACCCATAATCGCTGAATAATGATTATTAGTTCAATGATCATTAAGAAATGGATGCGAACTCAAAGCAAATGCATTAGGAATATATGAATAAAACTTGACGTTTATAGATCAGGAAATATATTTAAGAAACTTTTCAAAACTATCAAGTTGAAAAATGAACAAAGCAGAGCATTCGAATAAGAATATGTCAATAAAAAACATAAATTTAAATAAAAGAATACTTTAAAGTCAACTGAAAAATACAACAAATAACTTGAAGTTGAAAAGATGTGCAAAATTAATAGATTAAGAGTCAAGAAGAACATCTAATGACATTTTGATTGAAAGAATGAATATTTGTTATTGATTTATGTCAAGCTGTCAAAAATTTGAAATAAACTCAGTTTGCGTATGGCATATTAAATATGATTAAATGCCTCAAGAACAAATTACTGAAATGGTCGGAAATATCTTCTTTTGATTACAGTATGCTTTTGGGCAACTTTATTAACCATTTTTTAGCTAGCCATAAAAGTGAAGGCATTTAATAATGATTGCTTAATGATTGCTGTTGAGTTTACCTTAACTAAATACGCATTTATGAGAGCACTTACGGCTTTTATAGGCACTTTCAAAAAGCCGTAACACGTTTCAAGCATTGCGTTTAGCTTCTCATTTATAGCAAATAAAATGCACTTTATGTTTGCATATATCAAGGTACAAGATTACAATATTGAGCACTGAGCGATTTAGTTGAAAATATTTAAGTCAAACTCAGCGCAACTAGCATTTGAGTTCTCTAATTTATGGGGACAACTAAGCAAACTTGATCTTGGCACATTTTATATGCAAATGGAATTAGTCCGACAAAAGACCAACTAACAAGCACTTTTCTGCATAGATAGCAATTAGCTAAATGCTAAGCTCTTAACTAAATGAACAGTTTTAGATATATATATATATATAGTAGCTATTATTGCACTGCAATTGTGTTGGGCAGCACACATGACGTATACGTAATATGCATTTTATGCAACAGCAGCTGCAACTGTCTGATTGTGTTTGTGTGGGTGTGTGTGTGTGTGTAAATTCCATGCCTCACTAAGCGTTGCAAGAAAAAATGTATAATAAATCAGAAAATGGGTAACCAAAGCTTGTTTTATTTGCGTGCATTGATACCAAAACAGTTTGAATAACGAACTATAGTAACTATGGGCTTTTCATATAGGTATATATATATATAGTTATATATATATGTATGGATATATATTATTTATTGGGTGACATGACAAGTTGATTTGCGTGCCAAGCCAAAGTCACGTTGCATTGTTTATATTGCAATTTATTTTTGTGTATTTTATAAATTTTTCTCTTGTTGTCGCTGAGAAAACAATATAAGCCAAGAAATGCAAAAATAAATGTTTGGGTGACAATGTCACCCTCATTTTAGCCAGGCCTAGAGACACACACAGAAAAAGAGAGATAGATAGAGAGAGAGAGAGAGAGAGGTGGCAAAAATGAGCTCAGCATGAAACCCATAGAAATGTTAATCGATCGTCCCAAGAAATTAAAACAAAAACCTATGCAAATTAGCAATTGCAAATGCCTTAAAGCAATATTGCATAAGTCTACTTCAAATGGGCGTTGCCAAAAAGCAAAAAGAAAAAAAACCCAAAAAGTCAATAACCAATAAAAAAAACAATATCCAATATTCAATAACATAGCTTCACCTTATTAATGCTAAACAAAAAGTTAAACAACAGGTGGGCAGACATTAAAATGTTCACTTTTAATAACCAGCTGCAATTTGGGAAGACGATGTTGGACATGTGAATGCTGAAAATGGGTTGAACAAAAACCAATTAAAATTGCAGATACTCTATAATAAATATATTGATAGAGAAACATGATAGCAGAAATCATAACTTTCTCAATGGCTTGAACAAAAACTTAATAAAATTGGAGATACCCTATAATAAATATCTTGTTAGAGAAACATGATAACAGAAATCAGAACTTTCTGAATACTCTATCAATGTTGACAGATCTTTTGTTTACTTATATATATCTATAGCAAACTCTGACATTATTTTACCACACACCTTCGATTTATGGTCAATTATTTTAAAATCGATATTTGCATTGAAGATTGAAGCAGTTAAAATCCTTTTGTTATACTTAAATCAAAATAAGTTATAAATAATTTATGCTGGGTTTTTCCAGGCTATATAAAATGGGGCTGTATAAAATTAGTTGTTAAAAAAAACACTTAAAGAAATAGTTGGAAATTATTTTAATTTAATAAAATGCGCATATTTGTAAGCATTATAAAAAAAGGCACAGCTGCAATTCGTGATAACTTCAATTACGAAACTGTTATCACAATATATTGACACCTTATATAACCAATCCATTTAGACCACGCATATTAACTCTATTTTAGTAGTTGCTTAACTTATTTGATTTTGCAACTCAGCAAATTTGCATTTTTCAATTACATTTGTGTCGGTTTGCAATTTGTTTATTTTTTATGAGGAAGAGTTAACAGATTTTTAATTAAAAAGTTTCTGACTTTGTCAAATGCAGCTAAGCACATAAGCCAATTACAGTTGATGGCCATATTAAGCACAGAAACTAATTAAACTTTGAAATGACATTTGGCCAGTAATATTTGTATACTCGTATAGAAAAAATACAAGCTGATAATAGACGATGCTCGACTGGGGGCTGTAGATCATCATGAAATTTGTGTTATAGAAATAAAGTTAGGAGTGCATCGACTGGCAACTGACTTGCTTAAGGAACCGACTTCAGTGATTTAAAAAGAATCATAATATTACTATTAAAAACAAAATCTATTTCCTACAGAAAACGGTAGAATGGGATCGATATCAAATATATCTCAACTCCAACCCAAATAGTCTCATAGATCAATCAACATAAATAGAAACATTTTCAATAGCTTTCTTTATTACATAACTGTTTTCTGCAACTATTATAAAACAAGTAAACCAATTAAAGACCATTTCTATTTAAGGAAAAGTCGTAAAGATGTGTATATATGCTTATGGCCAGCAAGTTTGACAACTAGTGGGAAAATATTGGTATTTGAAATTGGCTTAAAGCGCAGTTGTTTATGTAGATGCAATCACCATCAATTGTAGCACCTGTCGCTGTCGCTGTCGCTGAGCGAAGGTGAGCCAGTGACTTTTTTTGCGCAGACATAAATATAAGCATATATATATTTAAGCTGGACTGTTTAGATGATGTGGCAACGGATGTGGCAGCCACACAGATTTGTGTTGACAACATTTTTGCGGCATTAAACAAGTTGATGACCAGGCAGGAAGAGTTTGTCGAATGTGGCAAACAACACGATTGCATAAGCGAGCCATTGAAAATAACAAACCAGTTACGCACAACTCACTCACACACACACTCTCCCTCTCTCTCTCTCTCTCTCTCTCTATTTGTAGCACAGCATACCCGTCTCTGTCTCGCCATGCGTGAGCGCAGTCAGACAACACCGCGACGCCGTCGAACGGGTCCCAAACAACCGCTGCCCAATGTGGAGTCCACCTACAACATGAGCACCACTGAGGATATATACGGAACCACGTTGTTGCCATCGCAGCGTCGCTATATGGATCCCTGGGATCTGGAGAATTACGATTATGTGCGCAAGAAAATGGACATTGAAGTAACGCCGACCACAGTCTTGCCCGACTATGAAATGGCCTTGGACTACGAACCGGAATCGCAATCGCCGAGTCCAACGGCTGCCTACAACATGGCCTTGTCCTCGACAATGCCACGCCCACACACGAGACGCCTATCGCGCAACCAGTGCCAGCTGGAGTGCTGTCGTCTGCCCAGTCGCAGTCGCAATCGTCGGCTCAAGGAGCCACTCTATGCGGCCCGGGGTGAACTGTATGGCGTTGCACCGAGCCGATATGATGACTATATGGCCACCATGACCAGGCAACTGTATCTCGACGACGATGATCAGCTGGGTCAGCAAGAGGAGCTGTATGCGGAACAGCGACAGCTCTATAATGGCTATGGAGGTGGGATTCTAGATTAAATACAACATTTAAAGTATGAAAACAATTTTCACTCAAAATGTGTACGTTTACAGGTTTTTCCAGTGCCAGTTCCACAGAGCAGCATTCGTCGATTGGCGATGAGATGCCCACAATGACAACACTACCACGTCGGGCGACAACTCTACAGCGTCATCCCCAGACCAGCAGTCAGATCAAAGAGCAGTCGGGGAACAATTACAACTCGGGCTATCGAACAGCACCGCATCCGAGACGCAAGCGTAGCACTACTAACAAAGCAATGAATTTGATGCAGGGTGCACCGTTAGCATCCGCACCATCCATACCACCACAGATTGAGTTTCCCGCACCGCCACCGCTATCGCCTGCCTATGATTATTGCAATCCTTATGCTACAATGCCATGTTGCAGCCTACCGGATTGCGTTGAGTGCCAGCAGCAGGTCAGCTCGTTGATCTATTCAGCGCCCTCCACACTGTATGGCACTTTGGCGGGCGGTAGGGTTGCCACCCAATACGATACGACATCGCCCAGCGATTCGTCGCTCTACGCCGGAATTTATGCCCGTAAATTTGGCTTGAGCAAGAAGGGTCTGCTGCAAATTGATTATTCATGCAGCTGGAATGATTTGGATCGCGTCATGGGTCGTCAGTACTGAGTGTTAACTGTACTGTAGTTCTTGGGTGTTTGGTTTAGTCTCTAGTTAAACTATTCGTAGCTTAAAGACGACACAAGTTTCATGAGCGAGACACATTTGTAATTAACTCATATCACATATAAAAACACACACACAAAATCAACCCGTACCAAATAATTTAAATCGTTTTAGTATCGCTTTAGTCGTTTGCCCAGTCACGCATAACAAACGTGCAACAAAGTCTTCGATATTCATCGAATAACGTTGAAAATTACAGAAAAAAATATATAAATAAAAAAAATTAAAAAGAGTTTTTTATGCCTGAAAGTTTCTTTCATCTGAAGAAACTAAAATAACAAAAACTTGTTTATCTAAGCAGAGCAATTAATTTTAACTCTAATCGAATTGATTCATGGGCTAACTGATAAAAATGGAATAAATAGTTATTAATAAATAAAAAATAAATTAAAAATTAATAATAACAGCTTAGTTAGCTTACTCTAAAAATATGCACAAAAACCACTTGTATAAAAGTGAAGTATTAAATAAAGCACACGCCTAAAAGTATGCCACAGAAACCCGAACAATTTGAGAGTGATATGAAAAACCGCACACCTCCTTCACACACCCACAGTTGCAACGCACACAAAATTGATTGCATACATTTAGGCCGCATTTAGTCCAAACAGCAATTTCCACAAATTTACATATGGCTAGTCTATATAGTATATATATATTGCATTTAATTAGCTACCATATTTCAATACAGGCAGCAATTTGTCAGAAACGAGGACGGCTCGGAAAATTTGAAGAAAATTCATCAATGTCAGCGCAAAACATTTTCCATGTCATTGGAAAATGACGTCCCATTCTGAGCGACAACTTTGCCTAATTGGCCAACTCATGAGCTAAAAAAGAAAAAACAAAAAACAACACATATAAAAAATGGAAAAAAAAATAGAAGCTCGATGACGTCATAATTAATTAAAGTAAAACGATGGACATTTTTGTGGGCGGTCCTCTAATGCCCTAAAAAGGGGAATTTTCGATTGGAGTTGAGATATGCAAAGCGTAGAATCATATATATGTATATATAGTTAGGTCTAGATGAGCTGTAACTAATCAAATTGCTTTGCAATATGATCAAATCTTTGGTCAATGAAAAATCAACCCAAACTAATATTTAACTTACAAAATTTACACTCAAAAGTAATTTATAAAGTAGATTGAAAAATATTTTAAATTTACTAAGGAATCAAATCTTTATATTTATAATATGAATACCATTAAAATGATGCTCTCCATCTCTAGATCATCAACCCCTCCAGCATATCAAAGGAAGGGTATTTAATCTGCAGCATACCTCTGTGCTTTTTGTTTTAATTCCTTTTTTTGTTTGCTGTTTTTGTTCTAAGTCAGCTTTGTTGCAGTGGGCGCATAAATTAGTTTGGGGATAGCTCTCAGGGCCCATGAAAGTTGTAATTTGTTAAAAAGCAGCTGCAAATTGGGCACATCAGACGAAGTTAATTAGCTACTACACCGAGGCGGGCAGTTAACTGAATTATGCATGGATAGTTGAGATAATAGAATAGAATGGAATGACTCTAAGTGAATAGCTTTAGAATGGTTGATATTCATACCTAATAGGAATATGGCATGAGATCATGCGCACAGAACAACAATCTGTCCAAAGGTGGAAACTTTCTTTGCATGCCATGCAATTATGTCAAAAAATAGTGTATAGATAAAAATATCTAATGAGAAAATCTAGTTTTCCATTTGCTTACACATTTTCTTTGCTATTCATATTCAAAAATGATAAGCTCAACTTGTTTGTGTCGACATATTTCGCAAGTAAAACTACTTTTTGCAGACACTTTCTCCATTTGTCTGTTTCTCTTGCCAATCTGAGTTGTGATAATATCTCGGGTCAGCTTCACATTTATTTACATTGTTTTAGTTCTGCTCTTGGCCAACTCATTACACTTTATGGCCAAGAAGCAACTTCGACGGGATTACAGCTGCCACATCAAATTAGATAAGCAACTACAGACACACAAACACACACACACACACAGAGGTATACACTATATAGTACTTGGCAAGTGTATATAGAAAATAAAATCAATAATACAAATAAGACAAGAACATTTCAATTGCTGGCGAACTGCTTTACAGTTTCTGTCTGGCTGCTTTTTTTCCAACATTTCTTTGCTTTCGCTGTGAATGCGATTTCAATTTCTCAATCCAATTTACCTTTGCAATATCCAGCACTCAATACCCAACACCCTGCACCCTGCACCCAATACCAATACCAATACTTAACATCGACACGAATGCGAGCACAAACACAAACACAAACACACAGACAAATACCAATGCGAATGAGAAGACAAACACAATGCGCAAGTAAATCATAAAAAGAAAGAACGCAAATAAAAATCTGCATGGAAAAAATGCGATAGTTTTTGAGGGTATGATAAGAGTACTGAGAGATACCCTGTTAATAAGTAACTGTTAGGTATACAAAATAACTAATTAAAAAAAAACTAAATAGCAGCGAGAATGTTGAACAAATTATGCTGGGTATTTGTGTGTGTAGCATATATAAGATCCGCTTTAAAATTATTATTAATATTGACAAGTGAATATACAATTTTTTGAGATTGCATAAAATCAGAAGATTACTTTAGCATTCCTTACACATTTAATACGGAGTGGTGAATAATATAAGATAGGTTATTAAAAACCCTTTAAAAGAGCACCTATATTCTGACTAAATATAATATATATAATCTATACATAATCTATACACATCTTTTGCAACCTACACATATAACCCATATAAATATATATAATTTCTTTATATCCTTATTCCTTCACACATATAGGGTATTTGGAAACCCTTGAGGGCAAGGATTTATCTACCTCACCTCAGGCTATAGAACCTACTATATATTAAATTTGCGGCTCTAAATATAATCCTAACATTTTCTTTGTAGCCTGCAAATATTTCCTTGGCTTGCTGCCTTGCCTTACCCAATTACTTCATAGCTCCAGGGTATGAAAATGTTCAAAAAAGCAGCTCGTAAAACCATTGACAGCAGGTGGGCGTCTTGGTGGGAAACAAGTGTGAATAGTGCCAGGGGAAGGAGTGTGGGGTGAAGGGGGACAGTGTTGCCCCTTCACTTGGAAACTTGCACATAAAAGCGCAAATATTTGCGCAACATTTTGAAACATCGTCGTCGCAGACGCGTCGATAAAAATCGAACAAGAAAAAAATATGCAAAATGAAACGCATAAAAAAAATATAAAAAGCGGAGCAAAAAAAAAAGAAGAAAAAAGAACGAACTAAAATAAAGGCGAAATTTTCCTTTAAGCTCTCTTTCTGCACATACCAACATACATACATATATGTGTATATATGTATATAGAAAATATATTTGTGCTTGGATTTGCGTCAAACATTTGCATGCGGCGACGGCGCCTAAATGTATGCCACAGTTTCTGCGCCACTGCCCCTTAGGAAATGTTGCAGCCCCGCCCCCCTCTCTCCAGAGCCACTTCTTTACAGCGATTTATCCAGCAAGCCATTAGCATTTGCATTTATGTGCGGCGCCAACACGAACCAGTCCCATTCAGAACCTATCAACCCCCTCCCCCCTGACTACCTATCCACCCTCCCTCGGACCATACTCCCGCCCCACACAGGCCACTGTATTTTTTATATGGACATGCAAATCGCTGCGTGAATATTTCACACTTCACTGAATTGAACCCAACCCAAAGACCCTGACGTGCTCAACGTGTACTAAATTTGTAAATCCTGCCAGACTGCCTGCTCACCTGCCCGTCACCCTTGGCCCTTCGCCCAAAAGGTGTTCAATTTGCATGCTAAAAAACTGGACGCCAAAAACTGTTAGTCAAGAAAATTGCATTCCCAAAAACGAACACAACTTCATTTTGTATATATTTTTATGTAGTGTATAGTAAATGATACCAATTTGAATCGCAGCTTGCACATTTTCCGAGACTCGACTTTTACATTAATAGAAATTGGATTGAATTGTTGATTAAAATTCAGAACTGGAACTGAAACTGAATATTTTTTTAACAACCAGTTACAGCTACAGTTATTCACTTCATTAATATAAATAATATCCAATCAATCTTATCGATATCGATTGGACTGGAATCAATCTTTTATAGTGTTAACTAATAGCCAAACTATTTTATCGTTAGTTAAGTATCGCTAAGATATATTCTAAGCTTTATTTAAATGGGTGTTAAAAAAAATGCTTTTAAAAAAGTGCTTTAAGAACACTCACGCAGAAAAACATCTGAGTTTGGACTCACAAAGCAGATATTCAACATTTGTCACTTCTGTAGCAAAACCTTAAAATGCAAGCAGTTTTTCCAACCATTTTTCTCCAACCATGCTTCGCATTTTTATGCGGAAATTCAAAGTGGAAATTGTAAATTGCATATTAAATGACGATTGCAGTGGGAATTGCAGTTCCACTTGCTAAAGTTTTAAAGCAATCACAATTTTGCTTATGAAAAACGAGCAGCAACGCAGAATGGCAAAATGCCAGCAATATTAAGCATTATCTATGCAGGAAATAGAGAATTTTGCACCTGAGCGGGGTATTACATAAATCTAGTGCTCAGAATGTATTTTAGGTAAAATAAAGCCGAAGAAACTTGTGTATCCTTAAAGTGTGACAGATACAAACCAAATATCTTTAGCAATTTATTTTAAACTACGAAAATCTGTAACTTTTGCTCCGTTAACTTTCAATCATTATCGTTACCAAATTCGTTTTGTTACGCTTACAACACATTTTCATGATAAGCATTTCAATTAAGTTTCCTTTGTATTCACATAAGCTGCTGGTGTAAGTGTGTGTGTGTCTGTGTGTGCGAGTGTGTTGGCCTGTTCATTGTTTCAAATGCCCGTCATATATCACGCAGTAAAAAGTTTTTATTTTAGGCAAATATGTGTGTATACACAGAAAAAAATCGCCTTTAAATATATGGAAAATCACCCTAAAATGAATATCGCCCTAAAAGTTAGATAGTTTCAAGTGTTTTTGGAAATATTTTTATTTAAAATTGAAAAGGCTTTTTAGAAATATTTTAAATAATTTAAAAAGTGAAGTTTGGGCATTTCCAGCATTTTTTTTTGTGTGTGTATATGTATTTTTTGATGGTGCTTGCTCCAGCATGTCAAAAATCTGCAACTAAATGCCGACATAAATTACAGCCAGCTGTCAAAATGCACAATTGTTGTTGTTAGCCTGGCAACGCATGCAAACAATGAGAAAATGTTAAAAATAAACTTGAAAACTTAATTAAACTTTTGTTTTGCTTCTTTTTTTATGCGACACAGAAACTGAGAGAGCGATATGCCAAGCAGAGCAAACGGTACAAATATATACATACACATGTATATAACAAACTGAGTCGGTTGTCAGCTGTCAAAATGGATGCCTGGTAGCAGTATTTCCGGTCATGCCACTTGCCAACCATTTTGCACCTTGCAATGTGAGAATGTTATTTAATTAAAACACAGCTCGAAGCATTGTTGTTTCGGTGTACTTACTTGCAAATATACTTAGTAGTTGGCAGTGAGTTGCCCCATGTTGCCATTTGGCTAATGAATAAGCTAATTTGTTCCTGCGCCACAACCCTCAATACACACCCTTTCAACCTACCCCCTCGCCCCTCCTTGCACACAAGTGTTATTTATGTGGGCAATGCCTGTCGCGCATTTTAAACCCTCAAAGTGGTCATTAGAGACTTCTGGCTACACTTTGTAATTTAAACACAAACACACACACATTTACTTACAGTGTACTGCACTGCGTATGCTTAATGTATGTATACATATATATACATATACTTATGTATACATATAGTCAAACGTTGGCAGTCACGTACTAAAATAGTTGGGCGCTAACTATACATAAGGAGGCACAATACACTCAGCGAAAAGGTACTGTTGCAAATGAACATAGCACATGCAACACCTTAAATTAGTGGAAATCATTCTGAAATTCATGAATAATAACAAATATTGAATATATTGAATAAACTTCAAATTAGTCTACCTATATTAAGTTCTGACTAAAAAAACCCTCATTCCTGATTTGGTCTTAATTTAAGCTTCAATTAGGATTAATTGAGTGCTTAAAATAGCAAATAAGAATTCGCTCTTCAAATGAGAACAGAACCACTTAACTTCATATGTCGAAACAGTCCCCCAGTAAGAATATCCTTTTCAGATCTCAGTTCTCTATTTTTTAAGTGTACATCGGTATATATACTTAAATACGTATATCTACACTATTGTGTAAATGTAAATTAAGTTGTTGTTGTTATATACTTGTTGTAGAAACAAAAAAGAAGAAGAAAACAGGGGGCGTAACTGGAGCGACGCCAAAGTGTTGAAGTTACGTAAGCCCCAAATCCATTAGTTGAAGCAGCTAAATTAAAATAAAAAGCTGTCCAGGCGCTCTGCTGCGCTCTTTTGCAGTTAAGCTTAAGGGTGGCTGACAAGGGGGAGTGGCTGACGGGGGGAGTGGCTGTTGGGGGGAGTGGCTGTTGGGGTGTGTGTGATTTGGTTGAGTCAACAAGTGCGGACTTGTCGCTGTTGAAAGCCAGGCAAGACTGCAACTTAGCTCTGGTCTGCTGTGGTCGGTGTGTATTCGGTTTTAGAGCAGCTCACTCACCTCACTCTCAAAGCAAATACTCAAATGTAAAACCAGAAAATGGCTAAAAGCAAAAAAATGAACAACATCCAGTTAGGGTGTTCCAGTTTTTCGCTGATGCTTCAGTAAGCCACGTACTCGGTGAAATTAAATATTTAACTTGTTAGAAATCTATATTGTTTTTCATCCATTTTAACTATCTGGGACAAAAATGTACCGATTGTATAATTGACACTAGAAATTTGGTGCGACCAAATTAAAGAATTTATTCGCCAGCTCAACGCCAAAGAAGCAAGCAGCATTTGCTGGGAAGGCACGTATCATAATTGGCGTAACGCCCCTATACAGAGCTAGGAGACCATCCTTAGCAATCAGATCTTTGAACACGCTGCGCACGCCGTGCTTATAGGTTCCCTCGGGTGCCGATTGCAGACGACTTTTAAGGACATCAGCAGGCATGCCTAGAATCCAATAGGCCATGCCTGCAACACCGCCTGCAAATATTGTGGAGGCTGTATTTATTTCACCCGTTGTCGATTGCGCCTTGGCAACATCCTGTATATACTCATAGACCAAGAAGTAGAGACCATTGGCAGGCAGATCCCTGAGCATGGTGGCACAGCTGCCTTTGAACACGCTGCGCAGACCGCCTTCCTTGTACAGCTTGGCGATGCAATCGAGCATCCCGTTGTATTTCTTAACGCCACCCGGTCCTGTGTCCTGGGTTTGGAGGAGCACTTTGATGTGCTCACCAGGCGCCATGATGAATGTGGAGAATAGGCCGGAGAACGCGCCGGCCACAAAGATTTGTGAATAGGTAAGCTTTGCATCCTCGCCGCGCTGCTGCAAACGAATGCCCAGCGCATAGCCGGCAAAACACATGGCAAAGACGGGCGCCACGCCCACCAACGGCGACGACATGCCCTTGTAGAGACCGCGGACGCCCTCGTGACGTATCGTCTTGGCGGCACAGTCGAAGGTGCCGCGATACAATGGCTGCTCCCCAGGCGGTGGTCGGGGCATCGTTTGCAAGAGCACCTTAATCGTGTCGAGCGGATGTCCGGATAGCACATTGCAAATGCCACCAAAGCCTCCAGTGATAATCGATTTAAACGGATTTTCATGGCGTTCCGCGGTCACACTCTCCACATTTTCAACCATAACTTCCATGTTAGCCGAATTTGAAAGCCTGAACGATCAGCAGGAATAATCAGCTAGCTCCAAAATATCGCTGTCGTGGCGCTGGCAGCAGCAAACGGAAGTTTGAAAGTGAGTGCGAGTGAATAACTGGCTCAGCGGAACCGGCACAATTGGGGTTCAAAGTCCGTCATCTGTCTCCGTCTATTTTTGGTTAAATTTCGACGAACATTCAGATGCACGCTGTATTGAGTATTTTGTTTTTGGCTATATCCGAAACTGTGTCAAATGTTTTCCATCGATTTATCGATTTATCGGTAGTTCTAATAGTTTAGTGTTATGAAGTTGCCATCAAATTCATCGAAATTTATCAAACATCTAACGATTATAAAAAATATCCCTGCAAGATGTCGCTTCATAGAAATGTCTCTCATAAGCCACATTAGGAACTTAATCTTTTCCCAAACAAAAAACTGTAATCAAGTTTAACTCACATACTCAAAACAAGAAAACAAAGCCCATCTCAAAGTCCCTTTGAACAAATAGCCGACCCATCAATAAATTAAGTCAAGCTCCTTCTTCTTGAGGATGAGAAATGTCCTTTTGTATTTCATTTGACAAATGCCAACCTTAGACATAGGCCACAAATTCGGATTACGCCAAGCACATGACAAAAAGGATTCCCAACAAACAAAAAAAACCCATTTAATGTCAGAGAATAATTGAAACAATTTATTTTTGTATTTATTATAGTTGTCCAACACAAGTTGGAGGCTAAAACCATCTGATAAGCTCACAGACACAACTGCACTCAGAAAAGGAATTTGAACAACCAAGTTGATGACTGCTAAAGTTTTACCTCAGTTCCTTCTAATGGATATGCAAAATACAATGTTAGACAGTCAACGGAATAATTTATTACAAATGCTAAGAGTGAAATATCAGGGTAAAAGTCTTACATTTCGAATTTTGTATGCTCTAGGTAAATAATTAAAGATTATTTTAATTTATATAGAGTTTTAAGGAATTTGCTATACGTAAATTAAAGTTTAGCAAAAATGTTCTGTTAACATTCATTGTTAACAATGTTATTATAACATTTCCATATTGGAACTGAGTGTTAACATAGAACTGTTATCTGCATGCTGTTAACATAGTGTCGTTAGCATTGTGCAGTACTTTCAACATTTGGCTGTTAACATTGAATCGTAAACTGAACTGAAATGATCGAACCGCTTAACAGAGACTTAACATTGATATTTAGCTGTTTAACTGTGCTGTTAAAATGTTAGGTGAAAGGCTTCAACTCTTAAAATTAAATGCTGTGCTGTTAAAATTATACCGTAAAGCCTTGAACTGTTAACATTTAAGCTGTTTGCATAGCAATGTGAACAAGATCTAAGAAAGAATGAGAAATGTTTTTCAAGGATGATTTATAACAGCAGTTTACTATGCTTAATACCCATGGACAAACACTATTTGAATGTCTTCTATGGTAAATATTTTCATTTAATTTTTTTCTTTTTCATTATTGTGGCGTTGACGTGGTGGCAAACTGTAAATTTTTATGCAACACATACGTGGCAAATGGCGTTGCCAACGTGACGACGACGTACAAAAGTTCTGGCAGCAAAATAAATTTCACACCAGCCCATTCAGTAGCCCCTGTGTGCATGAGGGCAGAGCACAAGGACTCAACCTGCCAGCTCCCGCTCCTGCTCCTGCTCCTGTTGCTGATTCTGTTACTATCTCCCTCTATCTCTTCCTCTCTCTCTCTCTATTTCTGCTGCTGCTGCTCATGCTCCTCCATTTCAGTGTCAGTGTGTCAAGCAGTGTGCGATGTGGAATAATTTGCAAAATGTCATTATTAGTTTGGATTTTGCGCAGCAGCATCAGCAAATAAGACGAAGAAGAAGCAGAAGAAGCAACAGACCAGCAGGAAGAGTACACTCCAAAAAAATGTGTACTATTACTTGTTAAATTAAAAATACAATTGAATATTATATTTAAATGAAATAACGAGAAATATTTAAAAGATTTCTGCAAAATGGTGCAATATTTGTTGCAAGCAAACCCCAATCAGACCAAAAAAAATAGTTTGTATGAATTATTTTGTCAGTGTATGTGGAAAAAGCAGAGTGAAACGGCAACAGAATGCCCGAGCACGTTTCACAGTCGGATCCAATGCAAACGCAGGCCCAAATGTGGCAAGCTGCTGCTTGATAACAGTAGCACCACCCTAAACCACCACACCACCACATCACACACTCGTATATCATCATCAAGGCTGTGTGGCAGCAGCTTATTTGTGCGGCATTGTTGCCTTTTTTATTGTCTACCTGCAGGACACGTAGGGCACCAATGCCGCTACCGTTTGCTGCCACCGTTTGCTGCCACCGTTTGCTGCCACCGTTTGCTGCCACATGCATAAGCAAACAGAAAGATTGCCTTTACTTAACCCCCGACAGATCCGAAAGGAGAACTAAGGCCAAAACATTAAGCAGCCAATGTTGTAAATGAAATTAACATATGTATATCTACTACACATACATACACAGACTAATATAATCGAAAGACAGACAGTCAGACAGACAGACAGGTGGGGATAAGCCACATGATGGATTGAAGAAGCACCTCAAGCAGAAGGGCAAAAACAGGAGAGAAAAAAACACAGGCCAAGCGAAAACCAAATGAAATAAAATACAAGAAAAATTGTATTTTAAGTCCACTAAAGTTAATTTAGTGGATAAAGAGCTTCTGTGGGTATTTCAGATGTCTTACAAATATGGTTGAATTTATATTCATTGTTATCGGCAGCATAATATATTTAAGCTGACAACGTTGTAAGCCCATTTCAGCAATAGATAAAAATCAAAAGCGCTTTCAATTTTAATGTGATTTTTAAATGGGATTTTTATAATTTTCTATACTTCTCATCAGAGCGAAGTTTATCTATTCGTGGGTTTAATTAGAATTGATTATTAATTTCAATTCTTGTAATATTTTTCACTCTTGTTTTTAGTCTTCGTAATACAACTTTCCCATCCTAACCATTATTTAATTTGTCGGAAAATCTCAACGGTCTTCCAACGTTCCCTAATCATTAAAATTATATATTTTTTTCTTAATTATTCAATTGTTTCCCTCTGTTGCAGAGCATTCGTAAATCAGAGATAAGAATTCTTCACTGGTTCTCAAGTTGGATTGCAATAAAATGCCAAACTTTTGCTGAGACAACAATAAATGGGAAAAGTCGTAAACCGAACTCGTGCCCACATGTGCCATATAAATGGAATTGCAATGCTATATAGCAAAATAAAACTCTGACAATAACTCATAATGTCGCAAACGTGTTGTGGTTGTTGCGGTTGTTTAGTTGTTGCTGTTGTTGTTGTAGTTGGAATTGTTATTGTTGGTGTTCATTTGCGGCTGAATGAAAGGGCACGTTCTGGGCACCTGGTCAACCGCGCAGATGATTGACTGAACCAAATATGAAATTACAAAACATACTAAATGTCAACCAGTCACTCAGTCAGTCAGCCACTCAGTCACTCAGTCACTCAGTCAGTCAGTCAGTCAGTCAGTCAGTCAGTCAGTCAGTCTGTCAGTCAGTTAGTCAGTTAGTCAATCAAGTAGTCAGCAAAGGTGGTTTGGTTTTGGGGAAGTGTGTCAACTTTGGCATCTAATAAAGCTTATGGAGCGCAAAATTGGATTTGCATACATTATTGGTGAACACAAGTGGAAAGCGTAGGAAATAAGCCCAAGTCACATGGAAAATGGGAATAAACACACATACACACATACACACACACACACACACACACACACAATTTGCTAGCTCAGCAGTAGCAGCTCAGTAATGCGTTAATGGAAAATTCTGTTTCCATTTTGTGCTCTCAAACGAACAGTGATCGAAATTTGTCAAAAACCAATTTGACTTACTCAATTATTAATCACTGTGTAATTTGTTTAAGTTTTATAGTTAACAATTAATTAGTTTAGTTATGGTTAGATTGCAAATACTTTGTTAATATACGTTATTAGATTTTTTAAGAAATTATTTATGGCTTATTATATGGAATAATATTTTGGTGTGTGCCAATTCAGTGTGCTGAAAATAAGTTTAATAATTTCCACAATAAAATCTTAAAATTTTAAAGACTTGAAAGACTCTTTTTAAGTATTGAAAGTCTTTTGCTTTATACGTTTTGTGAACTATACACATAAATAATTTCCCTTTCTTTTAAATTGGAGAGTGTCACAAAGAGAAAGCTCACATCTCTCTCTCTCTATATATATATATTTATTTCAGCACAATATTGACAAATTTGCACCACTGTGCGATTGGTAGCAATTTTGGAAAATTGGGCCGTAGCATGTTTGGTATGTATTTGGGTATGTTTATATTTGATTGCTGCAAATGCGATTAAATTGAGCTCCGACTTCAAAAGCGACTAAATTTGATTGCCAACTCTGGTGAGCAGCAACAGCAGCTTCTATTTCCAGTCCCATTCGTGCTTAATAAGAGACGCCTCCATAAATCTCCAAGGTGCAGTTGCTCTGCTTCATGTGGCATTGCCATAAATTAAATAAAATCGCATAGGCAGCAAAAGCAGCTCGAATATAAATGAGAAAATGCACAGCGCAGTTGGCCACCCTTTCTCCCTCCCTCCCTTCCTGCCCCCGTTGCCCCCTTTGCGCACATGTCGTGCATTTCAATGGTCTGCGTGTGGTTTGCTCCGCCTAGAAGCCAAAAAGGTCAACGCGATGCGTCCTGTGTCATGCGGCCTCCGGGTTGCATGAGATCCTGCGGTCAGCGGCAATGGTTTAAAATTACGACACTGTTGCAAGTGTGTGGTTGTGGCAGTTGCAACAGCAACAGCAATGCCAGCCGCATCGCCAGCCGGAAAAGGATAATAAACATATAATGTACAAGGATAATCTACACACACACACACACACATAAATTATTGTTTTTGTTGCATATGAATTACGAAAAGCTATTTACAAAATTCTATGAAATTTTCTTGGCCAACTTTTCGAAATAATACATAAAGTGCCTCAATTTGGCAAAGTGATATAAATCACTCTTTATATATTATATGTATTTGAACAATTTCGGTTATATAATTTTTAGTAGCGATTTTGACTTTAAAATAATGCTCAAAATTTACATAAGATATTTTATCATGATGAATTTATTCATAAATTCTCATAACATTTGCTAAACTACACCGATTTTAAAAATATATATATAGGTAAATACAACACTTAAAAGTACGAATAATAGTTTAACATTTTTGTAAACAAATCTTTAAGTAAACTTCAACATCCATTTTACAATTGTCTCATCACGTTGGTCTAATTAAAAGCCGGAGCACAATTACAAGGTAATTGAATTATTTAATTTGCATATATATAAAATAGTTGGAAAGCAACTGAAGTCGAGTAGCGCAGAGGCGCCACAGTTCTGTGGAAATATTCCAGTGATCCAATTACGCACAGTAGAGATGTGAAATCTACTCGCCTGCTCCTCCTCCTACTCCTACTCCTCCCTTGCAACATGGTGTATTAGCAACAACGCCTTATTAAACAGCGGGCTTCGTGAGCCGGCACAAGAAACACGCATTTCGAATATTACACCATTTACTTCATTCGTTTAGTAAAAAGAAGAGAAAAAAATATATGTAAATGAAATCCACTAAACGAATTTTCTTGTAAAACGGTCACACCCAAGCGGGCGGTCATTGAGACACTAAAAGCGTATTACAGTTGGGGCAGTACACTCAAAAAAAAAAAAAGAAGCACAGGAAAGCAGGTAAAAATTGATAATTCTTGATTAATTACTAAATTTTTTGGTTTGAAATTCAATTTGAAGCTCGTTAAGCTTGCAATGCATTAGAGCAGATGTCTCCGATTCCAGAAGATATATATATATCTATTATATTTTATTTCATTTTAAAACAGTTGCTTTCTTAAAGCAACTCAACATTTTTCTTAAATGAAGTCATTGAATTGAATAAACATTTCAAATTAATTCCGATATCTTCATAAATAGCTCAACTTTAATAAAGATTCAATAAATTTAATGAGAAAATTCTATGCCAGCATGACAACGCTTTTCGCTGAGTGTAGGAGCAGCGTTTTTATTCAAATGCCAATGCAAACTGTGGGCGGTCAGCAGAAAATGACAAAATGACGGCGACACATTTTTTGCATACAATGGGGAGCAATGGGGAGCACTTGACAGCCGCAGGACATGACACACATACACAACTATTTATATGTATGTGTGTTGCAGAAGGACAACGCGCACTTGGCTTTTCTTTTTGTTTGTCAAACAAAGGGAGGAGGGGAGGGAGAGGGGGGAGTGGAGGGAGCGGGGGAGGTAAACGACAAGCCATAAATCAATTGACAGTGCAGAAAAATTGCAGAAAATTACTTGATATTTACGGTCAGCGCACACAAAGCCAAAGTCGGACTGCGTGGGAGTCCTGGCAACAGCTGTGTACTTACTTGTCACGCCCCCGGATACCCACCCATCCACGACATAGCTGTCATAAACAAATGCAACAAGTTTGCGCCTGCTTCTCTTCTCTTCTAATTTTTTTCTTCATATTTTTTATATATTTTTTTTTAGCATCTGTGACACTCAAGGACATGGCTACATTGTTGGCCATAATTACACATGTTTCATCTGCCGAGCGTGTGTGTGTGGGTGTGTCTGAGTATGTGATTGTATGTGCCACATGTCGTGTTTGTAATAAGTGCCACTCGAATGTACAGTGGAGTTCTCTCAAATATGAATATGAATATATCTGAATATTATGTCAAGAATGGGTACCCTTATGAGCAATAAAAAGTACACTCTGCTAATTAAAAAGAAAGGCCATCTCAGATGGATTATATGCCGACATCTTAAGTTCACTATTCCTTTAAAAATCGTATTCTTCACATGAAAACTATGTAATATAGCAGGCAGCTGTTAAAGATTATTTGTCAATGTATGGAGAGCATGACAGATCGCAGAAGTGGTAGTTGTGTAATTAAAAAGTTATTCATGCAAGAACTCAAATTGACCAATTGTTCCTATATGAACTATATCAGAGATTATGTATATCGATCTCAATGATTTTTGGCATGGGAACATGGTTTTATGTATATTGGATAAGTTTGGTTTAAATAACTTGATAAACAAAAAAGTTATCATTACAAAGATAACTATCTTTCGATTCTGATAATGATGCTTATTATGGAATCGCACATATCTTCTTCAATGCGTTACAAACTTCTCGACAAAATCAAAATACTCTCCACACGGGCATAAAAAGGTCTTCGGCTAGTTGGTACACAAACCTAAGCAGGGGCCACATCAAATTACCAAAGACATAAACCAAATATGTTAAAAATTACTCAAGTTATGTACAAAAATTGTAATGATTCCCTTATGGCTTACGGTCATTAACTAGTTGAAATGTTAACCATTTAAAACAAGAATTTTCGAAAAATAAAATCAGTTTGGTTTTAAGCACGTGCACATTTTTCACTGGGCCTCACTAATTAAGCCTGAATAGAGTTTCGCATAAAATGATCTCATATGGGCTGCATTTGTTGTCAGGCTAATTAAGAGCTCACCAAACCCACTGTGCCACATCAATAGCACAACGTGGGTTAAAACTGTCAACAGCAAACGGCCAATGCTTTTATGAACTGTACCCTCCATGTCACTCCCTCCCCCCACACTATTTGCCCTGGCTGTTATGGCCAAGTCCTGCTGTGCACTGTTGGCAAGTGAATGAGAAATATGGGGGAGAAGAATGGGGGCATGGGCAATGATATTGTGTGCCTGTGTGCATGTAATTATTGTGTCAACTGAGGTGAGTGTGTGTGTGTGCGACAAAAGCCAAAAGCCAGATGCCTTGTGTGCCTGTGTGTGTGTGCCTCGTCCTTAGTCAGTTTGTTTATGGCTCGAACTAGACTCATAATTGCATTGTTGCTCGCTGTAATTACTGGCAAACATGCAGTTAATTAAAATCATTAAAATGCCTTTGAGCCAAAACAACAGATAGTAGCAGCTGCTACAGCAACTCCTCCTCCTGCTGCTCCTGCTGCTGCTGCTGCTGCTCCTGTCAACCGACTGGAATGGCCCATGGAATAGCTGAAATGTTGAACTAGGAATGGGGCACAGACTGTCGACTGCTTTAATTTCCGACACACGTCAGGCAATCCTTACAGCCATGTTATATATTTTATACCATTTTAACAGACTGTATATACAAAATATATGTTTATATAAGCGAATATAATATCGAAGAAGTTTTAATGACCTTGCATGTATTCAAAACATAAAATTGTACCTTTGATTCCAAATAAATAGTTTTTATAGTTCTAGACATGAAATTATTATAGATTAAACAGTCTCTATTTTTGCATAACATAAGCACATAAGTAATATATTTTTTGGATTTCCATAAAAGTCACTTCAACAATATAAATATATAAACAAGAGCAACTTTCGGCAGTCAGAAAAATATGGCTATGAAAATAAAAATCAATATTTCATATGTGATCGCTTTTTTCCCACTCAAAATAACAGGCGATCAGAAATGTTTAGTTAAACGATTTAATTGTAGAATAATCTCAAATACACGCTATTCAAAGTATGCAACAATTTCTTTTCAATTTAGAATTTAAATCGAACCTCTTAAAAGTATGCAACTCTTCGGCAGTCAGATGATCGCAGCTATCATTCAACAACGGTTTCATATATTATTAAGTTGGACCGAATCCTGGCGGTACTGCAATACCAGGCCAACCCGCGACAGAGGTGGAGCCAGCTCCTATAAAAATAAAAATCAATATTTCACATGTGAACGCTTTTTTCTTCGAGTTTTCGTATTGTTCTATGATCAAAAAGCCCTCGCTTTTTAATCTAAGTTGAGCTTTGACGAAGTTATGGCATTTTGAAGTTTCGACCTATGCCCAGATACCGATTTTCAGCCTATAATTTTTACTTGTCTCCCGACCCAATATCACGTTTTTAACTTTAAATGTAGGATTGATTTAGGGGCAAAACTATGATCAAAAAGCCCTCGCTTTTTAATCTAAGTTGAGCTTTGACGAAGTTATGGCATTTTGAAGTTTCGACCTATGCCCAGATACCGATTTTCAGCCTATAATTTTTACTTGTCTCCCGACCCAATATCACGTTTTTAACTTTAAATGTAGGATTGATTTAGGGGCAAAACTATGATCAAAAAGCCCTCGCTTTTTAATCTAAGTTGAGTTTTGACGAAGTTATGGCATTTTGAAGTTTCGACCTATGCCCAGATACCGATTTTCAGCCTATAATTTTTACTTGTCTCCCGACCCAATATCACGTTTTTAACTTTAAATGTAGGATTGATTTAGGGGCAAAACTATGATCAAAAAGCCCTCGCTTTTTAATCTAAGTTGAGTTTTGACGAAGTTATGGCATTTTGAAGTTTCGACCTATGCCCAGATACCGATTTTCAGCCTATAATTTTTACTTGTCTCCCGACCCAATATCACGTTTTTAACTTTAAATGTAGGATTGATTTAGGGGCAAAACTATGATCAAAAAGCCCTCGCTTTTTAATCTAAGTTGAGTTTTGACGAAGTTATGGCATTTTGAAGTTTCGACCTATGCCCAGATACCGATTTTCAGCCTATAATTTTTACTTGTCTCCCGACCCAATATCACGTTTTTAACTTTAAATGTAGGATTGATTTAGGGGCAAAACTATGATCAAAAAGCCCTCGCTTTTTAATCTAAGTTGAGTTTTGACGAAGTTATGGCATTTTGAAGTTTCGACCTATGCCCAGATACCGATTTTCAGCCTATAATTTTTACTTGTCTCCCGACCCAATATCACGTTTTTAACTTTAAATGTACGATTGATTTAGGGGCAAAACTATGATCAAAAAGCCCTATGTTCCCCCACTAAAATAACAGGCGAACAGAAATGTTTAGTTAAACGATTTAATTGTAGAATAATCTCAAACACACGCTATTCAAAGTATGCAACAATTTCTTTTCAATTTAGAATTTAAATCGAACCTCTTAAAAGTATGCAACTCTTCGGCAGTCAGATGATCGCAGCTGTCATTCAACAACGGTTTCATTTATTATTAAGTTGGTCCGAATCCTGGCGGTACTGCAATACCAGTCCAACCCGCGACAGAGGTGGAGCAAGCTACTATGAAAATAAAAATCAATATTTCACATATGATCGCTTTTTTCTTCGAGTTTTCGTATTGTTCCCCCACTAAAATAACAGGCGAACAGAAATGTTTAGTTAAACGATTTAATTGTAGAATAACCTCAAATACACGCCTTTCAAAGTATGCAACAATTTCTTTTCAATTTAGCATTTAAATCGAACCTCTTAAAAGTATGCAACTCTTCGGCAGTCAGTCAAAATAACAGGCGAACAGAAATGTTTAGTTAAACGATTTAACTGGTTTCATTTATTACTATGTTGGGCCGAATCCTGGCGGTGGAGCAAGCTCCCATGAAAATTAAAAACAATATTTCACATATGAGCGCTTTTTCCTTCGAGCTTTCGTATTGTTCCCCCATTAAAATACCAGGCGAACAGAAATGTTTAGTTAAACGATTTAATTGTAGAATAACCTCAAATACACGCCTTTCAAAGTATGCAACAATTTCTTTTCAACTTAGCATTTAAATCGAACCGCTTGAAAGTATGCAACTCTTCGGCAGTCAGATGATCGCAGCTATCATTCAACAACGGTTTCATATATTATTAAGTTGGGACGAATCCTGGCGGTACTGCAATACCAGGCCAACCCGCGACAGAGGTGGAGCAAGATCCTATGAAAATAAAAATCAATATTTCACATGTGATCGCTTTTTTCTTCGAGTTTTCGTATTGTTCCCCCACTAAAATAACAGGCGAACAGAAATGTTTAGTTAAACGATTTAATTGTAGAATAACCTCAAATACACGCCTTTCAAAGTATGCAACAATTTCTTTTCAATTTAGCATTTAAATCGAACCGCTTGAAAGTATGCAACTCTTCGGCAGTCAGATGATCGCAGCTATCATTCAACAACGGTTTCATATATTATTAAGTTGGGCCGAATCCTGGCGGTACTGCAATACCAGGCCAACCCGCGACAGAGGTGGAGCAAGCTCCTATGAAAATAAAAATCAATATTTCCATGTGATCGCTTTTTTCTTCGAGTTTTCGTATTGTTCCCCCACTAAAATAACAGGCGAACAGAAATGTTTAGTTAAACGATTTAATTGTAGAATAACCTCAAATACACGCCTTTCAAAGTATGCAACAATTTCTTTTCAATTTAGCATTTGAATCGAACCGAATTCAGCCTATAATTTTTACTTGTCTCCCGACCCAATATCACGTTTTTAACTTTAAATGTAGGACTGGTTTAGGGGCAAAACTATGATCAAAAAGCCCTCGCTTTTTAATCTAAGTTGAGTTTTGACGAAGTTATGGCATTTTGAAGATTCGACCTATGCCCAGATACCGATTTGCAGCCTATAATTTTTACTTGTCTCCCGACCCAGTATAACGTTTTTAACTTTAAATGTAGGATTGATTTAGGGGCAAAACTGTGATCAAAATGCCCTCGCTTTTTAATCTAAGTTGAGTTTTGACGAAGTTATGGCATTTTGAAGATTCGACCTATGCCCAGATACCGATTTGCAGCCTATAATTTTTACTTGCCTTCCGACCCAATATCACGTTTTCAACTTTAAATGTAGGATTGATTTAGAGGCAAAACTATGATCAAAAAGCCCTCGCTTTTTAATCTAAGTTGAGTTTTGACGAAGTTATGGCATTTTGAAGTTTCGACCTATGCCCAGATACCGATTTGCAGCCTATAATTTTTACTTGTCTTTCGACCCAATATCACGTTTTCAACTTTGAATGTAGGATTGATTTAGGGGCAAAACTATGATTAAAAAGCCTTCGCTTTTTAATCTAAGTTGAGTTTTGACGAAGTTATGGCATTTTGAAGTTTCGACCTATGCCCAGATACCGATTTTCAGCCTATAACTTTTACTTGTCTTCAGACCCAATATCACGTTTTCAACTTTAAATGTAGGATTGATTTAGGGGCAAAACTATAATCAAAAAGCCCTCGCTTTTTAATCTAAGTTGAGTTTTGACGAAGTTATGGCATTTTGGAGTTTCGACCTATGCCCAGATACCGATTTGCAGCCTATAATTTTTACTTGTCTTCAGACCCAATATCACGTTTTCAACTTTAAATGTAGGATTGATTTAGGGGCAAAACTATGATTAAAAAGCCTTCGCTTTTTAATCTAAGTTGAGTTTTGACGAAGTTATGGCATTTTGAAGATTCGACCTATGCCCAGATACCGATTTGCAGCCTATAATTTTTACTTGCCTTCCGACCCAATATCACGTTTTCAACTTTAAATGTAGGATTGATTTAGAGGCAAAACTATGATCAAAAAGCCCTATGTTCCCCCACTAAAATAACAGGCGAACAGAAATGTTTAGTTAAACGATTTAATTGTAGAATAATCTCAAATACACGCCTTTCAAAGTATGCAACAATTTCTTTTCAATTTAGCATTTGAATCGAACCGAATTCAGCCTATAATTTTTACTTGTCTCCCGACCCAATATAACGTTTTTAACTTTAAATGTAGGATTGATTTAGGGGCAAAACTGTGATCAAAATGCCCTCGCTTTTTAATCTAAGTTGAGTTTTGACGAAGTTATGGCATTTTGAAGTTTCGACCTATGCCCATATACCGATTTTCAGACTATAATTTTTACTTGTCTTTCGACCCAATATCACGTTTTCAACTTTGAATGTAGGATTGATTTAGGGGCAAAACTATGATTAAAAAGCCTTCGCTTTTTAATCTAAGTTGAGTTTTGACGAAGTTATGGCATTTTGAAGTTTCGACCTATGCCCAGATACCGATTTTCAGCCTATAACTTTTACTTGTCTTCAGACCCAATATCACGTTTTCAACTTTAAATGTAGGATTGATTTAGGGGCAAAACTATAATCAAAAAGCCCTCGCTTTTTAATCTAAGTTGAGTTTTGACGAAGTTATGGCATTTTGAAGTTTCGACCTATGCCCAGATACCGATTTTCAGCCTATAACTTTTACTTGTCTTCAGACCCAATATCACGTTTTCAACTTTAAATGTAGGATTGATTTAGGGGCAAAACTATAATCAAAAAGCCCTCGCTTTTTAATCTAAGTTGAGTTTTGACGAAGTTGTGGCATTTTGAAGTTTCGACCTATGCCCAGATACCGATTTTCAGCCTATAATTTTTACTTGTCTCCCGACCCAATATCACGTTTTTAACTTTAAATGTAGGACTGGTTTAGGGGCAAAACTATGATCAAAAAGCCCTATGTTCCCCCACTAAAATAACAGGCGAACAGAAATGTTTAGTTAAACGATTTAATTGTAGAATAATCTCAAATACACGCCTTTCAAAGTATGCAACAATTTCTTTTCAATTTAGCATTTGAATCGACCCGCTTAAAAGTATGCAACACTTCGGCAGTCAGATGTTCCCAGCTATCATTCAATAATGGTTTCATTTATTATTATGTTGGGCCGAATCCTGGCGGTAATGCGATACCAGGCCAACCCGCGACAGAAATGGAGCAAGCTCCTAGCACTCCGTCTACTTCCAAAAATCAGTTTAACATTTGTTGTAGCAAGTTCATCGAGTAGTACAGCATGTCCTCGAGGCCCTGGAAAATAAGCAGTACAGCTCTGCCGTCTTCCTGGATATCCAGCAAGCGTTTGATCGCGTATGGGATGATGGCCTGCTTTTTAAAATACATCTTTAGATTAGGAATTTTTTTTTTTTTTATTTTTATCCTTATTTAAGTAATGTTCTTAACGAAAGTTATCAACAGTGATAAGAGGTAAAAATAATTTAATTAAATTAATTCCTTCTCTTTACAATTTATTTTATATTTGTATTTGAATCCTAAATTAATTTAAGTGTCTTGTGACTGAAATCTTTACAACTTGTAGCGCTGGCATAAATAAATAAAAAAAAAAAAGTGGATTCGATTTTTTGTCATTATTATTTACTACATTATATGTAGCTCCATTAGTGCCAGGCAGTAACCCAAATAAACTGGCAACAGAGTCAGCTACCAGAAAGAATAAACCCCCTTTCGGTAAGACCCCAACACACCTCGTCCTTTGTCGTCTGGCACGTTTTGTAGACGCTTTATATTCCCAATGATTTGAGTTTTGCTAATAGATTCATTTTGATTAATGGATTTCACTGCAAATATTGTGCACAAATGATTGAAGTTTGCCTGTTAAGCCAACATTTGTTGTCGACACGGCAGAAACATGTAAATGTCAGTAAAGCAAATACGTGCTATAAATCAAATACGTCATCACAAAAGCATTGTAGTAATTTTGTTTTGTACCGAACACTCAATATTGGATCAAGCCAAAGGTTAAAAGCATTTGTGCAAGGCAAAAGTCAATTTAATATAATTAAAGTGGTTTTACAACAGCCATTTTCAACTAAAAGAAAGTTCAAAATTGATGAACGAGCTAACAAAAGCTAACGATAATTACACAAGACTAGATAGGTTAACTTCTTTTTCACAAAAAGAAGTAAAATATATCTTTATATTATATTATTATTATTTTTATTATTTTTTATATTATTCTTAAACACCTTAATAAACGCTGTAGATTATTTTAAAACACTAAGTTACAACAAGTTAAACCAAAGAAAGTTAATTATCTATTTGACAAAACGAACTGACAAAAGAGTTGCTGCCACATAATAGAGCAACAAAGAGTCTACCACAATTTGCTAGCTGCTGACTAATGGGAAAACTATTGCAATAATCATTTTGGGCCGGGCTATAAGGCTCGACATTAATCCAAACTTGAGGCAGAACAATCCAAATCGCAGGCATAAAACATGTTAAATGTTGAATGAGCAACGTCATTGTTTAAGTTGATTACAAAAACAATGTTATATTCATGGCCAGCATTCGCATAATTAATGAGTTCAGTCTGGGCATTCCTGAAATTCAGAGCTTCATCATTTGGAGGTGTGGCAAGCAGTGTCCTCCCATTGTTTTCTCTATCTACGTTTGCAGTTGCTATTTTATTCAAATGTTTTGCCATCGTCTCATTGGGACACGTGCTGGATCTATTCTGTGTGTATGTGTGTGTCCTTGGAAGTCCTTACATGTAAGCCTCGAGTAGGGCAAGTGTCCTGGCCCTGGCAATCAAATATGTACCAAAATGTTGGTGATTGAAAGCGACGCCTGACCAGAAACGCAATTACAAATTTAACGACCACTGAATATGAAAAGGTGCCATAGAATTTTTAAGTATTTTCCGAACGTATTTCCCCAGACACATTTTAATTGTCGAATAAATGTTGCGGAAATAATTCGCAACGAGAAAATTGAAGAAAAGGCATTAAGGAAGCTTCAGTTGATGGGGGAAAAAGGAAACGACTCAGAAAATGTGCAACGTCAGCAAAGCAATAAAGGAAACAGCAGTTGAAACAAGTGATTAAAAAGATGAGGAGTGGCCCAGAGAGAGTTAGCAAACGTAATAAAGAGAGAGAGAGAGTCAGGCAGAGATGCGGTAAAATAAAGCAGATGGAACTGAACAAAGTATCAAATGACATAGGAAACTGGATGAGCTAAGATGATTTGAAATAAGCAGCTGAATGTTATAAAAAGCGAAAAAGGAAAATGCGGCGACCCTCAAGATGAGAGGACAAAAATTAGAAAGAGTAGAAAAAGGGGAGAGTAGGTGAGAAGAGCAAAGGAAATGCATTAGACAGGTTAAAAGAAAGTAACAGATGATACTTTTACCAGCTAGAATGATAAGTTGAATGAAAATGAGAGTTGAAATCAGAGATAAAAAAGCGTAAGATTAATGAAGTAGGTGAGTGGCTGAAAAGGGATTGAAAATGTGTTCAAGGTTTCTTAAGAAACCATGTTTAAATTTTCAGTTGGAAGGAATAGCTATAGATTTTAAGAGTTAGTCTAAAACCGTGGAATGAGTACATTTTAGCACATTTCCCTAGTTTCTTTCAAGTCTATCAAATTTGAAGACTTTCCACAATTAGCTTCAGCTTAACAGATGCAAAGTTTATTCATGGCAATTTCAAAGATAAACTTTTTTTTAGCGGTTTCTCAAGTATTTTATCAGATTTTATTATTATTTATTAACATCCTTTTTTGCATTCATTACCAGTTTTAGATTATTGCGTTGCCTTTGCCGGATCATTAAAGATGGCCCAGTGCTGATTGTAAGGAAAACAGCAAACAAGCATAAAGTGAAAAATAAAGCCACGTTTATGAGGCCCCTCGAGCTGTTAGCTGCTTGGTTATAGCACCGTTTTTACTTCCCAGCTGGGGAGCTGTGAATATCCAACATGGTTGAGCGCTGTGTTTTTTGCCAGCTGCCTGTTTTACTCATATTTGTTGTTGGCCAGGCCAAATTGATGGCAAACAGAATTTGGGGCAGCTGATGTTATTGCACTGGTGTTGGCTCATTTTGGCTTTTGGCCATGTGGTTGGTGTTGCCATCATCGTCGTCGTTTCTGTCCCTCTCTGTCGTTTTTTGGCAAATGAAAGGAAGCTTTTAGCAGATACTTTACGTAAATCCCATGAGAAAACATTGGCCCACTTGCAAGATGTCGAAGAGAAAAACAAGAAAACAGTCGGCCCAGGCGGGCGGGCATCATTAAAAGTTAAAAAAGGATTTCCAACGGATTTGCGAGTTTTTCTTGTCTAAAGACGCAAACAGAAGCCATCAATTTGCATATATGAGCAAGACGCAAAAGTGTTTCATCCAAACACACATATTCCGACCAACAACAATAATTTCAATGTGTACCGTAAAAAGAATAGCTAAAAATAGCATGTCGAATTTAACATATCCTCGTCGAACAGAGTTCAACTTATATTAAGTATAAATGTAACAAATCGATAGATTTTCCCTATGGGAGCTAACTGATTACTTTAGTAGCAGATGTTGGGAGCATATTAACCAGTGATTGAATATGCTCCGCTTCCTCGTAGTTTTTGGTTTTACTATTGCTCTGCTGCGAAGTTTCAATAGCAGAAAACTGAAATTAATATTCTTCCACTCTGCTCTGATCCGTCAGTTGCAAGAGATTGCTATAGATTGCTATAGATTGCTATAGCTCTAGCAATAACAAGAAAAAGATGTCCATTTAGCCCTCTGTAGTGGCAGCAATAGCAGAGAGCACAGGAGCATGTTTGTTGTGTACTTCTGCTCCGCATAGTTGCTGTGGGAGCAGCTGCTATGGAAGAGTATATTTCAACTCTGATATTAACGCTTAAAACGATGGAAGAAGAAGAAATGGGTCAGCTATATTAAAACGATCTGTTCAGATACATTTTAGCCTAAGTATTGTCTTCAATTACAAGACAGACCCACATCAAGTTTCAACAAGATTTCATCAAACCTCACTCAGTTCACTTAGTCAGCTATATAATAAGGTAGACGGATATTGACTATTTTATTGCTGCGGATCAAAAGTATATATACATATATATTTTAAATGTATTCCTCAGAGATGTTTCCTTCAGCACAATACACTTGTCATACACCACTTGCCAAATGGGGTACAAGAACTGAGCTCGAGTTTCGGTTGTGACTGTCAAGTAGTCCGCATAGTTGTCGCACCCACTGTGTCACTCATCAGGTCCTTCTTGCGTCCTTGCGCCCTTCTCTCGTTGTCCTTGAGTTGTGCTTTGGCTTTTGCCTTTGTTTTGCTTAAACTTGGGCCATGGATTAGCTAAATGCAAGCGCTTCCTACCACCTTTATCCGCCTCTCCTAACTTGCCCCGTCCTTGCTTTGTGCTGGCATGCAAGTAAGCCAGTCTAAAACCGCTCAGACCCCTCCCTTCCCCGCCCCTTGTCATTGTTTTTTCCATTTTCGTGCACCCTTCAAGCCAAATATTTCGCCTTCTTGAGTTTTTATGAGCTGCTCAAAGTTGGCTCATTTTCTGTTCTTGTTTTTCTTTTTTTTTTATTATTACTTTTTTATTTTTCATTTCTTTTTTTTTTCTCTTACTTACACCTGATGTTTGGCTTATTTTTACCTGTACTTACTTTCACTTTTGCTGCCTCTCTCTCTCTCGCTCTGTCTGTCTCTTTCTTGCCTTGGGGGGACATTGAGTAATGACGTTGATGGCGCTTTGAGGCCGCTTTTAATGAGTGTCGAGCTCTGCTCTGAGGCTTTGTACGGTTGGCAATTGGAATTGGCATTGCTTGTGCAGCACCAGGAATTAAATTTTATTTGTCCACGACTTAAGCCAATTAAAAATCCTTGATTTTGATGACATTTTCCAGAGTTTTGGGTAGCAAAAATGATGATGGGAAATAAGTTTGTAATTAATTATTGCCAAGAAGTAGAATCTCAAACCGGAAACTCAAGCAAAAACGCAACTCTACAGAATAAGAATAGAAGCAGTTATAGGAATCAATATTATTATTATTATATAGTGTCATAAAGGAATCGAATAACTACAAAAAATTGGAATCACTTGATAAAGTTTAACGGAACCCGTACTTCTTATCTAACGGAAACGGAAACAGTTTCATTGCACACCAAATAAATAAGTAAGCTTAAAATGTTAGTTTTCGTTAAGTGCGGAAAATATACCTAATCAAATGTTGTACACTGAAGTTTGAAGAAAGGTCTTCAAAGTAAATTAAATTTAAAATTATAATAATATCTCAAATTCATTTAAACTTGTAACTTTGACTGTTTGTCAACTCTTCACTCAAAACTGAACTTTTCACTTAAGTTGAAAATTTCGAAGTTATGAATTGCCTGTGGAGCACACTTTTTAAATAATGTTAAAATCTATTTGAAAATGCAGTTGAATGGCGTAAAAAGTACACTGCAATAAACAGAAATAAAACAGTCATAAAACAGCGGAAAGGAAGTGCAGCCATTTCTGGCGCATCCTGCAGCCAGCCAGCAACAACGAACTTCCTGCTGCTGCCCAGGCCAGAAATTGTACAATTTCGCTCCGTGGACAAACAAAAGCGCTGCCAGGATGCGGCCAAAAAGAGTGGGGGTTTGGGGTGTGGGGCGAACAGGACGTTTGCAGGAAGAGCAAGACGACCAACAAAACCAGTTACAGTTACTATTACCAAGTTTTATTTGCTGCATCTATGGCTTAATGCTTTTAACGGGTTGGGTCAATAGATTTGGCCTACCCCCCACTTCCTAACTGACCAACAAATCAAAGAGCGGAAAACTTTTATTTTGCTAGTTTTGCGGCAAGTCGAATTTCAAGCCGAGACGGCCAACGCCCAATGTCTTGGGGCACATAAATAAGAAGCAAATTGCATGCTTGGCTGGGCTCAAACGGGCGCATCCGAGGGACCACACCAACCCCCAAACACAACCCCTTCTCCCATTGGACAGCCCTTAAAATTGATGACTTTGTAGCTAAACTAAGGCTGCATTAAAGTGAGGCTCCCTTGAGCATTCCCTGAAGCAACGGCTTCAAATTATTTGTTTATTTATTTATGTACTTAACGTCAACTAAAGTCAGTCGACAGATAAATAAATTAAAGTTTTCAGTTAAATTTAAAATAATACAGGTGAAATATTTTTAAGATATTTGGGAGTAATAAGCCCAGAAAAAAATCCAATCAGACCAGATAATAGTTAATAAGAATTAGTTAATCCAAAGCACAAATTAATGCGAAAATGTTGTTCACTACACAAGACGATTAAAATTGAGTTCCTAATAATAGAAATAGAGGACTCTGCATTGAATATAAGATCGAGTCTATTGTAATCATTAGAGAGTACTCAAAGAGGTTCATGCAAGGAATAATTAAGATTAAGAGAAAGGGGGAAGAAATAATGGGACTAGAGGGAATACAAAAACTAATTTGGCTCATCTAGTAAATTAACTACAAAAAGAGCATGTAGCATGAGGAAAGCTCCATTGAGGCTTCCTGGTAGCTCCCCTAGAACCATCTCTTGACCCCTCCTTAGATCTCTCCCTAGACCACACGATTGACCCCTCCCTCAACCCTTCCCTAGACTTCCATCTATACCCCTTCCCAGATCTCTCCGACCTTTCTCTCCCTAGACTCCCTCCCTCGCACCCCCGCCAGAATTCTCTATTTAGGCGTTAATTATTTCATAAATGGCCCATTGAGCTCACCCCGCAATTATTCCAGCCTATTGCATTCGCAGTGTTTCACTGATTTTTGACCACAATGAGCTGGGAATTTACTGTCCAAGGGGAATTGTGGGGCGCGATTCCAAATGCAGCTAAAATTGTGTAATCGCTGGCAAATCGAATGCCACAAAATGAATTCCATTTGTGTGGTTGAGTGAATGCATTTGTAGCCACAGAATATCTGTGCAGCATTCATATATATATATGTATATATTCACGAATATCTGTGCGAATAGCATTTTAATTAAATGCTATTGACTTTGATTATCCACGTGGAGCACATCAATTGGGAATTCGGTTTGCATTTTGGAGGCTGCATTTTTTGAAAAATGTAATTCGCAACAGAGTATGAAAATTAAGCTGGAAATAGTTTTGGTTTGGCTTTTCAGAGAAGTAAGAACAATGAAAGGTTTAATTTTTCTCACTTGAATGCACTGAGTCCAAAATTCTACATAAACCAATATTAAAAGTCTATAGAGAAGCTTGTAAAGAAGCCTTTAAAAGATGCATTAAGAGATTACTTAAAGTATATCTAAAGAAATGCTTTAAAACGATTCTTTAAAGTATATCTAAAGAGATGCCTTAAACTGATTCCTTAAAATATTTCTGAATAGACATCTTAAAATGTGCAAGGAGATGCCTTAAAAAGTTGTCTTAAGGTATTTCCAAAGCGATGACCTAAAGAATCTTTTTAGTATATCTAAGGAGGTGCCTTAAACAGAATCCTTAAAGTCGTTATTGCACCTATGTAATAAAAGTGCCCACCAGCTGGCCGAGAGTTTCTTATCATTCCAAGTGCTTATCCTAGATTCAACAAAGACCCATAAAGTGTGCAATGTGAATATCCATTTGTATCTTTTATGCTTGGACATTTGCCTGAGCAAACAGAATAGTCGACAGGAGGACACAGGACACAGGACACTGGACACACAGAGACATGTGCTCAATTGCCAACAATAATAAACATTATTATGACCATGTCCATGAGCACTTTATGCTGACTGCGAGTCTCTTAACGCAGCCACGGACTACTTGCGAGGACTTGAACTTGGAGCTGGAGCCGGAAGAGCCGGACGAGCATTTGGCATAAAGTTTCATGATGCTAAGTGGATGATTATTTGCGATTACACGACAGAAACTGGGAAACTGATGCTAATACCAAAGCTAAAGCTGAAACTGAAACTGAAGCTGATGCTGCTGCTGATGCTGCTGCTGAAACCGAAACTGCTGCCAGAGCCGCAACAAATCCTTGAAACGAAGGACACGACCACACATGGCTGCCTCTTTGTGTGTAATTTAATGAAGGTAGCCGGGCATTGGGCATAATGGGCACAATGAGACGCGTGCACTCAAAAAAATGATATAAACTCATTAAAGGAGACGTCTGCACGCCTAATTCATGGATTAGCAACGATCAGTTCAAATATGAAATATATCTAATCTTAAAATATCCATTATTTTTTGCTTATAAACATCAACTTTCAAGAGAGTTAGCTAAAAAAAACTTATTGTACAAAAAAATATCATTTTTCTAGTTTAAGCAAAAAAAACGAAATGATTTTTTCTATTGTATATTTTTTTTTTGAGTGTAAAGCAGGACAACGTTAACGACGACAACAGAGCAGAGCGCAAGCAAAGCCAATACAAATATGCGGGGCAAACTGCGTCGGTTTTAACGGCACTCTTCTCTGGACACCACCTCACACCCCACCTCAGTGAGCACCACACCGCCTGCCCCCCGCTGACCAACCAAAGTGAACGCTTTATGTGCAGGCACTTTGTCTGGCCCTGCAATCCTACAGCCAGCAGCATCTCTATCAGCATTCAGCATCCACATCGACATCGGCATCCGCACCGTGTCCTGCCGCTGAGGGTTGTGATTATGTGTTAATGGCCAGAATACGCGTTTTTATATTGATCGCCAAATTGGCTGCTAACAATTGATATATGGCTGGCAATTACAAGAACACGCATTACTCACAACTCTTGACCCCCATTGAATGGTCCCCGAAAGCAGAGACAAACTTGCTCATAAATGCAACTCGTAAATCTTCTTTTCTTTCTTTTTTTTTATTTATCTTCTCTCTTTTTCGGGTTGCCAGCTCCAAAAAGCCATAAACACAAAATGGCACTATTCGTTTTGTGCCGCTGACGCAGCGCGCTATGTGCCCCAAATAAGGATGCAGCTTCTTGTTGCATGCAAAAGCAAAAATATATAAGTCATGATTTCGGTCCACTTTTGCTATTCAGCGACTTTTGAAAGAACTTTAAAGTTATGCCGAATTTAAACTTGGCTTGGAAACTTTACTTTTCTAACTATTAAAATGCAGCAAATGCTTTATTCCATTATTTAATTCAGTTTCTCTTTTGACAACTTTTTTGAAGAAGTTTGTCAGCCGGAGATTCAAAACTTAATGCTTCTTTTGTATTTAAGTAGCAGTTCATAAATCTTAAGTGTTTACAGCATACTTATAAAGAAATATATTTTAATTGAAGGTTGTTTGTCCCTAAATTAAAAGACCTACATCATTATATGTATATATATATATGTATATATATGTCTCTGATAAATACATATAATTATGTTCAGCTGCCAACTGTTGGCAAGTTTGTTCGCATCGATTTTCTGTGTCTGCAAAAGACAGCTTCTCTAATAAGAAAAAATTACACATATATATATACATATATATGTATGTACATATATATATATATATATATATATTTCAGAGACGTTAATTTAAGAAATTAATGCCGACTTCCTTTTACTGCTGCCAATAAGAAATCTACGTGAAGCGAGACGGAGATGTAAAGAAGGAGTAGGAAAGGGGCAGCGAGAGAGAGGGGAAAAGCTGACCAGCTGTTCAGTGTTAAGGTAAAGTCTGAAACGGAAACGGAAACGGATGCCGTGCGCAAACAGACTCGAAAATAAAAACAGACAAAAATAAAAGTGGAGGAAAAAAAAGACAGCTGGCAAAGGCACAACGAAGATTTGATGCACTTTTTATTTAATAATAAATAAAATTAATTATTGGTTATTAAGGTATCTATAATCCGATAATAATCCGATTTCAATATAGTCTCTAACGTAAGCTAAAATGCACACTTACAGCCAATTTCAATAGGAAACCTTTTCAGTTGAGTTAATTCACATAGTCAGCTAGACATATAGATGGATAAGTAATAAATACACTGCCATGACTACTTAATTTATATATAATTACTGGAATACCCTTTGCACTACACAACAAATACAGAAGAACCTCTGATGGAAAATACAAGAAACAAGTAAAAATTAACCAGTCGAAGAAGCTTGACTGGGACACTTGGATTCAGGGTAATCAAAGTCTGTACCAACACTTTAAAAAATCCACATATATATATTTATGTATGCGTGTAACCATGTGTGTGTGCAATCATGTGTATTCAGAAAATGCTTCCGCTTGCTAATGTGTAATTTGATAAATATAAATAAACAATTTTCTGCCATGTGTCACCACCGATCGTAAAAAAATTACATTATACGTATGATTAAAATTTAAAATTCTATTTTTTTAGTATTCTATTTAGTATTTTCAATCGATTCTTATTGACATTGGGTCAACGGAGTCTGTTATCGATCAAATGAAATAAACTTAATCTATATCTTATATAACTAATTTTTTGACTTTACTCTACTCGATCAATAAGCCTTTTTAAGAATATATTTACACAAAGCCTGTTACATAGTTTTGGTCAACTTCATTGTACCCATTCGCACCCATCTATAATGTGTTTAGTGTATAAAAACAGAAGAAGAGCAAAACCCAAGAAAAACGGAAACTCAAGTTCAGACAGCGTGACCAATAACTAACTAAGGTCCATGTGCGCCATGTTTCTTTGCGCGCACCTTCCGCCGAAAAAGTTCTCTGTGTCCTTCTTTCCCTCTGTCTCCCTCTCTTTCGCCCTCTCCCTCTCCCTCTGTCGCTCTGCTTTTTATTATTCTCTTGTACGCTTTACGGAGTTGCTGAGACTATAAAAGCAAAGGAAACCTGCAAAAGCACAGCTTGATTTATGCGGAGGGGGTAGCCTGGCAGGGGTTGGCTGGGGGGTTTGGTTTCCAGGAGGGATTTGTTGCAGGCGTCACGGCTAGTTAAGGAGCAAAAGTTTTCAATTAGCTGCTCGATGCTCTTTGTTGTTGCCAGGCTTCATTAGTCGTTGATTGATGGAGGGTTGGTTGGTGGAAATTGGTCTTTTTGGAAAATCAGGTATCGTTTAGCGAGCCAGCTAAAATGTACTTAAAACAAGTTTGTAGTTCGGTAATCTAATAAAGAGTTGAGCAGTGTAAAATTGGCTTAGAAACTGTTTTCTAATACAGTGGAAAGTGGAAAATCAGAACTTTATGCAATGAGATTAAGCATCATCAGTAATACACTGAAATTATTATATTGTGAAAACTTTTTATGTGCTCATCTCTTATATACAACTTTTTAAACATACTTTGAAATTGTTATACATGGAACTTAATACTTTTCAATGCGCAAACGACAATTGTATCTTAAACAAATTGCTTGTCAACAACAATTTCTAAAAGTAAATTGTCTTGTTGTGTTTTTCTGCTTTGGAAAAGTAAAAGAAAAGGCCAATCCATTTACTTATGTAAATAAGTGTGTTATTAGGTTTTTTTGAAGCCGCAGCCGAGTTGAGTTTTCACTCTGAGTACCGCTTCCTCGTCCTCTTACCGGAAATCAGCTTGAATAATTTAAGCAATTTCCGCTGCTTTCCCAAAAATTATAGGCCTTAAATGCCACACAATGTCTATTCAGACGAAATGAAGCTGACGGTTGGTTTGGGTATGTAGGGTGGATTCCTTCTGGCGCTCCCAATATTTATTTGTACAAGTATATATATATATATATACTTATTCGTATTTGTTTGTATTTGTGTTTTGTGTGTGTTTGTATTCGGAGAATGTTATGTATACAGAAATTAGCATAATTACAGCAGCCAACCCTTTTTACAAAAGGCCCACAACAAATGTGTCGCCTGAAAGTGAGGGGAGAAAATGGACTGAGGGGGGCACGTGTGGAAGCGGGACAGGAATGGAATATTTGTGTTCAGTGCAGGTGGATTCATCCAGTTGTCGCACACAGTAAAAAACAATGTGTGCTATTCATGGAACTGTTA
This sequence comes from Drosophila paracracens, assembly GCA_035044025.1. Taxonomy (NCBI): domain Eukaryota; kingdom Metazoa; phylum Arthropoda; class Insecta; order Diptera; family Drosophilidae; genus Drosophila; species Drosophila paracracens. Next base: position 610,931 of record JAWNMN010000487.1, read on the forward strand.
TAGAATTTTATTTGGTATAAAACAAAGTCAATATTTACAAATTTTAGTATTCAAATTAAAGTTATATATATTCTTGATCAGCATGAATAACCAAGTTGATTTCTGTCCATCGTCTCTAATAATAATAATTTTTGCACAACCTGTTTAAATATTTTTATGCAGCTCCAAATTGTAAGCCAACAAACTTGTTTAATAAAATCCATTGACCAAAAGTTGAACAGTTTATTGTTTAAATATGTATTTGCTGGCTTTTAAGCCAATATATTTTTTTAAGTATACATAACTCTAGGCCGTAGGCAACAATGTACCAAATACAAGAAAGAAGAGCTGTCTTAGGCACGCCGAAGATTAAATATCCTTGTGACATTTAAAGTTCCATCTTTTTATAATAAAGATTAATTAAATAGTAGACCTCTTTTAATGCATTTTTGTTAAGAGCATAATAACACATATAATAAGTGAGTTCGGATTGGAAAACTTGGTAAGCAAAACATTTTTATATTCAAGAATACATCCATTTGAAATGCCATCAAGATAACTTTAAATCAGAGTTACTACTACGCATAAAAGCAGACAGGCAGAAGGACATGGCTATATAGAGTCGACTGGTAATGCTGATCAAGAAAATATATAATTTATTGTCTGCCTTAATGCATTACAATACAACTTAAATACCCCCTGCAAGAAGGGCATAATAAACACACCAGCCCCGCAAGCAATTCAGGCAGCTCAAAGCTCTTGGCATCATAATAATTTCGTTGCGTTTGTTTTTTGGGCCCTGATGAAGGTACTACAAACCGAAAATCTCTTGCCCGCCCTCGAAATTTTGTGTGGGCCAAAGAGAAACAGAGCCGATCCCAAACTTAAGGATAAACCGCAGCACACAGCAGCTGCTGCTCATCAAAATTGTATGGACTAACTGATGGTGGCAGCAGGGGAGAAATGCGGTTTTTTCGAGTGGGGAAGGGAGATGAAAGATGGGTTTTTTTTGTGTGGTGTTTGCCACAGCAAAAGTAAAACCAAACAAAGCATGCCAAAAATTATCTCGGTCACTTTTCAAATGCACGCACACTTAGACAATAAACCAGAGAAGAGCTCTACAAAACCAACCACCATCCTCTACCCTCCCCCACACACACACACAGTGCATAAACCCCCACTTAAGAGCAACCCCAAAAAAAAAACTCAACCCCCCATTGAACCCACATCCTTAACAGGGTCAATGGTCTTGGCGCTCATACTACAAAGCCAGGCAACACTTGAAAGTTTTATGTGTGTACACACTTTTTGTTGTTGTTTTTAGTTGTTGCGGCAGTCGAGTTGACAACACTGTTTACCTAATGTACCGTTAAGCTGCACACTTAATGCCGTTATCATTCGGTTTTTTCCCGTTTTTGCTCTGTCATCTTTTGTCATTGTCTTCCATGAGCCATGAAAATTATTTTCATAATTCGTTTTGAAGTGTATTTGTGTATTGGTAGCAAGGGGCACAAAAACTGAGTTTTCCATTAGTCAGCTTAACAGTTGGAAGCCCTTGGCTTAAGAGTTCATATTAATTTTGTTTGCAGTTTCAATTAAGCTTAAACGTAATTACTAAACAAATATCTATATAAATTCAAAGACTCTAATTAAAATTTAAAATATATATAAATTAAAAAAATAATATAGAATAAATATATATATGATAAGGAAAAATTACATAACAGATTTTTAAATTTAAAAGAATATTTAAAATTTCAGCAAATTTCTTAAAGCCTTCGAGACTTTATCTTTTTAATGATTGTTTTCAAAAAAAAAACATTTAACAAGAAAATTGTACCAGAGAATTCTTTCATTATCCTCTGTAAAAATCGCGGATCGAAAATTCAAATGTGCTGGCATCATATTGCTCAATTTGCACGAAAACAAACTTTCGCCTAATCAAACTTTTTTAATTTACAGCAAAAAAGTGCGCACAAAAATAATTAACATAAAATCATAATAACTGCAAAACTTTATAAGCTTTTTATTTTACTTTTTTGATTAAAAAATAGTATAAATTTCAGCAGACGTGATCACAATTTAAATTAAATGTGTTTGTTTTGGATTGTGGAAAGCATTTTTAGTTTTTACCTAAAATATGTGAAAAATGAAACCTTCAACGAAAAAGGATTTCATTGCCGTTGGCCGTTGCAATGCAGCTATTTTACCTTGCCAACGAGTAAGGACATTTGGAGCAGCAAAAAATCCTTGACAGCAGCCAGCAGCAAACGCATGCCACGCCCAGAGCTGCCCCTGCCGCCGCTTCCCCTTACAATTTTGCAGGTTAAGGTCACCTCGAACCCAGAGCCAGGAAACTGAGCCTCTCTCTCTCTTTCTCGCTCTCACTCTCTCTCTCTGTCTCTCTGTTATGCTGCAGACATATCCGCACTAACAATGGCAATGAATTGCTGCCAGGCTGGTAGAAAGACATACTCTGCCTCAGCCTCTGACTCCCCTGCGCCCAGCATCCTTGACGTTTAGCCGTAAACGGATTTATTGCAAACGCCGAGCGCATCTGCTTTCGCCTTGAAGCGCCTTTCAAGGCAATCGTGTGCCTTGCACATGTTTATGTTCTCATTAGTTTGAAATCCGACATATTTCGCTTCACTGTCAAGCAGAAGGCGATGACGCATTTTTCTGTTTTTTCTTTTAATTTCACTGGCCTTTTACGTATAAATATAGACATAACTATAGACTATATAGCTTTAGCGCTGTGTTGCACTTAAAAATGCTGCTAAAACAGCGCAAAAAAAAAAGAGAACGCACAAAAGACACATTTTTTGAAAGGCACTCAAGTTTCAAGTGGCCTGGCTTGGCTGTGGTTTAAAATCTTACAAAAATCAAAGTCAATGTCAGGCTGGCCACAAGGTCAATTGCTGAGCAAATGTGGTGGCAGCAGCTGAAATGCAAACACGGTACACAAAAGATTCGATGAAGCAGTACACATTTTTAGAAAATTAAAGCTTGAAGGCAATGTGATTGAAATGAGCGCGCGAAGGCTAAAAGCAACCCTGCAATACTCATTCATTTCAAATCGAATTTAAAAGCGCGCTCAAGCGGAAAGCAGCCATGTGTGCAATAAATACTATCGATATATTTAGCCGACTATTAAGATATCGCGAGTTAAAATGTCCATATGTGCCGCAATGTCAGCATTTCATATTTTAAAATGTGATTTCATTGTTACGGTTAACCGTGAGTGAATAAAAATATAACCTAGTAATTCTCTTTATTTTGTCGGCGTATGCAGCAACCTAAAACTTGCATCATATATTTCTACTCGTCACGGTTGCCACAATCCAGTCACGGTTACACAAAATATCGCTATACAGCACTTTCGATAAGTAAGTGCTATGCGCATATCGCTCATCTCTAATTTAACGCGTGCTCTTTCTTTCCTCTTGCTCCAACATGGCTGATCAGGTAAGGCACCAAAAGTGTGTTCGAAATTAAATAAAATACAGCATTTAATGCGCAACACTATGATAAAACCAAAGTGAATTGTGAAGTCAAGGGTGTTGTGAGTGCACCCAGACAATAATTTATACAGTGCAAGCACTGCAAGTTCATTGTTTGGCAAAGACAAATTTACAACTCATCGAGCATTCAACCTAACCAAACTTTTGGGCATGCTGAATTTCTCACAACACACAAAATGTGTTATAGTTATTTATTATGATTGGTTGTAGCAAACGGAACGCGCATTTCGCAAACAAAATTCGGTGCCGACAACGCGTCGCAAGAGTGTCAATGCCAAAAAGCGTTTGCGTTTGCATCGTCAAATTGGCCTGGGCTTTAAAACGCCCGCCGAGGTAAGAGCTTCAAATGCAAAATTGAACTAATTTGGCGCCCCCTGTGTTGTTCTTTGTTCCAAATCCTGCCTGCAATCCGCACCTGCACCACACCCCAATTGTACTAAAAATCAGAACGAGCGCGCCTTCCAAAAACAGTTCGGTGTGAACCTAAACCGTAAGGTGAAGCCAGGCATCACCAAAAAGAAGGTGCTCCGCCGCTACCGGGATGTTGGTCTCGGCTTCAAAACCCCACGTGAGGTATGCATGAATCCCAGAAATAAAAAATAAATAACCTATGTTAAACTCTGTTACATTTATTAAAAACTAACTAATGCCATCCCTCTCTCTCACAGGCCATCGATGGTACTTACATTGACAAGAAGTGTCCCTGGACGGGAGATGTGAGAATTCGTGGCCGCATTTTGACCGGTGTTGTGCGCAAAACTAAAATGCAGCGTACTATTGTCATTCGACGTGATTATCTGCACTTTGTGCGCAAATACAGTCGTTTTGAGAAGCGTCATCGCAACATGAGCGTCCATTGCTCACCCGCATTCAGGTTTGTTTAAATACTTTGCTCACCCAATTGCCATTTTTGCTGCGCTTATTTACGCAATTTGGAAACGCCACAAATTGCAATTTTAAGTTGATTTTGAATTTCCCCAGCAAGTAATAAACGCAGCATTTTACATTAATTTTTAGTGATGATAAAATCATGACGGTCTTCATAAAACTAATTGCTGAAGCAACTTGACTCTTTTTACGCAAAACGTAAAAATACTGATAAAAAAAAAAAATGGATATACCAAAAATTGACTGGACTGGAGTTGCACATTCTAATCGCATTAATTTCTCTTCTTACATGTACAGAGATGTTGAGCACGGCGATATCGTCACCATTGGCGAGTGCCGACCACTCTCGAAGACCGTGCGCTTCAACGTATTGAAGGTGAGCAAGGGTCAGGGCGCCAAGAAGAGCTTCAAGAAGTTTTAAGTGAAGGACAACTAACCACTGCGGAAGAAAACAATATTTGTAGCATTATTCTTTTTGAATAAAACAAAAAAAAAACTGTAAATTTAATCATATTTTCTGTGTAATTTTGGCGAGTCTCATTTCAGCATTATCAAGCAGCAGTTGGATGAATTTTGAAAAGGTGTGTTTTTTATACTCGTTGAATTCATATTTTAGATGCTTGTATTCTGATGATAAAATCATGACGGTCTTCATAAAACAAATTGCTGAAGAACCTTGACTCTTTTTACAGAAACTGTAAAAAACTGAAATTTGTCAACAGATATTCGCAAATCCCAGGAATGTTATATATTTTACTAATGTTCTTTTTATATTCTTTTTTTGCAGATTGTGAACGTGGGCTTGGAAATATGTATTTTATATTTTACAGCTTATAATTCAGTTGATCAGTTTAAAATAAAACAAATATCCGCCTAAAAATAAAATTATTCAGCTTATTTACTTGTTAGACGGGAGAAATATTTTAGGAATAAATATATCGAGTTTCAATTGATATTTTAGCAATCACTCACAATAAGATTGCGCGCCCTAAAAATTGCACAAGAAAGAAGCAGAACGAATGACTTGCTATTCTGGTAATGTGGCAACGCTCGCTAATTCTCAGCTGTTGCACTGCACTGGCAACACTGCCAGACGCTAAACAAAAAAGAAAAAATAAGCAAAATGGAAACAGCGGGTTCTGGTGCAGAAATTGGTAAAAATACAATAGATTTACAATAGTCACAAACACAAATTGCATAAATAAGACAAGTTTGTCCAAATCTATTTGAATTGGGGCGTTGTAAATTCATTAACTGTACGCTTGCAAACAAATTTCTACACTGTCTACAACATTTTTTTGTGTTTTTGCTGCAGAGCTCCTGGAGCGCGTTTTACTGCGTCTGGGCAATGCGGATAGCGATGAAAAGCTGGAAATAGCTGTGGGCAAGTTCCTGTCGCCCGTCATACTCAAAATCAATTCGCCGCACAATGTGGTGCGCTCAAAGGTAAATCGAGACGACGCCGCCGGCAACTGCTGCATGACGCTGCATAAAATTATGCCAAAAATGTACTCATAAAATTTACATAAATTGTTACTAATTTCAATTAGGTGGTTGAGGTGCTGACACACATTAAGCGACGCATCACATCGCGTGGCCAGGTCCAAATACCGGTGGAGGCACTGCTCGATCAGTATGCGGCCAAAGATAGCACCACATTCTTAAAGAATTTTGCCATCATCTTTATAAGCATGGGTTTTCCCCGGCTCCCGCTGGAGCAGCAAACAGCGCTGGCCGCCAAACTCTTGGGCTGTGAATCGAATCTGGAGAACTATCAGGATAAGCTGTTCTCACTGCTGCTGCCCGTGTTGAGTGACATGAAGATTCCCGATGATCCGGCACAGCGTGCAGAACTGCTTCAGCTTAAAGATAAGCCTGCAATTAGTGCCAGTTTTTTGGCTCTGCTGCAGGATGTGCTGCTCTTGCCGTACGGCATCACACAGGAGCAGGATGTGCCACCTGGTCTCAGTCCATATAGTTTTAAGCTTGTCATTGCAAACAATTGGCGTGCGGAGGAGCTGGAGAAGATCAAGAAGGGCATTGTGCGTTTCCTCTGCGCCAGCGTCTTTAGCGACAATGAGGTCTTTGTGTTGCTAGTCGTCGCCTCGGCAGATACGCGCTTTAGTGTTGCAACGCCTGCCATTGCCGAGCTGAGCAAATTGTGCACCATGTTGGATTTTAATAGTGCAGTGCTCACCTCACCGCTCTACACGCTCTTCATTGGCAACCAGAGCCAGTTGCCAGAGCGTCAGACACGTCCGTGTTGCGCTCGTGTGCGCCAGAAACTGTTGCAGTATCTGATCAAGTGTCGTGGCAAGGCCATAAACGTTGGCAAGGGTCTGCAGGTGATCTTCGATGGACTCTTTGGCACCAACACAAACCAAAAGTGCAAAGTGCTCGCGCTACAATTCACTGAGTTGATGCTGAGAGAGTGAGTTTAAATAATATGAAAAAGTAAGACTTGTTGTAATTTATACATTATCCATTCTCAATTTACAGCGGTCCACGCGGAGTTGTCTCCAAGGTGTCCAAAGTGTTGCTCACTGGCATCACCAAGATAATTGGACGCGACACTGTCGAACCGAATGATGTGCAGAATGCAGCATATTCGGCATTGGCGCAACACGCGCGCAGTTTTCCCCAGGATGTCAGTCAGGATCTAAAGTTGGTGTTGGGCTATTTCAATAATTTGGCCACTTGCACACCAGACTTGCATAGTTCCATACGGGAGGCATTGGTGTCGATGGCGCCCGCATTTGCCTGGCAAACCAAAACCAAATCGGATGCCATGGACGTTGACAGTGGAGAGTCGTGTGAAGTGCAGCTGGATGGGCAGCAGCATCTGTTGCTCGCCATGCTGCTGGACAATGCCGAGTCCAAGATACAAATCGTGCAGAATGTGACGAGCGTTTTCCTCACAAGCTGCTATCCGGAATTTTATGCCCCGGCACGCTATTTACTGCTGCTCATTGCAGGCGAACGGTGAGCGTAGTTTGTTAACTAATTGTTTTATTATTTTTTTATTTATTATTTGTTTACAGTAATTCATTGCGTGAGAATGTCACTACTTATCTGTATGGCACTTCGAAGAAGGATCACGTCAACTACAGCATGCTATCCTCGATTGAGCAGACGGGCAAACAGCACACAAGTGAATCGATTAGTGATTTCAATCATCTATCGCTGGAGCAGCGACGTGTGGTGTTGCCCGGTTTTCATGTGATGATGGCCCATGTCCATGACATGGCCAATAAACGGCTGAAGAAGAGCAACGCCTGCGTTATCTATGGGCGCACAAAGCTACCCTATAGCTTGGAGGTCTATGAGGAGATGTTGGATTATTTACGACTCTGTTTGTGGTATTCGGCTGGCGTTGTTGCCGCTCCGGGGGATGAGAAGCATACGCATGAGTTGCGCAAATATATAATCACTAACTATGGAGAGGATGAATCATCGAATGCATTGCATCAATATCTACTATTCGTGCAACGCGGCGTCGAGGCGAAGCGCAGTTAGTTCTTGTCTATCCAGATTCTACTCTTAATTCAATAATTCCCTTTCCATCTGCAGCTGAGTCGAGTCTCTTGTGTCTCTATGATCTGCTGAATGCCGCTCCGGAGCTGTTTGCGCCCAAGCAGCTGCATCTGCTTGAACCGTTGAGTAACTCTTTGAAGGATGTATCCGAAACGATGCGCGCTAATGTCTCCCAGGTCTACGGCATTCTCTGGGCCTATGGGCTGCCCGATGATAAGTTCGATGCGGAGGTTGGCGATTGTCTAACCAGTTTGACTCAGAAAACATTGGAGCACAAACATGGTTGGCTTTTGGTCTTGGGTCATGCATTCAATCGCAAAATTGAGCAACTGAAGCAACAGAATTCTAGCAAGGATTACGGCAAGTGGCCGCAGTTTATCAATGCCGTCAAGATTATTGGTGAGTGAAGTAACTAATCTTGAAATCTTTCACTTTCAATACTAATCGTCTGATCCCCTCCAGCTAAAATGCTGTGCGAAACTCAATGGCTGCTTGTGTCGGCGGCCGTTAAATGCACCTCGATGATTGGCAAAACAGTGGAGATACCCAATGTTCAGGTGGAAATCCAGGTCCAGTGCAACGACAATGACAATGATGACGAAGAGCTGGCTGAATACAAGAACATTGAGGCCTCCACAAAGATGGTCATTTTTGGCGTCGTCTTTCAATTGTTGCGCAGCACTTCGTTCCGCCAAAAGATCCGTGAGGAGGCTGCCAAATGTTTGGGCTATTTGGCTATTGGTGATGGTGCCCACTTCACCAAACGCAATCTGGATAAGTTTCTCACGTTGGCCAAGGTGCAGAAGGATGCAGCGCTCAATATTGCCATTTCGGAGGCTATTGTGATCACCTTGTGCGGCTATGATGTGAATCGTGGTGTGCCCGCACAGAATTTCCAGAATCAACACTGCACCGATGCGGATTTTGAGCAGTTTCTGAATGCTCTGATTCGTCTGGTGCCCGAACCGAATGCTCAGTCGCGTCAGGCCATCTCGGTGTGGCTGCTGGCCGTCGTGAAGCACTGCAGCAATCGTCCGGCGGTGCTCAGCAAGAAGCAACTGCTGCAGTTTGCCTTCACCGAGCTGCTCTCCGATGATAGCGGTAAGTTGGGATTACATATACAACTGAAACTCGTATTTATAATCTTATTTGACCATATAGAATTCGTGCAGGATGTGGCGTCTCGCGGTTTGGGCTTGGTCTACTCGCTCTCAGATTCCGGCAGTCAAACAGAGTTGGCTAATTCTCTGTTGGATCAGTTGATTGGTGGCAAACGACAGGTGAATCAAGTTGCTGGCGACACAGAATTATTTGCCGAGGGCATGCTGGGCAAGACACCAACTGGTGGCAATATAACGACGTATAAGGAACTCTGCTCCCTCGCCAACGATCTCAATCAGCCGGACATGATCTATCAGTTTATGCAGCTGGCCAATCACAATGCCGCCTGGACCAGCAAATTGGGCGCCGCATTTGGATTGAAAACGCTCTCGGCAGAGTCACGTCAACAGATGCAACCATATCTGGGCAAGATAATACCGCGTCTATATCGCTACAAATACGATCCGACGCCAAAGATACAGAATTCGATGATATCCATCTGGGATACGATTGTCAGCGATTCCAAGGAGATAACCGAGCAGTATTATTGGGAGATACTACGTGAACTACTCGATAATTTAACGTGCACCGAGTGGCGTGTGCGGATTGCCTGCTGCCTGGCTGTGAGGGATCTGTTGAAGCGACCAAATGGTTTGCGTTTGCGCACCGAGGAACAGTTGCCCACAACTGCTGCAGCAACTCCGAGCAGTCCACTTCGCGTTACGCCCGATACGATGGAGGTGGATGAGCTGCCCGAGCCCGAGTTGCGTGAGCTCTGGTTTCAGCTGTTCCGCGTCATGGACGACATACACGAGGGCACACGAATGACGGCACATGGCACAGCGTCATTTCTGGGCAAGCTGTGTGTGCTGGCTGCCTCGGCGGAACATGGCAAATCAGGCACAGCTGTGGCTGCTTCAATTCTACCCTATCTACTGGAGACGGGCGTCGGTCACAAAGTCGCCGATATACGCAATGTCAGCATTAAGACCATCTCGGAAATGATTGAATCGTCGGGTGCTCTGATTGCTCCACATCTGGCCACGCTCATACCATGTCTGCTGCGCGCCACTGGCGAATTGGAGAACACAAAACTATCGTATGTGTCCACCCGTCTGGGTGCGGACAATGAGGCACAGGAGGCGGTGGACAGTTTGCGTGCGGAGGCAGCCAAATCGCATCACACAATGGAGACGATCAATAAGTGTGTGCGCTTTATTGACTACCAGGTGCTGGAGCGCATGACGCCCGAGCTGCTCGAGCTGATGAAGACCAGCGTCAATCTGGGCACCAAAATTGGTTGTGCTCACTTCGTCTGCTTGGTGAGTGAGCTAATTAAAAAGTTTCCACATTTGCTCCGTCATATTTGATCTCCTTTCCGCTTGCAGGTCAGCATTCGCTTGGGCAAAGAGATGACGCCACTGGTGGGCAAATATTTGGGCGCCTGCTTTGGCGGCATCAAGGATCGCAATGTCACCGTGCGCAAATACAATGCCAGCGCCCTTGGACATCTGATGGGTCTGGCCAAGGTGAGTTAGCTTCCCTTACTACTCCAATTTATTATTATTATTAACAAATTTCTCTCTCCCACAAAGGAACAATCCATTAAGAATCTATTTGGCAAGCTGGACGAGCTGTACATGGAGCAGCCGAGCAATCGTTCCATAGCACTAACCATACAATCGATAAACAAGCGTCATCATGAGCTGCTCAAGGATTATATGGACTGTATGCTGCCGCTGATCTTCTTTGCCATGCACGAGGAGCAGAACGAGGAGAACAAGGCAAACATTGAGTTGTGGAAGGATCTATGGAATGATATAAGTCCTGGTGATGCGGGCATCCGTCTCAATTTGCATGTCATCATACCCAAATTGGAGTCCTCGCTGACCGATGCCAGCTGGTCACGCAAAGCGCAGGCGGCCAATGTTATTCAGAATATTGCCATGCGCCTAAGCCACAGCCTGGAGTTGGGGGATCGTGTGCGTCTGATCCGGCTGCTGCTTAGTGGCCTCCAAGGGCGGACATTTGAGGGCAAGGAACGATTGCTGCAGGCGCTAGCTGCACTCTGCAAGAATCTTGATCGCCAGCACGAGATTTGTGGCAACATCATTGAGGCGGCAATGCGTGAGGCACGCAAACAGGAGCCCATCTATCGCACCATGGCACTGGCTGCTCTTGGCGACATCCTCGATGTGCTCGAGGCCGATCGCTTTGAGGAGGTCTACAACATGATCTGGTATCTGCTGGAGAAGAAAGAACTGCGCGCCGCCGACTCGGATGATGATGATGATCATCATCAGCTGGCTGGCTGCAGCAATGCCAGCAAGGATTTAACTGCCGATGAGCGCAATAAGCGCGCCCAAACGCTCAACAAACTGAAGGAGGTCGTCTGGGAGACTTTGGGCAAATCGTGGCCCAAGCATGCAATTGAAACCCAGCATCGATATCAGCTCTTCTTCGCAGAGAACTGCTCCAGCATTCTGAGCGAGAGCACACGTCCGGTGCAGGTCAGCCTGCTGGCTGCCCTCACCAAGTATATCGAACGTCTTTATATTTTCGATGAGGCAGCCCAGCTCCCCGAATTGCCGTTGGAGCGCAACAATCTTGAAAAGAAACCGAAAACGGAGACGACACCGGTGCAGACACGCGAAGCGATCGTGCAGAAGATTTGCAGTGATGTCCTTGCGGCAGTCACCCTTTCCGCAGGTGTTCCCCATACAGGCCTCAAGAAAGAGGCGCTCAACATCGTCCTAATGCTGATCAAGCGACTGAGCCCGAGCAGGGATCAGGCCACGTTGGCGCTGCTCAAGCAGAACTTTGAAACGAATCTGGCGAAATTTCAACGCGATTCGGCGCCCGAGGTACGCTGTCGCATCAAGGACATCGAGGAGAAGCTGAGCAAACTTGACCAGCCCAACTAATAAGCAGTAAAATAATAATAATAAAAAAAAAAAAACTTTCAATCGGATTGGAAACCAAGCGGAAAACGTACTTTGGAACAGGGTCGAATTGAATTATTTATGTAACGAACAGAATAATAATAATTTATACTTTGAAACAATAATTAACTAAACCGACTAAATGTGCTCTTTTTTAATTATACTTAATATAGTTGCTAATATAAGATTGTAGTCCGGATGCCCATAATGGTAGTCTCCTTGTCTCCTGTTAGAGATCTCAGTAGTTTTCAGTTTTTTAGAATAAGTATTCCGATTTTCCAAACTCTTTTAAATGTTCTTAGACTGCTCAAGTGGTTTTCTCTTCATTCGAAGATTTGTATATTATATTATTTCTAAATAGGTTTCAGTATTTTTCCCATTATTGTTAATTTTTCGAAACTTGTTCTTGAACTTTCATGGGTAATATATATTTCCTGGTATTCTGTGTATTTTGAAGTTGCCATTTTGATTTCAGCAAAACCATGAAAATCTGAGAAGATTTTATCGCAACAAACCTCAAAATTCTACTCGTCATTTTTGCCAATACAAATTCACAAAAATAAATAGAAGCCAATTATATATATATATATTTTTGTATATATACATATATATATATATATTTGGACTTGCGTGCCTCTTGAGCCGACTTCGAGTGCTTTTAGATTTTCTCGTGTCACTGGATAATTGGATAATAGAGTATTTCGCGCTTACTTGGAGTCTACTGATGAATGACAAGTTTATTAGACATATATCACAGCCACTAGGTAATTTCTAGATAGGTAATACTACAGGGAATCCCGACAGAAACGCAAATACAGCTCATCCAAAGACTCTAGCATAAAGGTCTGCGGATTAAAGCGTATTTCGGGCACTGTTTGAGCACAGAACTCAACGCGATATGTTTTCAAAATGTGAGCCACGCCCAGCTTCAACTGTAGCAAACCGAGGCGACTGCCTATGCAACCATGCGGACCCGCACCAAAGGGTATATACGTCATAGGTGTAATCTGTGCGATTTGCTGCGGAGCAAAGCGTTCCGGATTAAAATGCAAGGGATTCGGCCAGTACTAAAAAAGAGATGTCGAAGTTTGAAGATTTCGATGATTTATAAAAGTCAACTCCACGCTCACCTTCTCATCTCGCTGCAGGCCCAATATGGATATATAGGCGGGCATGCCGCAGGGAATCACAAAATCGACACGCGGTCGCAGCGAGAAACCTTCCGCTTGGGTGCACTCTCGATTTATGAAGGCAGCAGCGGGATATAGACGCAGTGCCTCCAGGCAAACCATTTTTAGATACGGCAATTTGTCAGCTGTCTCATAACTCATGCTGGAAGCACCATCAGCAAATGCTGAGTGCAACTCCTGCCTTAGGCGCAGCTGTAGCTTCGGCTGTTTGGCCAACTCATACAGGGTGAAACCCAGCAGCGCTGAGGATGTCTCAAAGCCGGCGAGCAGAAAGATGCCCGCTTGCGAGGCAATGAAATCCTCATGCTGCACATAATGTTTGTCCGGCCGTCGAACTTGCAACTGCTGCAGATGGTCAATGAGATCATCACCAGACTCGGATTTGGTATGCTGGCTCACTAATCGCCTCATGAAGTTGGCATACGGCGTGGAGAAGACCTTAGCGCGCAGCCAACCCGTCCATTGTGGCAAGAAGAAGATGCTCATAAAATGGAGCAACTTCATCAGATCGGGTTTAAAGAGCTGCTTAGCCTGTTGCCGCAGCTGCGATTGATTCTGCCGCAATCCTGTCATATTCCAGCTGTAGAACAGTTTACCAGTTACATCCGTCGTATAGAGTTGACACATTTCACTCAGGGGCAACACACGCTCGGCTTGACCACACATCTTCCGCTCCAGATGCTGTTCGAGATCGTGGAGCACCTCGAGCATCAAGGGATACATGCGCTGCTTTATGCGTCCACTGGTAAATAACTGAGACATGCTCAGGCGACTCTCGCGCCACTGATGGTATTTGGCCAGTGGGAGAGTCAATGCACCCATCGCATCATGTCCATCGGCGGCTTCATAACGATTGAGAAATCTATTGAAATCCTTGACAAGCACCAGGCGTATAATCTCCGGATCGCGTAGTATTAAAGCGGGCGTTTGGAAGACAAAGAAGCCAGCTAGTTTCTCTGCTTTAATGCGCTTATCTGCGTAAATATTCTTGAAGAGATCGCCAAAAGAGATGTGCAGTAGGAGCAGCTGCCTGAGATGACCCAATGGCGTCCAGGCGGAGGCCGGCAAATGGGGTAGCCTGTGGCGACGAAAGTAGCTATAACTCTTCTTTAAATGCAGATAGCTGAGGAGCATCACGAGCAGCAAAAGAGGTAGGATGAAGTGCAGCATAGTGACTAAGAAAGAGAAAGAATTGGAGGATTTATTATACCACTTGATATATCTATATATACATATATATATAAACCAGTTATTTATGTCATCTACCAAATAAATAACCTTAAAGGGAGTAGAAATACTTTATAAATATAAGAAAAAATTCTCTAAAACTTATTTATTATTTTGAATAAAAGATATACCAGGTTTTTAAAAATATACTTTCTGAATAATAAGATGAGTTTCCCGTGACGTCCAAAGTATGGCGAATTTCTAAAACTCAAGGCGATTACTCAGTATCTATTTATATATATAGAAATTATATTCGTAAAACCTGTTATCCATTTAATCTATTACACAAATGACCTTCCCATTATGAAATATGCAAAAGCAGAAACAAAACGCATCTAAACAATAAAAAACACCACATTCATTGAGAAAAATGGCTGACCCCGGAGATGACCCCTAAGTGCTATCTTTCTCAGCCGAAACCCTCAATGGATCATTATGGAATTTTAGCACTCAGTAGCTGAATCCCACTCGGATTGTGAAGATGGCACTTGGAACACTGCTACTGCTGCTGATCATCATCCTGGTTAGTGGCTACTATTTTCTGCGACAACACTACGGTTATTGGATACGTCAGGATGTGCCCCAATTGGAACCGTCGCTGTTCCTGGGCAATTTGGGTGGGCTGTTGAGCATGCAGAGCACTCCGGCGGATTTCATTGCACAACTCTACAATCATCCGCTTGCGCAGGATAAACCTTTTGTAGGCATTCATGTCTTCCACAAGCCAGCGCTGCTTTTACGCGATCCCGCGTTGATCAAACGGATTATGGTCAAGGATTTTCCCAAGTTCTCCAATCGTTACTCGAACTCGGACTACAAAGGGGACCCGCTCGGCTCACAGAATATATTCTTTCTGAAGAATCCGGCTTGGAAGGAGGTGCGTCTGAAGCTATCGCCATTCTTTACCAGCACTCGACTGAAGCACATGTTCCCGCTGATCGATGAGGTCGGTCGCAATCTGGATGCGTATCTGAGGCAACAGCCGCTTCACAACGAGAGGGTCCGCTGCTTCGATCTGGAGGCCAAGGAGCTGTGTGCTCTCTACACCACAGATGTGATTGCCACGGTCGCGTATGGTGTCCAGGCTAATAGCTTCACTCAACCGAATGGGGAATTTCGACGGCATGGACGCGCCGTATTCAAGTTCAGTTTGAAGCGTGCCGCTGAGTTTACTTTGGTCTTCTTCCTGCCCCAACTGGTGCCCTATTTGGGCTTTAAGGTGGTGCCCGCTGAGGCCACTGTATTCCTGCGGAAGACCATCAACTATGTGATTGCTGAACGGGAGAAATCGAAGCAGCCAAGGAATGATCTAATCGATCTACTCATCGACTTCAAGCGTAGCACCAAAAATGCCGACAATCAATTTGTATTCGAGGGCGATATCCTCGTTGCACAGGCAGTGCTCTTCTTTACCGCCGGCTTCGAATCCTCCTCATCCACAATGGCCTTTGCCATGTACGAGCTGGCCAGGAATCCCAGCGTACAGCAACGTTTGCGGGAGGAGATCAAAACGGCATTGATTGCCAGCGGTGGACGTGTAACACAACAATTGATTGAATCCTTGGAGTATATGCAAATGATATTGCAGGAGGTGTTGCGGATGTATCCACCATTGCCGTTCCTCGATCGCGAATGCACCAGCGACAATGGTTATTCGCTGGCGCCATTTCACAAGTTCCGTGTGCCCAAAGGCATGCCCATCTATATACCAGCCTATGGTCTGCACATGGATCCGCAGGTAAGCCGAGCAGAGCAGTCTTAAACAGTTTTAAGCAAACTATTCCCCTTGCACCCTCCTCGCTTGCAGTACTATCCGGAGCCACGACAATTCCAGCCGGAACGTTTCTCGACCCGTAATCGCAAGGAGCACACTCCTTACACCTATATGCCCTTTGGACTGGGTCAACATGGTTGCATTGGGGAGCGCTATGGCTTCCTCCAGGCCAAGGTCGGTTTAGTCTACGTGCTGAGGAATCATCTGGTGACCACCTCGGAGCGCACACAGCGACGCATGAAATTAGATCCTAAGGCGATAATACTACAAGCCGATGGTGGAATACACTTGCGACTGGTGCGCGATTCCTTGGGTGTTTAAGTCGACTTACTCACTCAATGGTATATCGGATGTGGGCTGCGGGATGTGGGCGT
This sequence comes from Drosophila paracracens, assembly GCA_035044025.1. Taxonomy (NCBI): domain Eukaryota; kingdom Metazoa; phylum Arthropoda; class Insecta; order Diptera; family Drosophilidae; genus Drosophila; species Drosophila paracracens. Next base: position 627,461 of record JAWNMN010000487.1, read on the forward strand.
GGAGTTCGTTTAGATCGCCACAACGAATGCCTTTCAACTAAGTTCGAGTTTCGCGTGAGCTGTCATTTTAAATTACCTCACAATGAAATAATGGGAATTTGGATTGACTGTTTGCGTGTCACAATTTGAAAGAGAGGTGGAAGATGTAGTTGAAATGCTCCAAGTGGGAGTTGGAGTCCGAAGGTTCGCCCCCTTAACTGAAAATAATCAACTTACTTGTACTTACTAACTCATTAACTTATCTAACAAGATTTGTGCTCGTTCGTTATACATTCGGCACCAAGGGTAGCTCATCTGATTCTTCAGTAAGTATATTTCTTAAAACTAGTTTTTTTTTTCTTAATTTCAGGGTACATTTTTCTAAAAATTTAGGTAAAATATGTACATTTTTCTGGGTGTACAAGGAGAGCTGTAACTTTAAATTTTTGATGTAAATTTAAATAATAAATTTTAAATAGTTTATATATTCAAAAAATGATATTAACTAAACTCTAATATAAAAGAGAAGCCAATAAATTAATTACTTATTTCTGAAGTTTAGAAAGAATTTTCTTCTTAAAATTATGGTTTGCCTAAGTACCTTTTAGAAATGCATTTCTTAATAGTAGAAAATATTTAAAACCGAATCGGAAACGCCTCAAATACACCTAATTAGAACCATGTGGGTTCCGAGATATTCCCCTCAAGTTGTTATATAGTTTCAGCACTGTCTGCTCAATTTAGTTGTTGAGTAGTGCAAGTATAAATAAGTTAAACTGTTGCCGTTTTAGTTAACTTATCTTTTACCGATCAAATTGCGTACATCAAATCAAATCGATATTAAAATGCCATTTAAAAAAAAATAGATTGTTTGCCTGGTTGCCAATTTTGTTATTATCGTAAAGTTCAACACACGCGAAGCGCGAATTTGTCAAGATCAAGGCTGAATTTGCAAATGTCAGGGCAGGTCAGACACCCAACCGATTAAATTCTACAATTAATAATCATACTTAATGCACTTAGAATGTTATCAACTTACAATTAATAATCATACTTAATGCACTTAGAATGTTATCAACATTATTGTTAGCGACTCTGTTGCAAAATAAAACCCCTGTCTAGCAAGATTTGATAAGCTTATCAGTTATTTACAGTTCATACGGCTGTTTAAGTTAACGAAAACGATTTTTTTTTATTATCACCGAAAATTCGTAAAACAAATCAGCAGATTTTCCAACAAATCTCCAACTGATAATTATAAGCATAGATTTTAATATCACAAGGCTTGAGCCTTATCATCGTAGAGCCTATCGTTTACCACCTCCAGAAACATGCCCGACTCCAATTGCAGCACAACGGTCTTGGAATCAAATTTGATGTCCTTTGGAGTCTGTGAACAACAGCGAACATAATGATTCTTGAGGATGTGGACCAGTCCTAGTTTAGATTGCAAAAGGCCAATGCGACTGCCGATGCAGTTATGTGGACCCAGACCAAAGGGCTGATAGGCCATAGGCTCAATAGTCTTACGATTCTCTGGAGAGAAGCGTTCGGGATCAAAGACATTTGGATTTGGCCAGTACTGAAAAAAGGTTGGGTTATCAATCTGTATAAGAGGAGGTTTTAGGAGGTATCAAAACCCACCTTGGGATCACGTTGCAGTCCGAAAACTGGTATAAACACAGGCGTTCCGTTCTCCAGTTGGAAATCGTAGTACGGTTTCAGAGAGAGATCTGGCTGACCCTTGATGCTCTGATATTCACGATCCAAGAAAGGAAGAACGGGATATAAACGCAACACCTCATCGACAACCATCGATAGATATTCCAAGGAATGGATTTTCTCATAGCTCAGTTTGCCGCTGCCCTCCTCAAGGAAAGCATCGTTGATCTCTCGGCGCAAGCGATCCTGCAGCTCTGGCTGCTTTGCCAGCTCCAACAGACAAAAGGCCATTGTGGAAGATGAGGTCTCAAAGCCTGCTGTAAAGAAAACTCCGGCCTGAGCAACCAGAAAGTCCGGAATGTTGGCCAAATGTGGTTTATTGGGCTGCAGGGCTGCCTCCTTGCGCAGACCCACAAGGACATCAATTAAATCATTCCTCACAGTTCCCGTTCGCTCCCTTTCCGATATCACATGGCCGATGGTCTTTCTTATAAAGTTCGAGTAGTCCTTCGTGAAGAACTTAATGCGGAAGAGTGACACGAGTTTAGGCAGAAAGAACACCATGAAGAAGTCTATGCTGCGGGACAATGAGGTCTCAAAAATTTTTCGTCCTTGTGTCCGAAATTCGGCATCAGGATTCGACAAACTATTCGCACGCACCCCAAACGCAATGGTAGCAATTGAATCTGTGCTGAATCTCGCGCATGTGTCCTTGATTTCCACAATGTAACTGGCATCCCGACTAGGCTTATGCTGAGCGAGATGCGTCTCTAAATCGTCAGCAATCTAGAAATTTATTCGACTTTGATTTAATTTGAAATGATTTCCAAGGAGTCGGAACACACCTGCTGCATTAAGGGATACATTTGCTTCACCTTGCCGCTGGTAAAGACCGGAGTCAACTTTGTCCTTATCTCCTTCCACTGCGGATTACGCACAAAGAACAAATTGCTGTTGCCCAAAGTGTCTCCATGGGGATCACAGCGTCCATACCGGTTGGAGAAACGTTGAAAGTCCTTTATCAACACGGATTTGATTAGTTCCGGCTCGCGTATAACTAGCCCTGGTTTGTTTATCACATAGATGCCAACGACAGCCTCGTCCTGCATCCTGGGATCACTGTACACATCCGAGATGTGCAGGCCAAACGAGTTCTTTTGCGTAAACACCGGCGAGGTATTCCCAATAATCGGCGTGGGCTGGATATAGGGTATTCCCTTGCGCTGCCAATAGCTGTGATTGCGCTGAAACCACAAAAAGATGGCACTCAGTGCACCCACAACAAGAAAAAGCGCCTCCGTTAAGGCCATTTCTTTGGGGCTGTCAGGAAAATGAATCAAAACTGGAAACTTAAAACTGATCTGATAATATTATGACAGATCCTTTCTTAAGCACACAAAACTGACTCTATATTTATTTATATATAATTTATCAAATTACAATGTAAATCGCGCGTTCCACCCATTAAGGCGTCTAGAACAACATTGAAAACCAATTGCAGTCGAGTGCTCGTTTTATAGGCAACAATATTGCAAAAACGATTACAAAACGACATGCGAAACAAACAAACAAGTTTAGCACTGGAAAAAAAATATAACAAATAAAGCGAAAGCTGACAGCTTCAACTTCTGTATACGCCGGACTCTTACAAATTATTTAAAATCTGAATCTGATATTTTACAAGTTTTTGTATGTTGTTAACTAATCTTAAAATTAATGATATATAATTCTTAAAGTGCTTTAAATGTTACATATTAGCACTTCCAGCCATTGTAAACAGTTTTGTAACCTGATGATTTGTAAGCTATCAAAAAATATAACTTAATTATATTTGATTAGCACTAAACACTTTATATTAATCAGTTGCGAATTATAGCTCTTATCAGCAAGATTATTACAAACCAGCTAAGCTGGTTTTTTTTTAGGGATAATTAATTCTGAGGCTGATGCCATTCATAATGCCATTATTTGCTCGTTATTTTTATTTAAATTTCAATATGATAATTGCATGTAGATTAGGTGCAGTTGAGTGTTATTTTTATACGCAAACATCACGTCACAATGATTACAAAATGACAAGTTAAATGCTGTTAAAAATATAACTAAATAAAAAATAATATAAACAAAAGCTAGTTCAATATTTTGTTTAGCTAACTACTTGAAACTTGGATGCAAGCATTTCAATTAGTTATGTCTACACAATGCCTGTTGAATAAACTACGAACTGCCCAGAATACACTTTGAAGAGCTGATTTTAATTTGATATACTAACAACATTTTGATTATTAAAAATGTTACTTAATAAAATCGATTGTTGATTACCTACCAAATGTCCATGGAACATAACATTACAAAGCTTGATCTACCCTATCGTCGTAGAGTCTATCGTTAACAATCTCCAGAAACATGCCCGAGTCCAATTGCAGCACAAAGATCTTGGAATCAAATTTGATGTCCTTTGGAGTCTGTGAACAGCAGCGAACATAATGATTCTTGAGGATGTGGACCAGTCCTAGTTTAGATTGCAAAAGGCCAATGCGACTGCCGATGCAGTTATGTGGACCCAGACCAAAGGGCATATAGGCCATAGGCTCAATAGTCTTACGATTCTCTGGAGAGAAGCGTTCGGGATCAAAGACATTTGGATTTGGCCAATACTGAAAAAAAGGTTGGCTTATCAATCTGTATAAGAGGAGGTTTTAGGAGGTATCAAAACCCACCTTGGGATCACGTTGCAGTCCGAAAACTGGTATAAACACAGGCGTTCCGTTCTCCAGTTGGAAATCGTAGTACGGTTTCAGAGAGAGATCTGGCTGACCCTTGATGCTCTGATATTCACGATCCAAGAAAGGAAGAACGGGATATAAACGCAACACCTCATCGACAACCATCGACAGATATTCCAAGGAATGGATTTTCTCATAGCTCAGCTTGCCGCTGCCCTCCTCAAGGAAAGCATCGTTGATCTCTCGGCGCAAGCGATCCTGCAGCTCTGGCTGCTTTGCCAGCTCCAACAGACCAAAGGCCATTGTGGAAGATGAGGTCTCAAAGCCAGCTGTAAAGAAAACTCCGGCCTGAGCAACCAGAAAGTCCGGAATGTTGGCCAAATGTGGTTTATTGGGCTGCAGGGCTGCCTCATTGCGCATACCCACAAAGACATCAATTAAATCATTCCTCACTGTTCCCGTTCGCTCCCTTTCCGATATCACATGGCCGATGGTCTTTCTTATAAAGTTCGAGTAGTCCTTCGTGAAGAACTTAATGTGGAAGAGTGACACGAGTTTAGGCAGAAAGAACACCATGAAGAAGTCTATGCTGCGGGACAAAGAGGCCTCCATAGTTTTTCGTCCTTGTGTCCGAAATTCGGCATCAGGATTCGACAAACTATTCGCACGCACCCCAAACGCAATGGTAGCAATTGAGTCTGAGCTGAATCTCGCGCATGTGTCCTTGACTTCCACAATGTAACTGGCATCCCGACTAGGCTTATGCTGGGCGAGATGCGTCTCTAAATCGTCAGCAATCTAGAAATTTATTCCACTTTGATTTAATTTGAAATGATTTCCAAGGAGTCGGAACATACCTGCTGCATTAAGGGATACATTTGCTTCACCTTGCCGCTGGTAAAGACCGGAGTCAACTTTGTCCTTATCTCCTTCCACTGCGGATTACGCACAAAGAACAAATTGCTGTTGCCCAAAGTGTCTCCATGGGGATCACAGCGTCCATACCGGTTGGAGAAACGTTGAAAGTCCTTTATCAACACGGATTTGATTAGTTCCGGCTCGCGTATAACTAGCCCTGGTTTGTTTATCAAATAGATGCCAACGACAGCCTCATCCTGCATTCCGGGATCACTGTACACATCCGAGATGTGCAGGCCAAACGAGTTCTTTTGCGTAAACACCGGCGAGGTATTCCCAATAATCGGCGTGGGCTGGATATAGGGTATTCCCTTGCGCTGCCAATAGCTGTGATTGCGCTGAAACCACAAAAAGATGGCACTCAGTGCACCCACAACAAGAAAAAGCGCCTCCGTTAAGGCCATTTCTTTGGGGCTGTCAGGAAAATGAATCAAAACTGGAAACTTAACACTGATCTGATAATATTATGACAGATCCTTTCTTAAGCACACAAAACTGACTCTATATTTATTTATAATTGATCACAAAACTGACTCTATATTTATTTATATATAATTTATCAAATTACAATGGAAATCGCGCGTTCCACCCATTAAGGCGTCTAGAACAACATTGAAAACCAATTGCAGTCGAGTGCTCGTTTTATAGGCAACAATATTGCAAAAACGATTACAAAACGACATGCGAAACAAACAAACAAGTTTAGCACTGGAAAAAAAATATAACAAATAAAGCGAAAGCTGACAGCTTCAACTTCTGTATACGCCGGACTCTTACAAATTATTTAAAATCTGAATATGATATTTTACAAGTTTTTGTATGTTATTAACTAATCTTAAAATTAATGAAATATAATTCTTAAAGTGCTTTAAATGTTACATATTAGCACTTCCAGCCACTGTAAACAGTTTTGTAACCTCATTATTTGTGTGCTATCAAAAAAATATAACTTAATTGTCTTAATTATCTTTGAGCACTTTATAGAAATCCGTTGGGATCCGCGCCTCTTAACAGTAAGAAATTTGAAAACAAAAACAAAGCGCTTCAAATCTCACAAGATTATTATAAGCCCGTTAAGCTGGTTTTATTTTTGAGGGATAATTAAGTCTGAGGCTAATGTGGATAACTGCTTGCCATAAACTATTATTATCTCGTTATTTTTATTTAACTTTTCAATATGATAATTGCATGTGATTAGGTGCAGTTGAGTGTTAATTTCTATATGCAAACATCACGTCACAAGGCATACATAATACATAACGTATTACAAAGCATGTTCTACCCTATCGTCGTAGAGTCTATCGTTAACAATCTCCAGAAACATGCCAGACTCCAATTGCAGCACAATGGTCTTGGAATCAAATTTGATGTCCTTTGGAGTCTGTGAACAGCAGCGAACATAATGATTCTTGAGGATATGGACGAGTCCTAGTTTAGATTGCAAAATGCCAATGCGACTTCCGATGCAGTTACGCGGACCCAGACCAAAGGGCTGATAGGCCATAGGCTCAATAGTCTTACGATTCTCTGGAGAGAAGCGTTCGGGATCAAAGACATTTGGATTTGGCCAGTACTGAAAAAAGGTTGGGTTATCAATCTGTATAAGAGGAGGTTGTAGGAGGTATCAAAACTTACCTTGGGATCACGTTGTAGTCCGAAAACTGGTATAAAGACAGGCGTTCCGTTCTCCAGTTGGAAATCGTAGTACGGTTTCAGAGAGAGATCTGGCTGACCCTTGATACTCTGATATTCACGATCCAGGAAAGGAAGAACGGGATATAAACGCAACACCTCATCCACAACCATCGACAGATATTCCAAGGAATGGATTTTCTCATAGCTCAGCTTGCCGCTGCCCTCCTCAAGGAAAGCATCGTTGATCTCTTGGCGCAAGCGATCCTGCAGCTCTGGGTTCTTGGCCAGCTCCAACAGACCAAAGGCCATTGTGGAAGATGAGGTCTCAAAGCCAGCTGTAAAGAAAACTGCGGCCTGAGCAACCAGAAAGTCTGGAATGTTGGCCAAATGCGGTTTGTTGGGCTGCAAGGCTGCCTCCTTGCGCAGACCCACAAGGACATCAATTAAATCATTCCTCACAGTTCCCGTTCGCTCCCTTTCCGATATCACATGGCTGATAGTCTTTCTTATAAAGTTCGAGAACTCCTCTGAGAAAACTTTGACACGGAGAACCGACGCCAGGTGAGGCAAAAAGAACGTCACAAAGAAGTCCTTGCTGCGGCTGAGAGTAGCTTCGAACACTTTGAGTCCTTTTGTTCGAAATTCAGCATCAGGATTCGACAAACTATTCGCACGCACCCCAAACGCAATGGTAGCAATTGAATCTGTGCTGAATCTCGCGCATGTGTCCTTGACTTCCACAATGTAACTGGCATCCCGACTAGGCTTATGCTGGGCGAGATGCGTCTCTAAATCGTCAGCAATCTAGAAATTTATTCCACTTTGATTTAATTTGAAATGATTTCCAAGGAGTCGGAACATACCTGCTGCATCAAAGGATACATTTGCTTCACCTTGCCGCTGGTAAAGACAGGAGTCAACTTTGTCCTTATCTCCTTCCACTGCGGATTACGCACAAAGAACAAATTGCTGTTGCCCAAGGTGTCTCTATGAGGATCACAGCGTCCATACCGATTGGAGAAACGTTGAAAGTCCTTTATTAACACGGATTTGATTAGTTCCGGCTCGCGTATAACTAGCCCTGGTTTGTTTATCACATAGATGCCAACGACAGCCTCGTCCTGCATCCTGGGATCACTGTACACATCCGAGATGTGCAGGCCAAACGAGTTCTTTTGCGTAAACACCGGCGAGGTATTCCCAATAATCGGCGTGGGCTGGATATAGGGTATTCCCTTGCGCTGCCAATAGCTGTGATTGCGCTGAAACCACAAAAAGATGGCACTCAGTGCACCCACTATCAGAAAAAGCGCCTCCGTTAAGGCCATTTCTATTGCAGCTGTAGATAATTATCTGCGGTGAATATTTGCTTGCTATAAAAAAAATAAAACTTAATTATTTCTATCAGCACTGGACACTTGAAACTGAACTGTTAATTTCAATCATTGTGGTGGCTCTTAACATTTAGAAATTTAAACATAAAAGCAAATCTCTTCTAAGCTCATAAGATCAATTATAAATAAATGTCACAAAGATGAGTTAAACTGGCCTTTTTTTGCCAGTCATTATTACTTTCAAACTTGTTATAATTTGAATGCAGATTTTTAAAACAAAAGATTTATAAACAACTAACCTATTATATAGTTTGAACTACAAATTGCGCGATCGACCGACTATTGAGGAGTGTAAAACCACATTGAGAATCAGTCGATGCCAAGCGGTCTTTTTATGTGCAAATCGACAGCTAACAAATTAAAAGCTGATATAAATAAATGGCGTAACAGTAACAGCTGATAGCAGAAGCGAGAGGCAAAGCTATCTACCCAGACCACTTATGTCATTCATTATTTGTCTTTTTTATTACGTATTTAGTACTCAAATGATTGATTGCACAATTCACAAATAGATCCTAATATTAATAAATAAATCTAAAAATCGTCACTTGTGATTTGGTGAATAATTGTAATTATATACAAACTAAAACAAATATGTTTGCAATAAATTGAACATTACAGACTATACCGATCTAGAGAAGCCTACAACCTAGTTATCCTTAAAGATTCATAGATCGACTGATTTTTGTAGGAACTGGGAACTTGTCTACTGCTTAATAGCAATTATTGCATAATGTCTGGGCGAAATAACCGCATCAAACAAGCCAACTAGATGACTGTGCTGATAGCCCAGTTCCTTGAGATATAGCAGACGATCCAATAGTATAATTTTCTCGAGAAGCGGGGCAAATGACATGCGCAGAAGATAAAACAGAGACAGATAATGACGATCTAGTTCATATTGTTGTTCCAGCAATTGTAGCTCGTCCTCACCCACAGCTGCCAGCCATGGAGCATTTAATTTATCGGCACACTTGTGTACATATTCCTCAAAGCCGTTGAATTTACGCACTTTGCCCACTTGCAGTTCATTCTTCAAGTGGGGTGCATGGCGCATGACCAAGAGTTCGAGCAATGAGCGATAGTAGAGTGTTATATTGGGTAACTCCTTGGATGCGATTGTGCGCTCTATGGATTGGGCGGCAAGCATTCGTGCATTGCGTCCGAGGCGCAACTGACGACTCTGTAAATAGTGGCTCAGTGGAAAACCATAATCCGTTTGCTGCTCCATCAGGACTTTATTGCCAAAGAATTCGTGTTGCGAGTAGCGTTCACGCAACAAATGATAACAGCAGCCCACGTTGCAAAGGATGCGACATTCCTGCTGCGCATGAAACACCTGCAAACACGTGGCTGCCAAATTCCCGCAGGTGTGCAGACCTGTTAAACATATTCGGGGACTGCTTAGGGCTGTCTGGGTCTCCTCAAAGTGCTCCTCTATCAGAGCGCTCAAATTCAATTCAGTTGTTATAAATCTGGATGTGGTTTTATAATTGTCCGGTGCGGGCGTAATTATAGATTTATCCACTTCAGACTTCTGCTTTTTGCCGCGTCGCGCTGGTTTTATTCCTTGACTCTCAAGCTCAGCGCGTTCCGTTAATCCATTCCAGGCGCGCTAATTAAAAAAAAAAATAAGTATTGTGTAGTTGCAAATAAATTCATAAGAAACACACACTCTCCAGCACTACACACTTGATAGAAAATGTTAGTGATGAATGGAAATCAATTAATTCGAAACAATAGCTTAGCAGACTTAACACGCACCTCATACTGTTTAGAATGTAATGCAATATATAATTATAAATTCTGTGCTTTTCTAAAAAAATTTTATTTATCGAGAATGCAGAAAATCGAGCAGAGCACAACGCACACATACTTGTCAACACTGCACACTTGACGCTCGAACAACCCTGTCTCTACGCAGCTGTCAGTTCTTCTTCTTCCTGCCGCTTGCACGACGCGAAAACGTTTTTAACCGGCAAAATATATTTTGCGCGATTTTCCGTTTGTATTCCAAAATAACTAATAAATAAAAAAACAAAATGTCGGCTGGCATGCCCATCAATCCAAAACCATTTCTAAATGGTCTGACCGGCAAGCCGGTGCTCGTCAAACTGAAATGGGGCCAGGAATACAAAGGATTTCTAGTGTCCGTCGACGGCTACATGAATATGCAGTTGGCAAACACTGAGGAAGTTATCGAGGGCTCTGTGACGGGTAATCTAGGCGAAGTCCTGATTCGCTGCAACAATGTGCTCTACATTAAAGGCATGGAGGATGACGACGAGGAGGGCGAGATGCGCGATTAAAACCAAACAAATAAAATGCATTTTTAGCATTAAGTGTAATAATGAAAAATAGTAATGAAAATAAATATATAAATATATTTAAAAATAAAAATAAAACATACCTGTAGCCTGCGATTACGTGTCAAGGCATTTTCAGTGTTTGATGTATTGGCATCAATGCCCAGCACACGATGCCCAAACTGAAGTGCCAATCTCGACGAGAGATAACCTTTACCATCTCCAGCATCGACTATATAAGAATTCGCTGCTGCCGAGCTACTTTGGACGAGTTTATTAACTAATGCAGCGGTTAACTCCACCTATTGAGAGAATCATTTAACCTTGTACCGAAACTGTTATTTTCCAGCCTGGAACACGTACCTCATGACACTTTTTGGCGCTCATAAATTCCCGTATGCTCAGCTGCTGCGAGTCTGTGGTTGCAGCCATCAGCTCTTCCAGTTGCTCCACTGTTGTCAACAACTCCGAGCAGCCTTCCAATCGCTGGCGCTCGCCCGCAGCTAAAAATTGTGACAACGCTGGAAATTGTTGTGAGTCGCGTTCAGTGTGCCAAAACAACTTCTCTATGGCCAGATTTAGGTCATCAACATTGCGCAGCTCGGCTCGCACTGCGACGGGTATGAACTGAAGCCAATGCTTGTCTGATAGATAGTTGACCATGTGACAATTAACAAACTTCCAATGCGGTTCTAAATATTCCAATAAGCGATCAATGCAACGCTGCAAGTCAGTTGCGTTGGGTGCCATTTTTAAGCCCCCGTCGCCACTAGAAACTGTAATCCTTTCGTTGCTCTTGTGTAGCGTTGCCACTCTGCTTCTGCTGTTTGGTGCCCAGCTGTGCGCAGAGGCGTCGATGAGTGCTGCGAATGTGTTCAATGGCGCCGATAATATCCGCTTCCGTATCGTCGTTGGTGCGTGGAAAGTGTTCGACGAGTTGCCGCAACTGTTGCAATGTGCGCTGCACTTTTTCCGTATGCTGTTGTTGTTGTTGTGCCACCACTTGACCGTAAATGGCGCCCAATTCGGCGCCAAGTTGCACGCCCTGCGCGTAGCCAAGTTGATAGCCCTCTTGATTTCCTTGGGCGCGACCCTCGCTGATGCCCTCCTTGTAGCCCTGGAGAGCGTGCTTCTCCTCGGTCAGCACAATATCGTCGAACAGATCGTTTATATCGCGCGGCGCGGCGCTGGACATCGTTGTGGTTCAGCACTTATCAAAACTAACTTTATCGATGTCGATATCAATGAGCAACTAGTTGCAGAGCTATTCGCCTTTTCAGCACTTGAATAATTAATTTTGACAAAAAAACAGCTGTAAATAGCTTATCAACAAACCACTAATCGATAAGAAAAAGACTTCGATAAAGAAAAAATCTTTTTTTGGTTTATAGGGACCGCAAAACTAAAATTGACACTGTTAACTCTCTGTTAATCTGTGTAGATTGTGTGAACACTTGTCCAAAGCTGTCAAAATATTGAATTATCGACAGACCACCATAAAAGCAATTGCCAACACTAGAAGTAAAATTTCGCAATCATTTTAATGCTCGATCTGCCCAAATAGTTTTTTTTTAATCATTTACACTAATGCTTAAAGCAAGGCACATAGCTGGAAATAATTTAATTCTAATTTGATTCGCTTTCGACTACTCATCCCAAGCAGCGGCATCATCATCATCATCATCGGAATTGCGCTCATCGCTGGAAATGGAAACTTTGCTCTGCTTCTGCACAATAATCTTGGACAACTGCAGCATCATGGGATTGCCAGATTGTTCCGCCGGGTTCTGACTGCCGGAGATGCCCTTGCGACGCAGCATCAGTTTATTATGCAGATCCGCCATCAGATCCCCTCCGCTGCTATTCGCAGCCACTGATCCGCCTGCCCGGGAACGCGTTGCGAGATTTTCCGCATTATTTTGTGTGTCCACCACATCCAGATCAATGGGCGCTGCAGCCCGCAAGCGGCCGCCATGTGCACCACCTGCCTTGCGTATAGCATCCATCAGCTCCATACGCGGATCGGCGGGCGGCGGCGCTCGGGAATTTGGTATATTCAACGGTGTTTTCACTGACGGCGATATTGGCTTGATGACGCCATCCGTTGGAAAATTCAACTCTGCAGATGCTGCTGGTGGCATTAGCGGAGGAGGAGGTGGTGGTGGTGGCGGAGGAGGAGGCGGTGGTGGTGCAGCAGTTTTTACACCTGTTGGCGGCACAGTTCGTTGGTTGTTTTTCCTGGTCATATGGGTTTGCGCAGGCAACGCTTGCACCGTTAATTCCTGCTCCATTTTAATAATTTTCTTATCCTCCGGTAGCGGTTCGTTTTCATTAAGGCCAGGCAGATCTGGCAGATCGACAAACTGATGCGATGGCGCAATGGGCGTCTGCTCCTCCACCGGCTCGTATTGCAGATCATTCGCAATGCCCGGCAGATCCGGTAAATCTAGTGGCACATCAATTGCTGGCGCAGCCAGAGCAGCTGGAGTATAACGCAAGTCTCCAGCGGGTGTGGCCAACTTGATGGCACCATGCGACAGTGAGTGTGGTGCCGGTGCCAGCAATACACTTGACCTGGCAGCAACAGAGGGAGCAGCACGCTTGTGGCTGCTCCTCTGCGGCGGCAATGTGCGTTTCCAGGCATTGAGATCCTGGGTGCCATCCTGGCCACCGGCATAGGCAAATTCGTTGGTATTGAAACGCATCAATGTCGGCACCGATTTCGTAGCCGGCAACGTGCCCAGACCCGCCATGCGATTGGTTTGCTGACGTTCGACGACCAGCGGCGTTTCCAACTGTTCCTCGCCGCGCACATGAAAGAAAACCGTGTCCAGCCCGGCACTTGATGGCTGCTCCTCGACGGCATCATTCAAGTTGTTAGTGTGACGTCGTCGCTGCAGCAATTCCGCTGGAACTGCTGCTGCTAGCGACGTCGACGTATCCATTGATGTTGGCTGTTGGTGGTCAACAACCTGGGGAAATGTTGCCGGGATGTTGTTGTTCAGTGTCGCACTGCCAGGGAAGCGGGCGGGCGCGTAGATTTTGATTGATTTCTTGGAGCCGACAAGTGCATCAATCTTTGTCTGCGCACGCAAGACACGCTCATTGATTAGCTGAACGTGGACACCATTTCTTGCCAAGCGAGCATCGATGCGCCCAAAAATTGAGTTGATTGATTTGTTTAAGCAGTCGAGCGATTGGGCTGCTCTGATTATTGTTTCCTCGTGATGTAGATCCGTTGGAATTATCGACACCTGGTAGGCGCTGTGCACACACCTATCGCTCTCCTCCATTTTTGGGCGTTGCACTTAAAATTTGTTAATTTCATTAATCACTTATTTTTCATGGTCGCTTAAGCTACGATCCAAATCAACAGCTGGTTGTATTGTGTGTTGCGTTGCCAACACTTGTTTTCTCGCTATGTTAACTACTATCGATATTTTATGTTATACATCGAAAAAAAAAAACTTATGGTACAGTTAATCGCGTCAGTGTGCTTATCACTCACATCACTAGTGCACACTCATCAAATTTGTTGAAGTTGTTACGTGAAAAAGTTGTCAAAGGCTGATTTTGTTTAGTTTTAAAAGTGCTCAATTCATATGTTGACTGCATTAAAAGTGCGTTTAACTGATTTGTACAAATGTATAATAATATAACAAAGGTATGTTTGCCATCATATTTCAAATCGTTTTCAAACCAATCGTTTGCGTGTTTGTGTGAGTGTGTACAACATAAACGTGGCTACAGCAATGATAATTATGGCGAAAAACACCGAAATAATCAAAATCGAAACAATACTAACTAAAAAGTGTACATTTGGCAATTGTTTGCATAATATCGACTTTTTCAAGAAGCGCCAAATGAATTTCGCAGCAATGTGAAGAAAATGCGTATTTGCTTGTCTGGTGGTCGCCATTTTGAATATGTGCTGAAAAATCTCCCCCCTGTTGACTGTCTGTGTGTTTATTGTTTGCCCACAAACAGTGTGCATGTGTTTGTGCGTATGTCTAATATATATATCGATATATATTTATTTAAATACTTGTAACATGTGTGTGTGATTTTTTTTTGCCATGGCTCTGAAGCCACATCAACAATAAATATAAAATATGCATGTGTGTATGCCATATTTTTGTTGTTTATACATATATACAAACGTGTGTGTGCGTGTGCACACAAAAGCGAGGGTTGTGGATAAAATCGAAATATTGATAAATTATCAATAACTCCAAATACATCTTTGTCAAATACTAATTATCCTTTTATTTATTTTCGATTTCTTCAATTTGACAGCTGAACAACTCTGCAATTTAATTTGTTAGTCGCTCAAGAGCATATATATATCACGGAATCCGGAGAATCCTAGGTGAATCCTAGAGGCCTCATTATGGAACATATATTGCAATCGTATCCAGAGGATGCGCGCCGCATAGGCGAAGAGTACTTGTCCAGTTTAACGGATTTGAATTGCAATAGCAAGCCGCTCATCAATATGCTCACAATGCTCGCCGAGGAGAATATCAACTTTGCCCAAATCATTGTGCGCGTGGTGGAATATCATATCAGCCAGGTTAACAAATAATAAACCATAATCAACTACAAAAACAAAACAAACAAAACAGCCAGAAAACACTCACACACACACAGACATACAATTTTAATCAACTTACACACAAGTGAAGTGATTCGAGTCCAAGCATCGGCAGTTGTGGTCACCACATGATCTCCATGTTATTAGAAAATCTGTGTGCAAGTAACACGACAGTGTTGAAAAACTATCGACAGTATTGCCTCAAGGGTCGTTATTTTTAAACAGCTAATTTTTTCCATCTACCAGTTAATAACTAATGATCATGATACTAATGATGTTCCATGAATTTATTTAGAAAAAATTAAATATGCAAATATTATGGCAGATTTGAACTTCTTGGTATGATCAAAATATGCATATTTCATGAATTCATTTAGAAAAACCCAACATTCAACATTATCAGATTACTTGGAATCTGTTATTTCTTTGCAAGCCCAATATTTAAAACAAAGAAACGATAAGGCAACACTATCGATGTTTTTTTTGGCGCCTTAGACATTTGTGTGGCAATATCAACGAAAGCGGCTTCACAATTTTAAAGAATTGGTTCCCAATTATTTGATATTTCCCAATATTCATTGATATTTCCCCCGTCAGCCCACGCTGCTGTATATAAGCTCCAATTTTCGGTTTATTCCCGCCAATAGCTTAAAATAATCTCATTGCGCTATTGGTTTTGGGTTAAAACTTAAAAATTGAAAAACCTATCGTTACTCAATTCAAATATTTATTTATGGGTTTTAAGCAGATTGACTGATTTTTTATCTTCTACAAGGTAAGACGCTTAAAATATATATATTTCTATTCTTCCTATATTTTTCCTCGATACCTTGAAGTACATGAAATAAACAAAAGAAATCGAAAAAAGAAAATTTCAAATAAAAGCGAAAATACTTAAACAATTGTCATCAAGTTGTCTTTTATTTTATACAATGATAATAAAAAAACACATTGCCCTAATGAGAAACACCCAAAGAAACGATTAATAACAAAAAAAAAAACTAATCACGCTGCGATTATTTTATATTGCAATAAAATATAATATTATTAATTAAAAATTTGGCAAAAATGGACACAAATCAGTAATGTATTACACTTAAAAAGCTAACGGTATAAATTCATTTTTTAAACCCCTCTTCGTTGTTATTAAAAAATGGTATAGTAACAAAGTACATATGATCAATATTTTCTCAAACAATTTCTTGTCTTTTTAGATGATAAGTTAAAAACAAGAATTTGAATTTCAAATAAAATTATTTCCATCGAAATATTTAATGTAATAAAAGAAATAGTTAATCATAATAGGATATTTTCGTATATATGTTTTCTACATGCATACAAATTTCAAATAAAATTGAGGATAAGATAAGTTGCTCAAAATTATTATAAATAATGTGAATTGATGAAGTGCGTTGGTTTTCTACAGTTGGTTTAAAGTCCTTTTGGGTTTCAACTACAGATTGAAGAAGGGTTGCTAATTTAGTTAGTTTACCCTGTAGATTTTTTTTGGCTAACGCTTTGCTTTGATCAACAACAACTGACTGTCAAACCCAAATCTGCCCCAAAAAATCGCAACATGGAGATGCATCGGTGTCTCTGCAGCTGTCGTCGCCGTAGCCAGGACAAGAATGTGAACGGATAAATGTGGATGATGAAAAAAAAAAAAAAAAAAAACGAAAAAAATCTCAAATCTCTATGACTGCGTCCAAACACTTCGCTAGCGACGTTGTGGAAACTTATGTTCTATTTTTATTCTTACCTATCTTACCAAATCAAACAGGTGCCGCCCGAATTCAAATTGCCCATACTATATTTAATTGATTCGATAATTAAGAATGTGAAAAGCAGCTACGTCCAGCTGTTTGGGCAATGTATAGTCAATATATTTCTCAACGCCTTCGAATCGGTAAGTCAACAAATAAACCCTTAATATATTAATAAAAAATGAACACTTGCCTAAATCGAACTCTTATTTGTGATATTAAATTAGGTGCAACATTCGCCGTCGTCGGTGCTGGAGAAGGTGCGCGAACGCATGTATTTGCTGCGTCAGACGTGGAATGAGGTCTTCCCGCCGACCAAAATGTATGCGCTGGATGTGAAGGTCAAGCGATTGGACAACAATTGGCCCATCACAGCCAAACCGATACAGCCAAATAAAATCCACGTTAATCCCGCCATACACGTCAATCCCGATTTTCTAAAAACCGTAAGCCTGAAATATAATAAATTATAAAAGTAGACCCTCCATTATAACAATTATCTAAAAACTAGGGCATGGTGAGTATGCCCCTTACCAAGGAGCTACCCATGGAGGAGATGCTGCAGGTGAAGACGCGAGAGCTGCTGGAGCTGAAGAAGCGCAAGCTTGAACTCGAATTAGAGCAGACGAATATGCATTTAATGCAGCAGGAGCGTCAAATACATCAGACAGCGGATACGATTGGTGTGGCGCCGCCGGGCATAGGTATGCCAGCACCAGCTGCTGGTGCACTGCGTCCACCTGGAATGGAGCCGGCAGCAGCCGTCGTCCCACCCATGTATCCCAGCGGAATTCGTCCACCCGTACGTCCCATGCTGCCAATTGCCGGCCAACAACCGGTAAGAGTTAATAATGCAGACAGATATCAATCCATGCCTTATCTAAATCTTTTTCACAGCCATTTGCCAATAAGCCCAAAGTGCATCCAGTCAATCCGGCTATGGTGAATACGGTGCGTCCACGTGATCCACGCCTGGCGCGCCAAATGCAACCACAACAGATGGCTGCGCCCGTCATGCGTAGCGTCGCTGATCCCAGACTGGGAGACAGCAGCCACAAATCAGGCTCGGCCATTTCAACACACAAATCTAGTCGATCGCGCAGCAAGTCACCAACGCGCAGCAGCAGCAAGAGCAAGTCCAGCAGCAGTAGCAGCAGCAATCATCACAGCTCCAGCTCAAGCAATCGCAAGCGTAGCGAATCCAAGAGCTCCACATCTTCCTCAGGCTCGGGCGATGGCACCAGGCACAAAAGCACCAACAGTAGCAGCCAGTCGCCAACAAAGCGTTTGTCCAGCTCACGCTACGCACAAAATGGCAATGGCAACTCGCCGGTATCCTCCTCCACCACTTCCTCATCGTCAAAACGCAAGAGCAGCTCACCAGCCGCCGCCAGCAGCAACAGCACCTCACCACTGAAATCGATGAAACGCAATCAAAACACACACAACAAAACCACACACACAACGAGTCGCAGCAAATCCTCCGCCGTCGGCAATGAGCGATATTCTCGCAGTCGCTCGCCTGTGTACATCAGAGATGTGGACTTACGTAGCGTGGAGCGCAGCAAATCACCAGAGGCAGCAACAGCAACAACAACACCAGGAGCAACTCCAGCTGCAGCGCCTTCAACAGAAGCAACTCATCCAGCAGCAACAGCATTAGCAGCTCCAGCAAATGATTTAGAGAAACGTAAGAAACAATTTTTAATTATAATTTCACACACAGAAAAAGTCGAGCTAATCGACAGCATCATGATGACTATTAGCAATTCAAAAGACAAAGTAGTAGTTGAATTATGCAGAAATTACAAACCAAATTGGCGGCATCCAAGGCTCTGTTGGGGGATGGGGGGCGGTTGTTGGTGGGGGCGTGTCTCATTTTGAAAGGCTGTTTCAATTCAGTTTTGACTTCAATGATTCCAACCAAAAATAAAAAAAAACCAAAATATATTAGTAAAGTGCAAAAATAGTTTGTAAATTATATTTAACTAGTAGCTTGTAAAAGCTGACTTACATGTTAAAAAGAAAGTTAAGAAATTGTAAAACTCTTTTAAAAATTAATCAAATTTTATAGAAAAAATTAACTTTACGGAAAACACATTTTATTAAAGCTTAAAACTTCACTTAGTAGCTTAATGTATAAAATTTACAAAAAATTTAACGTAAAGTTAAAAAAAAAATAGTAAAGCTCTTTGTAAATGTAAACAAATTTAAAAGCAACAAATAATTAGCTTTACGCAAATTCCATATTATTTATTTTTTATATTTTTGAGCTTTACGAATATAATTTACATTTTAGAATGCGCTTTACTGCTTAAACTTTTGGATATAGCAACTAATGGCCACCCTTTAGGGTTGTCACTTTGCCTGTTCTGTGATATTTTCTAAAAACGCTTTCGAAAGCGTTTTATATTGGAATTGTGTTTGGTGTGTTTTTTTTTTACTCGTTGCTTCACTCGATCAAGTTTTTTTTTTCATATATTTTTTTGTGGGGCTATTATAATTATTTATATTTCCAAATTTGAACGGGAATTATACAATCCTATAATATTTATGAACATTTTTTTAATACTTAAGAGTAATGCCAAAGTTCAAATTAACATTAAAGATAAAAACCAAAAAGAAAAACAAGAAAAACAAAACGAAACGAAAACAAGAAAGAAAAAAAACAAATAAAATGCGCTTGAAAACCTTTTGCATTCCAGTTGTTTTAATTAATGCAAAATGTAGCCAGGTGCCGCCTTTGGTGTAATTTTAAGTCTATTCACTTTGTGTAATTGTAAAAAACCAACAAAAAAAAAATTCTTGATAAACATTTGTGAAGAAATTGTACCTGATAAAAAAAAAACAAAGATATTTATATATCAGTTTTGATAAAACTAAGAAGAAATAAAGACTGCAGTTTTAATTTGTTGTTCAAGCCTACAAAAAAAAACAACCCTTAAAAACTCGTAAATAATATTTAACTCTTGACATATATAAACGTAAATATTTTTATAAACAATAATTTATGTAAGCGTATATTTGTAGTTGTATTATATTTAAATAATACAAACAGCAGCCAAAACAAATATGTATATTCACTATATTATGTATGATATAATTTTCATTATTATTATTATTATTATGATATATTATTTTTTGTATTTGTAGAACGGCACTTTTCTTTCCTACATATAGCTAATATCTTATGGCCCCTTTTAATTTTGTTTTAATATTTAGTCTAACCTGGCTCCTTAACGGAGTCGTCTACCTTGCAATTTGAATAGTTTTTATGATTTATTACTAATTTCTTCTAGCCCCATTGCTGTGCCTGGTGTTTGTTGATGCCCCGCCCCCTATTATTTTTTTTTTTTAATTTTTTATATAATTTATTTTTTTTTGTTAATTCTTCCCTTACACAATTCTTGGTTAGTTATAGTTTAGGCCGAGTAATATTGTTTTTTTTTTATCTTTTGCTCTAAGAACAATTAGTTTTTGTTGTGGAAGCATAAAAAAAAAATACCAAATTTCTAGCTACATTTCAAATACTTGAACCAGGCCCACGTCCTTCCACGTCGCCGCATATAGATGCATCTAGCAAGGATGTCGATTTGCGGCCAATGAATTTTGCTCAGTTGGCCGCGTTGTCGTCTATAATTAGGCCAACAACGCCGCCGCCGCCGGCCATAACGACAGCAACAGTCAGCAAAACAGCGACAACAACAACAGCAGCAGACACCAGCAGCACAACAACAAATGCTAGCAGCGCCTCCAACGCAACAGCAACAACAACATCGAACAGTTGTTCCTCCTACAAATTGCCCACAAAAGTGTCGTTCAAAATACAAAAACCGTTTAATAAATTAGAAAAATCTACAGCGAATTTATCAACAGCAACACTGCTAACAACAACAACAACAACTTCTGCAGCAACAACAACTGCAACAGCAGCAGATACAACAGACGTGAACAGCAAGCAATCCTCGCCAGCGCCCGCCTCCTCCTCCACGGTGGAGTTAGTGGTGTCACTTGGCAACAAGGGCGCCGGCGAGAAACGCTCGGCTGTTCAGCTGCCAACGGATGCTGACACGGATGAGGATGATAAACTGCAGCAGCCACAGCAGAAACGCAGCAAATCCTCCAAACTGGATGCGTAAGTCTCACCTCAAAACTTAATCTCTTAATCTTCTATTTTATTTTTGCACTATTCACCAGTCTGTTTGGCAGCGAAGACGTGGATTTGAGGCGTGTGTTGCCCGCCAAGCAACCTATGCTCGTGCCCGGTGGCGTTATCGTCGTCGAAGACGACTCCATGGACAACTGGGAAATGAATAAGGTGTGTATTATTACATTATTTTAAATTGCAGCTTAAGCTATAGAAATAAATCACAAACTGAATAATAATGCAGCATAAGTATATGTATCGGTAATCCCAAGATATAACACGACGATGTGGTTAAAGCTTAACTTAGACTGCTGTCGATCCTAAAATTATTCTTATCCCACTTAGAAGATTTTCTAGGTACTACGTACACATTTACAGTTGTTTGCAGTTTTATGAGAACTCTTATCGTGGAAGGTTATAATACGGTTCAAGGATTCACCTATCTTCTCGATAAGAATTCAATTGTGCTGTTGAATCGCTTTCCCTTTAAGAATGCTTATATTTTCCTATGATATTAATTTTCTATACTGAAATTAAACTTACCCATCTTTGTCAACTTAGCAAACGGCGAAACCTTTGTCGCCCGTCAAGAAGCCCACGTTGGATGAGCTACGCGCCAAGCTGACCAAGACGGTGCGGCACAACAACAAGTTGTCCAAGTTGGGTAAGAATGCGAACAAATAATCCAAATACTGATTTTAATCAACGATTAATGCTAACAGATAAAAGCAAAGAATATGCTGTGGCGCAGCGACTAAAGCAGCTGGCGGAGCTGAAGTCCAACGATGATTCGCAGGAGGCGCACGATGAGAAGATGCGCACGATACTGAGTCAGGCGCATGAGATGTTCGAGAATCATGGCATGAATCAGGAGCAGTACAAGGATCTAGTCACCAAAGTGGTTGCCATGAACGAGAGCAGTAAGGGACTGAAGGAAATGCGACGACGCGAAGCAGCCGCCGCCGCAGTTAATAATGATGACGATGATCTCGAAATGGAACGAAATGCGGCACGTGATGCTGTGTTACGGAAGCGCATACCCAAGCTCAAGGGCAATGAGAATCATAATCAGCATGCCACTGGCTCGCCACGCAGCGATGGCGAACCACGCTACGAGGAGCAGCAGCAGCCAGAGAAATTGCAGCAGCAACAGCAGCAGTCGCCGCCAAAGCAAACGAAAACCAAACGGGATGGCAAGCGACGCAAGCCGAGCAAGTGGGGCGAACAGGTGGATCCGGCGGCAGCGCAACGTGCCGCCTGGCAACTGCAACAACAACAACAACAGCAACAACAACAACAAAACAACAACAATAATAATAATAACAACAATAACAACAACAAGCGCATGCAGCAATCGAATATTTTGCCTGGTGGCGGCGGTTTTCGTGGCATGCCCTGGCAACATCCCCCATTGGTTATGCAACAAGCCGTCGCACCACCACCACCGCAACCACCATCGATGCTAGCAATGCCGCCAGTGCAGCCCGTCGTCAGCATAACCAAAGCCATCAATTCGTTAGACAATCCCATGGCCGATGTGGTGCGCAGCATCACCATCGATGGCGGCAGCAAAGAGATACGTTTCTACAATCAGGTGGCTATCATATTCATGGATGGCGATGAGCCGCACGAGATTGGCTTTCAGCATGGCCAGCGTGCCATTTATATTGATCACAACAATGAACCGTTGGCGCTCAGTTTCAATGATGACTATAAGCCCTTCCAGCTGGATGGACAATTGCATCGCATACGCTTTGGACATCCGTCAAGGGAGCTGTATATCGATGATCATTGGTATGAGATCTATTTTGGGGGACCACCTGTGTCGCTGCCCATTGGCAATAAACTACATGTGCTCAAGGCGGAGGGACCACCACCCAATGTGGATATTGGTCGAGTGCGTCGTGATCTTGTCGTCGGCAAGATCAATATGATTGTGGATGCGCACACAATTGTGCCACTCTTTCTCGATGGACGCCAGCAGACGTTCCATTTGGGCGCCGAACAGCATTCTTTGCAGTTTGTCGACAGTTTTCTGTATGCCCTGCTCGATGGCCAGCTCCAGAAGCTGGAGTATGGTGGTCTGCCCAAGAGCATGAAGCTGAATGGCGGTCGTAATTGTTTCATACGCTTTGGCACGCTGCCCAAGAGTGTGCAGGCGGGAAAGACGCATGTTCAGGACATGGTCTATATTAAAACCGAGGCGCCCGCAGAGCCACCACAACCGCCACCGCTGCCAGTGGTGATTGCACCAGCGCAGCCACCATCGATAGCCGCTAATCCTCTCGATCAACAGCAGCCAGCAGTGGCAGATGTGGCTTCTGCTGTTTCTTTGCCTGATGGAACAGCAGCGCTGAGTAATCTTAACATCGATGAGCTCTTCAAAAAGCTCGTCTCCTCGGGCATAATTGGTGCACCAGCAGCAACAGCACCAACAGCAGCAGCAGCAGCAGTCGCTGCCAGCAGTTTGCCTGCTCTTGAGACAACCTCCACTGCCAGCAAAGATGCACCCGCCATAACAGCACCTTCAACGGAGGAGCCCATCAAGCGTATTGAACTCCATAAGCCGGATACGATTAAGACGCGGCAGGCGGCTGTTATTGCCACGCTTTATTTGGGGATGCAGTGCAGCAGTTGTGGCGTTCGTTTTCCACCCGAGCAGACCATCAAGTACAGTCAGCATTTGGATTGGCATTTCCGGCAGAATCGACGCGAAAGGGATTCCACACGCAAGACGACGTCGAGTCGTTGGTTTTACGATCTCAACGATTGGCGACAATACGAGGAGATCGAGGATGTCGAGGAGCGTGAACGTAACTTTTTGGAGACGCCGGGCCAACAGTCAGGTGGTCTGGGTCCAAACGATGGTAGCGATGAGGTGTCGCAGCAACGTTCACTGGACTCACCGGTGCCCAGTTGTGCCGCCGGCGCTGACGATGTCGATCGCAGCTGTGACATGTGCCACGAGAGATTCGAGCAGTTCTACAACGAAGAGCTTGAGGAATGGCATCTACGCTCAGCCATTCGAGTCGATGAGAAGACCTATCATCCGTTGTGCTATGAGGATTACAAGGCATCGCTAAATCCACCCGCGCCCGTCGACAGTGGCGGCAACGAATCTTCGCAAGCCAATGGCGATGTGGATATGTTGAACCTAAGCGATGACAATGCCATGGATACGCTCATCAAGTTGGAGGATGATTCGGGTAAGTGCCAGCAGGTTATTTTTATAATTATTATTTATAAAATTTATTATTATTATTTAAATTTATTAAATCCTTTAAAATCTCTCTAATACACCAATCCTCCTCATTTCTCCCGCACACAGATGATGGCAAAAAGATGCTCAGCGTAGACGATGATGATGACGATGATGTAATCGTGCTGCCCAATGAGGAGCCGAGCGTCACCGAAATCGTCGATGATGATGATGAGGAATATGTGCCGGCAACTGTGACAAGAACTGCTGAAACGGAGCTGGTGGGCAGCGTTGAGCAGGAGAAGGATAAACTAGCATCAACAACGACCAGCTCCTCCACCAGCGGCGAACAAGAGAAGCAGCAGGAGAAAGATGAAGAGAAAGAGAAGGATCTGGATAAACAGAATGCCATCGAATCGGATGTGGATGTGGAGATCCAGGAGCCAAACATTCCCTTTACCGATCTGGACACCTATGTCGAAAAGGAGCCCATGCCCATGCTCCAAATGAAGATCAAAGAGGAGCCCAAAGATGATGACGAGGAGGACGAGGACGATGGCTTTGAGGATGTGGGCACTGTGGTGCAATTGCTGCCACTGCCAGAAGATGAAATATCCATACACAGTAGTGGTAAATATTATTATTACTTTATTTTAAAAGCTGATCTCTAATTAAATGAGATTACTGGACTTCTTTTGGTTCGATAGAAACCCAAACGCAAACCATTGAATCATCTGCGTCGCCGGCAACGCTGGAGCGTCCCGCTTCGGTGGCATCTCTCTCATTGCCAGCTGCGAATGAGGATGAACTGGAACTGGAGTCCTTGGCGACGGCAACAACTGAGGCTGAATTTAACGGTGAGAATCCGCAGGAGGCACACAATCTGAGCGCAGCGGGTTTGGCGCCGGCGTTACCTTTGGCTAGCATAGTTAATAAAATAAAAATAAATATCACTAAGAACACAAGTAGTAATAGTCATAATAGTGCCTCAACAACAACCACAACGATGACGTCAGCGGACTCCTCGCAAGTGTCGGCCATAAGTGTGATTGGCTACTCTGCCAATGCCGATGGGCAACACCAACAGCAGCAGCAGCAGCAAAATTCAATACAAACCATTTCCACGATTCCAGTGTTGTGCGGCGGCAACACATTTGTACCGAAGATTGCTACGAGCAGCAGCAGCAGCTGTTCCACAAATGCACCGCCTGCCAATATAAGTTCCATTTCCGTTATTGGCAGCACTTACGGCAGCAGCAGCAACAACAACAATGTCGCCTCACACACAACAACATCATCGATGGGCGTGCCAGGAGCAGCACCAGCAGCCGCGACTTCCGGTACGTCGTCTGCTGCTGGTCAAAAGTCGACAACTCCACCGCCTCTAAAAGCTGCTGTCGAAGCTACCGAGCCCGAACCTGTCATAGAACTAAAGCCAGCGCTGCGAAATGTGACGCTGAAGAAGACGAAAAAAGTTCAGAACGGCGTCGAAACTTCCGGCTTGTGCTCGATCATGTAAAGAGGGAGAGAGAGAGAGGCACACACGCATATTATTCCTACTATTCTCACTTTTTTTTTAATAGCAATCTTACAATTTTAGTTTAGAACGTTACTTAGTTTTAGACAATTCACAGAATACGCGCGATTTGTTCTCTCTGAAGGTGTACGTACGTAGCAGCCAAATGATAATACATATAAAAATCATCATCAACCAACGATCGCCTGGCCAGCGCACAGAGGGAAAACACTTAATTTATTTTTACAATAATTTACCACTGCAAATAATAAAAAGAATACGTTATTACACAACAAATGCGAAATCTACGTATACATGTATATACATAATTTGTGATAATTTTACTAACAACACTCGAGAGAAATTCAGTTACACAAATCAAGCTTGATTTTTGTCATTATTTGTCATGCATCGAAATTGAAACAATAAAATATGAAAAACTGAATTCAAACCAATCTTAAATTCGATTCAATTAATCTTAATCAATTACATGTTTAATTATATTTACCAAGACTTACACATTACAATAAAGGTACAGGCAATAACCAAATAAAAAAATGAGCTGTTATTATTTAAAGTAACTTATTAAGTGAGTGGTGAGTTTCTTGACTTTAAAATTTATTGCTGATCAGTGCAAATATGTCGATTTTTTGAATGCGCGCCAAAGCAGTGCTGAAGAATGTTACAAAGTCATAGAAGCCAGCTTGTGACACGCTGCATGCACAGCAAACAGCTGTTGTATGAGAAATTGACCAAATAAGCCCAAACGCATTATACTATGCACGTGGGCCTGTTTAGCGTTTTTTTATGTTAAAGAATTTGTAATTTTTAAAAATGTCTTCATCTTTTTTCCTAAAACCCGGCGCCGCCAAACAGGCCAACAAAAAGCGCAAGGTAAGTGTCACGCAGTGAATGAAAATGGAAAGGCACAAGCAAAATGTTTATTTTATTTTAGATAAATGCGACGAAAGCACAAGGAAAATTTAGTTCAAAACCGGGGAAAAGAACACAAAATGCAACAAATGCGGCGCCAAAAAAACAACGTAGGACCAAAGTGGACGACGAGGAAATAGCCAGCGATGATGAGGAATATGATAGTGGCAGTAAAACGCTAGCATACTCAACGGACGAGGAGGGTGTGGACGAAGAAACGGCACAGGATAAACGACTGCGTTTGGCCAAAAACTATCTGGCGGAGATTGAGAAACAGGAAGCGGATCGCGTTGAGGATCGCGACTTGAGTCAGAGTGTTGAGCAGAGACTACAAACCGAATATTTGGATAGTGTGGGTCGCTTGCGTCGCAATATTGCTGCCACCATCAAGTCCTGCAGCATTCAATGTATGCTAAAAAACAGACTCCATCATAGTCCAATTTGTGCCCTGGCTTTGAGTGCGGATGGACAGCATTTGTATGTCGGAGCCAAATCCCAATTTGTGCTCAAGTGGTGCACGGAGAGTGGCAAAGTGCTGGGCAACTTTGATGTGCAGCCGCATCGCGATGAACCCGAAACGGGAAAGAAGCGAAGATCGCAACTGATTTCCATTTGCCTGTCCACGGATATGAAATATCTGGCCTTGGCGGAGGGTGGACCACACATACAGATCTGGTGTCCACAGACGCTGCGGCATTTGAAGACGTTCAAGGGACACAGGGACAGTGTGACGGGTTTGGTCTTCCGCAAGGCGACCCACGAACTGTATTCGGCGGCCAAGGATCGTTCGGTGAAGATTTGGTCACTGGATGAGATGGCCTACGTGGAGAGCTTGTAAGTGTGGCAGACTTACTACTACCAAGACAATAGAAATACCATACTTTTGACTACTCCAATCCAACAATAATCCCTTACTTATTACTACTCCTTACTCCTCCAATTCAATATGTGTAACCATTTGCAGATTTGGTCACCAGACCGCTGTGACCAGCATTGACGCACTCAGTCGGGAACGTGCCATTTCCGCTGGCGGTTCAGATTGCTCGTTGCGCATCTGGAAGATTACGGAGGAGTCGCAGTTGATTTATAATGGTCATCGCGATGGCATCGAGTGCGTCAAATTGATTAATGACGAACATTTCGTCTCGGGCGGCGCTGATGGGTAACTTTTTTGGGTATATTGTTCAAATTTGGGCAACCTCAACTTTCATCCTTATTCTAAATTTGCAGCGCGATTAGCCTGTGGAGCGCATTAAAGAAGAAGCCCATCTGCACGGCACAACTGGCGCATGGGAAGGGCGAAAATGAGGTCGCCAACTGGATAACAGCAATTGCCGTCGTTGTTAATACGGATTTGGTAGCAACAGGTGCGTTTCAAACACGTTAATCAATTTAGCAAATCAAATGTTAACCTCACTGTTTTTTAGGCTCCTGCGACGGCTGCGTACGTCTGTGGCAAAGTAATCCAAACGCGCGCAAGCTGCAACAGATTCACAGCATATCCATTGCGGGCTTTATAAATGGACTCACTTTCAATGGTGATGGCACAAAATTGTTTGTCGCAGTAGGGCAGGAGCATCGTTTAGGGCGTTGGTGGCGGCACAAAGAGGCCAAAAATAGCATAGTTGTAGTTGATATTAAGTTACAAAGCACAGGCAGCAATTAAGTTAATTATAAGCTTAAGGAAAGCTTCGCGTAATGTGAATAAACATGTAAAATTCCAAAAATCAATCGATAAAGCGCAAAATTACATATCGATATCAACAAAATATCGACTTATCAATGTTTTCGATCAATACAAGAGTGGGGGCTCGTCGATTGGCAGGGATTACAAAACAGACAAAAGCATGCAGAAGAAAGCCGGCGCTGGCCTTTTGGGCTTTTTTAAAACAGAAAAGGGACGCAAACTGGTCTTCTATGCGGCGGGCACGACAACAGCGGGTCTGTTTGTGGCCAACTTCGTGCCGCACACATTTGGCCTGAAGTATTATCGCGATTTTGTGCAGTGTTATCAGTGGGTAAGCAAATGAAAGCAGCATGAGCTAAAAATTAATTGTTTTTTCTCTAAGGAATGGCATTGAGCGAGAAGTGCCGCCAGCTGTCAAGCAGCGTGTTGAACTGGCGATGGAAAGACTGGAAGTTGATCAGCGTGAGCGCAAATTCATTAAGCCATTCACCGTCTTTGGCTTTGATATCTTCCAAGCGGGCACCACAAAGTTTCGTTTTGGTGCCGCTTTGGGTATTCCAGTGAACTATGCCTATGGCAGCATTGATGAGATTAAACGATCCGACATTCGATTTCGTGATAAGCAAGTCGATTGGAAGGCGGACAGCGGGAAACTGTTGGAAAATGCAATTGTCCTAACGGAGGATGAACAGCTGTTTGGGCTGAGCAAGGCAATTCTGCAGCTGCAAACGCATCGCGTCCTAATGAACTCGATCTTTCCCAGCGTTAGCTTTTTCATGGTCTACACAATTGGACACTATCTGAACCTGCGGCTCAACCTCTTCGCGAAACATGGCAGCGTAAGCTGATATCGTACATTTATATAGATAATTAATTCTAATTTCCCTTTTATTGATTTCCAGGTACGTTTCGTTTTGTACAGCATTTTGGGCCTGTTTGGCTTGGGCAGCTGGTCCTTCATGAAGGACTTCAATCAGGTTGCGACCGATGCGGAGATTGATAAGCGTCTTGCCACGCTGGGCCCGCAATTTGTTGCCGCCGGCGTCAGCTACTACGACAAGCATCTGAAGAAGAATATCGCCCTGAGGAATCTGATTGGAGATAATACCTATACGGCCCTGGGGAATGAGAACTATATGCTGCGACAAAAGTCCATGCCGCTGACAGCGCGCAAATCCTTCTTTGAGCAGAAGTGGCAGGAATTGCAGCATGCACAACAGGCGCAGCAATCGACGGAGGCACAATAAATGCATCATTTTTGAGATCATATTTGTTTAAATTTGCTAAAACGTATGTTGGTTAAGTTTATGCAATTCTCATTGAAAAATATATTTAACATTTTTAATGAGGTTTATGTTAGCATTCTTTGAATTTACATGAGTTTAATGGGGCATCACTTTCCAAAATTCGAATTATCTGAATTATGGTTACTTTTAATATTTTACATTTTTAAAATTTATTTGATGGTTTCTTTGCTGTAATTTGGCCAATTTCTGGCAGATTTTCCAGTAAATTGACTAGAACCACAAAAATCAGCTGCATTAAGTCAGCTACATAAGATGTGTTGATCTATATGGGATATAGCCTCAAGATGCCATAAATCCATAACTCATAGCCAAAAGAAATCAAAGACTATATATTTTAATTTATTATATTATATTTATATGTACGTAAAATATACTTAAATAAACGTCTAAAATTGACTAGCATCGTGGGGCATGGGAGTGTTAAAATATTTTTTGAAATTTCACACATAAATTTAGTCTAAATAACAATTAAAATATTATAAATGTATAATAAAAGTGGGCTTGATTTTTGGAATGTTGCAAATAAAACAAGTCTAAAAAACAAATTAAGATATAAAAGATATTTAAAATGTCTCCTCGCCAACGACATCGCAGATGGTAGCCACCAGACGTCTAGCATGCTCCACGGCACAGGTGGCGGTGACCAGACCCAAGTGGATGCAATACAATTCATAGACCCGGACTTTGCCCGGCGACAGTTTGGGAAAACAGAGCTCGACAAGATCGCTGTAATAATCCATGGGCAAGGCGCCCGGTTCCACGGGAGATTTCTGCCCATTACCGCTAGCGCCGCCAAAGCCCGTGGAGAGAAAATGTTGCTGCAAGTCCAGCGAGCATTTCAAAATGCCACCGGTAAGATCCTCGAACCAGAGGAAATACGAGTAGTGGAAAGTGCGATCCTTCCACATGACCTTCGTCTGTCCCTTCTTCAGATAGCTGCGCGTAAACTCCACCATCTGCCACAGTTTCGACTTGGGCAACAGCTGTGGATTATTCTGACGCAAATCCGGCGCCAGCATTTGACCCGTGCTCCGATTTACATACATGAAATGCACCAGGCCCGGGAAATCCTCCAGATACGCATCAATTGAGATGTTTCGCGCCGCTTTAACGGCCAGAAATTCGGCAAATTCCAACAGCTTGGCTTCGACAATAGCCGCCGAGTCGGCAAGTTGATCCAGTTGGGGATTACTGGCGCTATCGCAGGTGGCGAGCGAGAGGGTAAACAATTGCTTCAGTTCCTCGACAAAGGCGGGCAAATTGGACTCGATGCGAACGAGCAGCTCCCGCTCGTAGCTCTTGAAGAACTCCGAGTACATCTTGCGCAGATTCTCCCAGCGAGCCGTAAACTTTTTGATGCAGTTCTCCAGATCATCATGTCGTTGCTTCAGGTGTCTCTTCAGCGCCGTCAACGTTTGACTGACGAAGGATTCGAGGCTCTCGAAGGCCGGCTTGAGGGCATCCGCATCGCCCTGTTGCTGCACGGCGACAATCTTCTGCAGCACAAAGAAGGTGTCGTAAATGGAGCTGGTCAACGGCATGTGACCATATTCGATAAGCTGCAGCAGCACCTGATGGCCATGCAGACGCGAGATGTGCACAATGCTGGGCACACAACCCGAATTGACATCGTGGGAGACGCCTTGCAGGAACACGGCCACAGCTCGTTGGGATTTCTGTGCCTGCACTGCTCTTGCGAGTATAGCCAGAAAGAGTAGATCCGCTGGTGCCAGTGGCAACGCCAAACGTGTGCTATTCAATGCCACCAGCTTGTGGGAGACGAGCAGCAGGGCATGTGCCCGCTGCTGACCACCGGCTTGACGCAGTTGCTCCAGTGTTGCATCGAGTGTTACATGTACAGTGCGCTTAAGATCCGCGTTGATGATCAGCTTGGGTAATGCCTCCAGCAGATAGGCCTGCTCTTCCTTGCACAGCAGAGTCTCGTAGCAATTGAGGCATTGCGTCAACAGCTCCTGTTGCACCGCCCCCGCCTGCGAGCCAAACAAATTGGCGCCATAACAATAGCGGGTCAGTGTTATGGCCACGCCCAATTGTCGCTGCAGTTGCTCAATCCCAAGTTGGCCGATTTTCAAGAACGTGAAGCCCAACAGCTCGCCAAAGACCAAATTGAAGCCCTTCTCGCACTGGAAACTCGCATAAGCATTATCAAATTGACAATGCATAATTCTCTGCGAACTGATTATCGGACTGAAGATCTGCAGCAACACATTGCTGTCGAGCGCTGCTCCACTGCCCTCTGCCATCAGGCGCTGTGTGACGGCTATATGGCATATCTTATCGGTTAGATCGGCATTCAGATTCTGATAGGCGACATCGTTGGCACTATTGAATACAATTAGACCATTCATTTTTCTCTGATCAGAATTGCGATACACACACAATTCGCAACTATTATTTTTTGGGGTTTAAAGTGACTGCGTGCCGTTTCGGCATTAATTTCTTCGGCTAATTGAAACAGATTAGCCTTGGTTTTTTGAGATGAGATTTAGGCTTAAATACAATTTGTTAAGCCAGAAAAATGTTTAATGGCTATAAATACTTGCGCTGTTACGGTTCAGTGTTAATTCACTGTAGTTGTTATCGTTTTGACGCGATTTCGATAATATTATCGACATATCCTTTCTACCATTTGACAGCAACTGAGTGACGATGGCTGTCCGCTACGAGTTGTGCATTGGCCTTAACCGAGGCCACAAGACCACCAAAGTCAAGAATGTTAAGTATTCCGGCGACAGGAAGGTCAAGGGTATGCGTGGCTCCCGTTTGAAGAACATTCAAACGCGTCACACGAAGTTCACCCGCGATTTGGTTCGCGAGGTCGTTGGCCATGCGCCTTATGAGAAGCGAACCATGGAACTGCTGAAGGTGTCCAAGGATAAGCGCGCCCTCAAGTTCCTCAAGCGCCGCCTCGGCACACACATCCGTGCCAAGAGGAAGCGCGAAGAACTGTCCAATATTCTCACTCAGCTGAGGAAGGCTCAGACTCATGCCAAGTAAAATGGGGCAACAGCAACAACAGCAGCAACAGGAGCAGCAAACTGTGCGTGTTTTTTTAAATCAAATACGTTCGCAAAAAAACAGTGTAAAACTTGCAACTACTTGATGAGTTGACCAATAAAAAGAATATCAAAGGTGTTGCTTAATGCTTGAAATTAATGTAAAGGGCTGCCAATTGGTTCATTAAAAGAATAGCTAATAGTAGTTAACAAGTAAAGCATTCTAAAGACTAGAAAGCTTCTATATAATACTAAGAAAGCTTGTTTTATTATATTTCAGCTTTAGCTATGTCCCCCATTTTAAATATGTGCTCAGAGCACTGCAAGCGAACTAGTTCCGAACTGAACACTTGGCCATCAGCTGTTTTTTTCTGCTAAATACTGCACACACAATATCAATATCAAGCAGGCAACAAATATATAAGAATATAAATAAAATTTCACAATGGGCCGCCTTATACTCGAGCACACACTGCAGGGACACAAGGGACGGATTTGGGGCGTCGCCTGGCATCCGAAGGGCAACAGTTTCGCTTCGTGCGGCGAAGACAAAGCAATCCGCATCTGGTCACAGTCTGGCAACACTTGGAGCACCAAGACAATATTATCCGATGGACACAAGCGGACAATACGCGAGATACGCTGGTCGCCATGCGGTGAATACCTGGCCTCGGCCAGTTTCGATGCCACCACAGCCATTTGGTCGAAGCACGAATGCAACGCCACGCTCGAAGGCCATGAGAACGAGGTAAAGAGCGTCAGTTGGTCACAAAGTGGTGGCTTATTGGCCACCTGCTCCCGTGATAAGTCCGTTTGGATTTGGGAGGTTGCCGGCGATGATGAATTCGAATGCGCTGCTGTACTCAACGCCCACACGCAGGATGTTAAACGGGTCGTTTGGCATCCTAGCAAGGAGATCCTGGCCTCTGCCTCGTACGACAACACGATCAAAATGTATGCGGAGAGTGCATTGGACAGCGATTGGGATTGCACGGCTACGCTGAGCTCGCATACGTCAACGGTCTGGAGCATTGATTTCGAGGCGGATGGCGATCGTTTGGTCTCCTGCAGCGATGATGCGACACTGAAGATTTGGCGTGCCTATCATCCGGGCAATGAGGCTGGCATCGCCACACCCGATAAGACCACAGTGTGGAAATGTGTGTGCACCGTGGCGGGTCAGCATTCGCGTGCCGTGTACGATGTATCGTGGTGCAAGTTGACGGGTCTGATTGCCAGCGCCTGCGGCGATGATGGCATACGCATCTTTAAAGAAAGCAGCGATTCTAAGCGCGATGAGCCCACCTTTGAGCTGCTGACGGGCGAGGAGAGCGCCCACGAGCAGGATGTGAATGCGGTCGAATGGAATCCGGTGACAGCCGGTCAACTCATCTCCTGCAGCGACGATGGCAACATCAAGATATGGAAACTGCAGGAGTAGTTTAATGTTGTTTTTATATACATCTATATATTTAAGTGATCGCAGAAGGAATCAGCTTTCTTTATCAAATTCCACTTGTAATAAATAACTGTTGCACACAGCATTCCCCGCCTATTTGCTGAGAAACGGTTCGTGCAGCGTTTTGTGCAACTTTTTGGCCTTACGTGGACCCAAGCCCATCACTTGGGCAAGCCGCTCCTCGCTGGCATTGATCAGATTCTCCAGATTGCCAAACATTTGGAGGAGGGTCACAGCATCCGTTTTATTCACTGGCTTAATGTTGGTTAATGCAGCAACAAGCTGTGAGGAATGGATGACAAAAATTAGCAGATGAATGCAATCTAAAAAAAAACACACCTTTTGATGTGGATTGGATTCGACACGTTCCATAATCAAGTCTGGTGGACGTTTCTCGAACTGTTTGTACGTTTCGATTATTTTGCCCGCTTCCTCGGCGTTCCAGGCAAGCATCATAGTAAGATCCGCTAGCAGCGAAATGCGAGTTAAACTCTTGAGAGCAGTGTGCGGCTCCGGTGTATCTACCTGGACCAGCAGAACACGCAATTCATATAACTTGCCCAGCGCTTTAAGTCTTTGGCAAATGTAATCCGGATTAAGATTGTGATATTTGAGGGATAGAAACAGAATGCAGGAAGTGCGACCGACCACATAGTCGGGTATGATATCATCACGAAACTCCAGGGGCACATTGAGAATGGATTTGAGAATCGGATTGCCTCGCTGCTTGCTGTGCACCAAAACACTGTGCGGATTTGATGGCGGCTTGGCTGCAACAGAGCTGCTGTTGCTTCCACTTCCGCTTGTCGACGAATTCGACGTCTGTATTTTGGTTTGCTTTGGAGCCGAGGGCATTTCCATGGCAGCCAAAACATCATCAAACGAATCGTCGTTGAGATCCTCCATGTTTGCAGTCCGCCTTAAATAACAAATTTCTTGAAATACCAAATATCGATCAATACAAACGATACTCACGACTTGTAGCAGTGTGGCAACTCTGTGATTGTTGTGCCCTTTCCTTTCGAGTTGTCAATTGAGCGAAGACGACGACAACGACGTGTGCGTAAAAAATTGTTTATTCTTTGCGCTTAAATACAAAATTAATCATACAATATAAGCATGGCATCGCATCCGGTGTTTATAGACCTATCGCTAGATGAACAGGTAAATATGCAAAAATTCTTTTACAAACCGTCTTTGCTGCACTCCATCGAAAAGAGTGAGGTTATGTGGTCAATCGGAGGCTGCAAAAACAACTTTGTAAATACAATATTAAAATGTGTATTAAATTTATGTTATTTCGCACAGGTGCAAGAGCTCCGCAAGTTTTTCAAGAAGCTCGGCGCTGAAATCTCATCGGAGAAATCGAACAAAGGCGTCGAAGATGATTTGCACAAAATAATTGGCGTCTGTGAAGTTTGCTTTAAGGACGGCGAACCAGCCCAAATTGATGGAATATTGAACAGTATTGTGTCCATAATGATAACGGTGACTATAGTGGACTATAATTCCTGAATAAATAACAATAAATGCTTGTTTAGATACCACTGGATCGTGGTGAGAACATTGTGCTGGCCTACTGCGAAAAGATGACGAAGGCGCCAAATCAGCCGCTGGCCAAAGTGTGCCTGCAATCGTTGTGGCGTCTGTTCAACAATTTGGACACTGCATCCCCGTTGCGCTACCATGTTTACTATCATCTGGTGCAGGTGGCTAAGCAGTGCGATCAAGTCCTCGAGGTCTTCACTGGAGTCGATCAACTAAAATCCCAATTTGCCAACTGCCCGCCGTCCAGTGAGCAAATGCAGAAATTGTACCGTCTGCTCCATGACGTAACCAAGGACACCAATTTGGAGCTGTCGTCCAAGGTGATGATCGAACTGTTGGGCACCTATACAGCGGATAATGCGTGCGTTGCGCGTGAGGATGCAATGAAGTGCATTGTCACCGCTCTGGCCGATCCCAATACATTCCTGCTCGATCCGTTGCTGTCGCTGAAGCCAGTCCGGTTTCTCGAGGGCGATCTAATACACGATCTGTTGTCGATCTTCGTGTCGGACAAGTTGCCGTCTTATGTGCAGTTCTATGAGGATCACAAGGAGTTTGTCAACTCGCAGGGCCTGAATCATGAACAAAACATGAAGAAGATGCGTCTGCTAACCTTCATGCAACTGGCCGAAAGCTATCCCGAAATGTCATTCGACACCTTGACCAAGGAACTGCAAATCAACGACGATGAAGTCGAGCCCTTTGTCATTGAAGTGCTCAAAACGAAGTTGGTGCGTGCCCGCCTGGATCAGGCCAATCGCAAGGTGCACATCTCCTCGACGATGCATCGCACCTTTGGTGCACCCCAGTGGGAGCAGCTGCGCGATCTGCTGCAAGCCTGGAAGGAGAACCTCAGCTCGGTCCGTGAGGGCTTGACGAATGTTTCATCTGCACAACTCGATCTGGCACGCACCCAAAAGCTGATACATTGAAAACCATAATAACATACTACAACAACAACAACTACAACAAGTGACGTCAAGAACAAAAATAATCAAACAGCACCGTAAAAAGGGTTTATTACATATTATAAATTATTGTCGAGGAAATGCGTGAAAAATCACACTTGAATAAATTTGTAAGTAACGTCAAAACTTGTGTTTTGATTGAAACTCAGCCAAGAAAGAGATGTCTTTTTATATCTACCATAACTCCTATTTGCAACAATTTATGCTACAATTACTACTATTTATGCAAAAATCGTAGTATTCTTAAATTACTATTAAAAAAAACAATCGGATTTTTTCACCCGAGATATGCCAAATTAGTAGTAAAAGTTTCGCAGCCATTTTTCGCTTGTTGTGAATATAGTTTATATATATTTTTTATATTAACATAACCTGTTTATGGATATGTCTATGTAATAAGTTAAGTTATTTAAGATGAGTTTGTTTCGTGTTAAATGCAGGTAAATACTTTCTAGCTTAAAACTAAAGGCTATGTTTTTAAAATAGATTGATAATTTAAGCATGCTCGTCATGCTGTCATAAATATGCACCCCACTTGGGAATTGTCCGAGATTCTGATGGCTTTATAGCTCCTCATGCGCCTTGGCCTGCGGGCGCTCCTTCTCCCTGGGGAAGGACCAGAAATACGAGGGAAAACCATGCGAATCCCGTTCGCGTTTCACAAACGCCGTATACGATGAAATGCAATTGCCAATGAAGTGATTCGACTGCCCCAAAATGGCCAAGTCCAAGTAGGGATCATCTTCGGGCAACTTGTGCACACTTATGTCCATGCGACTTAAGGCTGAGCTCAATTCCCCAATCATATGATTGGCATCGGATGCCACAAAAACGGATTTGACCTCGTTCGTCGGCTGCGTCTGCCGCACATTCTTGATTGTGCGCTTCAGCTGGCGCACAATTGCCTCCTTGGTGGGCATACAGAGATCATGGTAGAGCTCACCCCGCTCATTTTTATAGCCCAGACACTGGGGCGAGGCGAACAACTGCTGACTGTCTTTGATGTGCTCGCAGGCACGTACCCAATCGATGCCATTGCGCAAATGCAAGCCAACGAATGCACCACGAGGCAGCACATTGCGTATGAACTCTCGAGCGGATTCCCTATACTTGCTGCTCCATTTCAAGTACTTTTGCAGCCCACGATTCTCGTGCTGCACGGGGAAACTTGCTGGAGCACCCGTAAATGCCAACACTGGCCATTTATCAGCGGGATAATTGTTTTGCCACTTGTCTGCAATGGCACTGTGATGCACATCAAAGTGCAGTGGACCATAGAACTCGGAGGCGACGAAATCAATGCTGTACGTATCCCAGAACGGTCCAAACGGATTCCCGTCCTTGGCATGGCAATTTGGCGCCGCTGGGTCGTTCTTCTCCTGCTGCAAACTCTTGCGCTCCATGTAACAGAATGAGACACGCTCCGCCGCTGGCCACAGTTTCTCGGCCAGCTGTGCCATAAAATCGGACATGAGAATGACGCGATGATACTCATGCAGTGGCTCCACCTCAAAGTACGCGTCGAATGGCACCTGGCGCGAGCGCATCTCCCCCTTGCGATACTCTACCCATGGCGGTAGTATAAGCGTCCGGTTCAGTGCCTTTGCAAAGGCAAAGGAGCCGAGAAAATGATCCGCCTGGTTACCAAAACGGCCTGAAAAAACAAACAAACAATTAATAGACTGTGAAAACAATAAAATGCTATTCATAAAGTTGTTACTTACCCATACAGGGGCAGTAGGCAATGTAGCCATTCTCATCACGCTCAATTTGAGCATCTGCTTTTAATATTAACAACGAAATAAAATAAATAAATAATTGAAGCCACTGCATTCTGCCGGCTTCGTTTCTAAGCCGCTGTCAATCGACATTTTGTTGTCATCATGCTGCCACCTGACTTGTGGTAAAAACTCTGGCAACCTTGTGCTATCTCAACTTGACAATCGTTTGTATTTATCGGTTTTCTAATAACACAGTGAATTTATGTAAAAATAGGGGAACAACGTTTATTAAAATTAAATTAAATTATTAAATTAAAATTGCCTTCTGCTTGATAATCGTTATCGATTGTGTGCGTTAAAAAAAACAGGGTGGCAGCATCGTGCAACATGCCATCTGGAAGTTGTTTTTATTTGCTATTTACGTTTTTTATCTATTTCGTAATTCCTGTGACAAAGCTCATTGAGTAATGATCTAGGAGATAAGAATTTGTGCCGAATATAAAACAATCAGACAAATGACTTCACAAATCTACAGTCAAAAGAAATTCATACCGACAGCACCAGAGAAGGGTAGCTTTCCATTAGATCACGAGAGCTTGTGCAAGAAACACTTTATAATCTATGCGAGCTGCTTGCGCCGCAACGAGAACGACAACGCCAAGTGCCGACAGGAAGCACAAGAATATCTAGGCTGCCGCATGGAAAACAATCTTATGGAGAAAACAGAATGGTCGAAACTGGGCTTTCCGGAGCAGTCGAAGCAACCGAAACAGCAGCAGCAACAATAACAACAATGAAAGCCGAACGCAATATTCTCATTGCGGCCACAGGCAGCGTGGCTACCATCAAGTTGCTGCAATTAATAGCCGAATTGAGCGACGATAAGCTGCCATACAAATTTAGTGTAAGTAGCGCTAACATTTCATAAACAAACATATAACAATAATCATATATTCACAGATTAAGGTCATTATTACGGAGCATGCGAAGCATTTTGTGGAGCTGGAACAGATGCCGGAACATGTCTCCGTTCTGCATAATCGTGATGAGTGGCTGATGTGGAATAAGCGCGGTGATCCCGTGCTCCACATTGACCTCGGCAAGTGGGCCGACATGCTGTTAATTGCACCACTCAGCGCCAACTCTTTAGCCAAGATAGCCACGGTAAAATTACACTTATCTCGATAAACGTTAATAAATCATATTTGTTTATGTAAAATAAATGTTTATCACTTGCAGGGCATCTGCGACAATTTGGTGTTGTGTGTGGTGCGCGCCTGGGATCTGGATAAGCCGCTGCTATTTGCACCGGCGATGAATACACGCATGTACGATCATCCCATCACTGGGAAGCAGATTGAGAAGCTGCTCAGCTGGGGCTACCGGCAGATACCCTGCATTTCCAAGACGTTGATGTGCGGCGACACGGGCAACGGTGCCATGGCCGAGGTGCACA
The DNA here is from genome assembly GCA_035044025.1 of Drosophila paracracens. NCBI lineage: Eukaryota > Metazoa > Arthropoda > Insecta > Diptera > Drosophilidae > Drosophila > Drosophila paracracens. The sequence goes on from JAWNMN010000487.1 coordinate 667,396, forward strand.
CAATTGTGGCAACAGTCGTCGCCGCCTTTCACTGTAAATAATTATATATAAATGCGTTTGTTAAATAAATGGTATGGGCAAGTTTATAAGACTGCAGCAAAATGATTCTATTTTGGGTTTCTCAATTTATTTGTAATAATGTTTATTGGTTAATTTTGAGTGCATCTAGGAGAGCAAAATGATTTTCGTTTTCCTTTTTTTCATATTTGTTTTTTGCTTTTGTTTTTTTGTTTTGTTTTGAATTTTGTTCCTCATCGCATTATCAATATTTTTTAATTGCATTTGAGTTTTAAATTTACACTTGTGTATCTCTTGTTGCAGTTGTGGGCGTGTGTGTGTGTTTGTGTGTTTTATCAACAGTTTTATGCATTTAAATCATTTGTTATATGCGAATTACAATTACATTTATATATATTATGTGGGTGTGTGTTGGGTGTGTGAAGGATGAATGATAAACTTAGAATTAGGGGAAATAAAAAGCTTAGTTTGTAAATTACACAATAAAATATATTATGTATATGTATTCATGTATGTATGTACTGTAGAGTCGTATGTATGTAATATAGATGTATTTTGCTTATTTATCATCATTAAAAACGAACCAACTGAATTATCATCACGCACATTCTGCTGCTGCTGCTGACACAAAATTATAAAAATATAGTCTTCAGGCATACATTGTTTTAAAGTGTCTCGATTCTAGCTTATCTATATATATATATATCTATTTATATTTATATTTATATTTTTTTCCATTTATAAATTACAAGTAATATTAAACGTAAATATATTTACATAGCTTTTCTGCTTGTTGATTTTGTTGTTATTGGTTTTGCTGCTTTTGCCGCTGCCTTTTTTTGTTGTTTGTTTTTGTTATTTGTTTAAATTACATTGAGTGTATTTTTAATATGTTCATATCAATTTGTTTTTCATGTGCCCTTGCGATACCCTATTCACTTTGGGCATATGCAGCTAGAAGCACAGAATACACAACACTTGCTTGCATATTATTAATATTAATCTTAGATCCCGCCCCGCCCCCAAAAACCTTTTTATATAGCTTTTTCGTTTCATTTCGTTTCGTTTCTTAGTTATGCTTTATACAAAACGTGTGTGTTTGCATGTGTGTGTTTATGAAGACTTTACAATGTGTGTGTGGACTTTCCTTGCGAATGACATTTAATATACAAATACATGATGCATTGCCTTGTAGCTGTGAGAGTGTAAGTTTGTGTGTGTGTGTGTGTGTGCGCGCACAAGCCTCTGCACTAAACGGTTTCATTCTAACTCTGACACGTGATTGGTAGAAAGTAGAAAAGTAACGGTATTGAGAAATCAATATCGATTCAGAATTCACAATTTGTCTTGGGACACGCACGCTAAACAATACATAATAATTATATATGTACGTATGCTATATAAGTCATTGCATCTAAATAGGGATAAACTCTATATATATGTAATATATATATATATAACTATAATACGTTTTCAAGTTGCAACGGCACATTGCTTAGCTTTCATCTGATCACACACGACACGCACAGCTTCGACGCACTGATGCAATCGTCATGGCAGAAGGCGCCGCACTGCTGGCAAATCACCATTGCGTTCAAAGCACAGGCACAGCTGTTGTTTGTTGCCTCGTTGTTGCCGGGCGGCGTATTCTCTCCACTTTGTTGCTGCAATTGCAATAGAGTGGCATGTTGCTGATGCTGCTGTTGTGTTGCTGCTTGTTGATTGGCTGCACCGCCACCCGCTGCTGCTGTTGTTGTTGCTGCTGCAGTCGTCGTCACTATGTAATTGTTGCTGGCATCGATCAGTGTTGCCGAGCTGCTGTTGTTGTTGTTACTGCTGCTGCCGTCAATGTAGGTGATATTGGTGCCTAAAGTGTTAAGCAACATTTTTAGTATGCAATTTAACATTTATGTCGTTCCTTATTTATTTAAAGAAATTAAGTGCAATTATAAATATTAAAGTTTTATAATATACTTAAATACGCTTGTGGCATTCACAGTTGGGGCTGTTAAGAGCTGCATTTTTTTTTATAAAAGGAAAAGGATTTTGCTCTCAAGATTAGGCATATATAATATCTAAATTTCACGAATCCCTTAATACCATAATCTTTGAGAAATTTGGCAGATTTCCAAGCTTTGTGCCGTATTTGTTTAGGTTAGTTATCAAAATGTTATGCCCTCAAGGATTTAGTGTTTCTCTTATTTACAAAAGTAAAACCTTAAATAAAATATATGAAAAAACCAAAACAAGTTCTGCAAGCTGTTGCAATGATCATTTTTAAAGCAGGAATACCTAGTATCTATAAAAAATCATTTTTTCAGTTCCTAAACAGCTCCCAAAATGTGAATGCTTTCTGTATTAACTATGAAAAGAATACATGCAATTGTTTTACATACTCGAACAATACGCAAAGGGTTACGTGGAAATGAAAAAGTGTCAACGGCGTTTGTTTTCGTATTGCCAACTAGGTAAATCTAAACAAATCTAATGTGATGCGAGATAATTAATAGTGAGATGATTGCGTGCCAATTTGTAGTATTGATATTGATGAGTTGTGAATGAATTTGTGGGCGGTGGATTTGAAAGACGTACCTCGCTAAGCACACTAATAAAACACCAATTTACCTGCAGCAATATTGCGCCGCACAATATTCGCAGCCGCATTCACATTGCCCAGTTGTTGTTGCTGTTGTTGCACCTGCTGCTGCTGCACCTGCTGAAACTCATGATGATGGTGCAGTGCATCATTTGTGGCACCATTGCCAGCGCTATTGTTGTTGTCCACAGAAGCCGGACGCCCGCGTCCGCCCATCGTAATGCCATTCAAGCCATGCAAAGGATTCTGCACCGCGACAAACTGTCCAAGTAAAAAGGGATTAATCAGTGTGGACTCAAATTGAGAGGCTTCACTTGGCTACTACTCACTTGATTCTGATGCAGTGGCGGCGCACTAGAAGCACGCGGCGCCTGATTGTCGGCGGCACCAACAGTGGCCCGATGCACCAGCACATATTGACCCGTTCCATTCTGATGGAGTAGCTGCTCCTGCTGTGCTGCTGCCTGCCCCTGTTGCTGCTGTTGTTGTTGCGTCACCTGCTGCTGCAGCTGCTGCTGTGGCGTACCTCCACTCGACGCCACTCCCGGCGCTGCTGTCAACATGTGCCGTATCACTGTAGTCGGCGACGGCTTGCGCTGCACATATTTCTTGCGCGGAAAGCCCGTCATCCGTGGGCCAATCACCTGCAAATTTGGAATATAGGAAGATTTAATAGGTGTTCAACTAGGAAGTAAACAGAACTATGCTTATAAGGCATATACTATATTTGTTCGTCTCAATCTTTTATCCCTCATTTCTTACCTTATACACTCCTGGTCTGCCCACGCCCATCACATTAGGCGGCATGCCGGCGGGCAGAACTGCTGGCGGGGCAGCCGCAGTAACGGCAGATGCACCGCTCACGAGCAGCTCCTCCTGCTTGAGCAGATTTTGTACGGGTGGTGGCGCAGCAGTAGCTGCAACTGTCACATTGCTGGCCACGGTGCTCAGGTTGCTCAGTGGTGTCGCTGCCACCGTGGATACATTGAGTGCTGCATTGCTGCTGCTGCTGCTGCTCACAACCGTTGTTGCTACTGTCGTCTGCTGCTGCTGATTGAGTATGGCCGCTGGGGGACGCAGTTGCGCTTTGAGGTTCTCACGATTCGGACTATTCTGGATGACCGCCTGACAGATTTGATAGCTGCGCTCCAAATTGACAGCACCTGGTGGCAAACGATTTGTGGTCGCCTTGCGTCCCTTCCCCGTTGGCATCTTTGGCTGCAATCGCTGTTGGGCAATCGTTGTTGGTATGCCCGATGGTGGCAACGTTTTCATTGTTAGCACATTGTTCACAGGCACAACGGGCAGTTGCAATGGTTGCTGTTGCAAATTGCTGTTGTGATTAGCTGTTGCCGACTGCTGCTGCTGTTGTTGCTGTACAACCACATTGGCATAGGTGGACGGAATCTGTGGATTATTTGCGGCTGCTGCTGCTGTTGCCACAACAGCCGCTGGTGTTGCTGCTGCTGCTGCTACTGTGTTGGGCGACGCATTTGCGGTTCTTGTCATGGAAATTATATTCAACGGCTTTGCTATAAATTTCGGCGGCTGCTGCTGTTGCTGCTGGTAGCTTTGCTGTTGCTGTAGTTGCTGCTGCTGCATCAGATTGTTGTTGGCCGCCTGCGCGAGCAGCTGTCGCTGATGCAGTTGCGCCTGCAGCGCATATTGCTGCTGCAATTGCTGTTGTTTTTGTTGCTGCTGTTCAAGCTGCTGCTGTTGTTGCTGAGCCAGCAAATTGGGCGATAGAAACTGCTGTGCACCATTGCTGTTGATTTCGAAGGGCTTGCGCAGCGCAGCTACTGGCAGAGTTTGATGCGTTTTCTGCAGCGCATTGCTGCTGGTTGCCTGCTGCTGTTGCTGCTGCTGTGCGGCTGCTTGTAGTGTAAACTGCTGCAATAGTTGCTGCTGTTGTTGCAGTTGCTGCTGCTGCTGACGTTGTTGCTGTTGCTGCTGCTGTTGTTGTTGCTGCAGCAGAAAGTTGCCAATAATCTGTCCATTTGAATCAACCAAAATTTGACGTTGCTGCTGCTGCTGCTGAGGTGGTTGTACTGGTGCAGCAGCAGCAACCGATGCTGTTGTTGCTGGTTGGGTTAGCTGCTGATTGATCGTAATGTTGCTGCTGCTGCTGCTGCACAGGCTCAAATTATTGCTGCTGTCGTTGCTGTTGCTGCTGTTCGTGATGACTGTGCTGGAGACCTCCATTTCAGCAGCGGACATCGGCACAGCAGCTTCGCACAGCAACTCGTGGGTGAGCTGCGGAACAGAGCAGGGGAATTAGTTTATTATATCTATGAGAAATAATTGATATTGATGGACTCACCTCATTGGCAAAATCGCTGCTGTGCGCTTGCGGCATAAATGAATGCGGCGTCAATTGGACCACATCCTGCAGCTGTGCCTGCATCTGTTGTTGTTGCTGCTGATGGTGATGCTGCTGTTGTTGCTGCTGTTGCTGCTGGTGATGCTGCTGCAGTTTGTCAACAATATCGCGCACTTCGTCGCTTTCGCTGTCATCCATGACATGATCGACCATTGCATTCATTACTTCGTCGTGGTCGGGATCCTGCTCCTGATCCGCATCGATGCATTCGACAACCTCATCGACATCGACAACATCATCGTCCTCATCTTCATCATCGTCGGGCACATCGTTGTCGTCGAGTAGCTGATGACACTCGACCATGTCATCGATGACCTCCTCGGCCTCACGCACCACATCCATTAGCTGGATAGCCTCATTGCTAGATGCTGCCGGCGCAGCAGCTGACATCAACTTAATGCCACCAAAATTCCAATCGTGTTGCACATGCTGAAACATTTCACTCGAATTCAACTCAACAGCAGGCGACAACTGTTGCTGTTGTTGATCCTGTTGCTGCTGCTGTTGTTGCTGGAGTGTTGCGACTGTGGTGAGCATTGCTTGCATATCGGCAAGTGTTGTTTCCGCTGCGCTAACCAATGCTCCTCCGCCGCCGGCGCCTGTTGCTGCTGCTGTCGTTGTGGTTGTTGCTGCCGTCGATGAGGAGTTGCTGCTGGAACAGGACGACGACAGCGATGAGGATAACGAGGAGGAGGCACAACTGCTGCTCGATGCCAGCGAACTTGCTGGCGTTGTCGTAGCCAGCGATGAGGAGTTCGAAGAGCAACTGCTGCTCGCCATGGCTGGCATTGTTGACATGGTCAGCGTCATGCCACCAGAATCCTCCAGCTGCTGCTTATCACAATGATCGTTCAGTTTTATGATTGTCGCATTCGCTATAATGGGTAACAGAGGTATACAAGTTAGCAAACAGTTTGTTATTGGTTTAATGTTAATATATATTACAATTGGGCGATGATGATGATGAGTAGTAGGCGTGGCTGATCGCTGCTTGATGATCGTGGAAGTAAGCTGCGTTTGAACAAGAATGAAAAAAGCATTAGATGATTTTATCAAATCTTGATAAATCAATATATATATGTTTATATATATCGAAACTGAATACAGATACGAGTTTAGCACATTTATTTAGTATTCCGAAAGTAACAAATAATTTTGAAATTAAGTTAGACTATATGGAACCAAATAGACAAATCAACTTAAATAAAGTACTACAAATTAAAATAAATAAATAGTATTTGACTTTTAACAGCAACAACACATATCTATATATATATCTATAGATATTTAGAGCAGAAACAATTACAAAAAAAGCAATAAATATTCACTTATGTGGCTACAAAAAAAATGCGAAAAATAAACTAGTTTTATGTCTAAAATTAATTGCTTTAATGGGATGCTAAAAAACCAAACAGACAGCTAATAATAAAAAGAGCTACAGAAATAGGAAAATATGTACAAGAAAACAAAGAATTTAAATACGCTTGTTAAACACAAAAGTATAATTAACCACAACCGATATATATATATATATTTGGCATTCAAAATGGTCAAAATAAGCTTACCATGATCGATCGTATCGGCAAATACAAAGTCATGGCTAGATGTTGTCGTTGAAGCGCTTGTTGTTGCTGCCACATTAACCGTTGTTGCTTTGGTATCTAAACAGGAATGCAGAAAATATTTAAAATATATAGTTTACCAGATATTTAAGTATATTACACACCTTCTACAAGCTCAACATCCTGCAGATAATCCACAAAATTGTCGACAGCAATTGTTGCTGCTGTCGCAGGCATTTGTATTTGATTTGTTGTTGTTGCTGCTGATGCTGCAGTCGCTGCTGCTATTGTGGTTAGTGTCTGTGGTGCATCAGGTGGCTCTATTTTATCACAGGTACTGTTGATAAGTGGCTGCTGCTGCTGGTTGCTGTTTGTTAAAGCTTGTGTTGATGTTGCTGCTGTTGTTGTCGTTTTCGCAGCAGCATGATCAACAACATCGACTGCATTAGGAACAATCTCAGCTATTTCATGTTTTATTTGCTTGCTATCCCGCGACGTTGTCGGCAGCTCATCCGGCAGCAGCACGTTTTCGTCGACGTCATTGGCCACCAAATCGATTGTTTCGGGTTCGCTGCGTTTGCGTCGCGACGGACTACTCGACGGACGTTTCAGGATGCGTCGCTGTTGCTCCGTTAAAGCGTTGCTGTTGCTGCTTATTGTTGCACCTGCAGCAGTTGCTCTTGTTGTCGCATCCAAGTCCAAGCTGTTGGTTGTTGTTGTTGTGGCTGTTGTTTCGCACTTGGTGCTCTGCAAGTTTTTGAATTTGAAATAAATCGATTGCTTAACAATAAGTATCTTATAAATTTAAATTAAATCTAATATTAAAATGAAATAAAAATTGAATAAATTGAACTTATAAGTGGAATATTTAATTGCATACCATATTAAATTTCAGTTCAGTCTCATTATCACATGTTGCTTGTTGTAGTTGCTGCTGCTGCTGCTGTTGTCGTGGTGGTGTTGCTGTTGTTATTATTGTTGGTGGTGGTGGTGCTGCTGCTACTGGCCTCGTCGTCGGCTCCAGCTTGATCAGTTTGCTGGGTGGCGGGTTTGCTGTGAGCGGTTCACGCTTCGCATTCTTCTCGCCCCAATACGGCTCGAAATGCTTCAGCTTCCATGGATCGAGTTTGTTCTTTTCGCGTTCCGCTTCCGTTTTCAGTTTGATTTGATTCTCGGGCGTGAATTCGCCTTCGCTGAGACGTTCACGCCACTCCAGGCAGGCGCGCGCAAAGAACTCATTATTCAGGCAGGAAGCGCTCAACCGAATTGCTTCTTGAGAGATGCTACTGCTGCTGTTGCTGCAACTGCCACTGCTTGTGCTCGGCTGCTGTTCGAGCTGCTGATCGACCAAGAGCAATGTTGGCTGCTGCTGCTGCTGCACCACCAACTCGCTGGCCTCACGATCGACGCTTGGCAACAGCTGGATGAGATTGTGTTGATAGAGTGGTGGTAGCAGCGAGAACGTTTGCTTATTGAGCAACGCCCGCAGATTCGTTGAGGCCAATATCGAATCGGGCGTTTCCAAATCTATTTTGCCATCCTTTGTCTGTTCGATTTGGGCGGCAGTCGTTAGCTTCTTGTTGCTGCGACGCCGTGGCTTCACACTGAAGCCCGGTATCGAGGCCAGCACCTCGCGCATCATTGTCGTTTGACTGGCGGCTTTTGTAGCGCCCGGCGAGCAACCAGCACCAGCTCCAGCAGCAGTTGCAGTTCCTGTGGCATTGGCGGCTGCTGCTGCGGCTGCTGCTGCGGCTGCAGCTGCCTCTGCTGCCGCTGCAGCCGCTGCTGCTTTGGCCTGCTGTTGCTGTTGTATGCGTCGACTGCTGATGCCGCGCACAACGGGCATTGCAGCAGCAGCAGGTATGGGGGCGGCAGCGGCGACAGTTGTGGGTGTAGGTAGCATGTGCAACGCTGGCGCTGGCGTCAGTGCAGCTGCTGCTGCATTATGCAACGCATCTTCACTGGGCGTTGGTTTCTTCTCAGGTGGTATGGGTTTCATAATGATGCGTGGCAGGTGGCGCCTGTTAACGAGAAGCAACAGTTAATAAATATTTGGAAACCATTAAATTATGATTTTGTCGCCCGACAGTTAGAACTTTAGAGCATGTCAACAAATAGGACTGCAAGAAAAGGAGCTGTTAGAAAACATAACATTTAGCAAATAGAATTTGAAGATGAAACTGTTACACTTTTCGAGCGACCACTGTAGTGATTGATATATATATAAGGACGTCTACCTCAGACTATGTGTGTGCTGCTTGTTGGGTGACAGTTGCTGCTGCTGATGTTGCTGTTGCTGATGGAGCTGTTGTAGCTCAATAGCCGCCGTTTGCTGTGCTGCGGCATCGAAGGCGAGCGGATCCTTTTCATCGTCATCGTCCACGAGATTCACATGCGCCGTTACCTCCATAATCACAGGTGTTATGTGTTGTTGTTGATGGTGTTGCTGTTGTGGAATGGTGGGCAAATGTTGGTGTTGCTGCTGCTGCTGTTGTTGCTGGTGGTGGTTGTGTAGCTGCTGCTGTTGCGGCGATGGCGACGGCGCCACTGCTGATGTTGATGTATCCGGCGTTATGGTTTTCATATTGATTTATTAACTATTTACAACTATGCGCAGCGAATTTTCCAGTTGTTCTCCTTATTGCTGTTGTTGTTGCTATTGTGTCCATGTCAGGCGTTGTTATTGTTGTTAACGTTGCGGCAGTAATTTAATTGTTTTTTGCGAACATACTGCAAAACACACATGAAAAAAAAAGGAGTTAAAAACAAGTTTAGAATTAGAGCGGCTGCAACTAACCTGGCCAGCAGCAGTCTTAGCCATCACAGGCAACGGCAGCAGGTGTGGGTGGTGGGCCGGCAACGTAGCCAATTTTGTGAGGCGAACCTCGACTCTCTTTCTCTTCTTCTTCTTGTTGTTGTTATACAAGTTAACAGTAATTAGAGGAGTCGTCGTCGTTGTTGTTGTTGCCGTGTGTGTGTCTTACCGTTACTCCTCTCTTAACCCTTACTCATAGCCCAGTCACAATATTACACACGCTAATTTTCAGTTTCAGTTCTCTTTGCCTTTCCTTTTCCGCCGTCAATTTCTGGCCTACAATAACAAACACAACAAAAAAAAAAGCAAAGTTGGTTGGTTTGTTGCTTTTGCCCCTGCAGGAATAATACATATGTATGCACACAAACACACTCACACACATGCATACATATATAATTATAATGCGCACACACACACAGAGAGAAACAGGCGCACGCACGCACATATATATAAATATATGTAAGTGTGTGTGTGTAAAAAGGTTTTTGCGTGGTTTGTTATGGCTTTTAATAATTGCGCTGCACTCAAGTTAACGGTTAACGGCATGGCCCAGCACTTGCACTTGTTTATGGTTCGTCCTTATACACTACGAGTCGATAATAAAATAATGTATGAATGGTGTTTGCAAAGACACAAACAAAAGCAGAAGCAGAAGCAGAGAGCCACAAAATTTTGGATTCTTTTTCTGTTTCTTGCGCTGCATAGAGTTGACTCTGTCTGACGCAAGCGTTCACATATGCTTTGGCTGCACGCCAACGTCTGTCTTTGTTGCGCGCACACGCGAGTTAGCTACGCAGCAAAAAAAAAAAAAAGCTGCCAGTTAATTGAATGAAATCGTATTTACTTTGCACACTAAAAACTAAACACACACATAACGCGAACTTGCCGTATTACATTTTAGTGTTTATTAGGGTTTTTATTTGATGGTTAAATTATAATTATTTGGGCTCCCAGTTTGAGAGCAATAGGGATGTTAAAAACTGCACTACACTAGAACTAGAGCTGCAAAACAATTGCCAGCATATATCGATATCAATAGTCGAGAAAGTGAATGGACTATCGTGTTGATAAGCTATCGAATATGCAGGCATGCGATATGTTTTTGGAGCAGATACACTATAATAAATATGCCTAACTGCAATTAATATCCATTAAAAATTATGTAAATAGAAGTGAATATATATTTGTAATTGCTACAAAATGCCTTTAAATATATAGCACAATTTCCATCAATGGTTGCAACTATCGATTGTTTTGCAGCTCTGCGCCTCTGATATAAAAACAGATGTAAACAACGCCGGCAGCAGCTCTTAATTATCTGGAAATGCTTTAATTATTTGTTTGTAAATAATAATTGCAAATAACTGCGGCAAAGATGTTCTCAATGTGCAAACAAACACACGCGGCCACCGCCATCGAATTCGCCATCTCGTGCCGCTTCTTCAACAATGTCGAGGAGAATTTGGTGGTCGCCGGCGCCAATGTGCTCAAAGTGTATCGCATTGCGCCCAACGTGGACGCAGTGCAGCGCCAAAAGCTCAATCCCAGCGAGATGCGCTTGGCTCCCAAAATGCGTCTCGAATGCCTCGCCAGCTATACGCTGTATGGCAATGTTATGTCGCTGCAGAGTGTCTCGCTGGCCGGCGCTATGCGGGATGCGCTCCTAATTAGTTTCAAGGATGCAAAGTTGTCGGTGCTCCAACTAGATGGGGATACGCAAACGCTGAAAACGCTGTCGCTGCACTACTTCGAGGAGGATGATATACGTGGCGGGTGGACGGGTCGCTATCATGTGCCCGTGGTCAGAGTCGATCCGGATGCAAGATGTGCCATTATGTTGGTCTATGGAAAGCGTTTGGTAGTGTTGCCCTTTCGCAAGGACAACAGTCTGGATGAGATTGAACTGGCCGATGTGAAGCCCATTAAAAAGGCACCCACTGCGTTGGTTACACGCACTCCCATCATGGCCTCCTATTTGATTGCGCTGGCCGACCTCGACGAGAAACTCGACAATGTGCTGGATATACAATTTCTACATGGCTATTACGAGCCGACACTGCTCATACTCTATGAGCCCGTACGCACATGTGCCGGTCGTATTAAGGTCCGGTCGGATACATGTGTCCTCGTCGCGATCTCCTTGAATATACAGCAGCGAGTGCATCCGATTATTTGGACAGTGAACAATTTGCCCTATGATTGCCTGCAAGTCTTTCCCATACAGAAACCGATCGGTGGCTGTCTGGTGATGACAGTGAATGCTGTCATCTATCTGAATCAGAGTGTTCCACCATATGGCGTCAGTTTGAACAGCTCGGCGGATAATAGCACCGCCTTTCCGCTGAAGCCACAGGATAATGTGCGCATCAGTTTGGATTGTGCAAATTTCGCCTTCATCGATGTGGATAAACTGGTGATATCGTTGCGCACAGGAGATCTCTATGTGCTCACGTTGTGTGTGGATTCCATGCGAACAGTGAGAAATTTCCATTTTCACAAGGCGGCCGCAAGTGTGCTCACCAGCTGCATCTGTGTCTGTCACACCGAGTACATATTTCTCGGCTCCCGTTTGGGAAACTCTCTGCTGCTGCACTTCACCGAGGAGGATCAGAGCACGGTGATTACCCTGGATGATGTCGAGGCGGCTGTGGAGCAGCAAACCATTGAGCAATCACCCGAAGAATTGGCAGAGGAATCGCCCGTCTACGATGTGGAACAGCATGAGGGGCCACCGCAATCCAAATCTCGCCGCATCGAAGATGAGGAACTCGAGGTGTATGGCTCGGGGGCGAAGGCATCTGTGCACCAGCTGCGCAAGTTCATCTTTGAGGTGTGCGACAGTCTCATCAATGTGGCGCCCATTAATTACATGTGCGCCGGTGAACGCGTCGAATTCGAGGAGGATGGCGCCACACTGCGTCCCCATGCGGATAACCTCAACGATTTGAAGATTGAACTGGTCGCCGCCACGGGTCACAGTAAAAACGGCGCCTTATCCGTTTTTGTCAACTGCATTAATCCGCAGATCATAACAAGCTTTGAGTTGGAGGGTTGCCTGGATGTGTGGACGGTGTTTGATGATGCAACGAGAAAGGCAACTACTGCTAGACAGGATCAACATGATTTTATGCTGCTCTCGCAGAGATCTTCAACGCTGGTGCTGCAAACCGGGCAGGAGATCAATGAGATTGAGAATACGGGTTTTACGGTCAATCAGCCAACGATCTATGTGGGCAATCTGGGCCAGCAGCGGTTCATAGTGCAGGTGAGCAGGCGCTGATCCTCTCCAGCTGCACATTCCATAATAACACCATTTATCTTCCCTAGGTAACCACTCGACATGTGCGTCTGCTGCAGGGCACGCGTCTCATCCAGAATGTGCCAATCGATGTGGGTTCGCCGGTGGTGCAGGTGTCCATTGCCGATCCCTATGTCTGTCTGCGTGTGCTCAACGGTCAGGTCATCACGCTAGCGCTGCGCGAGACACGTGGCACACCCCGCTTGGCCATCAACAAGCATACGATCAGCAGTTCTCCAGCTGTTGTCGCCATTGCAGCGTATAAGGATCTATCGGGTCTGTTCACCTGCAAAGCAGATGATGTGCTCAATTTGACGGGCAGTTCGGGTGCAGGATTTGCCAATAGTTTTGGTGGCTACATGAAGGCGGAACCCCACATGAAGGTGGAGGATGAGGAGGATTTGCTGTATGGCGATGCGGGCAGTGCTTTCAAGCTGAACAGCATGGCGGATCTGGCTAAGCAGTCGAAGCAAAAGAATTCGGATTGGTGGCGCCGCCAACTGATCCAGGCCAAGCCCAGCTATTGGCTGGTGGTGGCCCGACAAAGTGGCACCCTGGAAATCTATTCCATGCCCGATATGAAGCTCGTCTATTTGGTCAATGATATTGGCAATGGTGCTTTAGTTTTGAGTGATGCCATGGAATTTGTGCCCATCTCGCTGACGCAGGAGAACTCCAAGGCGGGCATCCTACACGCCTGCATGCCACAGCACGCCAACTCTCCACTCCCGCTGGAACTGTGTCTGGTCGGATTGGGTCAGCATGGTGAGCGACCGTTGCTGTTGGTGCGCACACGCCTCGAGTTGCTCATCTATCAGGTCTTTCGCTATGCCAAGGGTCATCTCAAGATACGTTTCCGCAAGCTGGAGCAACTGCATCTGCTGGAACAGCAACCCACACACATTGAACTCGATGGCGAAGATGGTAGCGAGGAAGCGGAATCGTATAATATGCAAGCGAAATATGTGCAAAAGTTGCGCTACTTTTCCAATGTGGGTGGTCTGGCGGGGATTATGGTGTGTGGCGTGAATCCCTGCTTTGTGTTCCTCACGTCGCGTGGCGAGTTGCGCATCCATCGACTGCTGGGCAATGGAGATGTGCGCAGCTTTGCCGCATTCAACAATGTGAATATTCCGCATGGATTCCTGTACTTTGATACCACCTATGAGCTGAAGATCTCGGTGCTGCCCAGTTATCTGAGCTACGATGCTGCGTGGCCGGTGCGTAAGGTACCCTTGCGATGCACACCTCGCCAACTGGTTTATCACCGCGAGAATCGTGTCTATTGTCTGATCACCCAAAAGGAGGAGGCGATGACCAAATATTATCGCTTCAATGGCGAGGACAAGGAGTTGTCCGAGGAGTGTCGTGGCGAACGTTTTATTTATCCCATTGGATCACTGTTCGAAATGGTGCTCATCAGTCCAGAGACATGGGAAATTGTCCCAGATGCCTCCATTCAATTCGAGCCCTGGGAACATGTCACAGCTTTTAAGATTGTGAAACTTTCGTATGAGGGCACTCGATCGGGATTGAAGGAGTACCTGTGCATTGGCACCAATTTCAACTATAGCGAGGATATCACCAGTCGCGGCAACATCCACATCTATGACATCATTGAGGTCGTCCCGGAACCGGGCAAACCGATGACCAAATTCAAGCTCAAGGAGGTCTTCAAAAAGGAGCAAAAGGGTCCAGTTTCGGCCATCTCAGATGTGGTTGGATTTTTGATTACTGGCCTTGGCCAGAAGATCTACATTTGGCAGCTGCGGGATGGGGATCTCATCGGTGTCGCCTTCATCGACACGAACATCTATGTGCATCAGATTATAACCGTTAAATCCTTGATATTCATCGCCGATGTTTACAAGTCGATTAGTTTGCTGCGCTTTCAGGAGGAGCATCGCACCTTGTCGCTGGCTTCCCGGGATTTCAATCCCTTGGAAGTGTTTGGCATTGAGTTCATGGTGGACAACTCCAATTTGGGTTTCCTAGTCACCGATGCCGAGCGCAATCTCATTGTTTACATGTATCAGCCGGAGGCGCGTGAATCGCTCGGGGGACAAAAGTTGCTGCGCAAGGCGGATTATCATTTGGGTCAGGTGGTGAACACCATGTTCCGTGTGCAGTGCCATCAGCGTGGTCTTCACCAGCGCCAACCCTTCCTCTACGAGAACAAACACTTGGTCATCTACGGCAGCTTGGACGGCGCTTTGGGCTATTGTCTGCCACTGCCAGAGAAAGTCTATCGGCGATTTCTCATGTTGCAGAATGTGCTGCTCTCGTATCAGGATCATTTGTGTGGCTTGAATCCCAAGGAGTATCGCACCATTAAGTCGGTCAAGAAAATGGGCATTAATCCGTCGCGTTGCATCATCGATGGTGATCTGATTTGGTCATATCGCATGTTGGCCCACTCAGAGCGCAACGAGGTGGCCAAAAAGATTGGCACACGCACCGAGGAGATACTCGCCGATCTGCTCGAGATCGAGCGCATCTCGGCCGTCTTTTAAAGTAGCTCGATCTCGATCTACCACCCCAATTGTAAATTGTTTACTTTAAGCCTTATTCCTATTTATGGTTAAGTTAATACCACAACTACGCTGCGGCAACAAAATATTTTGTTAAGAGACGAAAGTTTGTAGATTTTCAAAATATAAACATAATTTGAAATATTAGCATGAAATCGAAAACGGTGTTTTAATTGATGATCCCAATTGCATTCCCCTCCTCAGATTGAATTGGCAACAAATTTGTAATTTGTTTTGTATTTGTTTGTTTATCGTATTTGTTTTTTTTTTTTGTGTTTTTTTTATATGCATGTATCGATATATAATTAATTCATTGTATAAACCAACAACATCATCAGTTAATTAATTAATTAATTCAAAATGTGACAGCAGCCATCACTTTTCTTCGTACTAAGTGAAAAAAATATAATGAAAATACATATTTCAATCGAAGATCATCATCCGATGAGAAACAGAAAATGTTTGCACTTTGTATATTAAACAGTAGAAATGTCTATATAGATATATATATATATACTTTAGTTTTATGCTTAATTATTAAATGTGCACATGTGTGTGTGTGTGTGTGTGGGGGTGTGTGTGTATTGGGTGTATTTTTGATGAAGGCGTTTCACAAGGTGTCCGTCCAATCGTCTCTCGTTGAGCAAACTAATTTAGTTTAGAATTAACAACAGGCTGAGTTTCGCTTGCTTTCCAAATGATTAAATGAAATACGCGACGCTGCATAATATTTTTTATATGTGTACGTAGTGGTGTCTGTTTCCTCTTCCCCCATTTAAATCTGGGAGCGTAGGCGTGGGCGTGGCAAGTCCCCAAAGACAGGCTCGCCATGCACACTCTTGGCCAACGCCTTGATGCTGGCCGCAATGTCCACAGTGTTGTCCAGCACCTGAACATTAATTAATAATTAATTAAATTATATTATGTATTAACATTATGGTGAGCACTCACCTCCTCATCCTCGAGCACAGCCGGATGATGATGGTGATTGTTGTTGTTGTGGTTATTCATGTTGTTATTGGCGCGCTCGGCCAGCGGCGAGTTAGCAATCTCAACGGGCAGACTCCGAGCAAAATTAACCATAAATTGACCACGAGCTCCAGCTCCACCAGCAGTGGCGCCACCAATCATCGGTATGGGCAAAGAGCTGTCCAAATCGAGGGCATCTAACGGAAGAAAATTATATTTATAACAGATTAATTAGAAATTGATTCTGCTATACATAAAATGGAATCAATCAACTAACCCTCAGCCTCATCGGCATCGCTCATGCTGTCCTGTTGCTGCTGTTGCAACTGTTGCTGCTGCAAGCGCTGATATTGCTGCTGCTGTTGTTGCTGCTGCTGATAGAGGTGCATAGCATGGCTGGGTGCATCCACATCCTCCAGATCGAAGAGACAATCGTCGGCATCGTCTCCGCCAGAGGCAGCTGTTGTTGCCAACAACAACGGATTGCTGCTGCTCGCAACAGTTGCTCCCTGCTGCTGCTGCTGTTGCTGCTGCTGCCTGAAGGTGGGACTGTTGCCGACGCTCATGGGCGTGGCTTCTGGTGTGGCAGGCGGTGTATCAAAATTGGACATTTTGCGCGACGTCATCATCGAGGAATTAACGGCACTCGCCGGCAACTGCTGCTGCGGTTGCTGTTGTTGCTGTTGTTCCATCATAAAACTGGGCGGCTGGATGAGGGGTGTGGTGGGCGTGGTCGGCGGTCGACTGCTCAACGTATTGCGACGACGTGTTGCCGTTGATTGCACCACTACCTCGAGAGCAACGGGCATGCCACGATCCAACATCTCACACGCCTGCTCCGGCACCTGCTGGATGAGGCGACTGAGGAGTGCCGCCTCCTGGTCACACTTCTCCCGGAAACTCTTGAGCAGCGCATACTCTTGCTCCGTATAGCGTTCAATGCGCACAGTGGTCTCATTGATCTCCGCCTGGACGCGTGCATGTTGATATGCCTGCAATTGACGCAATCTCTGCATCCGGCCATCGAGTGGAGAACTATTCTGGGACTGCAGCAAGGAGCCAAAGCTCAGACTCGATGTGGAGTTCAATATGCCAGCCGTTGCTGGTGGCGTCGTTAGCATTGCTGATGCTGCCACATCAGCTGCTGCTACTGCGTCATCCAGGATGACCAGATGAAAGATTTCCGAATAGGATTTGTGGCTGCGACGCAGCTGAAGCTCCTCATCGCTGGACGATACCAGCAGCTTGCTGTTGATGAGGTACTGGTTGCATGTGGGGAGTGTTGCTGTGGGGGTCGTGGCGCCAGCACCAGCGCCGCTAACAATTGGTAAACGCTTGGCACACAGCACCATTTTGCAATTGATGCAAATGTAGAATTGCCAACTCTGATTTGGTTGATTCTGATGCGGCACAGCAGCCACATCCAATGTGAGGCTATAAATTAAATCACGCTGACTTATGGCATTTACGGTTACATCTGGAATGGGACCCTTTGCCTGCAATACAAAGAGTGAGAGAGAAATGTTAATATAATAATCTCAATCTAATACTGTAACATAAAATAACTTAAGTTAACATAACATAATACAACAACATAACATAACATTTCTTAACATCA
Source organism: Drosophila paracracens (assembly GCA_035044025.1). Taxonomy (NCBI): domain Eukaryota; kingdom Metazoa; phylum Arthropoda; class Insecta; order Diptera; family Drosophilidae; genus Drosophila; species Drosophila paracracens. Next base: position 685,183 of record JAWNMN010000487.1, read on the forward strand.
CTGAGCATAACATAACTTAACAGTGAGAGTATTTCGTATTTAGCATAAGATTGAGAGAGAGAGTGAGAGGAGAGAGACAGATTATTATAAATATTATATTTAGAATTCATAAATAACAGATTTCGTTAATAACAGAGTTCATAACATAACGTAAATTGGCATAACAAAACTTAACAGTAAGTTAACATATGTTAACACAACATAACATAACTAACAGTTCCCCTTTTGTATTTAGCATATAATCTATTAATTTCAATTATTAACAGTAACAGTGTATGAATATATAAAAACTAAAATTAGCACAAAATAAACAAACAGTTTTATAGCAATTTTAAAAAACTGCAATTAGAGATTTGATTTATGATATATTTTTTATTGTTCATCTTCCTCTGCTATTTAAAAACAACTGTCGCCGGTCAATGACTGATTAGGAAAAAAGTTTTGATAACGATAACAAATTGACAAAAGTCGCTTTGCTCATCTATATATGCCACAAATCGATAACAAAGAGAAAAATAAATGTTAAATTAGTAGGCGTTGCCACAAGTCCATATTTAAACGTGCACATCGAATAAAATTGTGCAATAATTGCTGCATAATTATCGAGCTGAGTAAGTGTATTTAATTACCAATCAATAAACAGCAGGGGAATGCCTGATTAGCTTTTGCCACCGATAAACACTTGCTAATAATAATTATATATCATTTATGAATGCTGTTCAAATTGAAATTAGTTAGTTAACCATTTTTATTTTTGTATTTTGTTTTTTGTATTTGTATTTGTATTTGCTGTGCACAGTAGTTCAAGTGCAAATTTGTCAATTATGTTCTCAAGAATGTTCACGTCAAGTGGTTCTGCTTATCAGAGAGAGACAGAGACAGCTAGACAGAAAGAGAGAGATGGAGGGAGAAACAAGTAAACAACAAACAATTAGTGCAATGACAAAATGCTGTTGAGCCCAAAAAGAAACAGCACTACTTGTTTTTCTTCTGCTTGTTTTTGATGTTGTTGTTGCTGTTGTTTTTTTATAGCATAATTATTGGCACAACATTAGATGTGTGTGTGTGTGTGTGTGTCTGAGTAGAACGAACTCTGACAAGACAAAATCAGATATCATATATAATGTATAAATAAAACCAGGTACTCATCACAATTATCGTCAACAACAGGCATAGAAAGGCAAAGAGCCAGACAGACAGACAGACAAAGATATAACGTAAGCGCAATAAAATTGTCTTTTGATTATAATGTGGGCATTTAAATGAACAGTACTTGGTATACCCTGTAATGGCATGTAACATGAGCATATACATTTCATATTTTTATATACATTTCATTCTTAAAATGCATTTATTTACTTCGGTTCCGTTAGTTCTCAAATATATGCAGAATTTCGATAACGGTTCAAAATGTATATCGGTAATGTTGCGTTTAGGGTTGCCAGACATTTATAAGCTTTTTTAATGTTCGCTTTATTCGTGGCATATATCAGAGTTAAAAGTACATTTTATTCATAAAATAGTTTTAACATTAAGAAAATCGAACTTTCATCAAAATTTAAAATTGTGTTTAACTTGCGAAAGTGTTGCCAAAGCAGTTGAAATAATATTTAAGACTATAAATGAATCATAACAGACCAAAAAAAACTGAGTTGATTTAATGCAGGGTATTTTCTAGACAAGCCACCGCATTTGTAGCAAGTAGCACGTGTTGGCTGTGTGATAGCAACTATGCTAAATTTGACACTTAGCTTAAACACAATACTATTCCGTCTGCATATGTATATACATATATTTGTGCATAAGCCGACAAATGAACTAACCGACCAACCCCAGCCCAGGCGAATTTAAATTGAATTAAGGTATGAAATGCAAACGTCAACACAAATCAAATAACAATGTTTCTCCTCTGTCTGGCATTTTGTATATTTTATATATATATACATATATACATGTGGTCAGCAATTCTTCTAATGTGCGCCAGGATGGGGGGACTAGTTTGATGCATGTGCCACAAAAACATCATCAACAACACCATCAGGTGGATTTAAATGCATAAATTAAGCAAAATGCCACAAATTGCATTTGTTTTGTGTTTGAGTCTTTTATTTTTGATATATACGCATATATATAGTATATATATATATATATAGTATAGATTTTAGTACGTAAATTCACTTAGGTAGAGTGATTCGCATTATTCAAGTGTTATCTAAGCGCTTGCTGAGCTCTTCCGCATTTCTCAAATGCAATTGACCCCAAAAAAGGGGTTCAAATTATTCTCTGTCGCAAACAAAATTATTTTTGTGTTGCGTTGACAAATTAAGCTACAACCGATTTAGATCAGACTGCGATAAGATTAAACTTATAATGCATGGATTTCAGTGAGGTTTCTTTATGCACCTGATAACACCAATTAACTGTTATTATATTTATGAAATATTTATATTCAACGCCTCCCGTTGAAGGTTTATAAAACATTGATTCGTAAATATAAAAAAATACAATATCAGGAATAGTTCTCAAATAGACTTTACATAATTTAAAGCAAGCTAATAATTCAGATACAAGTTAGAGAAATATCTAATAAGTTTGCCATATATATATGTATATTCAGTTAGGTTTCTTTACCTACTCACACACATTTTCAATTAATCCGCTGATTCAATTTGATAAATATCAGTTTAATTTTCTTGTTACAACTTTGACAGACTTTCAGAACTGCCAGGCACTTTATCAGGCATAATTTTATCATACTTTTAATACTTTATATCTTTTAAGTAAGTGCCGAGAGCTTTGGACCAACCCATTTGTTAAATGGCCTTTTAAAAGTGTTCCACCAACATTTGAATAACAAATCACGGAAAATTCTCGCATAACTTTTTAGAGCCCACCATGCATAAATTATACAATTTAATATTTTTGTCCTTGCCGCCAACAAGTGTGACCATGCTCGCAACCTGCTCCCCCTCCCCCATACCCTCTGGGTACAGTGGGTAACCCATAAAGCGGAGCTGCTGCTGCTGCTGCTCGGTTATTAAATGCCATCGTCCCGTCGCACAGCACACATAAAAAAATAGTGTTTTGCATGTAAATTGTTGCTTTAAACGACTTGTTTACTCTTCTCTCAGTGTGCTGTGCTGTGCTGTGTAATAATATCTAATCAGTCGAGACTATTATTATATTTATGTACTTTAGTTTTGTTTTTGTTGTACATACAGCAAACAACAAGCAAATGCATTCATTAATGTCAAGAGTTTTTAGTGGGCCTTACGAATATATTTGCCATGTTTTTGTTGTTGTTGTTGCCGTGCCTTAAAACGCATTCAAATATATGTGTATAATACACATATATACATATATACACAAATATTTATTGACCATGTTATTTTTGCACACTTCTTCTGCTGCTTCTTCATGGCTTATATCTGCTGTTGCTGTTATTTGCAATTGCATTTTATGAGAAGTTGTTGTCATATTATTGTCGATTTGTCTGTTTGCTTGCGTTATTTAAACTGGCTTTTTTATGACCATATTTTTGTATGCGTTTTATTCCCTTTTGGTTACGCTGATTGCATCGAGGATGATGTGGTCGAGTATATTGCCTTGCTATGGATTGGTAATGTCATACATGAATTTAGAGTGAAGGCAACGTTTTGAATTGAAATGTTGTATTATTTTAGAGTTACAGCCATGATCATGAGCCATTGTCTGTGGAAATTGAATATAATACCGATTAATATCGATTAAAGTCACAAAGGTTTTCGGTTTATCGGAATAGATTTATGACATGAATTGAAATCCAAATTAAATTTTTCAACTTTAAATGCTGTATTAGTCTAGGCATCAAAATCCGTTGATTTCTGACAAATGTCATGGCTCTGAAAAGTAGTTACTTACCCGGCCTCATATTTTGGCTATATTTTTAAAATGAATTTCAAATTTAAATGTAGTATTATTCTATAAGTCAGTCGAAGAGCCATCGTTTATGAAAGTCGGTTCAGTTTTCACAGATATATGACACTCTAAAGTCTTAACTACAGAGTATGGTATAGTCGGTAACTTGATTTTTTGTTCTCTTCTTTTTTATCGCACTTTGCCTAAAGTTGACAACAGTTATATCCACTCCTCTCACTCTCTCTCTCTCTTTTTGTCTCTCTCGCACTATCCTCCCCCATCTATCGCCAACTGTTTACACAAGTTGTGGGTTTTACTTGCAGTTTGTAAAAAGCGCATCTTTTTTTTTTTTAGCTGCAATGTGCAAAATGTCAATGACTTCGACAGCAATAACAATTGAAACCCAGCAGCAGCAGCAGTCACAACAGTTATTGTTGTCGCTTAATTAACACAAACTTTGTCATCGTCATCGTCGTCGGTTGCGCCAATAATAACAATTGTTGACTTTTTGTTAATTGAAACTAAATGTTTCTCGCTGTTGCTAATTATAGATGGTGGTTGTGGTGGCGCCATCTAGCGTCCGCTGACCGCTTCACATCTGTCTAATTAAATGGCGATTTATATTTTTATTTATGGCTCTCATTTGATTAATCGCGTTTGCTCGTTTGGCAGAAATAAAACATGTTAATGCTAATCGACCCATCGAAAATAATAATAAATAAAACATCGCATGTTCCTTTTTTTTTTCTTCTTTGGAAATGGAGGAAACGTGCTGACGTGCACGTAATTTAAAACACTAGCAACAACAAAACGACGGGGACAAGTAATATCGAAAATCAATATGCGAACAAAGCACAATAAGAACAGTAAACGTTTAAAATATGTTTGGCATGCGAAGAGCATACATATTATCGATAAGTGCACTTCATCGATAACTGAACGAACAGCGGTATTTGAGCTTTAAGCCTCGTTTAACGTTTGCAGCAATAACTCTGAAACTAATGTAAACCGAGCAGCAGCAACCTGTTAAAATCAGCCTTAAGCTCCTTTTAAAGCTGTTTGTTTAACATTCGTTGATTAATTTAAAATGACAACCAAACTGTAGCACCTTTAAACTTCCTTCCTTAGCAAATGTTACCTCTTCCTTCCAGTCCACCTCATACTGCAATAAAATTGCAACCAAAAGTTATCTTAATATATTTGCAGCTTAAACTGAAAAATATACTTCTTCCTACGCAATGCATGTCAACCCCTGCAAATATTGCTATCAATCTGTGTCGCACTTGAAACTAGAACCTAACTAGAAACACAATTGGAATTCATATCAGACTGTCTGTCTGGCTGCCCGTCCCCGTTCCCTCCCCTTTCACACAGACCCCGTTCGCCCGTCTGCAACTAAAATACGCCAGTTTTACGTAACAGCAAAATGCAAAAATGCAATGCATCTGTTATTGTTGACGTTGTTGTTGTTGCCACTGTTGTTGTTGTTTTTGCTGTTGTTGTTGAGCAGGCATTTGAGGTATAAAAATAACAACTTCCAATATTAATTTGCACATTTTGCATAATTTATATTGTTGTTTACTCTAAAGGTGGCGCTCTGTCGCGGCTGGCAAATTTAATTGATTGTCCCGTCATTAGTTATATGCATGGCGTTAGTTTTCCTAAGTGGTTCTCATACTTTGCACAACAGCAAAAATATGTCTAAGTGCGCAGCAAATTTCAATTAGCTCAAAGATAAAAACAAAAACGAAAAGAAAAACATGCGAATTAAACTGGAACATTTAACGGTTAACACAATTTCGCTAATAACATTGCATTATTATTCCATTACTACTATTCCTGCTTCTATGTTGTTAACAGTCTAGTAGCTTTACATCCTTTGAACTTGAATGTTAACAGATCTCCTTTAATAGTATGCTTTAATAACTGAATTCATTTACGGTTAGGCGGCTTAAAAACTGTAATTTTTATAAAAACAGAACAGAGCTCCTTTAAAACCACAGCCTTTAAATGTTAACAGAATATGCTTAACAGAATATGCTTAACAGCAGGCTTAGTGACTTGCAAACTGTATATTTTGTACAATCATAACAGACTCCTTAACAGCAGGCTTTAAAATTGCACATTAAAGAATATATTTAACAGCTGCTCATTTGCTATTTACGTTATTCGATCAGAAAACTGTGTAAGCTAAGCTTTTTAGATTGAAAATTATAAAACTTGAAAGATGCTCTTAAAAGTGGCACTGTTAACAACCTGTTGCCAAGCGTGGCCTGTCAACTTGTCGCATGCCCAATTAAATCTAACAGGCATTAAAACGATTAACTCTTGGCACACCTTATTTTTTCGGCAATGAAAATTTTGTGACTGACAATCGAGACAGTTTTTTCTTTTATCTCGCTCTCTTTCTATCTATATCTCAGTCTCTCTCACTTTTCCTTCAATTGACGCACACTTCGCCTTTGTTTTGTTTTTGTTTTTCTTTTGCTATTTTCGTTTTTGCCTCGTACTTTTTTTATTGCTCTGTGATAATAACTCGGTTCGGTTTTGCTTCGTTTCGTTTCGTTTCATTAGCCAAAAAAACAAAAGTTGTAAACAAATCAACGCAACAAAAGAAACTACGAAAATAATCTTTTATAGATTTGCTTGACTGTTTTCTTTCCTTTTTTGTGTGTGTTTTAGACTCTTGTATTTGTATTTCTTTCTTTGCATTTCTTTTTATTATTATTTGCTTTCGGTTTGGGGCGCGACTTGGTTTAAGAAAAATTAATACCAATTTTTGCTTTTATTTTTCTGCTGCTTCTTCTTCAGCTTTCGTCTCTCCGAGTTTTCTGTTGATTTTCTGCCTCCTTTTTCGGAAAGCGCAAACACAACGCTGACGCCGCCGTCGACGTTGACATCGACGCTGTGTCCCATTATCATAAACAACAGCTTTAGACAGCTGGGGCCCAACACACGCACACATACAGGCACACTTACACAGCGAAGGAGGGATAGGCAGAGAGTAAGAGAGAGAGACCGGTAACAGTGACGAGCCCCGACGCCCGACTACCTCTTGCTCTCTCTGTCGCACTTGGATTATACTCTAGCGACGCGATTGAATTGCCAATTCGGATTCCGATTCTTTTTCCGTTCAGTTTTTTTTCGCATTTTTTTTGCTGTTTTTTGTTGTTTTTTTTGCTATTTTCGGTGCGCGCTCGCATAAAAATTTTCCATTGGCTTTTGCTTACAGTCTTCGCCTTTGAGAGAGGAGTTTTATTCTTTACATGATGACTCACACTCTTATTCCTAGCCAACTTGCCTTTACATGATGATGATGACACAACATGTTTATGGCTAGCGAGAATTGTTTTTTTTTTTATGTTGAGCGCTTTAGCAAAACTAGCCAACTGTGTGCGCCTAACAGGATTATTCCAGCTTTGCTGCGACAATAACAAAAACAAAGGCAACAACAACAACACCACGTGTGACATTAGATAGTGCGGCTTATATGGGAGACTTATGCATGTTTATGCATGCAAGATTTGGCTTATGCATGAGAAACCTCTGTTCTTGTTTGCATTTTGGAAAGCAGCCAAAACTTTGTTTACAAAGCTTATGCCAATTATTGTGGACATGCTTGGAAAAGGGTCAGTTAATTGCAAAATTTTAAGCCAGGAAATGGAAGTGCCTGATTTTGCTGATATGCAACAGCCTCAGCTCTTTCCAACTATTAAATAACATGAGTGGGAACAATACTGTCATTAACATAAATGTCATTTACATAAGTGGAGCCAGGTGTTGATTAAAACAATTGGAATTAAACCAAAGGGTTAGCTCGATTTTATAAATAACATTGAATTATTAACAGAGTTTCCTTACAGTTACTTTCTGGCTGTGTCTATGTGGCAGTCTAACATTAACAAATCCTCTGAAATTTAATTTTCACAGTGCTTCTTTAATAACTGTATTTGAAATTGCATATTAACAGCAGCTGATTTACTATTCATTTACGGCTGTGCCAATTATTCTGTACATTCATGAGAAAGTACTTATGCTTTTGGCTAATTACTTACTCATTGGAAGTGCATGGTATTTCTTCACAGCTGTTGATTAACGTTGAGACAGGGGACAACAATGTTGTCATTAACATAAATATGTACATAATGCAGTGCAAGTATTGCCGCCAGGTGTTGATTAATAACAATTGAGTCATTATTTTAATATCTTTCTCTCTCTCTGTCGCTGTCTTACTTAAATGGGTTTTCTTATCAAATTGCAGTCTGCTGAATACGTTTTGCCTCCTTTTCAATGTCGTCGAGTCCGAATTACAAATTACAAATCTGATAAGCAATACTCAACAGAAACCCAAACAACTCGAATGAATCTATGATTAAGTGTCTACATTTGATTTGCCAATAATTTAGGAATAATAAGTCTAGTCTCAGAAAAAGTGCACACTTGCTATTTTATATATACGTTATATATATATTTATATGTACGTATATATTTATATATGTAGTAAATCATAATAACAGACGACGCTCATAACTGTAAATTAAGCGCAACAATATTTACACACCGGGTCCGGTTTTTTTTTTTCATATTTTTTTCTTGCTGTTATTGTTGCTGTTATTGTCTGGCTGTTGTGAGGGGTTAGCAGTGGGAAGGAGTTGGGGGGTTCGCTGTTATCTAAAAACTTTGACAAACAATTTTCGTTTGACGTGCGCTGGTGGAGACCGGGCCTCAATTGTGTGGTAGGCCCATATCTGTGATAGACACACACACACTCACATCCATATATATATATATGTGTGCTACTCAAATTTGATACACAAACAAGCTTTTTGCTTCGTCTGCAGCGGTTAATTGTTAGTTTTTAATATGAGATCATATATATTTTTTTCTATATTTTTTCGGGGTCTATCGTCTATCGCTTTTTGACATTTGCTTGATTGTTTAAATAAACTGATAAGTGTATATTTATAGATTAGTCTCAGAATAAGAAAAAGACAAGCCCACTTTAACAGCTGTAATGTTAAGGTGCTGCTATTGTTAAGCAGCGGCTCTTAGTCTGCTGCTGCTAGCTATCGTTTAACAGCTGCGCCATTTTACTTTTCACTCTCGCTTATGTAAATATACATGTGTGTGCGTGCGTGTGTGTGTGTAATTCTAGGTGCAACTTATGCGTGTGTGTGTGTGTTGTTTTATGTTTATTTGAGGCAAACAAATCTCAGGCCGCACATTTGACACAAATTCAACGGCCATTGTTTTTTTTTTTTTTCTTCTGTTAAGTAAATATTTATGCGCGCAGACATAATTGTAAGTGGGAAAGAGAGAGAGAGAGACAGAGATCGGCAACCCCTCAATAAAAATCACGCAACCCAAACGTGTGTGCAGAAAAGAGGAGGGAAGGGTAGGGAGTTAACCACCCCTTTGGCCCTCGTCGACTAAAACAGCATACGTTTCTTTCTTTTTTTTTAATAGACACGCAAATTAGAAAAATTCGAAACATCTGCTCAGAGAGCAAGCGAAAAAAGGTGTTTTTATTTGATGTGTGTTGTTCTTGTTGCTCTAGTTTATTTTTAGCCAAAGAGCAACAAGAATTGAATTTATAGTTTTGTTTACATGCAAATTGGCAACACTGGCCACTCTCCCTCTCTCGATCTCTCTGCTTGTGGTCAATGGCTGCTGCTGTTAAAAAGGTTAAAAGTTTAACAGCATGCGTTTAACGCTCATTAAATGTGACGACAACAGCAACAACTACAACAGTCACAATTGTCAAACTGCACCCCTCCTCTCGCCCCATCAACACCCGCTGTCAACTTCTCCTTGTGCTTAAGGTGCTGCTGCTGTTGTTGCCTTCAAGGTTATATTTGTTAAAGATTAACATTGGTTTTCAATTAAGCAACACGCGCTGCTGACTGAGAGAGAGAGAGAGAGAGTGAGCAGAAGCATGCTGTCTTGTTACACCAGCAGCAAAAGTGACAAAAACAATGATTTTCCAACTATAACCTTGATAGGTTTTGCTTGCGCTTTTAAATTTGGGGTTGCTTTGATTTTATCTTGCAAGAAAAAAAAACCCTAAAGTGTAATAAGAATAAAGAAAGTATTACCAACACACCCCCTCTGTTATTTTTATAATAAATTAATATTCATTTTGAATTTAAATGTTAATTTTTTCCCCCAATTTAATCTGACTTCCTTCCTCATCAGCAAGAAATTTAGCATAAATTTCTTTTAACTTGCCAAATTTAATCACCAAATATTTAGCAAGTCATTCGAAAAGCATAATAAGATGTTTATCGCAAAAACGTGTTGAGCCTTTTTTAAATAAATATACATACAAAAATACAACAAAAGTTGTGATTAGAATTATATATACATTTATAGAGATAATCGCATTCAGAGTGCTACAAACAGCGTACAGTTTGAGAGTAGCTACGAGGAGTGTGTTACATTGATTGGGGTTTGACTAGCACTGAGCTTTGCAGCTGCAGATAACAGCAACAAGTTTTCATCAACTCCCTTCTTCGTTGGTTTTTCATTTCATTCATTTTACTACTTCGTTTTGTGCTTGCACTTCTCACTTTACATTTGATAATGCCTATTTATAGAGTAGCAATTGCATTCATAACACACACTCTCTCTCTTTTACGCTCGCTCACACTCTCTTTGATTCATAACTGTTAACTTGGCAAAGTTGTTTTTAGAAGGGGTCTTTATTGTTTCATTTTCCAGCATCTTTGGCATACTTTAAATATGTGTATATAATTTGAATATTTAAAAACTTGTGTTGTTCGGCTTTTAATCAAAACCCGCTTATACACATCTTTGTAATGTACTAATTATTTTAATAAAGCGCCGTTTTGTCAATGTTAATTGAATTCGAAATCCAAATCGGCGCGGCAGGGGACAATATTCAATTCGCCGCTGCAGATGCGGCGAAATCAGAGCAGGCGAAATCACAATTTGTAAAGCGATGAAAACAAACTAATTATGAACCTAATCATAAATAAATCAATTAAAACACCAACAGCAACAATCGACGATTATCAGACACGTCGAAACAGCGACGCCGACGGCGGCGTCGATGCTAGCGCATATGTCGCATTGTTGTCGTCGTTCATTGCTGCTGCTGCTGTCGTTTTTACCGTTTGATAACCTAGAAAAGCGATTATAGCGTTTTATTTTATTATTTTATTTATTTTTTTTGTATGTGGGCGCAAAGCACGCTTTGACTATAGTGTTAAATGGACAGAAACTTAAATGTTGATAACAGTTGTGCGTGTGTGTGTGCTGTAAAAGCTGCGCTTGCCTTAAGCGACAGCTGTGCAAACAACACAACAGTTTGACAGCAATCGATTTATCTTTCCAACTGTTAATAAAATTGTTTAGTTTTTGGCTGCTGCCCTTCCAAGCGTGCTTTAAGTGTAAATATTTTCAGAGTCGTTGTTTGCTTATGTAAATCTCCGCATTGACAGCTGCTGTTTGAACAAAAATCAGTTGCTGAAAACTACGTAAGCAAGGAGGAACGTCAAACATTACGCTATGCTTACATAAGACAAAAACAACGTAACAGAATTCCCTGCTTACTCCCAATGCAAATATTAAAAGTTTACTTGTTGTTCAAAAGTTTGACAGCCACTACTGAAGCGCTGTGCCTGGAAAGCAATAAGGCTTCCCTTGGTCTTGTTTACAGCTTTTAAACGTAAAAGTTTTTATGTAAAGCTGTTGATTGATGGCTGTTGCTACAAGTTGCTTGTGCTTAGCCTGTCTTCCTTACAGCTGCTAATAACAGCAATGTGAAATCCCTGCTGCTGTTAAGCTGCTCTCACTGAAAACTTTTTTGGTTTCGTTAAAATAAATGAATATTAAATGATCGCCTAATGAATGAGAATGCAATTGACACACGCGCCTCACATATAATTTTTTTTATCATTAAGGTTTGCCCATTAAAGCTTAACAGCCTTGTTTTTAACGCCCACCGCATTTTGTGTTATAATAAATATACAAATGTTTTTTGTGTTATGCATAAATTCATGCTGCTTATGCCAAAATCAAATCAAGCAGAGGCCTACGCATTAACAGAGAAGAAGCAGAAGAAAAGAGTAGCAGCAGCAGACAGAGTAGGAGGAGGGGACGAGAAGGGGATTTAAAAGAAGCTGTTTGTCAACTGCCTTTTGTCAGTCTGCTGTTTATCAGAGCAGAGTGTAGGAGCGAGAGCGAGATAGCTATAGATATAGGTTGTATGTGGGACCAAGAGGGAGGTCTACGTTGGGGAGCCTTTGCTCTGTCCTACACCCTGCCCTACATACGACAACGACTACTCCCCCCTCCCACCACACCCCCTCCCAACCCAGCTGGCCATTGGTCGACGTTTGGAAATCTCGAAAACTTGTTTATACAACAAAAATGTATAAACAAGTTTTTTTTTTCGCTGCCTGCCTGCTGCTGTTGTTTTATTTCGGCTGCTGCCTTCCTTTTTTTGTATTATTTTTTTTTTTTTGCTTTGCTCGTGGCTTGTCGTCAGTTTCGTAATTTATTCTAAAAGCGTTCCGTTTTCGGGCTCTCTATGGAGAGAGCAAGAGAGAGAGAGAGAGAGCGAATATATATTTATATATATATATACATATATATATATATCTTTCTACATTTGTATTTAAATACTCGCCGCTTTTGCTTGCCTTTTTTTATTCTTTTCTATTTTTTTTTCGTTTTGTTTTGTTTTGCGCTTTGAATTATTCAAAATAAAACTTTTCGTATATTTGCCAAGCGCGCCTTTGTTATTATTGTTGTTGTAACTGTTGTAGTTGTTGTTGTATGCCTCAGCGCTTTTCAAGTGGGTGTTGCAAAAACAATAACAGCATGTAACAATATGCTGCTCTTAGTATTTATATAGACTGTGCAATGCTCTGTTAATAACATTATACTTGTTGATTATATGTGTGTATTAGTGCCTCTTAAACTGTGACTTAACTGCTGTCACTTTTTATGTATCAAACATTTTAGACATTTGCAGACTTGATCTGTAATTTTATCATTGTTGTGTAATGATCAATTGTTTTTAATGTTGATTAAAAAAAACAATATATACTACTTTATGCTCAATGTGAATAGAGTATTACAAGAACTTTTGCACGATCTACAGACCGCAACACAAACAAAACAAACCCAAACAACAATAACTATAATAATAATAATGCATAACAAGTCAATTTCCATCAAAATAGACGCATAATGCAAACCAATCCACCCACAAGCAACCTAAGAAGGAGGGGGGGGGAGAAGCGCTTGCGGCATTTGTTTGCGAAACGGGTGTGGCTAAGCAGTATACATATACATATAAATATACAAATGTGTGTTTGTAAGTTGCTTAACGTATGCCCTTAATTGTAAATGTAATTGAGCTGCTCTGCTGCTGTTAACAGTTTGAGGGGCTTTACAGTGCCTGCCAAATTGTGACACGTGCAACCGGCAAGCCAATAGCAACGGGAAGAGCCGAAAGACCCAAAACAGAAAACAAAACTGAGAGACTACAGCTGTTGTCTGACTTAACCTTGAAAAACGTCACACACACACGCAAAGAGCAAAAGTTTTTTTTTCGCTGTTTTTTTTCTTACGCGTGTCGTGTCTTGTATAGAATATTTGTTTTCGTTTTTTATTTTATTTTTTGTCAAGTCATCGCCAAAAAAAATATATTAAAAAAAATCAAGCTAAGATATTCAAAAAAAGGCATTCCTCATTATTCATTCTGTTAGAGAATGAATGAGATGCGGGAATAAGACAAACGGCAGCAATTTAAGCATATATCACATATTAAATAATACAGTAATTAATTGTTCCAGTCTTATGCAACTGATAACAACCAAATTTCTAAAATATCAACTATGCGAATACAAAAGTGGAACTACTATTTAGAACAGGGTGATCTTAATAGTCTTTACGAGAAGGGTGTTCTATTTAAATCTTGCCAAGATGATTTAATTCTAGTTTCGTAGAAGTACTATTCAAAACGAGGTGTACTTGATCTTAGTACTGTTCACGAACAGGGTGTTCTAGTTAATTCCCCCTTTCACCTTTCATTAAAAACCGCAAAGCAAAACTGACAACTAACAAAAACAAAAACAAGAATAGAACAAGTAAAACAATTCTTGATGACTTCACTTAACCCCCGCGTGACATTTTTGTATGTACAAAAAAAAAAACAAATTGTATAAACTTATGCAAATTTACACGAAGCGATGCATATACCCCCAACCCCTACCCCACCCATAAATCATAAAAAATTTGATATGTAAATGTCATAAATTAAAAATAAAATAAAAGAACGCATCCCGAAACGAAAGCGGAAAAACTAAAAATAAGGCGATCGCTTAAAGGCCGAAAACAACAACAACACACATTTATTATACATACGAATGAGAGTAAATACATGTATGTATGCATGTGTGTTTTGGTGTGTGTATAAAACCAGGCAGGCAGGCAAAGAATGAATACAGGGTGTTCTGGTCGCAGGAGTCGGCACACAAAACAGGTGTAGAACAAAATCAAAAAAAAAAAATATATGTATATATATGTATGTTGACCAATTGCCATGCAAAAGACATTTTTTCATTTTTTTTCTATGCGTTGCCTATGATGACCCTATTTGTTTTTGTGCTGCTGCTGCTTCTTCACTATCGCACATACATATCTATGCGTGCGCGTGTGTGTGTGTCAAGCATAGGCAGAAACTGCGTTTGGCCGGCACACAAAGTATAACGAACGATAATACACACATACACACACACAGGCACGCACAGGCAGCGGCACACAGCATACTTATGTATGTTTATATGTATGTGTTGGGCCCTAACTTTGTTGCTGGGTTTCTTATGCTGCGTGGAAAATGGTTGCGCATAAGCCGGAATGTGATAAAAATGCTTAAATTAAAATAAAAACCAACACACACACAGATACATTTGTGTATAGATGTAGTTATGTTAGGTTTATGTTAAATATTAATATTATTCAAACTTACATTCTTGAAGAAATCCAAAAAATTGCTGTAGAAGAGAAAATCAAGTGAAAATTTTTGCGCAAAGCACTGCGACATCAACGCTGGCAGCGACGAATCGCCGGCTGAGCTGCCGCTGTTATTGTTGCTGCTGTTGCTGTTATTATTATTGCCATTGCCGCCACCCACTGCACCAGGAGCAAAATTGAAGAAGCTGCGCTGCAGCTGCGGCGAGGTGGCATTAAAATTCAAGCATTCGCATGAGATCATCATGATTAGTTTTAGTTTTGATTTTGGTTGTTATAATTATTATTATGATTAATGTTTAACGGTTAAGTTGCTTTTTTTTTAAATTTTAATTGAGTGTTTTGTTGTGTTGTGCGTGACTTCCTCGTTCGTCCTCTTTGCGTTTTTTTTTCTTTTGGGCTTTGCGGCGCGGGCGCGTACAAAATCACTAATAAAAAACACCCGCTACTACTTTAGTACAGCATTTCAGCGTCCGTCCCGATCAATGTGCATTTTTCGAATGAGCTGACTTCGATTATCGAATTTCCCGATATGCCTCCATGTGCGTGTGTGTGTGCCAACGTGCAAAACCATGTGCAGCCAACTTCACGATGCCCACGAAATGTTAGCTCCACGACCGGCAAATCCGGCATTTTAACACGCTGTTATAGAAAATTGAATAGGTTTTATGCAAATAGAAAACAAATAGGTGGTATTATAATGAAAATGTACATTTTAGCTAGCTATATGTTATATTTATGCTGCTTCATTAATATTGCTGCATGTTTTGTCAAAGCTAGTAGTGAGTGCAATTTAATAAATAACATATGTGAATGCTCAAGTGGTGCTGTTATCAAACGCAAGCGCTGTTAACGCAGCTTGGAGCATTGAACACTGATATCGATAGTTGTGTACGGTCACATTATTTTAGCGTTGCTGCAAATCAGGTGTTTCATTATTTGGCGCAAAATTTGTAATGTATTGAATTAATTGAATAAGTAATAATTTATTAAAAGTGTTTAATATAAGGGTAGTGCTTGTGCGAAATGTGTTGTAAAAAGCAGTTGAGTACTTTATTAAATTCGGTCAGAAGAAGGTTGCATACAACTTGCTTATTTTTTCATCTCAATTTCAGTTTTTCACGTGTTTTTCATTTTTGTTCTGTCTTATTGGAAAATTAAAAATGCATTTGATTTTCTTGCACTTGTTTTTCACATATTTTCTTTTTTGCTGTGTTTTGCCTTGGCTTTGATTAAATTCAAGACAAGTCTGCTTTGCTGCGCCAAAACATCAAAAATGCATGCAAATTACAACAAACAATCTACAACAACTAAGGCGTCGACAGAGCGCCATCTTGCGGGGGGCAGGGTGAGTTACTCTTTGCGTTCGTGACTCTAATTTTAGGTTATATTAATTTAGCTTAAAGTTGAATAACTTAAAGCCTTTCACAGAAATAACATGTTCAAACGATTTTCAAAAATTAAGTCATATTTATATATATAATAATTATATATCTATATAATATTATATATCTCCAATTAAATACTGCACTTAAAACAGAGTATAAGACGCAACGGATATGCCCGCTTTAACTGTTTGGTTGCAGCATATTTGGCAACAGAAATCATAAACGGCGACACGTGCCTAGGTTAGCCGGGTTAGCCGGGTTAGCCTGCTGGAGGCCATCTTCATAGTCCAGTTACAACTTACCAGTTTTTTTCTCCTCCTCTTCGTCTTCTTCGTCTGCTTCGTCTTCTTCTTTTTCTTTGCTACTGTTTTCATAAATTATGCGTGCTTTTTGGCACCTGGCTTTTTTCGAGGGTTTCGCAGCTGCCAAAGTCTAGTTGAGGGCGCGTGCAGCAATTTTACAGCTACACAGAAACATCAAGCTAATGAAAGTGTCGTGCTATATATATATATACAAAAATATGTGTATGTACACTCGGAAAAATAATTTATCTGAATTTTAGAAATGCATCTTATTCAAAAAGTAAATTACTAAAAATCTGTGAGAGAATTTTTCTAAAAATAACATTTTGCATTTCAAACTTTTAGAAATGCATTTCTCAATAATCGAAAATATTTCGAATAATATAAATTAATTCCTTTATTTTTGGGAATATTAATCCAAGGCAAGTTTTTCTAATTTTAAGTGCATTTTTACAGCTTATATTTAGAAAATGTTGCCATTTCCGGGCGATTCTCTTTTGAGGTAGATTTTGGAAAATGCAGTTTGATTTATTTTTCTGAGTGTATGTGCTTGCTATATAGTTGTAATAGCGACTTGAACTAGCCTGGTTTGGTTTGCCTTTGGGCCTGTAATTGAAATTGCGTGGCATGCGCGGCATTAAGTCATAAAAGCAACAACTTGAACCAGTTTGTCACACTCTGAGGCCACTTTGGAGGCACGTACTCACCAAGAGGTCAAAACGCAGCTCGAGCTCTTTGGATCTCTGGGCACACACACACACACACACATCAGCTGGCCAGGGCCAACCTCATCTTCTGAGACCCCAAAAAAAAAAAACCCAACTTATGAAATAACTACAAACTGTTTTTTTTTTGGGGGGGGTCATAAAAGGCAAGTGTAGAACAAGTTAAGACAGAATTCTTGCTCAAAATTTAATGAAGGTTTCAAGTTCTGGGGAAACGTTTACCCAGAGCATCTTTCGTTCCGTTGTAAGTTGGAAACTTATGTAATATACATATATGCCTCATAATGCCACAGATCCATATAGCGTCCATTGACTTGCAGCTGGCGAGAACTCTTGGCGAATCTCCAGCTGAGAACTAAACTGGGCAAAAGTTGAGAGTTCTTTAGATGAATATATATACGAAAATATGAATTATATATATTTGAAAGTAATTAAATATTATTAGTGACTCTTTGAACAGACTGTTTTGGACGTTTTTCATATAACTACTATTCATAATTATGTCCAATAATAATATTCATATTTTCTTTATCTTAGTTAGTTTTCAGATGGATAGATAAATAAATATTATTTACAGTTGTTTTTTCCCCAATTTTTTCTTTTATTATTATTTCCTATAGCAACAATATTCCTAGTAATATTTACATTTAAATTATTAATATTTTTCAAATTGACTTTAAGCAAAATTAATTTTTTATAGATGATCAGTTTATTTATTTAATTGTTTTTTCCTTTTTTTATTTTCTAAAATAATAATTAAAATAATATTTCGAACAGTTTAAGCATTTCACAATTACCACACCAATTAATCTAGACACGATCTCTGATAAATGCCTCAATGGGAACTTAATCTTCTCCTTCTTCTCGCTTGGCTTCTCCTTTATTTCTATTCTTCTAATCAATTGAATTCCTTACCCAACTCGAACGTGCCGCAATTGCGTTATGTAAATCGATATGGTTATATATATGGATCGCGCAATTGATTGATTTCCCATTCAGAGCATATATATATATGTGTATACATATATGTATGTATATATATAATATGCAGCACCAAACAGCAGCAATAACAACAAAAGATCTCTGCGGGAATTGCTTTCTTTAGTTTTGTGGTTGGGATTTGCGGGCGGTTTGTTTTTATGCGCAATTTATAAAGTTGCTGACACAATAAATAGCAGCGAGAATAGCGCAAGGATCACGCCACGATCGGAGCCAGGATCGGGATCAGGACACGGCACGGCACCAAGGCACCTCCGCCTTTAATTCTCGCGAAAAATTAAAAAGGAGCAAAAGTATTGTATTACCAAAGTGAGGCACTAACAAGGGAGCTGCAGAGAGGCAGAGCGAGAGAGAGGGAGTGAGGGAGAGGGAGTGAGTGGACGAGTTTGTGACCCAAGTTGGTTCGCCTTGATAAGAACGAAGCAAAGAACCCAAGCACTACATCAAAAGGTCCTTTAAAGACAATGGGGAGCCAAAAGCATTTCCTTGCTCTGCGCCTTATTATCCTTATTATGCCTTATCACAGCGAAAAGATCAAATTTCAAGAGCGAAACAGAGAGAGAGAGAGCGAGAGAGAGGGAGAGAGAGAGGGCAATCTATGCTGGGAAAGGATGTGAGCATCTCTTTTGTACAAGCCACAAATAAAACTGAATGAGAACTGAGAACCCAATGTGCAACTGGGTCTAAAAAGCTTCTTTTGTAGGCGGCACAGAAGTCATGCTTATAAAAGAAAAGCAACTAGAAAGAATATATATTAATTTAAAACAATATTTATAACATAATATAATCACTTAAATAATCACATTAAAAAAATATATATAAAAAATGTATAATTGCTGGCAAGAAGTTAACTGCTGCTATAATTATAAGCCAGCATCTGTATTTTAGTAGTTTTATTGTTTTTTACTCTATCTATCTAAAAATTGCTTAACTTAAATTAGAAATTCTATTTTTTAAATATATTTTTAATGTCTAAAAATGCTTTTAAAGAATATTTTGTACTTGATTCATTTTTATTTATGTAATGCTAGAAGTTGGCGATTCTTTTATTTTTGTATATATCATTTATATAGGGACTATTTATCAACCTATATATAACCTATAAGCAATGCGATATCTTAACTATTCTTTCATCCGAGTCGACTTTTCCTAAGCACACTTAACTAAAACATTTGCTGGCCTTTTTAGCCGTATTAGTTTCTGACCTGCTTTTTGCTCGCAGCGAAACGAATGCCAAAAACCGAAATGTGTCTTGGCCACCCATGCCACGCCTCTTAGGCACAGATACAGATACAGATGCGGATACGAATGTGTAGCCGATAGCTCTGCCACGAATCTTTTACATAAACACCAAAAACACACACAACACACACACACACAGAGAGAGTTATATACCTGGCCAGCCAATGAAAACTGGCTGAAATTGTTAACTGTAAATGTGGCTATGTATCTTTGTATCTGTGGCATGTGCTTTGCATGTGTATCTTTTCAGTCATGTGGGCTGTCATCCAAGCTATAATCAGCAGATATACAAAATATATATCCCTATCTATATCTACATCTTTATCTGCATCTAAATCTGCATCTAGATAAGTGCTGATTAATAAAACGCGTGCCACTTGAAAGAGATCATTAATTGAATTAGCGCCTACATGAGATGAGCATGCAATGGGAAGGGAAAATGTAACTGGAGGGTCACTTAATTATCAGAAAAAGAAAAACAAGAGAAAATACCAAAAGAAATGCAACTGTAAAGTAAACCCAATTGAGCACAGGAAGTGACAGCTAATTGACACAACTCCTCCCAACTCCTCCCAACTCCGCCACAATTTCGACACTTCCATTAGGCTTTTTATGAGTTTCCTGTGTATTTCGATTTGCATATGACAGCTATAGCATCTACACTCAGCAAAATAATCACCCTAAATTTTAGAAACTTTGAAACTCATCTTATTCAGTAAGTTAACTTTTGATTTTGCGATTGCATTTCATAATTTTCAGGGGGATTTTTCTAAAATTTATAAAAAATAGACATAATTTTTCCAGGCTGTTGTTTTTTCTTTGTGTGTATTGAAGAGCTCTTATATTTTCTAATATAAAAGCCTGGTCAGCATAATTTATTATTTATACTTTAAATCCATATCATAAAAATGGAAAGAAATTTGGAAAAAAATAAAAAAATAATAATTTTTAGACATTTTTTTTTTGTATTTATAAGTCATTTCTAAAAACAAGAAAAACTTTCTAGCTATCAGCTCTGTTTTCAAAAATTCAGATTGATTTTTTCTCAGTGTATATGTGCACTATATATTATCTGTATATAAGTCTTGACACATTTGCTGTTTGAGGCTCATCCATCAGGAAATTCGCACGGTTTCATTAACAGCTTTATTGACAACGGATGTGCTTATATGGCGCTTTAAAAGTCACTTTCCCAGCATCTTTCCCAGCCCACATCCACAGCGCACATCCTTGAGCATCCTTCAGGCATCCTTCAGACCATAATGGCTGCAGCAGCTAGCATCACCCCCATCGGTAAATCACGTTAATAAGCCGGTAATGAATATTATGTTGTTTGCTGCTGCTGTTTTTTTTTTGTTTTTGTGGGGGGAGTTTAAGGACTCGCAATTCTTACTTCGCATGTTTGGCACACATTCACTGTGCCAAATTCCGTCTTCTCTTTCTCTTTCTCCCTCTCACTCTCTCTCTCTTTTCAGCATTTGACCCTGTTCCCTGTTCCTGTTATGCCCTGCGACCGGAAGGAAACATTTCAGCGGTATTCGGTGTGTGGGGCGGGGCAGGGGAGGGAGTGAGGCTCGTATTGCGTGTGTGTGGGAGTGTGGGGAGTGTGTGTGTGGGAGTGTGATGTGTGTGTGTGTGAGTGTATGTGCGTGTGGGAGAGTCGCTACCCTTGCGAATAAAACAAGGGCTAAGCGCAAAAAGATAACAACGAGTGATTTAGTTGGAGTGTTATAGACTAAGAGCTACTCTGTAAGTTCTTGATCTGAATTCTAAATAAATAAAATTTATCTTTTTTGTTTTCAAAAACATTATTTTAGTATTCAATAGAGAGTGATAAGCTGAGAGTTAGTTTGTCAGTTGGTAATATGAATTCGAAACACAAAAAATGATTTTCTTTTCTTTTGATAACATTTTTCTTAAGCATTTCAAACTTAATCTGTAAATTGATGATTCAAATATATATATATATATATATATAATATATAAAATATGTATAATATAATATGTAAAATATATATATTCTCGACTTTTCAAACAGGGTATGCCGAAAAGCGAAGACAAAAACAAAAACCGAAAAATCGTCAGCATATTTTTTTTGTTTTGTTTTGTTTTTTATGCGTCTTGTTTAATAAGGCATGTGAAAAACATTTCACTTCAGCTGCCACTTCAACTTGCCCCGACATATTTCACTTTGCAGCCAGCTCCCATTCAATCAGCTTTATCATCATTTGTATCCATTACGAGGCGCTCGTTTTGGCTCTCGGTTTCGCTTGGTTTAGGTGGGTATCACTACTATCATCATCAACATCATCATAAGCATTATCAACATCATCATCATCATCATCATCAGCTGGCCAAATAAGTCAAAAGCTCAGTTCTCCTCATCATTTGTCAAAGTTAAGCAACAACAACAACAACAACAAATTTTATGGCTTGCAGCGCTTTTCCAAAATATTTTAGACGCTCACATGCCACAATTGCAGCTAAGCAGAGAGGTGGTGCGGAGGGTTGAGGCATGCCTGGCGTAGGCCAACACTTAACTCCAATGGGATAGGCAAGGGGCAGTGGCAGAGGCAGCTGCTTGCTGCTAATGCGTCGCCAAACAGCCAAAGAGACGTCGAAACATGCAACTGATGTTGAGACTGGAATTGAGACTCAAACTGAGACTGCAGTTGGCAGTTGGCGGTTTGCTCCACTTGTCCGGCTGTTGGCTCGTCAACTCCACTGGG
The DNA here is from genome assembly GCA_035044025.1 of Drosophila paracracens. Classification (NCBI taxonomy): domain Eukaryota; kingdom Metazoa; phylum Arthropoda; class Insecta; order Diptera; family Drosophilidae; genus Drosophila; species Drosophila paracracens. The sequence goes on from JAWNMN010000487.1 coordinate 707,469, forward strand.
CAGACTTTCAAACGCCGCACAGTGGTGCAAAATCAGTGAGTAAATGGCTATAACTAGTCTAGTTAGCAGTTAGCCAACTTTGTATCGCAGTCACTTCTTGGCTATTTGACTAGTTGATGATTATATTTTATGGCTTAGATGACTTCAAGTCTTAAGTATCTCTCCTTCTTTTCTTGTGTATCCTTTTTGGTTCTTTGAGGGAAAACTTCCCTCTGTTTGAAGAGTATTTTGTTCCTCGAAAACTCTCAATCCAACAAAGATTCTTCCTGGGATTCCTAGAGAAGTAGGTTTGATGGAAAAGCTTTAGGCTCTAATAGGTCGCATCCAATAATAACCTAATTATACTAATTAAATAATTGGATATATAATTTGACATAATATGGATTATTTAAAAATATAAAAAATTCATAAAGATCTGCAAAGAAACAATAGAATTAATTTGAATTTCTAGTTATTTGTTAGTTAAATATTTTGTGATTTTTTAAAATTTTCTTAAGATGCGCGACAAAAGTATTTTCCTACTCTTGGGACTTGTGCACATTAGTGGAAGAATTTTTCCATTGGGAATTATCTTTATCTTTACTATCTTAAGGAATTATCTTCTACTATCAAAGTATACCCACCACTGACATAGTAGTTGAAAGTAAGTAACCATTAAATTGCATTTTGAGGCACTGTAATTGCAGCATTGCAGCAGGCTTGTCTGCGGCAGCTGAAAAACCCGTCAAATGCCTGGCATACCAAAAAATAAATCGACGCGGATCGATGCGTGATACTCCGAAGGTGGATTTTGATTTAGATCCAACAGCAGCGGACATATTGGTGACGGCGTAAGAAAGAAAAAAACGAAAGGAAAAAAACGCACAATTCGCGGAAACTGAGCGAGAGGCGAACAACAACAAGAGTGACAGAGAGAGAGGGAGTTGGAGAGAGGGAGAGAGGAGAGCTGGAGTTGCGCGCCTGGCGGTCTGGGCGGCGAAAACGATCAATGAAGCTTTGCTTTCAATGTGGTTTTGTTGTCGGATTGTTGGTTTGTTTGTTGGTTTGTTGGTTTGTTGGTTTTGCTTGTTGGTTTGTTTGTTTATCAGGCTTTCCAGTTTTCCAGCTTCGGCTTCGGCTTCGGCTTTTGCGATGCGTTGGCATTCCCGGCATGGCGCTAATTAACTACTGCCGGTGTTTAGCGCTTTGTGAACCAATTGCTGATAATAAACATTTTTTTATTGATTTGTGATGATTGCCGACAACGATTGTTGCACAGGTGCAACTCCATGCTCCCTCTATCCCTCACTCTCTTGTCTCTTGCTAGCTGACAATTTATTAAATGCAATTTATTTGCAATTGCTTCTTAGAAGACCAGGAGGTGCTCTGTGCTGGATTAGCAACAAATGCATTGCATTCTGGGAAGACTGAGGCAGCCTGAGGCAGGCTGAGGCTTGAAAACTCAGCCAGCCTTTTCCTTATCTTGTTGCCCAGTGCATAATTGCCACCGGTCTTCGAGATAGGCATCACCCCAGCCCCAAGCAGCGCCAATTTGTTGTTGTTATTATTGCTGTTGTTGTTGTTGTCTCGCCTCGACAGCAAAAAACACACACTAAAAACTAAATACAACAAATTTAAAAATATAAAAAAAAACGAGTTACCCTCGCGCGCACCTTTTTTATGGTCGTTACGTGTCGCGGTCGCCGAAAACCAACCAGAAAATTACGATGAGCTCTGATTTTACTATATCACTCGACTAGCAGTTATCCTGTTATATTTTAGATATATATTACATATTTTCAATATAGGAATTGGGAAGAATTGGTTGATATTTGATTTGATGTTTTTATGAACAGCTTACAATTACTGCCATAAATATCATGCTTACTAGTTACTTATTTTACCAGAGGAGCATATGTCTCCAAGAGGGATATTTTCCTACTCTGATAATATATTTTTTGAGTTCCTTTGATTTAGTTGGAAGCTACTTACTAAATTTTCCTGCTCCTTTAGTTGCTGAGTTCATTGAGATTAGTCGATTATAATTATTTAATATATGACAAATATAGCTGTATGGGGTCATAGATATCTTCTCAAATCTCCGATTTAAATTTGCATAGTTTTACAACACTTTTTAGCTATTCATTATAGAAAACTGTGCTTTATAAAGAATCAAAAAAATTCCATTTAGAATTCCCTCTTTAAGCTTACATTTTCTCTACTCTTTTTCACTCCCTTTTCATCTGATTTACTGCTTACAAAATTTAGTAAGGCGCTCTTTCTCATACTCCCTTTCAGTCTTTTTCAGCAATTATGCTCCCTAAAAAATTATATTGCTATTTAGTTCTTTACTTTTATTTTCGATCTACTACTTTTTTCAGACAATATCTTCCTTTAAGAAGTTGAGAATGTCTTATACTGATTTGATCTTCTTTTTATTATGCCATTTACTCCTCTTACTCCTCTTTCTACTTCTTTTCATAACTTTTTTCCCCATGAAAACTAGCTTACTTTCCAAACTGTATATATCTCAAGTAATCGAATCGAAATATAATCTTGCAGATTTTTGTATATCGACTTCCGCATGTCACCTACATGGCCTTAAGCGTAGCACACCCCTTTTGCACCCTTGTTATGTGTAGAGGGTATGACAAAAAGCCACACAAAATATTCGCCATAAAATTTGTTGTGGCAAGCGCCTGACGCAGACGCAGTGGCAGAGGCAGACGCATGTCGTCAGCTTCCATAAAAAAAATCTTATCAGATTTACAGGCGAAACTTCTAAGTAAACACATAAAAGAAATTACGCGAGGTTTGTTTGCTTTTTTTTAACTTGTGTTGCTTTTTTATTTACTATAAATATTTTGTTGTAGTGTCTGGTTTGGGTTTGCTTTATATATATATATATATATATTTTATTTTTTTTGTTATATGCTACACATTAAAAATGCTTGGTGCTTATGTAAGACATAGATCATAATTGTAGAGTTAGCATTTGGGTTGATTATACGAAATAATAAAATGTACATTTAAATTCTTGTAAGTTATTAAATAAATACTGAACTTTAACTATAACATAAACTGAACATTGGTCTTTAAATATTATTATTATTATTATTATAATATACAAACTAGTTTATCATATATCGTATAGAAATTGACGAAATTCATTGGATTTATCTTTGAAAACTATCACACACAAAGTTTATTATTATGCTTGTAAGGAAAACTACACTAGACGTATGATTTAATAATATTATTTTAAATATTATTATAATTATTATGATATTAGTTAGCTAACGTTATTATTATGATGGTTAATATATATATATATATATGTCTTAAATACTAAACTGTTCCTTTAACATGTTGAAAACTGATACTTTTTAGCGGCAAGAAAAGAAACTTAAATTAAATGAGTATTTTTTTTAAAGATATTTTTTATTTAAAATAAATAAAAAGAGATTAATTTTTGAGCGTAAAAAATTAAGTATTTTTCTCTATTTGTTTTAAAACTTTTTAAGAAATAATATTCCAGTAGAAAAAGTAGTTTTGCTTAGGTAAGAAAACATTTGCTAAAAAAAATTGATATTTTCAAGATGATGGAACAGTCTTATATATATATAAATAATGTGGTGTGCAAGTGGGGAATACCTTTAATATTTCACTGATTTTCACTATATATATATATAATACTAACACATATATATATGCATGTATGTGCTTAACCTCAAGGACGCTAAACGTTTGAATGATGCAGTTAAATAGTGTGATTAATTTGTAGATTGCTTAATACTTGAGTTAAGAAGTTGGCGGCCTGCTCGGGATCAGGCGCTGTTGCTGGAGCGTTCCGTGGAGACCAGTTCGTTGGAGCGGGTCTCGTGCGGCATCTGCTCGACCTCAATGTACTCCTCCTCCTCCGGGGCGGGTGACTCCTCTTCGGGTTGTGGTGAGTTCGCCGCCTCCGATTCGTAGAGCTCCTGCTTCACATGACTGGGACTGAGCACGGGCGAACTGGCCGAGGAGCTGTGCCGAGTCTCCTGTTTAGGTGCGGGCCGTGTTGGAACAGCAGCGACTGTGGGGATTTGCCTCAGTTCATGGGCACGCTGATGATGCTCGAGTTCGGCACGAAAGTAAAACTTCTCCGGGCACAAATTGCAATCGTAGGGTCGAGCACCATGCTCCCCAATATGGGCCAAAAGGCCACCGGGTGCCGTAAAGACCGCCGAGCAAATGTAGCAATTGAAACCGCGCTGCTCGGTGCCGGCAAACGTGTGCTCCACGAGATGCTCCTGCAGTTTCTTGGCATGTGGCAATATCAGCTTGCAGAGATTACAACGATTCTCGAGATAGCCCACTGTGCTGGCTGCTGCTGCTGGTGGTGCTGATGGGGGCACAGCTGCATCCTTGTTGCGTTTGCCATTCAGATTATGTTTGCGACAACATTTCTCACACAGCTTGGCGGTTTCACCCGCACCCGGCAAGGGTTCCAGACACAGGGCACACACCGGCTCCTGGAGGCTGCCACAACTCGGTGATTTTGTGTGGAATTTGGCATGCAAACTCAACTCGAATTCCGAGTGCAGAGTTTGACGGCAACAAATGCAGGCCATGGGCAAATTACCATCGTTGCCATGCTCGCCGAGATGGGCACGGAATGCGGCGACATGCTCCAGCTGCTGGCCACAATGGGCACACTTGCCCGACTGGCCCACCTTCGAGTGCTGCAACTTGTGCTCGGCGAGTATCGCCGGCGATGGAAAGATCTCGTCGCAAATGAGACACTTGTGCTTGCCACTCGAATTGTGGCAGCTCTTCATGTGCTGCTCCAGCTCCGCCCGCGACTTGTAGTTGCCCGAGCAGTAGGCACACCTCAAACTCACACCCGTCTTCAGATTGTGCGCCAACTTGCGATGCGAATGGAGTTCGGCCTCACTGCGCAAATCCTGGCGCTCGCACATGCCACAACTGTAACTGCTGCCCGTGCTGGATGCCGTCGCATTTGCCGCTTGGGTTGCCTGTGCCGGCAGCTCCGGTGCACTGGCCGCCGGCGAGGTTGCCTTCGCTGCATACATCTCCATCAAATAGCGCTGACTCAGACCGTACATGAGTGCCGGATGCGGCGTTTGTTGGGGCTTCAGCGCACTGGTATCCACCTGTGAATATTGGGGAGCAAGTTGATAAGGGTATATAAATTATTAGTTTAGTAATTATTATTAGTTAGTATAATTAGTAATTATGATTAATAATTGTAATTAAATAAATATCTTAACCCAATCTTACCTGCAAGGGACTGTAGAACTTGTTGGCTGGCTGTGTGTTGGTGGGCGTGGCATTGCCGCCTCCAAACAGACCCTTGAATGCCACATTGTAATCAATGTGCAAATTACTGTTATTATTTGTAGCAGCTGCCGCAGCCGCTGCCGCCGCCGCCAACGGTGGCAACAAGGCATTCACATAAAGACTGCCCATCGAATTATTGGCGCCCTGCTGCTCCTGCTTGCTGTCCTTGACGCCGCCATGCTGGCTCTGCATATGCCGATCGAGCAGGAACTCCACGTGGAACGTTTCCGGGCAACTGGGACAACGGAATTGGCGAGCATGCGCCGCCAAATGGAAATGCATTTCCAGCTCCGAGGAGCAAACAGCGCGACAAAACATGCACTGCAGCGGATTGGCTGGCGGAGCATTGGGTGGTCCTCCAACTGCTCCCCCAGAACCACTGCCGCCGACCAATTGATGTCGCGTCTTGACATGCACATGAAAATCCGTATCGTTGCGAAAGAGCTCCAGGCAGGCGCTGCATCGCAGCAGCTTCGTCTCCTGACTGTGGGCACAGGCCAAATGGAGCTGCATGGACATGCGATTCTCGCACAGCTCCGAGCAGATCGCACACTTGAGCAGCGTCTGGACATGTTCGCCGATCAGATGCTGTTGCAGCTCCTCCGATTTGGCAAACGACTTGCCACAGCTGCCGCCGCAATTGAACTCGGAGCTGGTGATCAGGAAGTGGGCGACAACATGTCGCTCGAATTCACTCTGCTCCGGCAGACTCAATCCGCAGTGGGGACATATCATTTGCATGCCCTCGGCAATATGCGTCTTTAGATGATTGCGAAAACTCTCAAAGTCTGGCAACCCTGCGTTGCACTGATTGCAAAAGAAGACGCCAGGTGGCGCTGGCGGTGTCAGCGTTCGTCGCTTATTGCTGCTCAGATCCGTTGGCAGCTCCTCCGCCGGCGGACTCGGCAAATCCTGCTTGATCTTGGGCATCTCCAAACGTGGACTAAATGTGCCCGCGGTGGCCAAACGATTAAAGTGCTCATAATACGAATTGGGACTGCTCAGGCGATCCAAGTGAGTGCTGCGCATGTGCTGAAAGAGAGTCGCAATATTTCCGAATTTCATTGTGCAGTATTCGCAGCTGAGCTGGAAACCATTCGTGGGAGGTTCCACTGTCTCCGCTGTGGTCTCTCTGCTGGTGGCTGTTGAGCTTCTTGCTCCCGGCTGCTGTTGCTGTTCGTGTGCCGCCTGCAGATGGGCATTCAACTGTTCCAGGCTGCTAAACTCGGTCACCTTGGGACTGCAGTAACTGCATCTGAGCATGGGCGTTGGAGTGGGCGTGGTCGGCACAGTGACACCACGTGCGCGCTTGGGGAACTCCAGACGACTTGGACTGCTGTCCGAGGCGAGTGCCAAAGCATAGCGTCGCTTGTGCAAGCTGCCATTGCTCGAGATGGATGCCGATCCCGTCGAGCGTGGACTATAATTGAGGGCATTGGGATTGCCACCAGCTGCCAGAATGGCAGCATTCTTCTTGTGCTTCTGCATGTGGGAGGTCAACGCGGCGGCAGTATTATAGCCACGATTGCACATGCTGCACTGGAACGGCTTCTGTATATCGTGCGTCTTCATGTGAATCTTTAAATGATCGCTGGGGGATCGGGAATGGGGCAGAGAATGCAAGGTTTAAGTTTTGATTAGATGGGATTAAGCTGTGGCTGTTAAACTAGAACTAAGGACTAAACAATGGTTGGCATATGATGTGGCTAGAATTTTGTTTTGAAACGTTTCCAGTTTCGATTTGAAATGCCAAGAAATCAGAAAATTCCAAATATCGGTGTAGGTTTTGGATTTGATTCTGAATTTGAATGGTTTAATCTGGGTTGCAGTGTTATTCCCTGATTTATGCAACTTTATTTGTATCTTTAAGCTGTGCTTCACTTACCTCCTGGAGAAAGCAGCCTCGCAATGCGGACACTTGTAGTTCCTCTCGTTGGTGTGCAGCTTCTTGTGGCGATCTCGGGATCGCTTATGCTTGAACAGCTTGGCGCAGTATTCGCACTTGAAAGGCAAATGTTCGGCATGGCTCTAAAAAAGAGAGAGAGATAGAGGGAGAGAGAGAGAGAGAGAGAGAGATAGAGAGATAAAATTAGTAAAGTTCAACAAGTGTTTGTTGTGTTTTTTTCGGTTGCAATCTGAACTTATGATTATCTGAGCCGAGAACTCCTGAGTCTGACTAACCTATTTGAAATTCTTAGAAGTTGTCGTCGTCATGTCGTCAAGTCTTCAGGTCTTCAGTCTGTGCGATTCCTGTCTTGAATTTATTGCTGCACTGCAGCCGTTGACTAAATCTCAATTCCTTTTTTATACACTTTTGTGGTGGGTATTAATTATTTTGTTGTTCAGTTTGTAAGGTGTGCAGGGGCATATCTCCAAGCTCATAAGGTTTGTTTACTTTTTGATCAGCATAAGTAGTCGATTTGATAGTTATGACTTAACTATATATCTATCTACCTGAACTGATCTAACTTATCTATCTACCTGAACTGATTCATAAGGTTTGCATTATTCTTGATCAGGTTTGTTAACCAACTTAGGAGTCATAAATTATATATATATATCTATCTATCTAGCTGAAAATATGAGAGCAGACTTAATTTTGACCAAGTAATTTTTGTATATTTTCGTTCTACACCGGATCAGACATATATATAACATATATATCATAAGACAATCAATCGATTTCATAATTTAATAATAAAATTGATTTGCAGTTCATTTGAACTGTGTGTTAGATAGAGTATTTAAGCTTCGGCTATCCATAGATAACTGATTTTATTAAATCTGATTCTTAAACTGAATCTGCATACCAGGTGGCAAGGGGACAGGGGGGTGGAGGGGGGCTAAAGTATGTAGGTGTTTCACCTGGCTTGTGGACAAAAATTCATCTAAATGCGCAACGCAAACGCCAGAAAAAGAAGAAAAATAAAACGAGGCGAGACAGAGAGAGGGAGTAGGGGCGTAGGTGGTTGTTGAGGGGTGTTAGGGAGGGGGTTTCCCTCCACACACACCCGCAACCGGTTTGCTTTTTGGGTTCTTTGGCGGTCGGTCGCGCTTTGCTTTAAAAAATGTTGCTTTGAAGTGTAGCGCGGCGCAAAAAAAAAAATTAGCCCATTTGTATGCAGCCCCGAGTTGAAGTTGGCTTATTGCACAATATGAGCCAGGTTAGCAGACGGAGCTCGCAAAATGCTCTCTCTCTCTCGTGTTGGTTATGGTTTTTTAAACTGTCGCGCCAATCATCATCAACATCATCATCACCAGGCTACCCCGCCTAGGATCAAAAGGTAGCGCAACAAATGTGATGTTAGAAGACCCCTTAAAACCCCTCCCCTTCCCCTTCCCGCAACCCCCTTTCAAGCGATAAGCGATCTACAGTAGTCCTAAACACAGTTGCAATTGGGTTAACAAGTTGCTGATGTCATGGGCGTACCACCAACAACAACAACAACAACAACTCGGACAGGATGAGACATGTGTTCAAGTGGGTGAAAATCGAGTGTTACGTGTTGCTTGTTGCTTGTTGTTTGTTGCTTGTTTTTGTTGTTGCTGTTGTTTCTTTGCTGCTACCGAAACTTTTTGCTTTGTGTGCCGCTTTTGACCGACCTTTAAGAATGTGTTAAGTGGAAAGATTTGCATCTAATATATAGAAATATATTTTAACCCAAGCAAACATTTTTGCATGCTTCAATTTAGATGGGGCTTCATTTTTGTATATAACTTTAAGAATTCTTATATAGGATATTTATTTTTACTTAAAAAGATCGCCAGTATTCTCAAGATTATATGTCAGTAATCAAGCTAGCTAGATTTAAAATTCTTCAATTGCGGAAATAGTATTGTTATTTGGCTTAGAGGAGAGTTTAGCTTGGATGCTGTTTTACTTATGCCTCTAATGGGTTGTGAAGTCTTCAGCCTAAAAATATCAAGATGATCAAGATCAAGATACTAATGCTTAGAAGATGTAATTACAAAACTAGCTAAATGCATATAGAGCTTTAAGTTCTTTAATCTTTAACAGTACCATTTCTCAATGTTGATAATTTTTCAGATATGTGTTTAAACATAGTTTTTATATAACAAAGCAAATTAGAGTTTAGCTTTTGTATATTTTAGAAATCCCTATTCGAATACCATCTCTATCCATTTTTTAAATCATGAACTTTATATTTTCTAGATTATTTATATAGAAACATATTTAACTCTACTCATCGTCTTGCTTTAACAGCGCATCTTCCTTAACCTGTCAATCTTACTTTCCTCCCCTTAATTCAATTTGCCATTTATATTTATTCTCGTGACCCATTTTAATTTTTAAATAAACTGAATCGATGGCAATTTGCAAATTGTGTTTTCCCGCTGAAGGCTGTGGCTTCGAAATGCCAAACAAATTTGGCTTGTCCCAATTTCAACTTCCCCACCCAAGTCAGGCGAGGGCAACCACCCAAGGCTCTTAGACGTAAGCGTCTTAGACAGTGTCAAGTCGAATAATTAAGCAACACTTTCACCCCAAAGGACCTTCGAGTGGAAGTTGTGTATATATGTATATATTTATGGGAGATGGGGTTGAAGCGGGAACTCACCTGGACGTGATGCTTCAAGTAGCCGAGTCGCGGAAATGATTTATCACAGAACTGACACTGATAGGAGCCGTCGCCGCGACTTTTAATTCCCTCGCCTGTCAACTTATCAAACTTGATGGTGGCAACTCCACCGCCTCCACCTCCACCTCCTGCTCCTGCTGCTCCTGTGCCATGTGCGGCTCCTGCGGTTGCCAACTTGGCTTCCTTATTGATTTTGCGCAGCTTGTTGGCAATTTTCAGCGCCTGCTGATGATGATAATGATGATGATGATGATGATGCAAATGAGCTGGTCGCTTCGGCTTGGTCAGATCCTGTTGCTCCGCAGCAGGACCCTCACCATTTGCCTTGGACTCTTCGCTGTGATTGTCCTCGGAGGCAGCCTTGGCCAGCTGCTGCTGCTGTACCGAGTTGGGCGTCAATGTGCCATCCGAGATGCTGGGCGAGTAGCTCGACGAGGTGTGCGTGCTGTACATATCTAAAAGAGAGAGAGAGAGGGAGGAGTAGATTGGGGGGCATCAGTATTGCAATTAAGATCATGTCTTTCGTGTGGGCAGCGACTGCATCCTTATTAGCTTCATCGTCGTCGTCGGCTTCTCTTGTGACTAAGACGCACAGGAAATCAACGTCGGCTTATCAAATGTTCTCGGCACACACACACATACACACACACTTAATTCAATTAACATGCTACGTTTGGTGTCGCCTCCACCCCAGAGACGCACTTGAGGCCTAACCTCCCTACAACACCCCCTGTCTGTAAATGAGCCGCACGTTTGTTTCATGCAAACTAATTGCGCTTTTGTACTTAAGAGCATTTTAATTACAAAGATCTGCCACTTGACGCCTCACTCACACACACACACACATACTAGCCGGCAATGAGGGTCACTCCAATCATACACTGAGCATAATAGTTGCGCTTCTTTATTGACTGACCAGCTTCCAAATGGGCTTTTAGGTCAAAATTGTTTTGTGGTACAGGTAATCAACTCAAATAAAAGCCTCTTAGCTGGATCTGGATAATTACAGGGTTCCTGAGTGGGTTCTGACAGGGTTCTCTTAAACTCAAATTACAAGCCAAAAAAACTTTTTTAACTATTTCTCAAGATAAGTTCTCAATTTAAAAATATTTTACAAATTATTCTGAAACAAGAAAATCTTTTAGATTTAGATTCTTAAAATGTTTTAGGGTATTTTTATTTAATTTAATTTTATTATTCTGTTATTCTCCTTCGTCAATCAAATCAATATTTTATAGCCTTTCAAAATGTTGTTCAATGTTTCCAATATAAGCGATATACATAAAAATCTATCATTTCTAATAATCATGAATTTCTCTCAGTGCACACAACTAGCACTTCGACATGGTCGCTGATCTATCACCACGCGCCAAGTGTCGTTTGTGTTTGTTTTTTTTTTTGGTACACTTTGGGTTTTGGAAAACTTTAATTAAAGCTAATTGCGCTGTCTGATCCGTCTGTATCTGCATCTCTCTAGTTGTAACTGTAAATGTATCTCTTAACTATCCTATGTCTCTATCCGTATCTGTATCTGTTTGTTTTGGCTGCCGTCGCTTGAGCTCTGATCTGAGCTGATCTGAAATGTGGTTCTTGCTTTTCCAGCTACTCCAACAACAAATATTCAACTTGGTTTTTCTTTAATTAGGAAACATGAAAATGATGCATCAGATTAATTATTGTATATGTATATGGCGTCAATTGGGAATCGTCATCGCCTTTGTAATTAACCGTTTTAAAGTGCCTTGGGTCAAAGAAAGTTGCAAGAGTTCGTAAATCTTAAGATTTGATTGGGTTAAATAAAGATTAAAATGTCAAGAAGGGGTTGAACAGATTACAGCTAAGTGTTAGAGGTTAGAATTGTGTTTTCCACTTTCCACTTTGATTCAATGGAGTTATGATATCTAGAAGGGTTTCTCTTATAAATTAAATAATCTATAGCCAGAGATTGTATGTGCTGAAGTACTATTTCAATGAAGAAAGAATCCAAACTTATATGTCTGCCTCAGATTTAAATTAAAATAAATTTTGTATAAAAAATAATATATATCTTATGTCAAGTAATATTCTCAGACCAAGAATATTCAAAATCTATTGGAGATCAAACATTTAGCATATCATTTGAGCAGGATAAAAGCAGGATACAAAATATTTATAAAGTTCCCAATTAGGCAGAGAAGAAGACAAAAAGGAGATCAGAAATAAGTATATCTACTTAAATATCTTCAACTCATCAAATTATTGGGATGCTTTAGTAAAATAAGTTTCACAAATAAATATTCTTGTTTCAGGAATCACAGTTTTACAACACAAGCCTTATATAAGGACCCACCCAGTCTAAATAAAGTTCTCCCACAAAGATTTCATTAACACCCCAAAAAAATTCAATAAATCTGTCTATAAAATTACCGTTATTTGTAATCTCCTTTGTGGCCTGAATCTTTTCAATCAAATTCTCCAAACGCGAACTGGGACCGCGATATAACATCTTTAAGGCCATCATGGCATTGTTCAGCAAATCGAAACAAATCGAAGTAACTTTTTCTCTAATTTATAACAAAAACAATTTTGCACTAAGACTTGCGTCACACTACAAACTCTTGCCTAGAAATTGCGATGCGGCAACATTTGAGGAATGTATTTCACAAATTAACTGCAACAATTTTTCAATTAACACGCGACGACACCAAACGACGCCAAAGGATCGCAATTGTTGCTGTTGTTGTTGTTGTTGGTGTTGTTGTTGCGCGTTCGGAACGTCCAATTGCCGCGAGCACCAAAATGTGACTGAAATCAGAGCCAAGAGCCATGAGCCATGAGCCAAGCGCCGTAGGAAACACGAAGCAGCAGCGCTGTCGTCGCCGCCGCAGCAACGGGCGTCAACGCCTATAAAGCAAAATATACAAAAAAAAAGAAAAAAAAACCAACACCAACAACAAATTTTGAGCACTTGGCGAACCAGTTTTGCCCAGCGCATGCGTCTCTGTGTGTGTGTTGCTGTGCGCGTTAGTGTGTGTGTGTGTTTGCCAGCCTTTTGGGATTCTGTGTGCACCAAGCAGCGAGGCGTCGGCGTCGCTGCTGCCAGCGCAGCGGCCAGCAAATGAGAAGCAAACAAAGCACACAGCACAGCACAGCATTAAATGGCGCCCCACACACACAAACACACACGCAAACGCAGCCATGCGTGAGTGAGTGAGCGCAAGCTGAATTTGTGAGAGAGCAAGAGCGTAAAATTTGACTGTGTGTGTGTGTGAGTGCGCTGCTTATGTACAAAGCCAGTTGAAAAGGCGGAGCATGGGAGCCAAAGTGTGTGTGTGTATGACTATATGAGTGTGTGTTTGTGTGTGTGTGGTGCCGCTGTCACATTGGGCGTTCATTTGTTAGCTTGTGGGAGCGCAAGAGAGGGTGTATACAGGGTGTATACATACTCTGTTAATGTGTAGCAAGGGGAGAGAGGGAGTGGAGCGTGGATGGGGGGCTGTCTACAGTTGATATATATTTTATTTCTGGCTAACAGAAAAGTATTATGCAAATTAGCTCTGAAATGTCAGGTGTTGATGTACAGCTTTTTTTTTGCGAAAGTTTTTCTTATTGGTTTTACTTGGTGGGGTTTTATTTTTTGAGACTGCTGTTTTGGGCAGCTGTAAAAGTTCGGACAGCATTTTTTATGTAGATTTGTGCTGAAAGCGATATTTTTGTGCTTTGCTTCAAAAGGACTTAACTAAAATGAATGGAACGAGAGAGAAAGAGTAACTACCTGGAAACTGCTGCTTAAACTGAGAAAATTTGTTTGCTTATCTTTAAAACAAAGCAAGAACGTCAAGAGTCAAATAATTTGTTCTATATGTTTTAAATGCTATAAGCGTTTAAGCACATATAAAAGCAATTCAAATATTTATCTATAACTTTCTTAAACAAAAAAAATGTTCTTCTTAAACAAAGTTTTAATTGGTTTTTGGGTTTTTAATGGCAAGCAAAATTGGAGTATGAATTCAAGGGACTAAAATGTTTTATGTGTTCAATTCTTCTTCACAACTTTTGACAATCTATCACATTGACACACTAAGCAAATTCGCACTTATTTTTAGCACACAAAATTAGAAAAAGAGTATCCAAGTACACAATTTAAATTCCCTTTCCATCTTGAAGGCCATCAATTTCACTGCTGTGTCAGGACTCATTAGCAGATCACAAAATCTGTCAATAAGCCGCCAATTCCAAACAGGCAAATCGGAACAAAATTTGCACAATAAAATGAAAAAGAATAAAGTGCAAAATGGCAGAAAAGGCCAAAAGCGGCAGCAAACACGTTAAAGCCATTAGCGCTAAGAGACGCAAATGTTGCCCGTCAATATGGCCAAAAATTTGTGGCGAACACAACAAAAAAGGACAGCTGGCAAGGACAGCAGCAGTGGCAAGCCACCACAGACTACGAGGCATGCTGCATGCTGCGTGCCACTAAAAGCCAAATTAATTATGCATGCAGCAACCTCTGCCAACAATAGCCAAAAAGTGCAGCAGCGTCAGCTATTGTTTTTTTTTTGTTGGCTGCCTGTCAGCAGCACTCAACAGCACGCCCACAAAGTGCCAAACCCCCTCCGCCTACACCACTTGACCAAAACTATTAGAACAATTAAAAAATCACTTTACACATTAGCAGTTTTTGTTGCTGCCTTTTTTTTGTTTGTATATGCGACCCGTTTCGCAATTGCAATTGGATATCGCGCGGCCAGCCAATGGGATTCGTTCGTTGCGCTGCCAACGCATGCGTTGCTGCGCAGAGCGAGCTAGCTAGCTATACGCGTGCTGCTCTCTCGCTTATTTACTCGCCAGCAGTTGGGCAACTCTCTTCGCTGTTTCGCAGCACTTATTGACAGCGCTGTCGATTTCGGGATTTGTCGCTTTTTAATTGCAGCGAAAGCAAGCGCTAATTGTGGTTATGTGTTGGAGTTGATTGCGCTGCTATTGTTGTTGTTGTTGTTGTTGTTGTTGGTGTTGTTGGTGTTTCTGCTGCTGGGTTTGCGTTTGCGCGAGTTTGTCGTTTCAGTCTTTGGTTTGAGGTTAGGATTTTGGCTAGTGTGAAAATTACGTGTGAACTGTTTCAGTCTTTGTCTCTGCACTGCCACAACTTTGTCAATACTCAACCGATTTTCAAAAACTATTTTTGATCATGGTTTCAGCTCTAGAATAATACTGCATTTAAAGTTGAAAAGCCGATTCTGGCTCGATCAACACGTTAAAATTGCCACTTCTAAAATTGCTGCTTGAAAGTTTTTCAATAATCATAACTTTGTCCAAACTGATGCGATTTTCAAAACAAAGGCATTCTGGTTATGATCTGGTTTGATCCATATAATCCAACTACATTTACAGCTGTAAACGAGAAATTCATGTTAAAACTATAATCTCAAAAATTGCTTTAGGGATTGGTCAAAACTTTCAATAACCACAGATTTGTCAACGATTTTCGAACACTAGAGCTTTTTAATCATGATTTGACCTCTAAAATACAACCACATAAAATATGGGAAACACCATTCTCCCTCGAAATTCGTGAGCAAATTCTGTCCCTTAAAATCACATTTGGAAAGGATTTCACATTTTCAAAGTCAATAACTTTGTAAAAGCTAAACCCAACTCCCAACCCGACCTCAATTTAATATAATACACATCAATTAAGAAAGCCACAGATTGTCAAAAAAATAAAAATAAAAAGAACCCATCCATTTTACGAACTTTTCCAATATTTCAAAGCATCAAAAACTTCATTAAATAATGATGAAGAACCCATCAATCCAGTAGAAACTCAATCTCAATCTCAATCTGAAAACCAATTAAAGTTAATTTAGCGCCTTAAATTTTTAATGCGCCAAAAACTTGTGAAAAATGTCAAAACAGACAAAACAAGAAAGCAATCCCACCCCACCCGCCCCTTAGAGGCCCAAGTATTGTGTGCGCGACTTTCTTTAATTGTGACAAGAGAATTTCCAGAAATTTGTCAACTTAATTGCCTAACAATTGTAAATAGAAGCTAAGCGTTTTTTAGTGTACAAAAAGATTTTGTACAATACAATTGCCACTTGCCGTTGAAAAATGTACAAGTTTTTGCCGTTGATTTGGGATTTTTGGCTCTTTTCCACTGGGCTTGCTATCTCTCTCACTCTCAGCACGTTAATTACGTTTGAGTGACAGTTTTGTGACAGGCGCTGGTTGAGATCACGACCACGTCCACGTCCACGTCCCCTTCCATTTGCACGATGAGCCCAAGGTTTATTTTGGAGACTGCTGGGAGGGTTTTTTGTTGCTGTTGTTGTTGTTGTTTCCTTTTGCTGGGGTGTGGGTTCTGGGCTTGGTGGGTGAAAAAGGGTGACCAGGTAAATGCGCCCAGGCAGCCTTGATGAGCCATAGCTTTAGCCCTTATGCACTGACATAAAATCGGATTTATCGGGTATATTGACTTATACTTTAATGTTGTATAAACATATGCCGAATGATCTCAATTTAATTTAGTTAAATGATTATATAGCATCTCAGCTTGGGTTGATAAATATTATTTCTTTTTATGAAAAATGATTTTAATTTTTGTATAAATTGTTAATATGTATAAGAAGTCAAGATATATTTAAGTCTGTCCGAATTATAGATAACCTGTAAGCTGAATCGAATTTATTTGCAAATGTTGCGGTAAAGTTTGTGGTATGAATTGGTTCTATGGTTTTTTTTTGGGTATTAGGTTCCGTTATGGTACCATATTAACTAATAATGTTGACACGAGTAACTGATTCTTTTGGGAAAACTTAATTTTGGTTAAGTTGCTGGATTTCAAACAGTAAATTAGAGTTTGCCATTTCAGTTGGGTCTGTTTAAATTCGAAACCTCTACTAAATATCATCTAGCTCATCTTAAGTTTATTCTCAAGTACTTCAACTCAACAACTCTAAATTTTGATTAACTACAGGATATCTATGTAGTCGTCTTTCCCACTTTCCGTCTCCATTCGCATTCATTCTGCTGATTTTTGTGCATTTTTAATGCGCGGCTAATGTGAGTGACGCCAAAAAACTTGTGACTTTGACTGAGATTTGTTGGTCAACTCCGGCGACTCCTGCTGCCTGCCTGGGAGCACTTTTCCCGTTGGTTCACATGTGACATGAGCCAGGTTAACACACATAGATGCTGTGCTGCCTGCTGACAGGCAAAGGGTTTTTGCCAGAGCAGAGCTGACCCTGCGTTTTTGACTGGCGCCCTCATGCATAATAGATAAATTATAAAAATAAGCGCAACACATGAGGGGATGTGGAGTGTGTGTGTGTGTGTGTGTTTGTGTTTGTGGTAGCAACATCAGCAACCTGTCAACCATTGTCCTTCAGCGCAAGTGTCCTTTTGTTGCCACTCACTCGCCGCAGCAGCAGCGAGCATTTTAAATTAACCATTTCTATTTGCCATTTGCAGCAAAAGTCACTCAAATTGTCACTTTGATGTTTGACAGGCTCAAAAACCCAAGGATAAAGGTCCAAGGTCCGAGTCCTGAGTCCTGCGCTCGTGTACATA
The DNA here is from genome assembly GCA_035044025.1 of Drosophila paracracens. NCBI lineage: Eukaryota > Metazoa > Arthropoda > Insecta > Diptera > Drosophilidae > Drosophila > Drosophila paracracens. Next base: position 724,940 of record JAWNMN010000487.1, read on the forward strand.
AATTAATGTATATGTGTCTCCACAGATTTTTATCACTCACACTCCTTTGCCCCCCTCATTTTTTACTGCACAATTAATCAGACGCTTAGGACCACATTTAATTAGAGGCTTTTCCCTTTTTTTTCACAAAAAAGGTTAATTTGGGTTTTTTTAGTCGAATTTTTCGAAATTTTTTTTTAAAGAAAAGATGTCGTATGTGTTGTGATATGATATGAGTACTTCAAATCGCATTTAGTGAAGTGAGGCAATCAAATTATAATCATTTTAAATGGTAGTTTTAAGGTTTTAATGATGAACTAAAGTTGAAGTGTGCGGTTGTTAAAAGAAGCAGATTATTATAATTAGTATCATATAGGATTATTATGTTTATAATTATGTTGATAATGATAGAGAGAGCGATAGATAGAGAGAAATAATGAGAGATTAGTTTGTCTAAGAGACAATTTACTGATAGTAAGGAGTGTATTTCAAAACTTTTCCTTGTCATTGCCTAATATGACTTATAATGAAATATTCAAATAAATTATGGAATAGTCTTTAATATTTCTCATTTTCTAAGCTGAAGCACTCCTTAGTAATTACCTCAGCAAAAACCTTTTATACTCTTTTATCTCAAGACCCTCCTCCATGCTAAAAAGACCTAACCGAACTGCTTTTAACGCCAGCTCAATTATGTGGGGCGCCATTGTCACTTACCCAAAAAAAAGAACTATTTGGAACCCAACTGAGCAACCTTTCAAAACATTCGAAAAGTCACTTAATATATTTACCAAAACAATAATTAATAACAAAATCAGATATCGAGATATCCACTGAGTTGTGCGCACTTTCAAGATACAGTCAAGTCATCAGGGCACATAATGATGATCCTCTAATAGTGCTCAATGTCCGATTGCGTAAACTGACCTCTCTCTCTCTTTCTCTCTCTCTCAATCTCTCTCTCTCTCTCTGAATGAAAAATGAAGTGAAATACTCAATCAGGGAGCAGGCATCACGATTTGTGTCTGACTTTGGGCACAGGCGCTGACACAAATCAATCAGCGCTTGAAGCGACAGGTTGAGTCTTACAATCGAGAATCACTCAGAAAAAAAGTGGATCAGTTTTAAATTACAAATTTTAGTTGGTTTCTAGAAATAATCCCTAAACACATAATTTAATATAAATTCCTAAAACAACAATATCTAAATTATGTAAAAATTTTCAATAATTATAAAAATTGTTTAAAAATAAATTTGTTACCAGAAAGTTTTTTTGGATTGCACTTAATATTAATTAAATTAATTAAATTTCTAAATTTTTAAATGCTTCTCCTAAATTGACAACGCAGAAAATAAGGTTTAATTTTTTTACTTTTCAGAAATTTGTTGTTAAGAAATGTTTTTCAAAAAAAGTATAAATGAAAATCCTTTTTTTAAACTTCCATTTTTCTATAGTCGTTAATATTTTTCTGAGTGCAATTTGGGTTGATCTGTTGGCATCGTTGTCTGTCTTTGCAACAGGTAGAAACAGTTGAGTCAAATTTTCATTGATCGTTTTTCGAGGCGATCCTGATGGGCTGTCAGCGCGGTAATGATGCGCCTGGCGACGTGTCGGGTGCGTCCTGCGGTGGCAAGCGGTTACGCCTGCCCCTCAACCAAAACCGAATTGAAAAGGGTTTTTGGGTTTTGTGCGGGTTTTGTGATTTCGGCTTGACTGACTTGGTCCATAATTGACTTTCGCACCTGCCAACCGCAAAAAAAGAGTGGAGCTTAGACTTAGTGAGTGCCCCCGCTTTGGGTCTGGCATGTGGCACGTGCTAACAGCTTGTGGTTACGACTAGTGGGGCAGCTGCATGGGGTGTGCCACAAAACAACAAGAAGAACGGTAAGCAAGCAGCAGCTGCCACCGCTGAGCTACTTGACCAGAGTTGCGCGTGCCACAGACCGGAGGCAGCCATAAAGCGCGGAATTGAACTGAAGTACCAACGTACTCGTAATTGAAATGCAGAAGGCCAGAGTTTTGGCTCAACAGTTGTGCCTCGGATAGAGATTAACATGTCCGATTGCCACATCCGATGTCGTCTTTTGTGTATGCGACTCTGGCGATTCCGGTTGCTGATATCTCTCTCATTCTCTCTCTCCCGCTCTCTTGTTCTTCCACCCGGAAACTAGAACTCCACGAATGCGTTTCAAGTGCCGCAAAGTCCAACACAAAAAAAAAATATATATATAAAGGGGTCTGGTCTGGCGAAATTGGGTTTACGACGCTTCTTGATGTTGATCATAAACATAAAATCATTTTATTACCTTCATTTTGACGGCAGTTCGTTGGCATTTAACTAATAAGCAAATGGCAACAACTACACACACACACACACACATACACATACATTTATATTAGCCAAAAACTATTGAACACACATTTCAATTTGCATTTGTTATGCATCGAAAGTGTAGACATCAAAAATGATGTTGCAACATGAGGTAAGCTCAGTTATTTCCGTTTTGTTCTCATATGGGAGCTATTTAGCATGAAGACACTAAAAGTTTGGTCTCCTTTCTGAGCAAAGCACTCGAAATTATTATTTTGGTTCATTATATGATTGCCGGGGGTGTGAGAATATACACTGAAGGACACGTCTTCGATCCCATAATGCATTTATTTTGATCTCTTTGTGTATATGCATATGGCAACTTATCCATATATTTTACTCTTATATCATTATTTTAGAAATAATTGATGGAAGGATGAGTAATCTTTGACGTACCTAAGATAGATGTTCTTTTTTGTTTATAGATGAGCACAGGAATTTCTTACTAACCTTTGAACTCTGACTTAAACTAGCAGCGCAGTTTTTCTTGACAACTTCACTCCATTTATTTATATCACATCAACATAAAACACTCAACCAGCCAGCAAACATATGCAAAATACTCACTCCTGCTCCTTCCTGCCACTGCCACCACCCTCAACCAGGCAATTGCAATCATTTCGCTAAGCCACCAGGAACAAACTACACGTAACACATTACCACCACCACCACCACCCACCAGCTCAAACCTCCCATCAATGGCACCACCCTCAATAATGTATGACAAACATAAGATTTATATGGTAAAAAGCTGCTGAAGTAACAACAGAAAAATAACCCATAACAATACGTCCAAATTAAATCCTTTAAGGCCACGGAAAAACAGAGAAAAGAAATAGAAAAAGAGAAAGAGAAAGAAAGAGAGAGAGAGAAGAACGCGGCAACATTTCAGCGTGTATTTCATTTAAATTACCAAGAATTTATCTTCAAGAGTAACAGGCATACGCAAATGTAGAAAGTGGGTGGAGTATGGGTAGAAAGTGTGCAGGAGGGGTTGAGGGGTGCGAAAAACTGCCAAGTGTTTCCCTAGGGAAATGGGTAAGGCGTTCGCGAAATTGCGCCTTGGAGTCGCATAAGACAAGCGAACGGCGAAAGTGGCACCAAAAGTATGCACAGGGGAGCCACCAAAAGTGGTGTGGGGCAGGATAACCAATTGGCGGAAGTGTGTGGAAATATTCCCGAAATGTGTGCGAGTGTGTTAGTGTTAGTGTGTGTGTGTGTGTATCGTAAAACGTACGCTGACTTTTATGCGAAATGAGAACATCTTGAGCAGAAGCAAAAAGGAAATATCGCCCCATCGTTTTTTTTTTTGCAGGAGCTGCTCCTGCTCCGCTGCTCCTGGGGGACAAGCTGGGCAGAAACTTGGCCAGCCAGGCAACACCTAACGCACATAAATCATGCAAAAGGTGGCAAGCAGCTAAAACAAAACAACAAAACGCTGGGCGTGTCATAACTTTTGCCTGAACGCCAGTCGCCCAATTCCCAGGACATGGTCAGGCAGCCTTTTGGCCAGGACTCGCGGGAAACAGACCAGCTTCTGCTTGCTGCAGCAAAACTTGAGCTCAAAAACTGCTGAAAAAGTACTGCAGCTGACAGCGCGACGAGTGCAGCTGAAACAGACCCCCCCCCGAACCCCCTCCCCCGCACTACCCCTTTCAACAGAAAGGAACAACTTTTTCATGTTTTTTTTTTCCGGCTGCTGTTTGTTGTTGTTGTTGTTGTTGTTGGCGTCAAGGCGTTTTTACACCTGAGATTGCAAACTTAAGTTGGCTGATTTCTTTTGTTTTTTTTTTTTGACACTTTTTATTTATGGGTTATATGAAATCTGAAAATATATAGTCTTGGTTGGGGCTTAGATTTGGTATGGATATATATCAAATAGATTTCATTTGATGCGTGTTGACCCAGTTCACAATTAGTGCTTTGCGTGTGTGTCTCTTTTAGCGGCATTTATTTTGAGATCTTGGCTTAAACGTGATCTCGGCCCTTTTTGAGCACACACACACACACACACACACAGTTCATTAAACTGTTTCACTGGCATCAACTGCAAACGGCTTTTTAGTGACCAGTTTTTCCAGCCACAGATTTCAATCTTAAAGCAATTTGCGTTCATTTCTTGTGAAAGCAACGGACTTCAACCTACAACATGACCAACCTGTGAGAATTTTTGGCACTTTAAGCACAAATCTACTGCAAGACCAAGAAAAAAAAAATAATTAAGCAAAGCTTTGATTTGGAGTGTCCGACGGAGAGATACCCTGGGAATAGCACATATTAGTGGAAATTAATAGGTAAAGAGATCGCGCAGAGAGAGGCAGAGATAGAAAGGGAAAAGCAGAGATCGAAGGAGCGATAAAGCGAAAGAGAGAGAGCAAAAGAGTCATAGATAAAGGAATAAGGAGCAAAAGACAGAGAGAGAGATTTAGCGAGAGAGAAAGAATGAGCAAGTGGGAGAAGTAGGAAGAAAGAAAGAAAGATCAAGATTTCAAGAGAGAGAGAGAGAGAGAGAGGGAACTTTTGACAAGGATCGATAGGAATAGTCTGAAACAGAGAGTGGGAGACACAGAACGAGAGGGAGACAGGGTAAGTAAGAGAGAGAAAGAGGTAAATTTAGAGAGAGTGAGAGTCTAATTGAGTTGTGTGTACTTATCTAGCATCAACCATATATAATATATTTTTTCGGAATTATATTATATTTTCGCAAATGTTAGTTTTGACCAGTCTATAATACCCCATTTCAGCAGACCGTGATACAGGGCATGGTTGGTCCAATGAAATTGTAAAGAGTAAAAACCCCTTTTTATGTCGGAGACAGCAGCAATTATTTATGGTCTTAGACGCGGACATGTGAGAAGGCGCTTTTTGCAACAATTTGTGTTGCCATTGTTGTTGTTGTTGTTGTTGTGTGCTATGTTTGTTTGTCTTGTAAGACAAATGTGTAATTAATTGCGTCGCATCAAAAGGAAACTTGTAGCGGAACTAGCTAACTAACTATTTGCATACACCAGTGTCTTAAAAACTCCCATCCAGCTTGTCACTATTTCAACCATAGAAAGAGAGAGAAAGAGAGAGATAGAGAGAGAGAGAGAGAGGCTTGGGGGGGAGACACGTGCTATTAATAAATCAAAAGGACACAAGGCTCTCAGAGTTTTAGACCGGAAGTCCAAGGCAAAGGCAAACAAATGAAATGACTTGGGTAAACTTTCGCAAATGAGAGAGAGATAGAGAGAGAGAGAGATAGAGAGAGAGGCAAGCTCAAGTAACTTCTTCAGCATGAGTAGTTTCCCCAACTATACCCCCAATCTACTCTTGACGCTGTCTGCTTGACTGCAACTAATTGCATTTCATTGCATACATTTAGGCGCAGCTGCAACCCAAATAAAAACAACAAATTTCACAACGCAATTTCTTCAAATCTCAACGCAAAAGCCGTAAAACGTTTCAAAATTGTAGCCAAATAGCCATGGAGCAACCATCGTGCCACCGTGCCACAGAGCCATCGAGCCATAGAGATTTCCATGGAGCCAACCACACAAGTGCCGCAGCTTCTCCGCAGCCAAAAGCCAAAGAAATGAAACTGGGCAGAGCCGAACAAAAAAGGAAGTCTCAACTCAAGTTAAGGGGGCGGAGACTGGACCAAGTGTTGAGTGCTGTGGTAGGTTAACTAAGTGTGTGCACTGCGAGAAATTAGGTGCTAAGTTTCAATATAAATGGATGCATAACTTTGGAGAAGGTGATGGAGACAAATGAAATTAAATTATTAAATTATCTGCAAGCTGCAAGTTTTTGTGGCTGCAAACTACTCACGCTCAGTTTTTTTCAGTGTACTCAAGCATAAGGCAACACTGTGAAGACATTAAACCAGCGCTGGCAACTTAGTTGAGTCGAGTTATGCCCAAGCAGTCAGCCAAGTTCAGTTCAGACTGAATGAATGAGTGTGTGTGAATGAATGTGTGAATGTGAATGTGAGTGTGAATGTGAATGTGTGAATGCTTGGATGTGGATGGCAAATGTTGGACAGTCGACAGCAGGACGCGACAACGACAAGCCAAACACAAAAAGCACAAGCAAACCAAGGAAGTCTGGCAAATAAAAAAAAAAGAAAACAGAAAGAAAACAGAAAGAAAACAACAACAAGAGGCAAAATGAAAAACACAGAAAAAGCATGCGAAATGGCACTAGAGAGAAATGTGGCCAAGGAGAGAGAGAGAGAGAGGGGGAGAGCAGGAAGTGTGCTCCGGGCGTAGCTCATGATGCTGTCTCCCTTATCTCTTCCATCTCCCGCCTCTGTCTCTGTCTCGACTGGCGCTTGTTCGACAGCTCGTAAATGGCAACGATGAGGATGTATGTGGTGAAAGTGAAGTGAAGTGGCCTCTGCCCAGCTATCTGTTGTGGTATATATATATATATGTATATATATATATGTGTGTGTGTGTGTGTGTAGAGTATAGAATAGAGAGTGCGACTCCGACTTGGTGTTGATTGCTGTTTGGGGTTTTTAAAACGTAGTTAGGCTAGCCCCCCCGGCTGGCCGTGCAGCATATGAAACGACACCCGCGGCACAGGTGTAGAGCACCCAGGAGTGTCGTCGCCAGCTGCCATATAACACCCCATACGGCAATTTCAATGGTTATAGCAACAACAACAGCAACAGCAACAGCAACAATAACAAGGCACACGCATACAGCTAAAGGAGCTGCGGAAACATTGGCAACAACAGCAGCTCGAGCAACAGTAGGAGCCACAGCCACAGACAGAGTCGAAATCGGAGTCGGAGTCGGAGTAGGGTGGCCTTGACAATTAAGGTCCACCCTCCGTCAGATGTATCTAAGCATAAATGTTTTTTATGTCTTATCAAAGTAAATTTAAAAATGCTTTTATGCTAACAGCTCATCTCAGTTATCAATGTGGCAAAAATGAAAGCAGAATTTAAATTAATATTTAATATTTATCATCGCTTCTACTAAGTGGCATATATTTGACAAATTAGAAGAAATCTTCAAGTATTATATCTGTATGGGAGTAGAATTATTTAAGAAAAGTGTTAAATTTTGATGCAGACAGATATTTATAGCAGTCGATTCTGGGGACTTCCACGAGTTCAAAAAGGCATCGATTTTCAAGATCAGACTTTATTTGACAGCAAAATTTATAGCTTAAATATTTTCAATAAATTAAAAAACGAACTCTTTTTTCTGCTCAATTTTAAGGACTCTTCAAGCTCGAATAGAGTATCAAAATATGTTTGGGAATTTCAAATTTAAAATATTTTCGCTTTGGTTTTTCTTCGACTTATTATAATTTATGCCTTTGAGCAGACTCACCCGAATAGAAGCTGTCCAGACTTTGCAGCTCCTCATCATCGTAGTCCTCGTCGCCGCTGAGGCTAAGCAAATCATCCGCCAGATCATCCTCCAGCTCCTCATCCTCCTCGTCCAGCTCGTCGTCCTCGTCATGCGGCTCAACAACATTCTCCATGTCCTTGTCTTGAGTAGTATTTATGTTGGCTGTAAGAAGATGAATAAGAAGTAGCAAAAACACACAGTTATTTTGTTGTAGTTGCAGTGGAAGCTGCAGCATTTGAACTGCGGCACGTTCCACAGCCGCTAGCTGCATGCCACGTCCCCAGATGCAAGGAATTTTGATTATGCTATGCCCCTGGGTGCCATAATTCCATGCCCAAGCAAAGCCAGCAGCGCTACCGCCCCAATGCGAAACCAAACCCCCTAATCCCCAGCTGAACCCCTCCCCCCGTCTCCAACACCCTTCCCCTCTCCCCCAACAGCCACCTTTGAGTGTTGTCTTAAGAGCAGTGAAGAGCGAGTGCTCAGAATGCGCAGACGCCTCGCAGGAGTCCTTCAACTGCAGCTAAGAGCGAAACTTGTTTTGGTTTTAGTTATGCGCTCTCTCTTTTGGTCACACTCTCTCTTTCTCTCTCTGTGGCTAACAGCTGTTTGGCTAGCACGTGTTGTGGCTGTTAGCAGTTTCGGGGTTTGAGGGGGGAAGTTTTGAGCCCGTCTGCGTCTATGACATGTGGAATGCGACGCAACATTTTCTTCGCATTACTCATACGCACCGTTTGACGCGTCTTTGTCTGGACTTTGACTTGTTCTGTGTGTGTGTGGGTGTGTAGGGGGTGTAAATAACTCAGTCACAGCTGCTGACTGTCTGGCTGTGGCAGCTCATTGAGTTGTCAAATTGGGTTTAGATGTTAATGGTATGATGTGAAGGTATTTAAAAGTAAATAACGAATATCTCTGTGACAACAATATGTGAATTGGGTTTTTAAGGAATCTTTCTTTTGATTAGAGCACATGCTTCAATGAACTTTTCAACGAAAATGTTACAATGAGGTAATGATCTATGACCTTGCACGCAAGCTAGCTATAATCATTATTATACTATTATTATTAATATATTTAGTTGTTTTTATAAATAAAATTGGAAGAAGCGAAACTAGTTTATTAGCATAGTACAGATAAACTTTTGTTAGTCTCTCTGTGAGGCTTATCTGCAACTCTCTGAACCTAAGGATAAACGTGCTATATCTAATCATATAATATCATTTCAAAGTTTGGTATAATGAAAAGGTATTTAAAAGTAAATATCGATTATTTCTATCAACAATTAATGTCAAGATACTTAAGCTAAGGTATAGGTCCTTTGAGGCATCTATCTGCTGATTAGAGAGCAATAATAATAAACTTATTAATCATAAAATTCACATTTTGATTGAATGCTTGATGTGCATCATTATTCTACTATTATCATTATCCTTTCTATTCTAAAATCGGTTAACTATAATGAAATCTGCTTGAAACTTATTATAAAGCTTACTTATTTATAAGCACAACGGTTTCCTATATTCCCCATCTACCTCTCCCAACCTCAAGATTTACGAGTCTTAAGTCATATTTCTCTATCCCAACTTTACGATACTATTTTATGCTTATGAGTCCCCTAGAAGTTTGCCCATTAAAGAAAATCAGCAGCACTTTTAACCATATCTCGAAATGATACAGACCAAAAACAAATTTGAATGCAAATGGAAAATGGCAAACATAAAACGCGAAATACATTTTGAGATGCGTTTTTATTAGTTTCTAATGACAAAATGTGATTATCGGCAACAGGGTGTTGCATGCACGGCCACTTGCAACATTCTAAGCGTTGCAACGTTTCTTTGATGGCGCCAATATGTTGGCCAATATGTTTGCTTGACGTATTTGACGATGTGTGCTTTTATGCCACACTTTGCATATACGCGCATAAGCTGACAAGAAGCGGTGTGGCGAGGGGGTGCAGAGGGGGGTTGTTGCATAGAACGAACGTTGCCACACGTCCAATAATCCTTGTCCTGCAACTGGGGAATACTTCATCAGCGGAAACAAAATTTTACGAATTTCTCTGCAAAAATGTGTGTGTGTTGCTCTGTGTGTGTTTGTGTGTGTGTGTGTGGCATGTTGCTGTTGCACGTGCGCCGAGCGCCATCTAGCGACAGCCGGCGGCAGCAACCAGCACACACACAGCCACACAGACGAACAAGCCGAAAACACATGCCAAAAACGCAAGTGCAACGTTTGGCGACTTTGACATGCCCTCGTCCCTAACAGCCCCTTAACCTACCCCTCCTCTGCTCCTGGTGCTGCCTCGCCGTTGATGATTATTCAACATGCGCTCTGTGGGGAGCCGTATGGCCTGTGTCCCCCTGTATGACCCCTGTTAGCCCCCCCTCTCCATCCCTTTGTGCGCTGGCTTCTTTAGCTGCGGTCTAACACTCAGTCCCTCTCTCTCCTGCCGTCTCACTCTCTCTCTTTATATTCTATACCCATTAAATTTGATGTAGAAAGGGTATAATAGGAGAAAGTAGTTCTTCGATTCCAATCAATATATGCACAAGCTGTGTTTGATATATATATATATCGTTTATTAAAATCAGAGCATTTTTGGAATATGTTTTTATTAACTGGTTTCGCTTACGTAAAATCCTACATCTTTAATCCCATTATACCCTTGCAGAATCGGATAACTACATCATATAGCCTACCTAGGAATGATTGATCGCAAGGCTGATAACTTTTTGCTTGAGTATACCATAGGGAAAACCATTCTGAATTGTTGATAAGCTTTTCTAACTACTCTTCTTCTTCTTTAACTACAAAGAAAGTACAGGGTATCTTCAAGACGAGCACTCGTAGCTCAACTAGAGCACTCTTACTTGTTCTCTTTGTGGTCTGCTGCTAAAATTGGCTTTCGTCGAATTGTTGCTTTGAGTTTTGCAAATTTTTCGACGCCGCACACCGACGCTCATTGCGCTTTTATGGGTGGTGCAGAGTGGTGTGCAGAGTGTGAGGGGGAGGGGTTTGTGCATGTGCATGTGTGTGTGCGTGTGTGTTGGTTGCATTCATCAGCATCGACAGTCGCCTGGGCTAATTTTATGGCTCGCATCTTTGCGCGCTCGTCATGTTAATGAAGCGAATGTGAATGCGTTTGTGTGTGTGTGTGTGTGTGTGTGTGACTCATAAATCGAACGAAATTTGCATATGACTGCAGCAGCGCCATCTTGCGGCCATTAGGCGAGCTATGCACATTTTTATGGATGCCAACTAGGAGGAGGAGCAGAAGTAGGAGTCGGAACAGGAGAAGAGCTTTGTTGTTGTTAGCGTTGTTGTTAGCGTTGTTGTTGCTGTGCCACGCCCACATATGTAGGCTGGTGCTGGTGCTGCTGCTGCTGCTACATCGACTGCAGACCACTCGCGTAAATTTCCCCAAGCGATGCCTGCAACAACAACAACAGCAACAACAAAGCAGCTCCAAAACCAGGTCCAGATCCCGAACCAAAGCCCAAACCCAGCAACGACAACAACAACAGCAACAAAAACTTGACTTGGACACTGCAATGTGAACCGGGGCGCGGACTCCTAGAGTCCATCCATCCGTCCACAGTGCGCCAGCGCAGCGTCCCCAGGGAGGCGGCTGAAGCGGCCGTCGCCGCCGGCTCACTGCTCCCACAGGAGTAGGTCGAGCAAAAGACACAGAAAGACTAAATGGAGTTGGACGAGGAGGAGGTGGAGGCGATGGAGATGGAGATGGGATTCAGGGAGCTAGGGGAGTTAACTGGAGAACTGCCAGCTAGACGCTACTATTCCCGCCACCTGCCTATCCCTCTCCCACTATTCTCTCTCTCTCTGTCTCTCTCTGTGTGTGACTCGCTCTTAATTCGATTCGTTTGCCGGCGCTGCTCCTTTGCTGTCCCCTTCCCTTGCCCTATCCCTGCGCAACCTATTCCTTTGGGATTTGTTGCGCAAATGCTTTTTGTGTGTTTCTCTGTTTGAAAATTATTGCAAGCAAAATACAAAAACAAAAACAGAAAGAAAATAACCCAACGAAGCGATACGATATGATTTTCTCTACATATCTATATGTATCTCTCTCTTTTCCTATAATAATAAAATGTCAACGGCGTCGTAATCGAGGTTCACAAGGGAGCAGCGGTGAGGGGAGAGGGTTGAGGGGGTGTATTGGTTGCGGATTGGCTTCAATATGTCTCTGATGCAATTAACGAGGCGATAAATGACTTCTGCACTGCGCAAAATAATGCAGCTGTTGCTTGGTTTTGCTTTGATTGCTCAAGTGGAACGACTCTTTAATAATCGATAAGTTAACTATCGATAACACATGAGCAGACATACTTAAGCACATTCTCTAATTTTTCCACAAAATATAATAACATATAATTGCAAACTTTGATGTTTTTATTAGTAATTCATTCAAAACAATCGATTAGTTTGTAAATCGATTAGTTTGTAAATAAAAGCTGCGCCAAAAGAAACAATCAGCAATTCAAAATGGAAATCGATAACAGTAACTACTGCTTAAGCAAACAATCGATTAGTTTCTTTATATAACACTGATTAAAAAACAGTCAATAATTTCGCAAGACAATTCCAGCTTAGCATACACAATTTATCGATTAATTTGAGGCATGAAGCACCGCAATCGAGATAATCATTAATCAGTATACGGTTATGACCGCTGACCCCATCAAAAATTTGTCATACCATTTGTCAAAATACCAGACAACATCACAGCAAAAGCAGTAACACACAAGCACATACACACACATCTACACACACACACACATACAGTTCGACTATATGCAATTCCCTAATCAAAGCCACTGAAAGCAATGAAGTTTTGTCATAAAATTTTACGCACCTTTCGTGTGTTCCCACGGGTGCTTTGCACCACGCCCCCCCACACACCACCCACTCGCTAAAACATATAAAGGCTTTTTCTTCACCTGATAATTTTACCACACATTACACACTTGATGTGTGCAGACTGAGTGAGAGAGGGAGAGAGGGAGAGGAGGATAGACGATAACTCACTTTTGTTTCATTTTTCGATACACAACGGAATAATAATGGCAAAATGAGCAACTTCGCTATGCAACAAGAAGATGGTTTCTGGTCTCTGACTCTGTCTCAAGATGCTCCCCAAAGAGCATACCAATAAACATGCTACACACACACACACACACAGTTGGCTCCTACAGAACAACAAGAAGACCCCCTTCTGCATATTGTGTCAGTTTTGTTCCCACTCGACTCGGCTGCTTATATGGCAATGTATAATTTTTATTCGCACCCAGGTTGCTCCCCAAGGATGTGTCGTCGTCGTTGTCGTACCAAAACTGTCATACAACCACCCAGCACCATCTCTGCCCCCCCATTCCCTCCCCAGGCAACCCGTTGCCTGAGCTGAGTGTGTGCAGCGAACACAACCGAAATATTGCAACATAAAACTTTACACAAATATAATCTATAAGCAGCAAAACTCATATTAATGTCATAGCATATGAGCGAGACAGCAACAGCGAGACAGACAGAGACGGAGAGAGAAGGGGGAAGAGGGAATGGCTGTGGGCGTGAGCTTGGGTTGGGTGTGCACATTATAGGAATAGCCTTGGATAGCAAACGCCACAAGTTTTGAGTCTGAGTGTGTGACACTTTGGCGTTCGCACAGCCGCACAGTGGTGCCAAATTATTATAAATTTAAACTAAATATTTAAATAGATCAGTGATGATAACAATAATCATTTTGATAATTAGAGCAAAGATTTCTAATGGTGTTTTTACTGAAGTCTGTAGCTGAAACTTCAGCAAAGCTGATCTCTTGAAAATCCAAAATAGTATGACAAAATGTGATTAGAATAAAACTTGACAAGATTTCATCAGATCTTAAGTTTTAAATAAAAAAACGTTATAGTTTCAAGGATCTAGGCTGACATTCTAGTTGAATAAATGTGTTCACTATGAAAATCTGTTTATATGGTCACAGGATAGTTGGTAACAACTCACACTTTGCACTTAATAAGTGCCTTTGGTGTTTCCCAACTTAATTATGATAATTGTGAGTTAATTAAGAATTCTTTTTGTGAAAGAAAGACAAAGAGAATACATCAATGCTTGAGCCAGATTGGTGTCACTGTGCACTGGTGCCTCGATGGTGCCTCTCAACTTGGGCCGTGTTTTTGATGCGCACAAAAGGGCCAATTCGTTCTCGCCGGGTTTCGCATGCGAGCAGCAGCAACAACAACAACAGCAGCAGCAGCAACAACAACAACACAAAATAAAACAACAACAACAACAACAAGCATTCGAGGCAGAAAGACAATTTTCGGATCCCCCAAACTTATCACAGCCTCTCGATTTCCCTTTAGAACATTATACAACACACTAGAGAGCCACTGCCACTGAGTCAGGGGCGTGGCAAGGAGGCGGCAGAGAGGGGGTGGGGGGGAGAAGCGAGGCTACTGCTTCATGGCTACAATGACAGTAAACGAGGCGACTGCGACGCCAGCAGTGAACGCACTGCAGCAGTGTACTTGTCATACATAAAGAGAGTGTGTGAGAGAGAGAGGGAGAGAGAGAGTGGGAGAGAGAGGGACAGCGGTTGTGTGAGCGAGAAGGCAAGTGTAGCTGCGCGCACTGGTGATAAAGTTTTTGGCCCTCCACAGTGCCGTTAGTGGAGCCCCTCGATGTGCGAACTGAAGTGAGGTTAAAATCGAGACTTGCCCAGAGAGAGAGAGAGGTAGGGCGAGAAGAGAGGGAGAGCGAGTGAGGTAGAACGCCACAAGCAAAACTTGAGCAGCGAACAGGTACAACAACAACAGCAACAACAATAACAACAACGGCACCCAGACCGTACAACATGCCACATGGCTCACTCGTCCAGCTGCCTGGCTGCAAGCTGCTCCCAATGGCTCCGCTGTCGCTCTGTGTGTGTTTGTGTGTGTGTGTGCTTACACTCAGAGAAAAACAGCAGTGCAAACTAGGAAGAATTGCCAGTGTTTTGCTCAAACTTCAATTACGATGATTTCTTGGCTACTTTTTAATAAGTAGAAAAGTTTTCACTTCAAAGCTTTTGACTTAAAAATGTTCTACAAAATTCTTGTACTTAAAATAAGTACTAGCAATTATTGTACCTTCGCATACTTAAATTAATTACCAAAAGGCTTACTTCAAGCAATCACGAATTTGCTTAACGAAAAAGACTTGTTTCAAAATAAAACTTAGAGTAAAATACACAAAACATGCTTGAAGTGAGAAACTTTTCATCCTCTTGACACCATTTGTGCTTAATGTGCGTAGCATTTTCGCTGAGTGTAGGGCGTTTGGGGGTTTCGCTTCGGTCTAGTCTGATGATGATGTTCTATGCCGCCGCTTGGCTTGTCTGTTTGTCCAGCGGGAATACGTGTGCCGGCAATGGCAGCAACAGCAGCAGCAGCAGCAGCAGCGGCAACAGAGAAAAGAGCAACAAATAATGAACAAACACACACACACACATGCAGTTATCCAATATGCGTGTGTGTGTGTGTTTGTGTCATCGGTTTGTGCTCCATTTAAACATGGCGCTTGCTTTATTATTGTTGGCTAAAACAGCAGCAGCAGCAGCAGCAACTGTAACAACAGCAACACAACAGGAGCAACAATATCAGCCACACACACATACACACACACCCCATAACGAGGCAGCGCTTTGAATCGATGGCTTTACACACCCAAGTGCCATAATCCAATGACGCACAGGAATATCCAAATACAACAACACACAAGTGTATATGTGCAAGTGTGTGTGCGAGTGTGTGAGTGTGTATGTAAATGTGCGCATGTATGACGCCGCATGGACACATCAAACTTTATGCATCGACAGCAGCAGAAACAGTAACAGCCTCCAAAGCGAAAGCATAAGCATATGTCTGTATCTGTATGTGTGCGTGTGTGTTGTATACAGGGTGATTCGAGCAGCGGTAAATGATATGAGAAAAAATCATTGCCTACTTTAGAGCGCAATGCCAACAACTTGATTGCAATGAACATTGAACAAATAAAGCTTGCTCCATAAAAGATAAATTAATCAGTATTAATATTAAATTAAAATTAAATTAAATTAATATATAAATAAATAAATAATAAATAATAAATTATTCCATATTGAATCGTATTTAAATTGATTTGCTACTAAAAAGAAGAGAAGCACTTCTGAGCTTACAACTCTTCCCAGCTGAGCCCCAGTTTCTGCACGAATGCAAGAAACTTTGTCGAGTTGAGGGTTTTCATGTCTCAGAACATGCATCCCCAGGATACTACAGATTTTCCTAGTTAAGGCGACACAATAAGCTAGGATCTACATTGAGTACTTTTCTCATCTGAAATAATCAAACATAAATTTCATGCCAATCAGTTACAGCTATATTTGAAACCAACTTCTGTGTTATGCTCTTCTATTAATATTAACTCAAGAATTGAACATAAATTGTGTGCAGAACTAGGTGATAAATAAGCACCCCTTAAATATATGACTATAACTGCAACATTATCCAATTTACAAGCTAGTTGAGCACTTTTAAACAAGCACGGAGTAAAACCATGTAGCCAAAGCTGGCAGCAGTTGCAGAGCTGGAGTTGGGACTTAAAGCCCACACGTGCTAGCCACAGTGGTTGGCCAGCAAAAGAGCTAACAGCAACAGAAACAACAAGTTAACATTTGCTATTTATGAGACTGTCGAGAGTTATTAGCCGGACATGTCAATGCCCCATGGGGCAAGCCCAAGACGATGACTTTGGACTTGAAACGTGGGCGACTCCAAAAGATGGACATGAACATCCATCCAAAGATGGGTTTATGTGTGTGTGTGTGTGTGTGCGTGTGTGCGTAATGGGAGATTGTATCTGGTGCTTTAGCAGTTCATATCGGTGTATATATACATGTATATATCTTTTGGGCAAAAGGCAATAAAATATGCAAATTGAAGTCAAACTTACCAGTGGATGTGGACCTCGACTTGCAGTGCCCATTGGCGTTGCCCGTGGCTACTGCTGCTGCAACAACCAGAGACGCTGCCACAGCACCACCACGAGCAGGAGCAACAGCAGCAGCAGAAGTATCCCCAGGGTGTTGTAGTTCTTCTGCCGCTGCAGCTGCTGCTGCTGCCCCTTCCCCTACTTTGGCCTTTGTTGTTGCTGCAACATCAGCAGCATCAGCTGGCTGCCAGTTTTGTTGCTGCCGCTTCGACTGTGATTCATTGGACTGGACTCGCTGTTGCTGCTCCTTTTCAGTCCCATTCTCATTGCCACTGGGCTGCTGCTCCCCCTTGCCCTCCCTTTCCCCCTCCTCGTCATTCTGGTCCTCCTCCTCCTCGTCGGGCTCATCATCGTCCTCCTCCTCGAACTCCTCCTCGCCACCTTCGTCGGCGCTCAACAACTCCTCTTTGGGCTCCAGCAAATCGCTTGCCTTGGGCGTCTTGGTGGCGCCTCCATTTTCCTCCTCCTTTTCGCCAACTGCAAATCAAACAACGTCAAATTAGCACTAATCAATTGATTATATCAAAATAAATATGCTTAAAATGACCGACTTGGCAATGCTCTGACAAAAATCAGAAGTAAGAATAATAATTAGTAAAAAGTAATATAAATCAAACATTTAAGATGAAAACTGACTTATTCTTGTGTGTTGAATGTTGGATAGCTGGGTGTATCCACTGCTGCTCAAATTTACAGGGCATCAAAACGAAGATAATAATTAATGAGTGTATTGAACACTCGCACAACTTTTCCAAATTGAAGTAGACTCGAGTGGACAGCGAGTACTTGCTACACTCACTGCCGAGCAGCACTCACACACATTGAGTGAGTGGTGTGCACTCATATTCATACTCTTACTTGGGGGCACTCACACTCGTACCCATACTCATGCAGATTATGCTAAAGCACTCCCCGGGCGGCCATCGTGCCAAAAATTCTATTTACACGTTTTGTGTTTTATTGTTGGTGCCGCCAGTTTACCGGTTTCTAAAGAAAACTGTTGCCAATAGCTCAAAAACTCCACAGTGAGTGTGTGTGCTGGTGTGTGTTGGTGTGTGTATTGGTGTGTTTGTATGCTGGTGTCTGTGTGTGTGTTGCTGGCAAAGCCGCACGTGATCGATGGCTGTTGCTGTTGTTGCTTGCCAGAGAGTGTCTTGTGGGTGTCGTTGCCGTTGGCCAAAAACAACTGCCTTAAAAGTAATTGCAAGGGGTGCACCAACAACAACAACAACAACAAGAAGGAGCAGAGTACAAGCCAAGAACAAGAGCAGTCAGCAAAAGCTCATACGATATGGAAATGTGGAACATGTGTAATTGTGCAATTAAATTGAATTTTTCATAAATTTCGTTGGTTTTTTGGTTGTGTGTGCTGCAGAAGCCAAAGCAAATGCGGAGTTTATGGGGTTTTTCTTTACTTTGGCTGGTAACTGAGCCAGCTACAGGTGGAATATCATTTACCTAGCATATATATTAATGTGAGCAACTATACTGAGTCTTATATCGAAATATTTTATCTAGTTAAGATATTGTTGCTATTGGAATTCTTATATAAAACTTAGAAAACTATCCTTTTATTAAAATAAGAAACAACAATTCTATATATAAATATTCCCAATCGCTTAAGAGCTCAAAGTATCGATAAATATCGATTTACACGCCCCGTTTCTAGAGCAAGTCCTGAAGGTTAAAAAACTTCGCATCAGTTATGTAATAAGCCTGAATTACTAATTTGTTGATAATGTCAACATCTATATATATAACATCTATAACTGTCCTACATTCTATATTCCTTATCCTGTTCCCTTTTTCTCTAACCGACTTTTATTATAGAAACTGTTCAGCTCATTCGTAAGATCCAGAATTGGTGTGCTTTTGAGCTAATCCAAAACCGCACTCAAATGCAAATGATAAAGTAAAACACACTGTGAATGACTTGGGGGTTGGGGTAGTGGGTGGGGGTAGCTACCATATTGGTGACCACGGCGTCGTCGTCGCCGTCGTTGGCAAAGGTAACGGCTTAAAATATATTGCCAAAAGGACATGCCGGAATCACACCGCAAGGAATCGCCGCGCGGAAAATCAACATTATGCCAAGTTGGACGGAAGGACAGCCAAACAGGCTTGCAGTGAGAGAGAGCCTGGTCAACATAATGGAAAAGCGTCGACACGAAACATGTCCTGTGTCCATGCGAAAACATTTGGTTATTATTTCCATATAAAAAAGCCCCAGCGAAACGAAACGAGCAAAGCTATAAAAATGAGAACTCGCGCGCGCGAGCCACTTGAAAGAGCATGTGTGAGAGGGATACTGGTAGGTGGTAGGGGGAGGGGTGTGTGTGTGGGGTATTGGGTGATGGGTGCCAAGGGGTCAGAGGTCGGGGGGAAGAGAGAGAGCGAGCTGAGTGTGTGCCGTTTGCGGCGGAAGTGCCGCGTATTTTAAAATAAATGCGAGCGAGGCAAGGAGTAGGGTGGGTTTTGTGGGAGGATGGTGCTTGTGGGGAGCGGAGGTGCTTGGGGTGTGAGAACCAGTTATGGTCGTTAAAATTGTCGAAGCACCGCAACAACAACAGCAATGACGACGACGACGACGTAGTCAAGTTCTTTTTGTGCAAGGCAGCAAGCAGATGTGTGTATAAGTGTGTGAGTGTGTGAGTGTGTGTGTGTGTGTGTGTAAGCGCCCATATGTATGCAAGCGATTTTCATTTTTGTTTAAAGCCCCCCAGAGTGCATTTCGCACTCGGTCGCTGCCACTGTTTCTTTGTGTGTATGTGTGTGTGTGTGTGAGTGTATTGGTGTGGAGCACAAGTGCCCGCATGTGTGGTTGTGTGTGTGTTTCTTACTTGTTTTTCGGCTATGGCATGGCTTTTAAGCGTTTTACCCCCAACCAGAGAAAAAGGTGCGCACTTACAGACACACACACACACTCACACTCCAACACACACCAGCACACACATACTCGAACATATTTGTAAACGTAATAATAAGCGTCGTCCCCTTTGACCCATCAATCCGTTGCCACTACCCGAACAAAACCCGCCGCTTGCCACTTTTCCATGCTCCCAAATGGCTACTAAGCGTGTGTAGAGAGCAAAGCTAGCAGCGAGCAAAAGGGAATGGGTGGTGTGGTTGGGTGGTTAGGTGGCAGCAGCTAAAAACAATGCCAAAGTGCCTGCAACTTTTATAATGGCGAACACACACACACTCACACATACGTGTATTAAAAAAATAATGAAATAACAAACCCGAAGGTGTTGTTAAAAGCGCCAAACAATAAATTTCATCAATAGTTGCGCGGAAAAAAAAAGAAATTATAAACAACAAAACAGTTGGCAACAGCAAAATCGATGTGCTGCGATCACACTATGAGAACTGACCAATCCATATATGTGTATCGATACACAACAGTTGCACAACAGCGTGCAACAGTACAGGCATTAAATGGGCGATCACCCAAATGGCAAAACTTTATTGGAAATTAAACACAGACAACGACCGCTTGCTTAAGGTGCAAAAAGGCAGTTACTTCCCAAGGTGGCCGAGCTTGGCCAATGGCGCTGCCACTGAACTCCCCACGGCATAACCAACAAAAAACAGCAAGTAATAATCAACAACAAAACAGTTAGCAACGGCAAAATCGATAAGTTCTGCGATCACACTCGCAAGCTGACCTATCCAGATATATAGATCGATACACAACAGTTGCACAACAGCGGTCAACAGCACAGGCAATAAATCATCGATAAAGCAATTGGCAACACTTGATCTGGATACACCTATCGACATATTTTGAGTTTCTTTGCAAGTTATTGGAAATTAAACATAGACAAGGACTGCTTACTTAAAGTACAAAAAGGCAGTTATTTCCCAAGGTGGCCGAGCTTGACAAAATGCCGCTGCCAGTGAATTCCCCATGGGATACCCAAAAAAAAAAAAAAAACAGACAACAACATTGCGATGTGAATAAACGCCCACAGCAAAATCTATTTACCCAAACTAGTTACCGTTAGACGCATACCCACATAGCCATACACATGCATGTATGTATAGGTATTGTGCACTCAGAGAAAAATCTACTTAAAAAATACTTTCTATTCCTAGAAAAGCAAAAGCGGAATTATATTGTCTGAATCTCTCTAGAAATTAAGAAATTATAGTTTAGAAAAAATGCTTTTGCTAGTTTGAGTTAGCGAAGTGAGGCAGCATTTTGCTGAGTGTAGATATAGAGGGACTATACAACCCCACAAAACTCGCCAAAGCGGGCAACTCCCCACATAGCCCAGGCTCAAAGTGCTTTCAGTTGTTGCTGATGCTTTTGCTACTGTTGTTGTTGTTGTCGCTGTTGCTGTTGCTATTGCTATTTTGGCGCCGCGTTCTCTCTTTGCAATGTCATAGCAAATATTTTGCCAATACTCAAGGGACGCGCACACGTTGACGATGTCAACGGTTTGGAGGACGCTCAGCAACAACAGCAGCAGGCAGGAAGGCAACTGTGGTGCTCAACTTATGGCAGACGACGCTCGCTTGGGCCAAAAACTGTCGCAATGCTAAGCCGCCTCAGTAGCAGCAGCAGCAGCTGTGGGGAATTCACTTTGGCAGCGGTTTTAAAGATTTTCGCCAGCACACAAAATGTTTTGTGAGGTGTAAAACGAATAGTTGGCTAACAAAAAAAAAACAAGCAAAATCAAAGCGTAAATTTTGAGCAGCTTTTGTTGTTGTTGCTTATCAATAAGCACGCACTAATACATACGCATGTAAGCGCATATGTACACACACGTACATAAGCGCACACATACATACACACATATACGTCGCGTCAACGAATGAAAATTCCCCAGAGAATTGCGCATGTTTCGGTTTTTGCTGTTGCTACTGCTGTTCTTGTTGTTGTTGTAAGCGCCAATGTTGAATTCCCTTGGGATTGGCCAGAGAGCCGTTTGCCGACTCCCATGAGAAATACATGGCAATGGGTTTTCTGTGTTTTTGTGCTTTTTTCGGGCAGAGCAAAAGAGAAAAAAGAGCAAAGCCAAAGTTCGCTTCTATTTTTTTTTATTTTCGTTTTTACTTTGTATACGTTGGGGAAATTTTATGCCCTGTGCAATGTGTGCATGTGTTGTGTGTGTGTGTCTGTATGTGTGTGTGTGTGTGGCGCTGTCTTTGGGGGCTTTGAGCCGGTTGCCAGTTACCCGCCTCACATGTGCATTGGATTTATTGTCAATTTTATTTGTTATCATTGTGTGTGTGTGTGTGAGTGTTTGCTGTTATTTACACTGACACAATTTGAAATTGTATTAAAAATTAACGGCACTTTGGTTGCCTTGGCTGCAGTTTGCAGTTTTCAGTTTGCAATTGCAGGCAGGCAGACAGACAGGCAGACTAACGGTAAAAGCTAACCCACCACACAAACGTTTACTATTTTTTACACCTCCCCATGCCCAGTCTGACAGTTAGGTGTACCGTTACACGGGGGATTACAGCTGCTGCTGCTGCTGCCAAATTGTAACTCCCCACTCTCCCCATCCCCCGCGCACTCTGCTCATGTGTGCAGCACTTGTCACATTTTGGATTACTGCCTGGCCCCAAATCAATCAAACACACACACACATCACACACACACGCAGACAATTTGAACTGCTTCCACTGGGGAATAGTTGCTGTTGCTTTTACTGTTATTGTCCAGCCTTGGGCAAACTTACGTTTCAAGCAGGCGCGCGGCTTTGCCTGTTTGCGCCTAGACATGCCAAGCAGTTAAATAACACTCTTTCCAAGAAGAAGAAGCAGCCGCACTGAATATTTATAATTCTTGACGGCTACGCGCAAAAAAGCGCGCCAAATTCGAGAATAAATTTGTTTTGACTATTTAAAACGGAGAGCACTGAATGGGATATCCTTGCGCCTGCAGCGTTCGCAACTGACTAAAACATTGCCCGTTGGCCCAAAATGCCAAAACACACAAAATAAAAGAGCAGACAGGCCGAAGCTCTTCAACAAAATGGCAACTCAGCCAAAGAGAGAGATAGCGAGAGAGCGAGTGAGTGAGAGAGCGCGCAGAGAGACCATATGACGGAGAGAGAGAGCGAGAGTAAGAGCACAACAGAGCGCTACAGTCACCCATAGCAACCACCCAAAACAAAATAAAACAAAATAAAAAGCCAAAGCCAAAGGCAAACAACAAACGGCGAAAAAGTGCCGGCAAAAATGTGTACGTAATTCCCCCGAGAGGGTTGCTGTTGTGTGCCGCAACATTTCATTCATTCGATCATCCCCTAGAGTATCGGTGCCGTTGCCACCAATCGGCAGTTGGGTGATTTTAAGCCACATGCTGCGGCAACGCTGCCACTGCCACTGCTGCTTGTTGCAATTAACAAAAAGTCAAGTCAATTATTTTGCACGCGCGCCCCTCTCTGTCTCCCTCTCTCTCTCTCTCTCGCTCTCACTCACTCTCACTTGAGTTTCGCACGTGCTTTAGGGGGGGTCCTGTGAGGCACCTTGGCACTAGCAATTTGTTGCTTTCTCAGCAGCGGGAGTCGCCGTGCGTGAGAACGAGAAGGCGACGACGCCACAAGATTCACATGCAACAACAGCAGCAGCAGGAGCAGCAGCAGCAGCATCAGCGGGTGACTTAAATCCTCAATTCATAAGTACAATATTATTTCACTCAATCTCAAGAGTCTCCCCGTTACGCATCCGAATCTTGACTTGCTCTTGTTTCACCCTAAATGCATAATTTTAACTATTTGAATTCGATTTACAATTGAATGCGTGTGACTTGCTCAAACAAACAAAAAACAGAAACCTTGGCCAGCAATTCATTATATTTATCCTTGGATATTTCATCTTGTAAAATTTAGTCAAAATATTGGTAAATCTAATTATGAGTATTTTAAAATATATTCCAAGATCTACGTCTTGTTTAGCATTGAATTGAGAGATCAATTAAAAACACAACTACTAAAAACAACTAACACTCCTTAGCCAAATATTTGAAGTACAGCCATTTGAAACTATTTAAGGAAACATATGGCATAGAGAAGAAGCCGAAAATTGCACAATAGAATTTTCTGTTCAAAAAAGTACATTAAACTCGATTAATCTACCTATTAATACATAACTTCATCTAGCATCAGTTTAATACTTTTATTTTAAGTATTTTCGATTTAAACGAACTAATAAATATGTTTTGAAGTTTAAGTTTTGCTAAATTCCTAAATATTTATTCATATTATTATTTTCTCAACCGTTTAAAATGCGCGCGCAGCAAGCAGTATTTTGAGTTTCTGCATCTGAACTGCTTGCCATGTCAGACGTGCACTGCTTTCACTGCATTTCTACTGCTTGTATGCGCCTAGCCGTATGCTGTGGTTAAATTTCAATTTGAACGTTTAAAATTAATAAACGGTTACTACTTTTAATATATTTATGTTAAAGGTGTCAAAGTTAATCAAATTTCATACTTTAATATACAAAAAAACATTCAAGGTTAGACAACGAATTATTACATTCTAAGCATTTGATAAAATCACTTTCTAGAACATTTCAGGGTACAGGGCATAAATAGGATTTATTAATGTTTTAAAATGCCCCCAGCTAACGGTAAAGGATAAGTTTTGCTATTATTATACAATAATGTACTGTGTTATAGTACATATTTGTAAATAATCTAGCTCTTGACATTTTCAAGACTGCCAACCACATTGTTAACTTCCTTTTCAAAATCACGATACAAATATCCGCTCGATAACACATCCATTCTGCCCCCTAATCATGCGGATACCTTTCGCTTCGCTCCGGGCTGCCCTCGCCACTCGTCCAGTGGTCCATTCATCAATTCATTCATGAAGATTGCTTCTTTGTTTACTATGGAGTACGAGGCGATACGATTCGTAGTAAAAGTAGCGGCAAGCAGCAAGCGGCATCTTAACCCAGTCGAAACGAGCCACAAATGACCGAAAAAAAAAACACACGAACACCAAAAGACGAAAGGCGAAAAAAGAAAAAAAACATCTGTCGCGACAGCATTCAAAATCCGGTTGCAAGCTGCAAACAAAGTCAAAGCCAAAGATGAGGCCAAAGTACGAGTTATATGCGCAGAACATATGATTGAGTTCCCAAAACCAAAAAAACCAAAAACAAAACACAAAAAAATATCAACAACATAAAATGCACCTTTTGTGCGTTTTGGAGGAGCAGCTGCTGCTCAGCTAAATCCTCGACTACAATGTGGACGTGAATGTGGATGCCGCCTGTTGCTGCTGCTGCTGCTGCTGCTGTTGCACACACATGCTACAAGTTGTTGTACCTTCGAAATAAGTAAAAAAAACAACAAATAAATAACATAATGATGAGCAGGACGAGTATCTCATCTGGTTGTTGTTGCTGCCGTTGCCAAAAGGAAGCCTGCACATTAAATTTGGAGTTTGTCGTTCAATTTCTGTTCCCAACAGCAGCTGCTGCTGTTGGGGGTTAGCCTTTGGCTGCTTGGAGGAAGCGGAGAGGTCTGCACAATGTGTAGATAGGTCAAGTATTAGTGGTAGCTGCGTTGTGCAAGTATGTAAATAAGATCATAATAATGCTTATCAATATAAACATACTACTTATCTCATGTGAGTCAAGTCAATGCTATCAAAATTTGCTTAAATGAGTCTCTCAATCAATATGATTTACTTTTATCTACTTTTAAAAGGTTTTGGGGCATACAAATCCTTATGAATAGGGTTGCAACATTTCAACTGTTAAAAATTCATAAGAACTTTCTAGATTCTCGAAAGCAATACATTTTTCTATATTAATAATACATTTTCATTTGGAAACTAAATTTTATGTTGAAATTCATGCAAAATTCATGTATTCTACAAAATATTATGCAGGAATGGGTCTTAACTTTCCACAGCTATAGCTTTGTCAATCTGGGTTGATTTTCAATGTTAAAATTATTTCCTCAACAATTTTTTGTAGAGACTGGTTCAAAAATCTTTCTATTCATCTTAAAATCGCACTCCCAAAATTTCACATTCTCATAATTGTTCAAAACTGAATCGATTTTTAACATTTAGAATAATACCACATTTAAATTCGAAAAGCCGATTTTTGGTTGGAATTTATCTAAAATAATTTGAATAGTTGTAGACAAAAGTCGAACAAAATAAAATAATTTAAAATAAATCTTTACATCTTTACAGCATTTTAAATTAATAATTTAAATAATAAATATATAATATCTGAATTCATAATTTAAATAATATATATTTATATATTTATATAATATATTTAAATAAAATAAAGTATTAATATTAATTCTCTTGGCTTCAAATATATATTTGATCTAATTTAGAATGCAACAGATAAGATGGAACTTCTCAAGCCTATTTTGATTACACTCTGTTTTTGCAGTGATCGATTTCTCTCGGTGTTGCACACGCGAACAATCGGCGGCAAGGTGGTAAAAGGAAAGGCAGGCAGGGGCAAAAAGGGAAACAGGCGACGACAACAACAATGAAGGAGGGCAGATGGAATTACAGCCCAACGAGCCCGATGTCGATGCCGACGACGACGTCCGAGTTCGTTGAGTGCCACAGGCCGAGGCAGCAACTCGTGAGTTTGCTTGCCTCATTCGAAAATTGTGCGTGCAACGCGAAGGACGTGCAACGTGGAACGGTCGCCGTTGTGGTTGTTGTTGTTGTGCTTCTTCTGTGTGTGGATTGTGGATTTAACGTCAAAGCCAAGTGGCAATCGTTGTTGTTGTTGTTGCCAAAACACCCAGTGACGTCAGAGAGTGCCGACACAAAAAGAAGAAACGAAAAAAGAGAAAACAAATACAAATAAAATATAGACACATTAAATATCAAGGATTATAATAATAAATACGCTATTATGTCGGCGAACAATGAAGCAGAGCCAGCGGCGGCAATGGCTGCAGCAGCGCCCTCAGCAGCGGCATCGGCTGCCTCCGCCTCGGAGTACCTGAAACGCACCTGCCTCATCTGCGGCTGCCAAACAAATCAGACTATCAACATCTATGAGCCACGCTCCGGACCAAATATCGTACAACTAATCCAAGCCAAATTCAAATTTCAGGTATGCACTTTTTGGCCAAAACGCCAAGCACACAAAACCCAAATCCGAATCCAACCAAAAACATAAAAATCGATAAATGAGTCACACGCAGAGAACGTCCTTCGTCTCGACCCGTGTCTGTGTATCTATGCATGTGTGTGTGTTTGTTTGTGTGTGTGTGTGTGTTTCTGTGAAAAAAGGGGATGAAAAACTGTGAACTGTGCAAAAGATTTGAGGCAGCACCCCGCTAAAAGCGGCACTTCTCCCTACCTCCCTCCCTGACTGCCTTCCATTCAGGTGGCTGCAGCATCCAAGCGTGTGCACTTGAAAAGTCTCCCGAGATAAATGGTAGGGGAAGAGGCAGCAGCAGCAACAGCAGCAGCCTCACCTAGGGGGTTATCCGGGTGGACAGCCTTTTTTTTTTGCGAGTTGGTACAGCTCGAATCCACAGAGCAAAGGGTAGGTTTGGCCAAGGAAGTCAGCTTGCAGCTGAAGGAATTCGCAACTCAAACGTTTGATGTACAAATTCAACTGGAGTTGGGTGTGAACAGAACTCAGAGCAAACATGGCATTTACAATATTAATACTAATGACCTAACCTAAGGGAAATCATAATAGAAAGTCTGGCCAAAGATATATAGAACCCTTTTTAATAAGCCAATAAAAGGAAATTTACTTGTAGGTTCAAGGAGTTGTGTGAGGGGTAAACTAGTGCAAAAGTTCAGAGTTAGTAACTAAGTAAAGAAATAATCAAAATTCCGAACTGATTGACATATCTATTAGGAGATATTAACTAAGTCCAATTTGCAGTTGATTAAACTAAGAAAGAGCAACTAAATTTGCAGAATACACTTGAGCTTAAGAAGGTTACGAGCTTTACACATAGCTCTTATATATATATATATAGCTGATTCAACAAAATGTCATACCAAACCCAACTAAAGTAGTCACAGTATCTTGAACAAGTTTAAATTTGATACACTCAGCAAAAAAATCGTCTAGAATTTTAGAAATTCGCCATCAAATTTAGAAAATATATGTCAATATTCACGGTGATTTTTTCATATCGTAAATTTCGTAAATTTCGGAACTTGTTTCCACATTTTAGTAGTAAACAAAAAAAAAGCTAAAATAAAAAATTCAGGCGATTTTCGTTCAGCATTTAACAGGTTCCACTTTAATACATATATAGTGATATATAGCCATATATTCAGGTCATATAAACCCATTATAATTTCAAACAAAATACGTTTAGTGTTTGGGGGTTGATGCAACACACAACAACAAACTGGAACAAGGCTGAAACCCCATTAATAGAGTTAACAACTTCAGCTGACGGCATTTGCGACCTTAGCTGTCAATATGCCCTCTAATTTGACCAACTGACTGACTAACTAAGCTAAACTAAACTAAAATAAAGTAAGCTAAACTAAGTTAAAGCGAATAGGTGAGTAACGAGTAACTGTAGCCGTGTATATCCATATCCATATCCGTATCCGTATCCGGTGTAGAGCGTGGGTAAGTTGGACAACTTGGACAGCTTTAGTAACTGGATAGCAGCTGCTGCATTTCCCTTTCTGTAATTGGACACTTTGCATGTGGCACTCAATCAATACATGCGTCCTTTGCTGTCCTTTGTCCTTTGTCCTTTTCTGTCCGTTTCCATAATTTTCAACAGCTTGTTCTAATTTAAATGCGGCCTGGGAAAGTGAACAGCTCAGCTCACAACTAAGTGCGTTGCATATTGGATTACACATTGGATTTTTGAGTTGTTTTTGTTGTTGTTGTTTGTGGTGCTACCTGTCACTGAGAGCCTTGAAGCAAACTCACGAACCTGCTCGCCAATCAAGCTGGCTGTGTGGCAGCTGCGACAATTCGTGCATATCTTTTTTTTTCATGCCTCTTCTCGCTGTTTATGATTGATCCAATTTCTGCGGGTTTTCGTTTTGCTTACAAACCTGCGAGCAAGCAGCAGCCTCTTAACATTTTTAGGGCTACCTTTTTTCCAGCTGCCTCACAAACAGAAACAGCAGCTGTATTTGGCAGCACACACACTCGCACACACACGCATACACACACCATCTCTTGAGCAGATCCCGAAGCAAACTCTTTTGAGCTGCCTGCTTTTCGCATATCAGCTATTGTCTGCTCTCAAACAAACAATTTCTATAGCTTGTTGTTGTTGTTGTTGTTGTTGTTAAGATTCTTAAAGGTTTCTGGATTTCTTTATGAACTGCGCCATCAGCAAGCAGCAGCTGAGACGCAGTTCCTCCAGCTTATCTAGCAAAGGGATCAATTTTTTTATTGATCCTCAAAGATAACTGAGGTCTAAATTCCTTGGTTTGGGCTAAGAATACCATTATTGATTTTTTTATATCTCATATGAAATAGAAATGGTTTTTAAATGTACTTTGATCTTATGCCTCAAATCTTTCTAGTCATTCGTCTGTTAAGTTTTGAATGAACCACTCTAATTGTTTACCGAAACCACTGGAAACCATAGAAAAACACCCAGAAAATTCCACAGAAACTCAATTGGGGTCTGAGTCCTTGCAGGACTTCTTGGTTAGTTTTTGGAACAGTTGTTCTAAGGTTTCAGCATTGCCAGTTGTTAATTGGATTTGCTGTCAATTGAATTAGTTGTGATACGAAGATATTGATAGGGGCTGCTTCTAAGATATGAAGGCAGATAACAGTTAAGATCATAGCTATTGAATTACAGAGCATTTAATTAGTTGTTGGGATGGCCATGATATAATATATAGGTAGGCAATTACAAACTTATAAACTAGCCATCATATATCTTATACTTTACTGCATTGTTGTAGAGGTTTTAATATAAATAGATAGCTTGTATATTGATCTGTAGAGCAGCATTTTTTCTTAGAATCGAGTTAGTTTTTCATAATATAGAGGTATTCAAAAGAATTTTTGTTTTCTAAGTACAACTCAGAACTATAACTATACTTTTAAACTTTAACATTTAGCTTACCATGGTCCACAAATTTAATAGGGTACGCTATGTGTATCGGCTAAGATCTGTAGATCTAGGAACCGTTAGAATTTACCCTACTTAATTCAGTTTGCATAGTTCACCCTTATTCAAAGAGTGGCCTGCAACGCAACGATCGTTGTTTATTTAATTTGCGCAACTGAACACCACCTGCCCACTGACTACACAATGCACCCTCTATAAATATATATATGTATATATGTGTGTGTACGTATATCACCCCCGCAACGTAGTAGAACACACCCCTTTCTCCCTCAACCCGCTCGAGAAACCCATAAAGTCTCGCAAAGACTGAATGACACTGCCATAAAACAGCAGCAGCAGCAAATATAAAACTTCAATTTCAGTCATTCATCTGTCTACCTTCTCTCTCTCTCTGTCTCTCTCTCTCTCTCTCTCTCTCTCTCTCTTTCGTTTCGTGTGTTTATCAGCTTTGCGTGTGGCTCGTTCTGTCTGTCTGAATTGCACCTGGCCTGCAATTTGCATTATTTAACCATTTACACATGGCCTTTTGAGCGATCGCTTCAGCTTTTTGTATTCCTTTTTGGCTTGCGGTATCCAACTGATCCTGGCAGAGGCTATCCTTTACACTACCTCAACTTCTCTACACTACCTTTGCTCTACCTCGACTATACATTTACTCTATCTACTCTGAAAGTGAAATTTCCAGCTCCAATCGATTTGTAGTCTACTTTTACTTTACTTTTACCTTCAACCATACTCTAGAGGATAAAGACCTCACCTTTGTTATACCTTTACTGCGCTTAAACACTACCTTTATTAAAATAAATCTATCTGTACTCTAGCTCTAATCTTAAATGTTAATAATCTACCCATAGTCAAATTATAGTCTACTTCTTGAGTACCTTTACCTTACTTATAAAATAAAGATTAAACAATTCTACCTCTATCCTAATTTGACACTACCACTACTACTACTTTATTACTGTAAATCGATCGATACCCTAGCTCTATTCTTAAGAGTGATCTCCATAATCGTCAACTCGTTTTTTAGTCTAACTATAACTATTTACTCTAGAGAGTAAGGCTCTACTTCTACAGTACCTTTACTCTACTTTTACTCTTATTTACTATATAAATTTATATCTACTTTTGCTCTTCTGTACCTCTGAACTACAGAGTATAAGCTCTATCTATACTCTAACTTTACTCTACCTCTTTTCTACTACTACTCTATCCTGACTATCCCTCACCCGCTCTCCCTCTCTCTCTCTCGCCACCTTTGTCCCCTTCTCTAATTCTAAGCAGCTGTCACTGTTGTTATGCCGCGTGCCTAATGTCGTGTTTGGCTTGTACATATTTTATTTTATTTTATTTTCGTTATTTTTTTATTTCTGTTTTCGGTTGGGTCTCCTTCGATACGCTTTGCAGGCGTTCGATAAGGAGGACGGCGCGTGGCCAAACGGGTTTGCCGCCTGGACAGAGAGCGCCTACCTAAAACATAACCGTATCCTCCAACCACGCCCCGAGCCCTCTTTTTTGACGTGTCTGGTTTTTTGTTGTTGTTGTTGTATTTTCGAGGCAGCTGCTGGGCGCAATTTTCGGCAGGTGCACGCAAAGAAATACAAAATATTATTGATACAAGGAATGCCGTGAACCAGCTCCCTTTCCCGTTCCCGCTCCTCTCCCTCCCTTGCTGCTCAAGCGGATCGACAGTTGTAATTAATATGCCACGACGCGACGGAGCCAAAATCAACTTAAATTTTATGATATTTTTTGCACCTTTCAATCTGAGGTCGCTCATTAGTGGTCAGTGATCAGCGTCAGAGTGTGGTCAGTTCTTTGGGGCGTAGCACAATTTTAGCCATCACATTTGGTTCCTTCTTAATGTTTGTGGTTACATGCTCCAGCTGTAATTCATTGGGCAGAATCACGAATCTCTTCCGGGCTTGAGCAGGTCCTGCACATTTTACATTCATGTTGTTAATTGTATAATTATATAAGTGGGTAACTGGGCCGAGCAGTCAACTGGGCTGAAAGGCTGCATAATTTGCTTATAATAATAGCCTTCTGTTGGCAGCAGCAGCAGCAACAGGCCATTAAAGTGTTTAAATTGTTTGCATATTTAAATTTGGCGCCATACGCAGCATAATTTAAATGTTAAATGTTGTAATGTTAAATGTTGTAATGTTAGCTGATTGAAGATTAACATTTCTTACATTTGCACATTATGTTAACAGCTTTCTCTTTGTGCAGCGCTCTCTCTCTCTCTCTCTCTCGCAAAGGACGAAGCGAAAATATATATATATATATATATATTTTTTGTTTTCTTCAAATATTTCATTTGAACATTATAACGTTGCCGAAATCATTATATGTCATTATTTAAAAAAAATACTATCAAACAGATAACATTGACTCTTAAATCCTTAATTTAATTAATTTATATATATATGCATGTATTATGTTATTTATGGTAATTAATATATGAATATCTTTCCAAATGGCTCATTTCTTGTTCTGCTCTCTTTGAGACTAAGCTTAGCAGCATTTCTTTAGCAACATATGCTTAACAACATTTGCTTGGCAACACCTCGTTAGTAGCATCTGCTTAGCATCATCTGCCTAGCAACAACTCACTAACATTTTTCTCTGGCTTCATTTCATCTCCTTGGGTTTATCGTTAGCAACATCTGCTCAGTAGCATCTTATAAGCAACAACTCACTAGATTTGTTTACTCGCTCTTCAGCTTAAACGCAAGTTCCTTAAGCCCGCTCTATTTCACTTTCAAGATCTCTCTCTTTCTCCTTGTATTTTCCAGTGCTCCACTTCTTTAACAACACCTCTTCAGCAACATATATGCAGCAACATGTGCTGTTTGTTTAGCAACAACTAGCTTTTTTCGCTTTAAGCCTGCTCGATTTCCCGCTCTACTCTTTCTCTTTCTATATCTATCTCCCATATATCTCAAGTTTTCTCTTTCTCCCTCTCTCTCTCACATCTCAACATCTCGATTAAGCTTCTCTCTCGTTCTTTCTGCTTACAGCCCTTGAATGAGGATAAATTCCTGTGCTTTAGCTGCAACAATTGGCTAATCAATTGGCACTCGCTGCAGGCGCTCAACAGCAACGATGCGGAGAGTCCGAGTCGCAGTCAGAGTCCTTCGCATCTGGGCAACAACAGCAGCGCTGGCGCCTTGGTTCAGCAGCAGTCGAAGGAGCCATCATTGAAGGCAGCCAAATTGCGACCAGTGGCGCAAGTGCGTCCACAGCCACAGCAGCAGCAGCAGCAGCAGCAGGCACAGATCCAACTCCCCTCTCCCCCTCCAGTTGCACCATCTGCGCCCGCTATGAGCTACAATAAGCGAGGATTCACTGCATCCTCCGCCGCCGCCGGCTCCGGCGCCATGCGCAAAATGCTGCGTCATTGCAGCAGCTGCAGTGCGCCGATGGTGCTGCGCCTGCTGTCCCTCAAGCCGGCCCAGACGCTGGCCAAGCTGGCCACGCGCCGGAGTAACAGTCAGTGTCGGAGGTGCCGCGAGAGCGAGATCAGCAAATGGCGTCGCATGCATCAGCGCAGTCTGCGCAAAGTCGCGCAACTGCAGCGGGAGCTGAGCAAGCAAATCCTGACCAAGGATCAGCAACAACAACAGGCAGCAACACTAGTCAACTACCAAAGATTGCCGGCGCCGCGTGTCGATGGCAAAGTGGTGGCCATGTTTCGTCGCTTGGGCACCACTCTCAGCAGCGAGCAGCCGCCAGCACCGGAAACGGAAGTGGAAGTGGAAAAACCCACCACGGTGCGTCCTTTACGCATCATGAGTCCCGCCAAGCAGCGACCACGCTGGACACGCAATCTGGACGAGGATGAAATACTCCTGGAATTTGATAGCGTCATCACGGAAGTGCTGCCAGCGCCAGCAGCGCGTCGACGTCTCCGCTATCAGCTTACCAGCAGCAGCAGCAGTGAGCAGCAGCAGGCGGAAGCGGATGTGGTGAGAAACCACAAAGCAGTTACCCACCACACAGCAACAGCAACACTCTCAGGGCTGCAATTGCCCCAGGGACTGAGCATTACCTTGATCTGAATCGGAAGTAGAAGCAACAAAAAAAAAACACAGCAAATAGTCAAATTGAAAGCAAAAACAAAAAAAAAATTCATTATGTAGTCTTAGCATAAATATAATTTATTGGGTACCTCGAGCAAAAGTTTAATTGTTAGTCAAAAGAGTAGCTGCAAAAGACACAAGACCTAAGAATGTTAAGTTATAATTAATATATACATATATGTATATATATATTGTATATTATACATAATTAGTAAACAAACGCCCTTGCCCTTCCCCCTTTCCCTGCCCCGATGAGTAAATCGCGTTATTCCCGTAGTTGAATTTGTTTGCATTTGCCAATGTTATTGCTCCAAAAAAACAAATTAAAAGTATTTAATAACAAAAAATAATTATGAATAAAAATAACTAGCACAACTACAAAATAATCACAAGAAATCAAACGCATTTTAATTTAAAGTTTATAATTAATCGATTTGATTTGAATTTCAAAATGTTAAGCGCGCAACGGCTGCACAACAGTTGCGTTCGAGTTGCCAACGAATGCAATTGTACATAGAGTTAACAGCTGTTAACTCGACATATCGATAGCGCACACACACCGCCGATATATCGATACCTTCGATATAGCTTGCACATTTTTTTCTTTCAGTCTTTCAGTCTTCTTTTCGTTTTTCTTGCGCATGGTTCGTTGTTGTCTGCGAGTCTTGGCATTTTTGGCATTAAAACGCGCTCTCCGCGCTTGTTAAACCAACAACAAAAAACTCATTCTGTTCTGCAAAGTGCAGCGTGCTTCGCTGGTAATTACGACCAACAACCAAAAAAATACAACAATATTCATAATTTTTGTTACGTGCTTGCAAAAATGTGAATGCCAAAAAATAAGAAAAAAAAAGTACAAACAAGAAGTTGCTGAAAGCGAGTTGACATTGAACAGCGCGTGTGTGTATTGAATGTGTGTGTATGCGAGTGTGCGAAATTCTTTTGTGTTTATTCTTATAAAAGTTCGCGCAAAATAATAATCGCAAAGGCGAAGCAATGACATACAATAAACAGCAACGGCAGCTTCAAGCGGCAGCAGCTCGTTTTGCGCGTGCATTTTGATTTTTCATTAATTGTTGCACATCGCATAAAAATCAATAAAAAGCAAATTCTTGTTGTTGCTGCTGCCTTTATTGTTGTTGTTGTCGTCGCGCCAGGAGTTCGTTTTTGTCGTCGTCGTCAAACATTTCCGTCAACAAGCAGCTCGCCCGCTCGTGTTTTATTTTCGTGTTATCTGGCTTAAAGCGTTTATTTGTAATAAACATTTATATTTGACGCCTTGTTTATTTTCTATTTATCATACTATTATTCAAGGAGGAAGCTTTTGCAAAGCTGCTGCATTTGAAACAACAACAATAAGAACGAGTGGAGAATTCACCACTGGAAGAAGAAGGTAAGCGAAAGCAAAATTAAGAAGGAATTAAAAATGGCGCTCGGGCAAACTGTCAATTTGTTTTTTTTTATATTATTTATTTGACAAGTGTTCAATAATCGAAAGTGTGTGTGTATTGTGTTCTCGCTCGCACACACACACACAGTCGCACGTCATGTGTATTGTATAACGGTTCATTGCACTGCAATTTGAGGTTGTGGTTGTTGTTGCTGCTGTTGTCTCCTTTTTGATATACTTCCTTCCAGCTGCTGCTGCGTCAGCTGCGTGTATACCGTTATACGGGTTTGTGACTCAAATAAATGAACTTGTTGTTGCTATTTTTTTTTCATTAATTTGCCGTATTTGGCATAGCCCGCAATTTGTTCTGTCTCAAATTTGCCGTAATTAAAAATCAAATTGATTTTTCCGTTTGCCAACAAAAATACACACAAAAAAACAGGCAATCAAATTGTCAGTTAGCAACAACAACAACAACAGCAAAGATTGCAGCAACAATGAAAAAGCAATTTTCGTATTAAGAAAAAAAAAACTCAGTCAAGGCATTGTCTGTCCACTGTTGTTGTTGTTGCTTGCCACACGTTTGTGACTCTTGTTGTTGTTGTGTGTTGCAACAATGAGCATGGCTAATTTTCGTTTTAACAATAGTTAAGTACTCGACTGTTTAGCTTTGGCCGTTGTTAACCATACCGTTTTTCTTGTTGTTGGCTATAACTATAACAACAACAACCGTAAAAAACAATGACAACGAACAAGAAGAAGCAACAACAACAAAAAATGTTTATTTTTGTTTCGTGCTTGTTTCTTTCGCATGGCGCTTAAGCATTAACCAACACTATGCCAACCAACCAACCAACCAGCAAATATATCCAATAAAAAATAATAGCATTGCATTTGCTGTTTTTCTTGTTTATTTACCCTTTTTCTGCTCTATCGCTAGTAAATTGGTCAATTTCTAAGCATTTTGTACTTGTGTTTAGATTAGCTAACATTAAGTTTAAGCACCCAAATGAGATAAATTTCGTTTTGGTTGAAATAAAAAAAAAACACCACATAAAAGAACTTGGTCTAACGCTAAAGTGATAAGCATGTTGTTTAATAGGTACATTAATGGGCTGGCTAAATGGTTGCTTCCAAGCTAATCTAATAAGGAATCAACTTTACTTAAATGGAATTGGAATTTAGTACTTTCCAAATTTGTAAGGAATTCTATTTTTATTTAATTAAAATATATTTATAAAAAGTTACTTCCCATACAGAGAACCGATCCCGGGACTTCTCTGAAAATAGACGCCCCCACCTAAAAATGATCACATAAATAGATCAAGATCTAAAGATTCTACCTGCCCTTTCACAATGGGAAAAGTATTCAATATCCCATATTGTCTAGTGGTTAGGATATCCGGCTCTCACCCGGAAGGCCCGGGTTCAATTCCCGGTATGGGAAATCATTGTTGAGGATTTACGTATATTTTTATTGCACTTAATTTATTGTCATTTTGATTACTTGCACTTGTACGTTTAAGGGGCCTTCTTGATTAATGCCTCATTAATCAGCTAATTTTTGGTGACTCTCGAAACGTTTCCCCAACACAGAGTCAAAAATCTTGTTGTCCACTTATTGTTGACCCCTCCTCGGCTTGAGACCTACTTTATATTGAAGTGGGAGCTTTTTTTCTTTCATTTTTTAATGAATATCAGCTGAAAATTGCCGCCACTCATGATCCGGCTCAATGAACCTTTGCATGTTTTTGTTGCTTTTTTTACAAGCAGCTGCAACTCAATTTCCAGCTGAAAAAAAGAAAAATAGTAATAAAACGGTTAATTCATCAAAAGCGTGGCAAGCAGGGCCTTTTGTAGTAGTTGCAGCAGTTGATGTTGTTGTTGTTAGACCGCCCACTTTTTCTTCCCTGCCACTTTCGCAGCAATTGAAACTTTGTTTGTCTTTTGGATTTGGCTTTTGTTTTGTATGCCATCATCA
This sequence comes from Drosophila paracracens, assembly GCA_035044025.1. NCBI lineage: Eukaryota > Metazoa > Arthropoda > Insecta > Diptera > Drosophilidae > Drosophila > Drosophila paracracens. Next base: position 762,167 of record JAWNMN010000487.1, read on the forward strand.
ACATCAACATCATCATCTGAGACATACAGACGAACAGACAGTAGAAGCGCGTGTGAGACGATATACGATTGAGCAAGACGCAAAGAGAATAAAACGGCAACAGCAACAACAAGAAAAAACCAGGCACAGCATACAAATTAACATTTTTATAGTGGCTAGGCAACAGTCAAAGAAAGCCAAGCCCCGAGAATCATCGACGAGAGCAGCAACAATAAAGAAACATTCAGCTTTTTTTTTTTTCTTTCTTTTTTGTTCTTCATTTTTAACGCCAACGCGCCAACACGGGCTGCGTTTTGTTGCTTTTTTGTTAAACCAGTTGAGTTGAACAAAAGAGCAACAACAGCAAACAGCTGCCATCACCCTCGCTCGTCTAGCTATGCTGACTGCATATTAAAAGTTTTTCTTTATTTTGTTTGCTAGCTGCTGCGCCGTCGCCGTCAAAGCAAATGTATTTGTTTGTGTAAAGCTTTTGTTTGTTTTGCTTTTGGTTTGAGTTTCATTCGCAGTCGTCCTACAGGCAGGCGCAGTCGTCACCACTACACACACTTTTGATGTGCGCCGTCTCGTTTCCATTTTTTTGCTTCTTTTTTTGTGCCATGCTCAAGGGCGCCTAGTCAGCAGTCAAGCGATTTCTTTAGGCGCTTGCTGAACTTCAATATATTCAATGTGCCTAAATTACCCACATACAGAATACACTTTCCACAACAATACTCTTTTTTTCATTTCCACTGCGTGGCTAAAGTCAGAGTAAAACCAATTTGTGCTATATAATTACTTTAACACCGGCGTTTCATTTACAATGCAGTTTCTTTACAGCAAACAGGAATGTATCCGTTTCGTTTTCACAACGGACTCCAATCAATTTGATAAGCCTTGGGCCCAAGCGCTTAATTACCCACAAAGGCACTTTCCTTAGTAAAGCTCCGTTTCAATTCCATTGCGTACCGCTCCAAGCAGGGAACTTTTAACCTCTCTGTTTCACTTCCAAGGCAATTTCTTTACAGCCAGCAAGAATGTATCCATTTCGTTTTCACCACGGACTCCAATCAATTTGATATACCTTGGGCCCAAGCGCTTAATTACACACAAATGAAGTTTACGTAGCCAAACCTCCGTTTCTATTCCATTGCGTACCACTCCAAGTCGGGATCCAATCAATTTGAAGTGCCATAAGCGCAAGCGCTTAATTACCAAGCCATTTTCACAGCAAAAAAAGAGCTTTTAATTTTTCCGCCCGCTTGTTATTGGCTTGCTCACTGTGACTTCTGAAGCGTGTGACCGGAGGTGAAATTTCAATTTATTTTGTACATTTTTTTTGCATTATTATTTTGGCTTAGTCTAAGCAGGCGCTATAGCAACTACGAAGCCGTCAAACTGTCTAAAACTGGCGATAAATGTGCGCAGATAGTTTTTGGCGCAGTTTGGCCGCGTTTGCAATATAAATTCGCATTCGATGCTGGCTGCTGCACAAACTGGGAGTGGGTCACACAGCTGCAGCTGATGTCGATTATAGGGATGCGGAATGGTTTTTTTTTTTTACCCACAGACACACAAAAACTCAGATGCAGTCTTGAGTCTTGAGTCTTGGAAAGACTCCCAGACCGGTTGGCGCGATTTTTCGTTCGCTTTGCTCGTTTCGTTTATTCGTTCGATTCTTTTGCTCAAAGCGTAAATATTTCAATTTATTTATTGGCCATGCGTCTCGGCGGCGAATCTACTTTCTACCCGCAAGTCTGGCAGATGTATCTCCTCGCCACATGTGTCGTGTAGTGTCGTCTGTCGTCTGCTCTTGACCAGAGTCCGGATTCAAGGCACGCAAGCAACTAAAAACAAAAAAATAATAATAAAAATAAAAACAAAAACAAAAACTGTGTCAACGGCCTTTGACTTTGAATGCGGGCCCTTTTTGGGGACAGACAGTGGGCGTGTCTCGTCTTCTTCTGCCCAGTCTTTTCATATGTGGCTTTTCACGAACATGAAAATGAAATGAGTGAAAACGTTTTGCACTTTTTTTTTGTTTTCGTTTCTATATTTCTCTGTTTGTCTGCGCAAACAAAAGGCAAAGAGGTGTGTACGACAATTTCAGCTGCAGGCCATGCATGACCCGCGTGTATTATTCCCCCCAAAGGGGTGGGCGGGCTTTTGCCTAGGGGGAGTGGCGGTGGTGGGGGAATATTAGGCTTGGATAGTTGTTGTCTGATTGCCATGCTAAATGGCTGAGGAGAAAACTACTATGGCAACGGCAACAGCTCAATACCCAATAGTCCCATAAAAATAAAACGCGCTACTCGGTTTCTGTTAGAGTTGCTTTACTGAAAGATACCCTCTAAAAACTGCTAAAAACTGAGAAGAAATACTTCAAATACTTATTTTTGCTGTATTGCAAGACAAATCCTATCTGTTTAGGTAGGTTTCCCATCTAAAATACCTATTTTTTCACTAAAAGTTGGCCTTGACTAAGTGGAGATTGATTGAAGATTAGTTCATAGTATGCTTCAGCTCAAAACCTGATAGTGGAGGTCAAGTTTGGAATACTTGAAGATTTTTTGGAGATATTTCTCATTTCAAAACCTGTTAAAGTAGTTTTCCCAACTCAAATGTCAATTTTTTTCTTTTGAATATATAAACACCCTCTTTTGACATGCGTGCAGGGTATTCAAGAAAGAAAAATAAAAATTGTTGCCTGTCGAAATGAAATGTACACGTTTCTAGCTTGCTGCTGCACCTCACGACAAGTCAAACAGTTTTGGACCCGCAATCGCAGTTAAAGTCAAAGTCGAAGTCGAAATCGGAGACGTTGACTAAACGAAGAAGACGCGAAGTGCGTGAGTATTTTTAATGGATTGATTATCTGCCTGCCAGCCTGCAGAGGAGAAGTTAGCATGCTAATTGGGTTGTTGTCTTCTTCGTGTTGTGTTGCGTTGTGTTGTGTTGTGTGTAAAACGACGGGGTGCACTTAAACACTTCACACTAACCATAAATAGGGTTCATTGAAGTTCACTTTCGCTCCAGGGCAATGATTGGACTTTAAAGGTCAGCGAGCATGATAGTTTGGCTCATTAAGATAATAGCTAAAGAATAATTTTATGGTGCCTTTGAGGCAAGTAAATAGACAAAGGTTGCTCGAACCGAGGCTTACAACCTTTACAAGATATTGGATATGTAAATAATGCTCAAGCTTACTTACAACTAAATTCTCAAAAAAGTTTTTTCCCATACCGGGAATCGAACCCGGGCCTTCTGGGTGAAAGCCAGATATCCTAGCCACTAGACCATATGGGATATTGTATATAATCCCGATTGCATGAACAAACAAGCAACATTTTCATAGTGTCAATGTTTATTTAAAATTAGAATGCATATCAAAAAATGTATATTTAGATGAACTAATATATTCTGTACATCAGTTTGTATATGTATCTATCAGCTAATAGCTACTTTCATATATCATTTTTATTTGCATACATTTTGAATATCAATTAGCTATTTAAAAGCAGTTTTTTTTTTTATCAAGTATTTCACATGCATTTATCTTCATCAGCGTTATTTCTCTGTTTAAATACGTGTATACACATTTAATACTCACTTTTGAATATTCATCTGAAGCGCATCCGCTTGCAATTTGTCAGTAGAGTCGGCTTTGTATAAAAAGTAGTCACTTTTTACGGTATCATCATTAAGTGTAGCTTAAAGTGAAATCCAAAGTAAATATCTTGATTGCCGGGCCATTGTATCTACTGCTACCACCTAACTCAAACGCTTTATCCATTTTGGATCGTCATTTTCTGTTTGACCATTGATGATTACTTCCACTACCCGCCCCCTCGCACTCTTCTCTTGCCTCCTCAGCGCCGAGGCATGATTTTTTATTAATTACCAAAACGAGTATTTTTGATCTTTGGTCGTGGTTGGTGGTTTTTTTCTTCTTATTTTTATGTTAGCTCGTAGAAGATAAATTGAATGAATGTCCGCTCCCGGCTCTGCACTTGAAACGCATATAAAAATTGTTGAGTTGTCAGCGTCATTGAAACTGTGGATTCATAGCATGCATTTCCCCGCCACCCGTCTGCCCCAAACGAGTCAGATGTCTTCCTGCCTTTACCGTTGCAACTGTTTTTTATGCTGCTAATGCAGTGAAAATCTTGTAAATTTCATTTAATTTAGTGACTTTAGATGATGAATCAATCATCATTGCGTCTGCTCGGGCTTAGCTATTTAAATGAACCGGTTCCAACTCTAATGAGCAAGGCACTTGTCTTCCATCTACACGCGCCGCGCAGCCAAAATACTTTCATGACGGGGCACACAGTCAGTTCATCTCTGTAAGGTAGGGTTTAAGTTTTCTCCACGGGTCGGGTTTATTGTGAGAAAGTCCGTTAAAGATTGCCTACGGTTATGTATTACACGTGTCTCAACTCTTGAATTGAATTTATTAATCGGATTGGATGCACTATGTAAATTATTAATGGGCGTTACATGAAGCGCCAGATTTCAATAATGAAATCGTTGTGAGCTGCTTTGCCAGTGTTATAAAAAGGCCCCGCAAACGCTTAAGCTTTTAAGTTGAAAAAGTTTCAGACTGGAGATTCAAATTGGGTCTTATTTCTTGACCAAGAAAACGGGTTCGTTTTCCAAGAAACCATAAAACATGAATATTTCCACATTGAACATAAAAAAAAGTGGAGTGTGCAAAAAAGGTTTGATGATGTCACTGAAATTTTACCACACTTGAGTGATTTAATCTTGGAAGAACTGCTAGAATTGCAGTCTATATCCATAATAATCATATATCATTTAGCATTGCAACTTGAGTATTCATATTTCTAGTCTCTGGGAAGTCTCCGCCTCCCACTCTCTCCATCTCTTGTCTCATTAGCAAAACTCGCTTATGTATCATAACTGTTTAATTAGCTAATGTAATTAGATGAAAACCAGTTGCAATTACACAAATGAAACCTCAAATTGCAAAACTCGATAGTTAAAAGTGAGCACCACACTTAAGAATAGATGTGAATGTGATTTCTGACTAAGTCCAGTTTGCTGTGAAGGTCTGCTATATATATATATATATATATATATATTAATAATATCTACAAGCTAGACGCCTAGACATTAATTAAATTAAAATAAATATTCCACTGAATAGGTTCTTCTTTACCCAAAACGTGCATGATTAAATATGTTTTGCTTATGCTTTGCCCATTGTTCTTGTTAAGCTATTTATTTAATTTGCCAATCCTAAATATTTGGCTCTTTAGCGTCTCCCTTTGCCCAGCACCACTCCTCTCTGTGATTTCGATACAATTTGCCAGTCATTTTAGGTTATTTCTGTTGTTTTTTTTTTCTTTGTGTTTCTTTCGCATGTTTGCCAAATATTTTATCACGGTGTCATTTCCAATGTCGCGTGTGAGCAGCACAAAAGAGTTTAAGTTAGAGCGAGATAGAGAGAGACATGAAGTTTCTGGTTTTTGGATTTTATCGCACATTTCGTTCAAGGCGAGAGGTGCGCGTGTGCTGAGAGACAAATGGAAATGAAACACAACAAAGCGAATGCAATTAGCTTAAGTACTTTCGTTAAAAAGCACTTACCAACACTGGCTGTGCTGCAAACACTTTCAATACTCTCCACATTGCAAATTGTTCGTCTTAGTCATTACTTTATAATTACCTCTGTTTTTTTCTTCTATTTTTTGCGCGCGATCGCGCGACATGCAATTACTTTTCAATTATACTACATTTATTACCACCATTCAACCAGCATCATAATCATCGTCGTCTTTTTAATGCTGTTTTTAGCTTTTGTGTTTCATTTTTATTTTATGACTGCTGCTGCATTCAATTAAACTAATTGCTTTGAAAATTGGGTTCGTTTTCTTCTTGGAAAAACTTGTTGAACATTGAAATTGATCACTCACTTTTCAGCAGTGAGCGGGTGAGCCTGGCTGTTCAACTTTCATTTTGTTTTATGGGCCTAATCGTGACTATTTATAATAATTACCACCACTTCTAACAAACAAATGAGGAAAAAACCAATACAAAATATGAAGTAATACAAAAAACAACTCGTCTTATTGCTTGTCATATTTTTTTCTTTCGCTACTTCTGTTTTTCTTTTTTTCCTGTTGCGCGTGAGCGGGCAAAAAGTTCAGACGCCGAGTCAGATGCTCAACTGACCAAGCTACTGGCCAAGCCAACAACAACATCAACAACAACAACAGCAACAACACGTTGTTGATTGGCTGAGAGAAGTCAAGTCGCAAGTCGACGCCTGCGCGCTTGCCTAGTTGACCCCAAAAATGTTAGTTGTAGTAGTTAACTGCCAGTTGAAATCATTTGTACAATGTGCACCCAGACGATGGATGGGATGACTGAAATGTGAGTGAAAGGTCCGCCAAAAAGTGTACAAAGGTGCCAGCTAAAATGGTTAATTTTCTGCAAACCTAAATTCTTCGAATTTCACATCTGTAGAAGAAAGCAATTCCAACCTTATGTAGTATATATATTTATTCCTGATCAGCCGAGTCAATTTATATACTCTCTATATGCGTAAAGAATCAGATCTCTGAGACTTTAAGGACTAGTTTCAGTTATTATAAAGACCAAAAGCAGTAGACAAATTTTAAAATAATAATAATAATTTTTCGAGAAAAGCGGAAAACAATTAGATCAACAATTGTTAAACTTTAATAGCTTGGCAACAAGTAAAATAAGTTTTCCAAGTCCCTTCCCAGACTTTGAAGTCCCAAAACCGAGACAATAATTTGAAACATGAATTCTCTTTTTTCAATCAAATTTCCTAATTGTAGCTTTAGCAGACTTTAATATCTCGAGAGCTCAAATTTGAAATATGAGTTCCCGAATGTTTTCAAACTAAAAGTTTACCAATTTCCAAGTCGTAATCTTTCAAGACTTTAAGATAACTTTAAGTAACTAAAGACAAAAACGACCAAAATAATAGCTGATGATTTATAATCTTTAGCTTTGGGTTCTGCTATCTCACGGCTATTATAAAGCCTGCTGGAGACGAGCTACTTTTTGCTTCTTTTTTTTTTGTCGCTGTGGTTTTCCACTACACTTGTTCTTTGGACTCTTTCAACATATCAAATTGCCAACTCCCCAACCCTGGCCCCCTCCTCTTTAGATGTCAACGCGGCTGTCAGCGTCTTGTATTTTTTATGAGGCAACTATTTTTTTTTTTCTTTTTTAGTTTTTGTGGTTTATCTAATTGGGAAATTATGTTGCTACCACTATCTAGATAAAATTGAGATGATATTTAACCTACAGCCAAAGTACGTGCTACAAATTATGCTGCCAGTTTGAACCTTTTTTATAGAGCTGTCCACAAATAAAAAAAAAAAAAAAAAAACAAATGAATGAATAAACTTTGGCTACTTTCGCCTCTGAAAATCTGTTGGCTGTGCAACAACTGATTTATGTAGTGGTTGCATATAGTTTATAGTGCACACGAATAATTTGGTTGTTTGACGAGCGGTTTTCTGGTCATTTTTTACCAACTAATCACATGTTGCCCAAATGCCTGGTTGGAGTTGTGGAGTTTTGCGGTTTGTTGTCCAGCTCTACGCTTTAATAACTTCATTGTCAATGCAACAAACGGTTGCACACAGCAACAACAACAGAGATACATTTGAGCATGCGCACAGTGTGTGTATACCCTGTAATTACGAATAAAACTTGAAATGTGGGCTCGGACATAGTCTCCTCTTCCTCGGACATACTTGCCTTTACGCAACTTAACTTTATCCATTTTTAATGGGTTTATTAAGCGCAGACTATGCACCTAATATACCCCATCCGAATTAAAGTAGAGTATGTGCCCGCAAACAGTAGTAGTGAATGTTAGCGAAACGACAACAGCAACAACAATAGCAACAGCCAACAAACATAAAACAAAGAGTGCAACAGCGCTTGACTTCTTTTCTAAACGCTTATTGTGCATGCTCAGCCTGAGGCCGGATTCGACTCGAGTCGAGTCTAGTTGAGTGCTTTGGATTGGATTGGAGCTGATCTAGATGCGGATACGTTGCGGCCACCAGCACCAACACAACAACAAAGATGATGACGCTGCTGGCCAGTCAGTCTAGTGGTATGGTGTGCTGTGGTGTGGCGTTGTCCACACAGTAGTCATAGCGATGATATCGTGATCGTGAACGTCAGCGCCTGGCAGATTTATTGAGAGAGTGCGCTGCAAGGAAAAAGAGTTTTGTTTTGTGTTGCTTCATTTTAGTTACTGGTAACGATTTCACAAATCAGAAAACGTAATAAAAAATGTCTTCATTGAGATCATCAGCCGCCTGACTGGCTGACAGAGTGAGTTGACTGAGTTACGGGTTGATCTTTAAGCTACAGGTTTTATGATCACATTGCTCGTTGTGCGATTGATGGTGGGTAGTTTTTTATGTGACCGCCACACATAACCGACTCACATCTTGGCTGACAAAGCTGACTTTGCCTTATTTAGTTCTTGTCTGTATTTTGTTTTTTTTCGTTTTATTTTATATATTTTATTTTTAGGATTTATGGGTGCATGACTCTCTCAACGCGGCATCGTCATCATTACACCCGCACAAACCACCACCCTTTCACCAACCTTGATTAGATTAGATCAGAGAGAGAAAAACAACAAAATGTTATGCTTGAACTTCGCCCCAGTCCAAAATCATTTATCAACTGCAGATGAAGATAAAACAAAAGCGCTGAAATTTCTTGGAAGCTGATAGCTTTTAGCTTGAATTCTCTACACCACAATTAATTAAGCAGACAGCAGCATATAATTAATCAATGAACGGAGTAACTCTTTTAATTAGAGTGGCGTGATTTGTGAGTGTGCTCAACACTCGACACTGATTTCTTACTCAATTCAACTCAACTCCAACTTAATCAGAGAGTTTTTATCTTTAACTTTCAAATTGCAATGCATTCGAAAATGTTGAGCTACAAAAGCCGTGCTGGTTGCATTGTCTGATGACAAAGCCAATGGATAACTGACAACTGCCCTTAATCAGGGCGTGTCACTTTTAATGCCATTGAAAAGCTCGGCTAAGTCCCCAGTGTAATTCCGCAGGCATTCTCCCACTACCCCCGACCACAGCATGACACACATACACTGTGCGAAAAGATCTAGTGCGTTGGATATTTCAATTAGTTTGCTGCCTTTTTACTTACGAATCAAAAGTGAACTAAGATACTTATGTCAAGTCAAATCGAGCTTGGGATTAAATTGCGTTTTCCAATTCATATATAATCTAATCTATCACTAAAAAGCTATCGTTTTTCAATATCCAATCACTTTTGACGATGCAATGGAAAAAATTCAACTACTGGCAATTTTTGGCCGTATAATTTAAACATGAATATCAAGTCAGAATTAGGTTTTCAACTTTAAATGTTTCTCGCCATGTAGACCCAACCCAGAAGAACATTTACACAAAAATAAAAAAGAGAATGAAAAATAAAAAAAAGCCACACAAAAATTACACAGGCAACATTTCGAAATTTACATTGAATTGATTTAATTTATGCGCCGAAATGCTGAAACTCAACTCAACTGAACTGAAATGCTCTGCGGCGAGTTGATTAGAAACAGTGCACAACTGTTCGCCCCGCAAACAATCCTCCTACCACCCAACATGATGGAGGCACCCCCCGCTTAGAGATAGGAGTGCTTAGATATGCTATTATTACAAAAGTTCCAAACAATTCGAAAACGTAACACAGACACACATTCATATATATACATATATATATTGAGGCAATTGCCAGCTGCTTACAAACGCGATGAATCAGCTTTTTGTTGTTGTTGTTGTAACTTTTACAGGCAGCAAAAAAAAAAGAAAATAAGGCCAAAAAAAGAGCTACATAGATGGACCATTTGTAGTTATCTTTTGGTTTTCCATATCACACAGAAAAAGATACATTCCCACGCCCACGTGTCTATTTCTAGGTCTCTCTCTCTCTCTCCTCCCCCTTTCTGCTGCCCATGTGCTTTATTTTTACTATTACTACTACTATTATTATTAGTAGTGTTATTATGCTTGGTCTTGATGGCATTGCATTCATTGTGTTTGCCGCTGCTTTTGTCAGATTGTGCAATTTGGCGCTTTTCCACATTTGTGCTTACCAGTTTTTTCTTTTCTTCTTCGGCTCTCTTTTTTATGCAAGGGATGGATGGGGTAGTGGGAGGGGAGGGGAGGGGAGAGTCGAGAGGTGTATTCCAATTTCCACTGCAATTTGTGCTGCTTTGTCTGGCATTAATTTGTGTTATTTTAGGCTTCTGCTCTCTTTTGTAATTGTTGCCACTTACCGTTGTTCTAATTCCGACTGTTTCACTCGCCCAAAAAAAAAAAAAACTGCTTGTGTTGAGGTGAGTGCCGTTAGTTTGATTGTTGTTGCTTTTTCTGCCACAACATTATTGGCGCTCAATTTTGCTTATCCATTCCTCGATTTGGCTTATACCCTGTACAAAATTGCTTATGGAATGTAACAGACTTAACATTATTTAATAGGTATCTACCTGTCGAGACAGCCTAGCCTGCGAGCATGCTCTCACTTGGCTATTATATGTATTTAATTTGTGTAGATATATTTTTATTTTCTTTTAATATATTTTCAATTTTCCGCAATGCTAAAAATAGTCGCACACAAGCATAAATACACACACACACATACAAAGACGTAATTACGCCTACATTTTGTTATGTACATAAAGTCTACAATTTATACACTTTGCAAATTTTGCACAAAATTCTCATTCGGCAAATAATATCATCATCATCATCACCACCTGCTGTTAACTTGGCACAGTGAGTTTATTGCAAACAATATGGGCATGGAATGAGGCAGGTCATGATTATAAATAAACAAGAAAAATGAATAAAATGAAAAATGCATGACTGCAGAAAACCGAAGAACTTTGCCAAAATGAAACTAAAGATATAATCTCAAGATAGCTACAATGGAAAAACAATTAAAAAATGCTCGCATTTACAGTTTAAAAGATACGCACAAATTCGTGAGCTGTTTGCTGTAACTTCCACCACTGTGCGACGGCGTCAACGACTCGCCGAGCGGTTGCTGCCCTCCGCTGCCTGCTTTCCCTCTTAATCTCTAGCGCACCTCACCCAAAAACTAATAAATAAGAAAGAAAAAAGTAAAAAAAAAAATTGCTTTCTGGTTGCGAGTGCTAAAATTAAATATTCAAATTTGTTGCCTTAACATTTCGGTTGCGCTCTGCCGCCTGCCTTCTCTGTCCCTCTCTCTCTCTCTCTCACTGTAAAAATACACATATATTTATTGAAATGAGTTGAATTTATAATCAATAAATACAATACGTTTTGTGTGTGCTTTTGCCAAAAGCCAGTTAGTATGTATTATGGCTAATAGCAAATTTCCGCTGAAGCCGTCTGTGATTCACAATTTGATATCGGTGCACAAATGGAGGGGTAAAAACCAGTAGTATAGTATATCAAAAACACGAAACTGACTGATCTCTAAAGAGTCATCAAGGTTGCTGATAAGCAAAGCACACTCACACACGATAAATACGCTGCAAAATTTGCAAGAATGCGCGTAATAGCTTCCGGTCTCAGCACAGGTACGCACGCATCAGCCAACAACAAGAACACATACTAATCAGCTCAGCCGGCAACGCTCTTTGAGCTTTCTCTCTCTGTAAGGCGCTCTCTCCCCCACACACGCGTATGGCTACGCTGTCAGCTGCTTGCGCGCCGCGTTCAGTTCTAAACGATTCATTGACGCGGACGTGCGCGCTTTTTTTCAGTACGCGTCGCTCTTTGCTTTGTTGGTGCTGCTGCTCATTTTCGTTTTGTTTATAATGTTTGTGCAACCAACAACGACAACAACAAGAACACTAGGAATAATAATTATATCATTAATAAATACGACAACGACAACAATAACGACAATTGCAGCCAACTTTAATGCATAAAGTGTGAGTTGTGTTTTTTTACACCCCTTCTGTCTCTCTCTCTCTCTTTTAATTCCCCCTATCTCTATCAGCTGTTTTAGTGCATAAAATGTGTTGTGTTTTCTAAATCCCCCACGCCCGCCCTCTCTCTATCAGCTAGTCCCCTTTGTGCTGGAAGAAGCGTATGTTGTGTTTTTTAAATATCCCCACACCTGCTCTGTCTTCCCGTATTAGCTGGTTTAGTGCATAAACCATCAGTTGTGTGTTTTTAAAAACCCCCCACACCCGCTCTCTTTTTCCCGTTCCTCTCTCAAGTGCAAGAAGTGTGAGTTGTCTTTTTTACTCCCTCCTACAACCACTCTTTCCCAACCCTCTCTCTTTCTCACACTCGGTTAACTGTTGCTGCGTTTGCTTTTGCTTGCGTGACTTTCCTTTGGCGCCCCCATACTTATGTGTGCGTGTGTGTATTTGTGCATGTATTTGTAAATGCGCAACGTTTCCTTATCGCGCGTTTTGCTTTACGTTGTCTATCAGTTTTCATTACGTGCGTGTGTGTGTGTGTGTGTTTGTGTATATTGATATTGCATTTGCACAAGAAGTAGGTTATGGCAAAATGAGCAACAACAAAAACAAAAGAAACAGTAACGACAACAAACAGTGAGACGATGAAAATCAATCAGCAAAGTGGCTCAGCACGCAGTGCATGTAATTAACACGCAACCAACTGTTGTTCCTCCTCTTCTTCTGCTTCTTCTTGTATCGCTCTTATTATTATTGTTACACAGACAACAGCAGCAGCTGATTGCTGATTGTGTCGTGTCATGTTTTTTATTTCTCGTTTGCTGGCTTGTTTGTTGGTTATTTTTGCTTTATCAATGCAGCGACACAATTACGCATTAATTGAGTGCGTACGAGCAACGACAACAGCAGTCTATAAACAAACAAACTTGATGCAACTAACCAACAAATACAAAATGGAAAGTGTGAAAAATGAAAGAGAAAAACGTTAAGCTTTATATCAAACTCTGCACTGTCTGTCTGTCTCCAGAGTCATTTATCTATCGATTATCGATTGATGCTGCTGTCGCCGTTGGCGGTGATGTAATTTGCATAAGCAACAACTCTGCAAGCCACAAGCAACAACATCAACTAACAGCGAGCAACAAGCAAAGCAACCACATACATAATTTTTGGAGCGATTTCAGGTTTGATGCCCACCAACCAATTGCGTAGGCCGCATCAACTTTTTTCTTGATACCCTAACTGGAGTCTGTGGTGAATTTCCAATAGCTTTGGCTGGAAAGCTAGGCCAGACACAAATATCAGGTTATGCAAACAAAAGATATTTATTAGAGCTTTATAGAAGATAACAACTGATAGTCAAAGCTTTGCACATAGATAGATATCGATAGTATTGAAGTAAATGTGACTTTCGATCAGCTTAGCCTTGCCACATCAAAATTAGTTCTTTCCACACATTAACAATCGATTACTTAAGAGAACTGCCACATACAGATAGCTAAATTAAATATGATATCAAAATTCGTCCTTGCCTTACTTTAGTTCATTGAGATTAAGAATCGACTACTTAATGGAAATGCGAATAAGCAAACATTACACATATAGATAAGTGAAGATAACAATCGATCTACAAAGCATTGCCAAATCACAAATAGTCTTTGTTTCACTTCCTTCCCATGAATGGAACATTAAGAATCAATTAGTGATGAGAACGAACTGCTGATAGTCCAAGATTTGAGCTTGCACATAACTATCGATAAATAAATAATAACTCAAATAATCCTTGCCCCATTTGCTTTCCCTAAAATGAAAGAAAAACGAAGAAGACAATTTTGACGCCGTGTTTGTGATATTTTTTTTTTAATAGTTTATGATTAAAATTTCTCTTATCGATAGATAAAGCTATTGTTAGATTTTATTTTTTTGTAAAGGGTATTTAAATTTATTGTTGTTGCTTGCTGCTCTGCGCTATGTTGTTGCCTTGCCGTCTATGCGAGCGCAGAAACCAACAATAAAAATGCCTTAAATGTTGTCGCACCCCGCCCACAAACAACTAAAACAAAATTGAAGCAAGTGTCGGACTCGGATTGATGCGTTATAGTCGCCAGCGATCTTCTGCTGTGATTTGAGTCAGCAGCCACAGCTGTGAAATTCAAGTCACCAGCAGCAGGCAGAAGCAGCAGCAGCAACAGTTCTATCTTCAGACGTCAGCGGCAAGCGATGATGATGATGATGATGTTGGGGTGGGGGGAAACCACTCTCCCGGCGAGACTAGTGTGTCATGCGGCTAGTCTGCTGGCCAACAGCAACAACAACAGCAGCAACAAATAGCAAACGACTCAATTTGAACGTTGTCGTCGTCGTCGTTGTCGTCATTTGCTGCTTTTAGACAATGCTACAAGTTCCTACACCTACGACCTAGAATTTGCCGAATATGTCAACAGGTATATGTGTAGTATATATACATTTATATATATTTATATAGCTATACATTTGTTATATAAATGTAGCTGCTATTTTGCCTATATAATTATTATGTATGTATATAATATGTTGTACAAGTTGGCAGAGAGAGTATTACAAATTTGTTGTGAATGCTGTAAAAGTGTCGAACATCTTTGATGCCACAAAATATATATATACCTGATTAACATCACTATTTAGATAACTGACTATGAAAACTGACACAGCTTTAATGTTATTGTGATGAAACTTGGGATACATAGTATGAGATAAATTATAGATATATTTGAGCTGTCCAAATTGGAGTACTATATCGATTAGCTTTCATAGGAATAATCGCTTGATACTTGTATTTTAAATCACAGATATCGGAGTACTTTAACGTATATCTAATAGAAATAATTGGTCGAAAGTTGACTTCTTGTATGAACAACTCTTTTATTTGTCATAATGTAATAATAATATTACAAGATGATTTCTTTCATTTTCATTAACAGCTACTGCAAGTAGGGTATTTAATCTGCGGCTTGACTGAGAACTATTTGTACTTTCTTGTTTTATATTATATGCATATGAATTGAGCAAGCCTCATTTGCACAGTTTGCTGAAAACTTATTCAAAAGGCGTTCAAATGCAAAGCAGGCGTGGCATGTGCTGTGACCTTGAGCATTTTACATATATATATATGTATATAAATAGAAATATATTTAAGATTGAAATTGAAAATGAAAGCCACAGATTATTGTGAGATAAGCACAATTTGTTGTGGGTCAAACTCGGACTGGCGTTGAACTCGCGACCTTCTTTTGCTAGCGAATTTGGCTCTCTCTCAGCTGTGGACGCCATGGGCAAATACACTGTTGCATGCCACAAAAAAAGAGCTCAGCATGCGCAGTGGGTGGCTCTCTGTTTCATATGAGCCACTTTTGGCAAGCTGGCCATGTTGGTTCCATGGTGTAATGGTTAGCACTCTGGACTCTGAATCCAGCGATCCGAGTTCAAATCTCGGTGGAACCTGACCTTTGAACTTCCTGTCTTTTTTTTCTAGTGTCATTTCTTATGTTTGCCTTGCATCAGATAATATTTGTACTTTGCTTCAGTTTGTGACGCATTGGCTTAAATATTGTATAATATTGTACCACAATTGTTTATTAATGATTCAGCAGCTTGTTTTTGCTTGCTCTGTAAAGATAAGCTTAAAAAACATTGTGAAATTGCTTACATGCATCATTTAAATGGAACTGTAAATATTATTCTGATAAAAGAACAAAGCGTGTTCCTATTTATTAACATAAGTAAATAATAAATAAATAACAAAAAAATAAAGTTTGATTTATTGAGCGACCTTTTTACAGCACAAGAGTATGCTAATAACAGTGATGAAAACTGTTAAACAGTAACACTACGGAAATTGTAGTCAAATCAATGTTAAGTTTACTGTTAATATTATTGTTTGTTTACAAACCGCTTAAGGTCGTTGTATAAATAATGAATTTAAATGGCATACTACTCTATTCTATGCATACCTTATTACACTTTTTTATACGTTCTGCCCTTTTGTAGAAAGTCACCTCAAAAATAATTACAGCATAAAGTTAATGGCACACTCATAAATATTCTGGTTTACCCACTGTGAATGATTAGCAGTCAGGTGTGTTTCGTTCCATTTACCATTTCGTTCCCACAAAGAGTCATGTGGATTTAGTTAAGTAATTTGGCTGTCGTAAATGCGTGGAATTTATTAAATTCAATAAATTTTATAATAGCCGACGAACGCACACGCATCGGCCAAAGACATAAATTAAACAAAAAAAGAATTGAGCAAAATAAAAATGCCAACTAAATTTAAGAGCAAAGCAAACATACACACACATGCGCGCACGCACACGCATACAAACGCCCAATAAGAACTCCTCAAAGCAACCCACACAAATAACAACAACAAGTTATTTAAACTTTGGCAGCAACAATTTATTCACTCAGGTTTTGGGTCAGTCGCATAATAATGTTTGTCATTTAGCTGCGGGCCTAATTTGTAGCACACTTTCGTTGGCAACATGTGGCAACAACAAGAACAACAACAATTGACATAGATTAGCCAACAATAACAACAACAACTGAGATAAGTGCATTGGCGTTGTAATTTTATTTGATAAAATGAGAGAAGCAAATAAAAAATATAAAAAAAAACCAAATTGTGTCAAGGGGGCTGCATGACAACGAACCAAACAACAACAAACACAAATTAAATAAAATTAGCGAGTGTTTTGCACGAAAATGTGTGTGTGAAAAACAATGGGGCGAAGATGGGCGCCAAAAGCCAAACGCCAAAAAAAAAATGCTAAAGCAAACAATGAAATAAAATTTTTACACACGCGTTTGTAGAACGACAGCGCAGACGTCGCAGTCAGCGTCGCTGCTGGCATTGCCGGCTGAACGCCCTACACATGCGCCGTCCGTCTTTGGCGGCGCTCTCCTCGCCTTGCCTGTCTGCCTGCAAGCACTGCTGTGGGTCTCCCTCTCTTTGCGTGTCTCTCTCTCTGTCTTTGCTTGTGTCTCTGTTGATGTGTGTGGGCGAATGCGGCTGCTCATAATGATCGTGAGAGGAAAAGGGAGAGGGAGAATGAGGTTTTCGTACGACATTGAACTCGAAATGTGGTGCAAAATGTGAACAAGAAAATGAAATTAAAGCAAATATCGCGCTGGCTTTGCTTTATTTACAGCTCTACGTGCTGTGTGTGTTTTTTTTGTTTGCTGATCTTAAGCCTGCCCTGAAGCCAAGTAGGCATTGGCTTGCCTTTTACCAAAAACTGACAAAAATAATAACAAGTTATACAGAAAATCTAAAAAGTACATTCGCAGTCAAATTTTTCTATTTATTTTTTTTTTGGCAAATTTGCTGCTTGTTTAACGGTATATTGTTGGGTTCTGCTGTTGCTGCTATTCTTCTTATTATATCTTATTCTAATTTCTGGGGTTTCTCTTTGTTGTCTTTGCAGTTGCGCTTGAGAAGATAGTGGAACGAAAAGCGATTCTATTGCAATTGAAAATAGGCAATAACAACAACAAATATAACAGTTATTAAGTAACACACATACACAGCAACAAAATGGTGGACTATTATAAAGTATTGGATGTGGCACGCACTGCTACCGACGGGGAAGTAAAAAAGGCGTAAGTATTACAAGTGGAAGGAGTTCTTATTGGAATACGGATTAAAATTGCAGCTAAAGCTCAACAATGGAATAACTAATTTGGCAAGCTCATTCCAGTGAGAGGCTGCCATTTTGAGTAATATATTCCAGAGAGAGCGTTGACCTCTTCCATTTCTTTGCGCTCTAATAACTTGCATTTTTTTTTAGCTATCGAAAATTAGCGCTCAAATGGCATCCGGACAAGAATCCGGACAATTTGGACGAGGCAAATAAACGTTTTCGTGAGCTCTCCGAGGCCTATGAAGTGCTTTGCGATGGTAAGTGCACCACTATAGACGGCGTTGCCCATACGTTTTATCCCCCCTTAGCTTGGATTGGGAAGGACTCCATTATTATTATTACGATTATTATTATTACTATTTGTTGTTGGTGCATTTAGCGCGCAAACGACGCATCTATGATGCAAGGGCAACGCTGCATAAAACATCGGCGAGCAGCGGCAGCGGCTATTCGCGTTATCGCAGCAGTGGTGGCAATGGTACCACGACGGGATCATCGTACAAGAGTCGTGACTATGACTATCGTGATTATGATCGTGATCGTCATCATTATTATCCCAACTATAGTAGTAGCGGCAGCGACAGGCGAGGGAATCGCTATCAGGCGTTTACCTTCCGCAACTTGTTCGAAGGCACACCGTTTCACAAACTCTTTGGTAAACCCTCCCAAAGAGAGGTTCATTTTTTGTTTGCCAGTTTGCAGTTTCGTTTTTTTCTTTTTGAGGTTATGATGCCATTGTTGTTTTTTGTTTTTGCTGTTATGTTGCTGAACTGACAACCTTGACGCGTTTTTTGTGTTACTCTTGTTTTTTGCATAAGCAGCAACTAAAACCGAAAGACACATTTTCAATACCATCATCATCATCATCAGAGATCATCATCTGTTTGGGCCTTGTCTAATCGCTCGCTCCGCCAGCGCTATTTTTTGTTGGACTACTAATAAAAAGAAGATTATAATTTGAATTTTGATTAATCCCCCTTTTTAATATTTTTTTTCGTTTTATTTTTTTTACAGAGAAGAAACGGCGCATTTACGATGAGTACGGAAAGGATGGCCTGGGCGATCGCGGCCAGACCCGGAATCATTCGGGTTATCATTATACGACGCATGACTTCGATGACTTTGATATAATGGGCGGATTTCCGTTTGTGTTCCGCCCGCCCGAGGAAGTCTTCCGCGAATTCTTTGGCGGCAATTCACCGTTTGCCGAATTCTTCAGAGGTATGACGACTTCTCAATTCCCTATGCAGTGGTCGCTTCTAGAAATATTAGAGGAATTGTAAATTCCATTTTGAATCTCATCTTTTTGGCATCCAAAATTCTACTGCTATCAAAATAGCTAACAATTCGAATATTATATTAAATAAATAAGGCTTCAAGTGAAAACTGCGTTCAGCGACTACCATTTATCTTTCTATAACTATGTAATATTTAAATAAATCTTATTAACTTGCAGATGCCAATGGCTATTCGGCGTCGAACGGGGCCACGAGCAGCACGAGCAGCAGTCGACGCCATCATGCTGGCCAGAATGGTCATCATGGAGCTGCTCGACATCACCATCATCATCAGCATAAGATGGCGAGTCCGTTTGGTGCG
Source organism: Drosophila paracracens (assembly GCA_035044025.1). Taxonomy (NCBI): domain Eukaryota; kingdom Metazoa; phylum Arthropoda; class Insecta; order Diptera; family Drosophilidae; genus Drosophila; species Drosophila paracracens. The sequence goes on from JAWNMN010000487.1 coordinate 781,409, forward strand.
CCCATGTTCAACTATCAGATGATGGACTGTTTTCTGCCACCCGGTGGCTTCACTACCTTCTCCGCCAGCAATACCGTCTCCGCTGGTGGACACCAGACGCCAGCGGTTAAGCGTACATCGACCTCAACGGTATTTGTCAATGGCAAAAAATTGATGACCAAACGGTAAGTCAATAAAAAAATTTTAAATTAATTTTTCAATATGGGGAAATCTTTCCAAAATATAAATTTTTAAACGTTGATGATTTAATCAACATTTAAGAAATATTTTCATCAAGTTTCTTCATCTATTTTTGCAGTGTCATCGAAAATGGCAAGGAAACTGTCTTTTCATATGAAAATGATGTCCTTAAATCAAAGACTGTGAATGGAGTATCCCAAAAGCTCTCTTCAATAGCGAATTAATTAAACAATTTATTAAATGGCAAAACCCACACACAAGATGCAAAACAAAACAAAACAATACAAATATAAATAATTATAATAATACTACAAAAAAAGAAAAAGAAAAATACTTAAATGTTGAGGACATAACAAATAACAAAGAAAAAGTCATAAATTTAAAAACAAAGAACAAGAAGAAGATGAGAAGATGAAAATACATGCAAAAGCAAAATGAGAAACTTTAGCGAGCGAATATTGCTTAATTACATAATGCTTGGATCATAAATATGTTTAAAGATATTGTTCTACATTAGAATTTAGTTATGCTTTAATTGAAATCGTTTTTGGAAATGAGAAGAAACAACTACAACGGCAACAACAAAAACTACAACAACAACAGAAACAGCAGGAATGGCAGCAACAACAGCAACAAAAGGCTAAGCCAGGACAACAAACGCAGCAACAACAGAAAATGGCACTAAATTCAATAATTAATAATGGTTAATATATTTGATTTGAGCGCAATTTAATCTGTAATTCTGATAAATTTGCTGTCAAGAGTTTGGGACAACAAAACGCCTAAAAATAATATATATAATATTGAAAAGCCAAACAACAAAAGTAAAACTCCTAAATATATATATATACAACTGAAATGCTAAAAATAAAACACTCGAGCAATTTAGTTGATAATTTTTTGCTGGATTCTTAACTCTCTCCTCTCAATGTCGTAGCTAGCTACCGTTAGTCAATTAAGTTGCCACAATACTTACAACAAGAATCGACTACAACATCAAAAACAACAACATTAAATTCAGCAGCAACGAACAACAAAGCTGCATACTTTTTTGTACATTATTAAATTGCTTAAAATAATCCTAAACAAAACAGCTTAAAAGAAAATCAACACAAAAATATACATACATATATATATATATATACATATAGTTATAATATTAAATTAATGGAAAAAAAACATACATTTCTGACATTGAATGTTTGTATTTAATAATAATTTAAACCTTTCTTTCATAGTCTGTAGTCGTTTTTTAAATGCTTAAGCTTAAGAATATTCTTACATAACCTACAAAAAACAAAAACAAAACTACGAAAAAAAGAGAACAACAAAAATATAAATGTACACATCGTATTTGAGCCGAATAAGATACACACACACAAAAACCAACTAATCATAATCGCCCACAACTTAATTCTGTGTTCTTAGTAGACCATTCTCTCCTACAACAACAAAAAAATGAGTTGCATAAATGAAAAAAAAACATTAAAGATAAAAACAAATGCGATCAATTAAACTCTAATTGTTATTTTACTTGGGGGTGTTTGAATTTTGAACAGCTGGCGCGCACTTAGTATAACAGCGGCAACTAGTCCAACAGCGTTGCCACCTCGATGACAGTCGATTAATCACAGCTCGATTCTGTTATTTCGATTAATAGCAGATCGATAACTTTTAGCTGGCGATCACGATAGCTTGTTGGGCTGATTGGATTATGGTGTGCAACGCTGCATACACCACTTATCAGAGATAATTCTTATTAATAAGTTTATTTTCTTGTACATATTTTCAACGGTATTACAAACAATTACATAGACTCTAAATGGCAGCATAATGACACGCGATGATCACATGAAATGGTATCACGGCCGCTTGACACGCGAGGCAGCCGACGATTTGCTTAAACAAGGTGCGCATTTAACAACAGCAACAACAACCACAACTGAGACTCGCCCAAAAAATTTTAAATTAATTGCAAATTGCAAATCGCTATTTTGGCTTGCAGGTTACGAGGATGGCACATTTCTGGTGCGCGAAAGCACCACTGCAGCTGGCGATTTTGTGTTGAGTCTGCTACATCAGGTGAGTGACACATCAACAACAACAGGTTGCAGGCTGCATACATTTGCATGTGTTGTGTGTGTGTGTGTTTTAGTGTTTGATAACGATTAGTTGCTAGACATGATCGTGCATGTCTCAGCTTACAAATTTCAAATGTAAAATATCAATATTGATTCATATAGTTATATTAATTAACACAATTTGCAGGGTGAGGTGTGTCACTATCAGATTCGACGACATGGCGAGGATGCCTTCTTCTCCATCGATGACAAGAGTCAGACGAAAATCTTGCATGGCCTGGAAACTCTAGTGGATTATTACCAACAGGAACCGAATGGTTTGATCACAAAGCTGACGGTGCCACTCACTGGCGATGCGCCGCCGCACAATACTCGCAGCCAGGGCGTGACGAACCTGTTGCATCGTGCCACCAGCAAGAACGAGAGCAACGTCGTCTTTGAGCTGCTCAAATGTGGCTATCGCAATTTCGATGCCAAGAATCAGGATGGACAAACGGCGCTCCATTTAGCTGCCCTGAATTGCAATGAGAATATTTTAGAACGGTTGCTGGATGCACGCGTTCAGGTCAATAGCGCCGATGCCTTCGGCTGCCAGCCATTGCATGTGAGTGAGGCATTTATTAGTTATTAAATGGTTCTTCTGCTAATCCTTTCCTTTTGTTTAGTATGCTTGTCGCCAGAAGCCGGCGAGTTTTATACGCATTCTGATCGCGCATCAGGCAAATGTGCAGGGACGCAACATTGAGAATGGTTATGTGCCGCTGCACGAGGCCGCCAAGCACGGCAATTTGGAGGCAGTCCAAACACTGCTCGAGGCACAGGCGCCCCCGCTGCCACGCACCAGCTCCGGCGAGTTTCCCTTCGATCTGGCCAAGGAGACGGGTCAAACGGCCGTTGAGGAATTTCTGCTCAACTACAAGTTGCCGCCGGCAAGCACCAGTCGTGAGCAGTGGTATCATGGCACCCTCAAGCGAGACGAGGCCGTCTCCATACTCAAACAGTTTGCCCATCATCTGCAGCGCAAGCAGGTGGCCAGTGGCCAGCCGGTGGACACAGCCGGTTGCTTTCTGGTGCGCTACTCGGAGTCGCCAGCGGCCTCGGGCTATGTGCTCACCCTGCTCAGTGCCGATCAGTTGGCCAAAAACTTTCTCATCTCACAAGCGGATCTCTATCAGAACAGTAATGGCAATAAGCTCTCTTCCGGTGGGGTAAGCAATGATTTATGCTAATAATTAATTAATCTGATGAAAAAAGCACCTACTATGCAATTCCAATAATTTGCCAAAGGCAGATTTTGAATAAGTTTTAATCAAGTCAATTTTTGCTCTTTTTAATATCTGTTTAATGATATTTGTCTTTCAGTCGAAATTCCTGTACATTGACGATGGACCTTATTGGCCAAGTCTGGAGCATTTGGTGGCACATTTTATGCGCTTCCCCTATGGCCTGCCCGTCCGTCTAAAGTATCCGGTGGCGCCGCAGCCCAAGCCGGAGGTGCCCTCCTTTGCCACAATACCCCGTGTTACGCACAAGCAAGCAACGGATATGCCCAGTCCGCCGCTCAGCAGCATGCCGCCCATTCCAAATCCCAGCGCCAGTTGTGCGGTGCCGACGCCCGGCAAGCAGAAGAAGCAGAAGGAGAACGTAAGCTCCATGTTTAATACGCTGCGCAGTCCCAAGAAGAGTCTCTTCGACATGAACAGTCTGCGCAAGAGTAAATCGAAGAATAAACGCAGCGATTCAGAGAGCAGCATCAGCTTTGAGGCAGCCGCCGCCCGGGCCAAGGAGGAGCTGCAGGCGGCTGCTCCGATGCTCAAGAATCTCTCGTTCTCCACAGACTTTAGCAACTTTAATGTTGACAACGATGATGTTGGTGGAGAAGTGTACAATGTGCCAAGGAACAATACACCGATTGAGGTGCCACCGATTGCCAATAAGACTGAGGCGGAAGTCGAGTATTTTACCAAGAGCGATGTGGCCATTGAGCGGGAACGCCTCGCTGCACTCACCGCCAACGGTTATTTGCCCACAATGGATGTGCACTTGCTGCTCGATCAGCCCATCAAGCTGATCGACTCAAAGCAGATGTCGCGCCTCGATTCGATTATATCCACCGGATCCACAGAGAGCGAAATGGCTGGCTATCTGCAGCGCAAGTGCAGTGAAGAAGCAGCAGGAGCCAGTGCATCGAGACTCAGTGGCGATGATTTGGCAGCGGCCAAGCAACGATTCTTTATACATCGCGAACAGTTGGAGTGCGGCCCGGAAATTGGCGCCGGTGACTTTGGCTCCGTCTACAAGGGTTGGCTGCGTCGCGGATCCGAGGGCAGTCCTCGCCTCGAGGTGGCCATCAAAACGCTGCGCGATGAGGAACAGCAAGCCATCAACAAGCAGGAGTTTCTGCGTGAGGCATCTGTGATGATGCGATTGGAGCACAAGTGCATCGTGCGACTCATTGGCATCTCCAAGGGTGACATGCTGATGATGGTGCAGGAATTGGCGCCACTTGGCTCCATGCTGCAGTACATCCTCGATCACAGTGCCGAGCTGAAGGTCAACCACGAACTGAAGCTGTGGGCAGCGCAAATAGCATGCGGTAAGCATGAATTCAATATTTATAAACATTTAAATGAAATAATCTTTCGCTGCTCTCCTTCAGGCATGCACTATCTGGAGACGCAGCACTTTGTGCATCGCGATTTGGCTGCACGCAACATACTGTTGACATCTCGGCAGCAGGCGAAGATTAGTGATTTTGGTATGTCGCGTTCGCTGCGTGCTGGCAGCGATGAGTATCATTTCACCCAAGGCGGACGCTGGCCCATACGTTGGTATGCGCCGGAGAGCTTCAACAATGGCATCTTCTCGCATGCCAGCGATGTTTGGTCGTTCGGCGTCACGCTGTGGGAAATGTTTGCGCTGGGCGCACCGCCATATGGCGATATATTGAATAAGGATGCCATCGAGCTGGTCGATAATGGACAGCGTTTGCCACAGCCGGATCTCTGTCCGGCGTACATTTATGCCGTCATGCAGAGCTGTTGGTATTATCATCCCAAGGAGCGGCCCACCTTTGCCTATCTCATGGAGTTCTTCAGTCGCGATCCCGAGTACCAGAATCTGCCAGAGGTGGTGCAATCCGTGCACATCTAGGCCAATCTCCACCAGCTCCCACTCCTCGTCCACATCTCCTTCCTTAAGCGTGCAATTTCTTTTATTACGATTACTCCATGTATTGATTTTTCTGATATCTTGGTTAACTCCAATTTATAACGTATTATTGTTATACATTTGTTTTTATTTATATATCTTCTTGTACCATATGTCAATCTATATATATATATCCATATATATTTTGTATAATCTATGTGAACAATTTGTGTCAAATAGCGATCAAGTGTGCCTTACATTATTTTATAGCAATTAACCATTATGCAATAAAATGTTGTATACATAAATAATTAATGTATTTTATTATTTATCATAAATAGAAAAAAAGAACAGTTTTCTGCACATTTTATGTAACTCATTTATTATAAAACGATTTGATAAATAAAATATAAAGTCAATATGAAATTGTTAATGCTCCTATGTGCTACATTAGTTCAGATATTTAAATCAGGTATACATATGCATATTTATAAAATGGCTTGAGCAGAGATAAGAGAAAGATAATGCAAATTTTGTAGATCTGTTAGCAAAACAAAAATCAAATGGAACCGTTCATCGCCTGCTGCACATTCGAGGTGGAGACCAACTTGAGGGCACCAATGATCCCGTTCAGATTGTGCTCGTTATATGCCTGGCCCTGGAGGGGAGTGACCACGGGCACCATCTGATCGCTCTGCGGCAATTGGATGCCAATCTGTGTCATCAATCCCTGCAACAAATCAATTTTGAAATTAGCAATTTCAACAGTTTCAGAGATATGTCAAAACTTACGCCTTCAACTTCAACGTTCAGCTTTAGTTTCATGCCATGCTGATCGCCCTTCAGTTCGAGCTCCTTTTCCACCGTAAACTTGGGCGTCTTGCCAATTACCCAGTTCCAGGAGCTATAGTTGGCGCGCAGCTCCTCGATGCCGGGGAACCATTTCTCTGTCGGATTGATCAACTGAAATCCACGCTGATTCATAGTCTGTGTGCTGCCGCCATCCTCCAGAGCAGTCGCCGCCGTTCTCAGGTATTCGTAGCCCACGGCTGATAGCAACTGTGGCACACTTACATTGCGATTAACATCGACAAGATTACGAATGGGCGATGGAACGGATGCAGTGGCACGACTTATATAATTTACCGGCTCCTTGACCAAGGACTCGCCGAGGTGCAACTTATTGGCGCTGGCCAGAATGGTGCAATGGTGATACGCATTGGGATGTCCCAGCTTGGCAGCAGTGCCCGATATCTGCGCAAATATAATATACAAAATATAAATTAGTAAAAGTATAAATAAACAATAAGTAAAGTGCAAATTAAAATATAAATTAATAATATATATACATTTTAAATCGGTTAAATGAATACAATTTTGTTTTTCTGGAAATTTTTAGTGAGTCGCGGGATCAATTCAAACGATCATGTCGTTCCAGATGTATAGCTATTTCAGCTGATAAGGCTGATAAGGCGGTGGGCAACAATAAGAAAGCACATGTCTAACCTTTTTGTTGGCGATAACGATATCGTCGCGATCATTGATCTCCGCCTTAATGGCCCACTCGCGGAACAAAGCGCGCGTCACAATATTCAAATTGTATTTGCGATCGTAGCGCTCCCGAGGCGTGAAGAACGTGCAATTGAGATTGCCGCGATCATGATAGACAGCTCCGCCGCCACTGTTGCGTCGCGCCAAGGTGATTCCACGCTCCATCAGCGTAGAGACATTCGCCTCGGTGAAGGGATTCTGATGGCGGCCAATGACAACGCACGGCTCGTTGGCCCACAGCAGCAGCACATGATGATGCCCAAAGTCAAAGTTCTTATACAGCCAATCCTCCAGAGCCAAGTTGGTAAAGATGTCATGCGACTGCGAGATGAACACCGATTTCTTGATATCCCCATCAGCAACTGACTTGGGTTTCTTATCAGTTTTTTTTGCTGTTGTTGCATTTACATTGTTGCCACTGTTATCGTTAGCAGAGATGGTATCGCCTGATTTATGCCGCGTGATTTCTGTTGACGATGCACCCAGGCGCTGCAACAGTAGACGCAGTTGGCTCGAATTACGACGTAATAAACTCATTTTACCAAATTTTATAACTTGTCAATTGGTAAAAAAAAGAATAAAAATGATCAGCTGCTTTTTTGCTTTTATTGCACAATTTGTGTGCACTGATCGGTTCGGTGTTGTTGTTGCGCTCTTTTTACAAGGAAGTCAATATGGTGCTCTCTCTCTCTCTCTCGCTTGGCCTGCTCTGACGGCAATGCACTTGCTGCTCACAATTTGCATTCGCTGCTACAAAAACAAGGTCAATTGTCACAGCGCGTCAGCAGCGTCTGCTAATTGATATTTTCTTTAACAGCCGCCAAAGCGATTCGGTTTTTTCCGTTTTTTTTTGTTCGCAGGTTAGGTTGAATTTTGAAGTGTATATGTTTGTTTGTTTATGTGTCTATGCTAGGCGTGTCTAGTATTGACCGTATTAATTATTATCTCTATCGTGTCTATTTTAGCTTATTATATTTTTGCGTTTCTCTCTATCTCTCTTGTTGGTGTTTTTTTGCTCTGCTCGAAGCACTTATTCCTTTTGGTTTATTGCTTTTTGGTGGCTGTTGTTTTGGACTTTAGTCCGTAGATTCTTCTGCTGCTGCTGTGTTTGCAGCGACGGAGCTGGCGGAGATGAGGTACTCGTGGAGGGCGGGTGTCTGGTGGAGCCACTTAAAGGTTTGATGCAGTCCGCAGACACGTTTACGGAGACCCAAGCAGTCCTTGTTGGTGCACCACTTCACTTGCATGCTCTGCTTCACATCCATCCAAGTACCGATTTTGACCAGAAACGTTGATCTAGCCAAGAACAAACGCCTGCTACGCAATATGTCACAATGTGAAAAGTTATTAATAAAGAGCCAACGCTTGCTTCCAAATGCCTTGGAAATTTTCCACTCTTTGTGCCGTGCGATAGCTGTTGCGGGGGTTGGTGCGATGCGGTGCGACGAACGCGGTGTATTACAAAAAAAAAATAATACAATCACAGAGACAACAGCAAAGTCGGCAATGTACGGTATATGTTTTGCGAACGAACAATCACGTCTGACTTATATTGGCGCAAGATTAGCACTGAGTGAAGCCCATTTGGCAGAGAATGGCTACTTCTACTAGCATTAACTTACTCACATTGGCTCCCCATTTTCAACATAGCTGCTCCTCACTTAACAGTGAGGCTTCTGCTATGTCTTATGCATATGTAATTTAAATGTAATAAATGTAACTGTTGATTTACTGCACGCATTAAATAAATTCCGATTTAATTACTCATTACTACAAAAATTAGACGACAATTTGTGTATGTTTTGGGGCCAGCTGCGTGTGCGTGTGAATGCTAAAACAGCTGTCCGCCTATTACGAATAACTCCATTAAATTGTGTAGCCTGCATTCGATATTCTTTATTTAATTCGAGCAGCAGTTAAATCGTCTCGTTAGCATTTTCAGTTGGGTATTCCGCCATTATTGATGTATTCGGCTTCTAGCGGATCAATTTTTTTCCGGGCGAAACGCGCAGGCAGCTCCCAGTCCTCAATCGCCGGTCCACTTGTGACCTGATGGGGGCGAATCGAATAAGGGATCATTAGCCAAATATTAAAAAGATTTTTGCGTAGCTCTCAAGAAAAAAGATGATGCAGTAGATGGGCTATAAAGTTAACCTTTTTGCCTCCCGACTCCGTTGAACTTGCCTGCTGACTTTGGCTCGCCTTGCTACCTGGTGCCGTCAAAGCACCCTTGCGGAATTGAATGAGGGGCACTCGTTTCGTTAATGCAACTAAATTTAGACGCACCATTATTAATTCCAAAATTGATTTACTTTTCTGGGCAAAACAGTGCCGAGCTAAAGTTACGTCAAATCAGCTGAGTGTAAATCTTGATTAGAGTTGCCACACCGGTTCGATTTGAATGTTATTCACCTGGAACGTGTACAAGCAAAGAGTTGCCACTCACAGGGCTACGGCGCAGAAAAACAAATTTGCTTGCATTTGATAATTGTCAAATTTGTCAATTAATTTACCAAAACTCCTTTTCAGGCTGGCCAGCGCAATGAGCGTCGCAGGCGTCTCCATTAGCACCGCTGCAGGCAACGCCGGCAAGAACAATGCGCTACCAATGGCACAGCTCGCAGATGGCTGGCTGGAGCTAGAATCTGATCCAGGTCTTTTTACACTGCTCCTGGAAGATTTTGGCTGTAAGTAAATTGGGTTGAAATTGGTATCCTCATTTGAAAACTTATTGCTGTTGTTCGTTACCAGGTCACGACGTGCAGGTTGAAGAGGTCTACGATCTACAAAAGCCCATTGAGAGTCCCTATGGATTTATTTTCCTCTTTCGCTGGATCGAAGAGCGAAGGGCACGTCGCAAAATAGTGGAGACAACTGCCGAGATATTTGTCAAGGATGAGGAGGCCATCTCGAGCATATTCTTTGCCCAGCAGGTGGTGCCGAATAGCTGTGCCACCCATGCACTCCTCTCCGTGCTGCTCAATTGCAACGAGAACAATTTGCAGCTGGGCGAGACGCTGGGTCGTCTCAAGGCGCACACCAAAGGCATGAGTCCCGAGAACAAGGGTCTCGCCATTGGCAATACGCCGGAGCTGGCGTGTGCCCACAATTCGCATGCCATGCCTCAGGCACGTCGTCGTCTGGAGCGTACGGGCGCTGGTGTTGCCAGTTGCCGTTTCACTGGAGAAGCCTTTCACTTTGTCAGCTTTGTGCCTATTAATGGACAACTTTTCGAGCTGGACGGCCTCAAGCCGTATCCCATGAATCACGGCTGCTGGGAGGAGCACGAGGACTGGACCGACAAGTTCCGGCGTGTCATGGCCGAGCGTCTCGGCATTGCAACCGGTGAGCAGGATATACGTTTCAATCTGATGGCTGTGGTCCCAGATAGACGCATTGCCATCACGCACAAGCTGAAGATGTTGCGCACCAATCAGGCCATCGTGTCCGGCACACTGCAGAAGCTGCTCAAGGCCGATGAGCAGGGCGAGCGCGATGAGCAACAGCGTCCGGATACGCCCACCACTTTGCTGGAGCCCAGTGCGTTTACGGCTCGTGATTTGCAGTCTCTGCTCAAGAATCTGGATACGGAAATAGCCATCAATGAGCAGCACTTGGCGGATGAGAATGATCGTCGGCAAATGTTCAAGGTGGACGCAAGTCGTCGCACCCATAACTATGACAAGTTCATCTGCACGTTCCTCTCCATGCTGGCGCATCAGGGTGTCCTGGGCGAGCTGGTCAGCCAACATCTGCTGCCGTCCAAGAAGATTGCCAATCGCTTGAATCGGCAGACTAACGCTGCCGCTGCAGCTGCAAATGCGGCCAATACTAATGTCGCTGGAGCCAATGCAGCTGGCTCCAAATCCCAGCAGCAGCAACAACAGGCACAACAACAACCACAACAGACGCAAACTGCAAAGAATGGCAAGTCGCCGGGAAAGTCGCCAGGACGAAGGCGCAAGGGACGCAACAAGTGCAGGAAGCGCAAGTGATGCGAGTCTCGACTATAAACCTATTAACTTAACTTAATCTATATATATATAAAATTATATATTTAGTTAGCTGTTAAATTTAGTCTAAACCGAATTCGAATTGCATTTTTTCGATTTTTTATTTTGATCATCTTTTTTAATAATAAAAAACATGTAGTTCTCATGTGATTAAATGTTTCAAGACCTTTTTGGCATTTAAAGGACTTAAACTATATGTATATATGTGTGTATGTGTGTGTTTGTTTGATGTCTATATATCTATATGGTAATTGTATAACAGAAAAATGTAACCACTTTTTTGGCTGCTTCCTATTTGTTTCTTTTTTTTCGCTTTATCTTTTCAGTTAGCGCAATCTTAGATTATGTAAATATTGTTGTGATCAACAAAACAAAAACAATGCATTCTAGCTATAAATGAATATATGTATATGTATATATGTTTATATAAACTATGAAAATAAGGCATTTGACTGGCGCCCATCAAATGGTTTAACAAAACGAATTCTTCACTACACACGGTGACAATTGTTTATGTTGCTTTGTTTAGTACTTTGTTTCTTGGGTGTTTCATTGTTCTTCTCTATAGCTGGTGATGATTAGTAGGTAGGAGGATGCTTGCTGGTGTTTGTATAGTTTGTTCCTTTGTTTTTGACAGACTAAAGCTAAAATGTGTTTGCTTTTAATGCCGTTTATCACCTAAGGATATGGCCGTAGTATTTAGTATAGTAATATTTAACGATACATATGTGTGTGTGAGCAGTACAAGAGCAGCCTTTAGAAAAAAGCATAAATAATTATGCTTTATTTTTAGTTTGTTTTTGTTATTAGATTCGGTTGTTTCTTTGCTTGTTTGTTTGTTCCACAACTAAATTAAAGACACTTTTCCGTCACGAATTTAGCTTACGACACCGAATTAAACGTTGCAATGTTGGCAAATCAACAGATGACAATTTTGTGACGTTGTCTGTGAGTGCGAGTGTGTGTGTGTGTTGTTCATGAAATTGTTGTAGTATTTAATATTTGTAGTTGTTCTTGTTGTTATTGTTATTGATGTTTGTTGTGTGTTATTGTTGCAGTAGTTGCGTTGTTCAACTGGAAACCGTCGCAGTTGCAGTTGCAATTGTCTCCTCGCCTCCACCATTTGTCAGCTGGACGGGCGTTTCTCCAACTCGCGGGGCTGTTCCAGCTGCAGCTGCTCCTTCATCCTTGGTCGTCTCTGGCGCATTCTCATTGTTATTGGCAGCGGCTACAATGGTTTTGAGTGCATCGGTTATCTCATTCTCATCGGTAGTCGTCTTCAAATGCTTTTCAATCTCGCTGCGCACCTTCACAATATCCTTTTGGCTGTGGCAGCGTAAAGATTTGAAAATTAGTTAACAATCCAGCTGGATTATAATTCAAGAACCCACCTGATATGCACAAAGAGAATGCCATTGATTGTGTTCAACATTTCGAGGACGGAGCCCATTGAGGGTGGCGATATGTGGATGGGCGGCATATCGCTGGTCAGCTTGCCGTTGGAGTAGATGTCATTCATCTTGCGCTGCAGCGCGACAGCCTCGTGGGTCAACAGACGCAGATGCTCCGCCGACTCGCGCGTCTTCTCGTGCTTCTCACCCATCTGGAAGAGGAGTTGATTAACTGTTGCAATTGTTGTATTTGACATGGCACAACTCACCTGTGACTTGTATATGGAGTAGGTCTCCTTCTCGTTGCTCAGCGCTGAACGGAAATCGCCCATGCAGGATTGGGTACGCGCCAGCAAATGATAGCTGACAGCCACATGCATTGCCTTATCTCCAAAGTATTTGCGATTCAGCTTCAGGGCGTTCACAATGAAACGCAGCGACAGCTCATATTCCCCCAGAGCATGCAGGATTAAGCTGATGTTGCTCTGAAAAATTGCAATTTTTAATAGATATAAATGAAATAAATATGAACATATATTTCTGTCTGCAACTCACATCGATTAGTGCCACCTCGGGATGATCCTCGCCGCAGATGAGCACCAGTAGATAGCGTGCGCGATAGAGCAGCTTCAGGGACATGCACACATGGTTATTGGCAAACGAGTAGAGTGACAAATGTGTCTACATAAAAACAAATAGAAATAAATTAGACTATCTGCTATATATATATATATTAATTCAGGCACTCACGTATTCCAAAATGGTTGAGGGATGATCGATGCCATTGACACGCTCGCTCATGATTACGGCGCGCTGTTGAATGGCCAACGCATCGCCCGTATCCCCGAGCAGATAGCTGAGCCTGGCGAGCATGCGCAGACAGGAGCCATTCTCCTGATGCATTGCACCGAAAACATTGTTCAGCAAATTGAGCGCCTCGCTAATCAGTTCGTATCCCTCCTTAAGGTGACCCTGCTGGATCTTGGCCTGACCCGTAGTATAGAAATTGTAGGCATCTGTGGCACGTGGACTGATGTGCTTGACAACGGGGAACACATTCACGATGTCATCGTCGCCAAAGGTGGGCTTGTGCTTCGACTCAAAGTTATATTCGCGCAGCAGCACCTGGATTCCTACCTTCAGGCAGAAGGCGCGCAACAGGCTGATCCGCAAGATTCCATATTTAGCGCCCGCCGTCTCAATGGAGTCGCAGTCCAGCTCAAAGTTCCAATAGGCCTTCGCCTCCTTGCGTATCTGCTGCCACAGAGATCGGGGAGTGACCAGTGTCCAATCTGTACTGCTGTTGTTTGATGCATTCGAGGATGATGCGGCTCCTGCAGTAGCAGCTGTCGAGTTGTTGTTATTGTGATTGTTGCCACCATTCTGTGTGGATGTCGCAGCCGAGGAGGACGAAGACGATGTGGACTGTGGCTTGGCTTGGCTCTTGGAGGATTTGTTGTGCTTGTTGTGCTTGCCACCATTGTTGCGCGTTTGCTTCTTGTGTATCTCCTCGCTGCTGACAGCGGGATTCACTGGTCCCGTCGTCAGCAGACAGTTGAGAAAGTGACTGATTGCCGCAGACAGATGTAGTGGCTCCGTGCTCTGCATATACGTGTAATATATGTGCTTGGTGGCACGCACAATCAGCTCGAGGACGGCAATCCGATGCAGATAATCCATGCGTTGCATCTGACCGAGCATCTTGATCACCTTGCCCAGGTAGCGCACATTGATGCCATGGCTGTGCAGGGATTCGGTCAGGCTCTGTCCATCGATGGGGGGCGACTGGTGCGCAGTGTGCTCCTTGATGAAGGCGGGTATTTGCTTCAGCACCAGAAATTCGGCGGCATCCTGAACGAGACGCTTCTGTTTTGCCAGCGATTGACCGCCGCCATCGGGTCCATCGATGTGTCGTATGCCCGGCGAGAAGACATCCGGATTGAAGCGGAAATCGAACTCCTTCTCCTTGAGGGAGCCAACAGCGGCACAGGCCTTTTTCACTACCTCAGCGGCTTGCACCTCATTGGAGACGGCCACATTGGATTGGGCCTCACGTATCGCATTCACCATGGCCTCAGCGCTCTTCGTCTCGCTGGAAGTGGTATTGGGCTTGGCTTCCTTATCCTTCTCCTTCTCTCCTTTCTCTGCCGACTGGTCTTTGGGCTTCTCAGCCGGCTGCTCCTCGTTTGTCTCCTCCAGCTGCTTCTCTGTGATGACGGACAATTCTTTCTCCTCCTGTTTTTTGGCATTCAGGCGCTGCAGATGCGATGCAGCAATGCGTATGAAGGTCACATAACGATCATCGATAAAGGCCTCGAGCAGCTCCTGGCGGAGACAGCACAACTTGTGCCGATGCTCAATAGGGAAACCCATCTCGCTGAGTTCCTTGCTCATCTGCACATCCTCCAGCTTCAAAAAGTTCACATCCGGCGGGAACGTGCGCAACAGATCGAGTATATAGTGGCGGCCATCGTTGCCAATGATGCCCTTGCACTCCACCGAGGAGCATAGCTCGACGGGCTCATCTCGCTCATTCAACACCGAATGCGGCAGGATCTTCAAGTGTTTGCCAGCCAGTCGCAGTAGCTCCAAATATTTGGGATGACTGAGCACCGTTTTGCCAAAATCAATGGAGCCATAGACAACGGATTGTTCCTGTTCCCGCTCCAAGATGCCCGGTATGATGGACTGAGCAGTGACACGATAGCCCCGATAATCAATGACTACGGTGCCCAGAGTGTAGAGACCCTCCACATCCACAGCATTGTAAACACGCACACCATGCAGATCATAGCGTGGCGCCACAAACGCGGCATGATCTCCACCGAGCTCCTTGTAATGATCGCGTACATCGAATCCGAGCGAGAAGAATATATTGTTCCAGATGAACATTTGCATTTTGGAATCCTCGCCGGGATTGATGGCCAGAACATTGCCATCGATGA
The DNA here is from genome assembly GCA_035044025.1 of Drosophila paracracens. Lineage (NCBI taxonomy): Eukaryota > Metazoa > Arthropoda > Insecta > Diptera > Drosophilidae > Drosophila > Drosophila paracracens. Next base: position 796,720 of record JAWNMN010000487.1, read on the forward strand.
CGGCCATGGCGCCGCGTGTGGCAGCCGTTACAAAATCTCCATGAACCTTAAATATAGCACGCTCGCGCAGCAAGCGCTCTGGCAGTGTCTTCCTGGGCAGTTCCCGAGTCGTTTGCAGCTCCTCGTTCCAATCGCGAGTTTGACCAGGAATATGCTCCTCATAGCTGCAGGATGCCGAGAGTGAGTAAAAGATAAACAGAAGAAGGTTTTTAATTTCTGCAAAACTTACCCCAGCTTGGAGCTAAAGGCATCCTCGGCTCGAATGGCGTCCACTGTGTGCTCCAACTGTGGTGCCGACCACTGATAGACCTGATAGGGTGTTGCCACCCGTTCGAAGGCATGCCGCATGGTGCGACGCTTCTGGATGGCCTGAAAGGCACGTCGGAACGAGGTCGAGATGTGGGAGAGTAGATCGATGAGTGAGTGACTCAAATAGCTGGGATTGTCGGGCTTCGGATTGAAATTGTCGTCGGTGGACTGATTGATGTAGAAGCCTTTGGAACAGGCCGAGATGTGAAAGCGTTTTTCCTCCATGGTGACCACATACAGATACATGAGATCACCGTGCAGTTTACGTGGACCCGGCGGCGGATTCCATGCGGATGTGGTGAGCACTTTGAGCGCCTGTGGTCCCTTCGCATTCTTAACGTTCGGATGCAGTGGCAACAGAGGCGGCTCACGCACTCCAGGCGTCACATAATCGGGCGGTGTGCAGTCCACGGAATCAGGACGTGTTCGCTTCTTGTCGAGCAGATCGCCCTGTGTTATTGTATTCAAATAGGTGAGCGAGGTGCAATCGATGCCATTGTACGCGTCTGCCGGATCCAAATTCTTGAGCAGATCGCGCACATGACGGACGTGGATGCGCGCCTCGCGCATTGTGTACGGCTCCTCGACGACGCGTATAGTTGAGCCCTGCTCCAACGGCTCGATAGTCTTCAGCTCGGCGAAATTGTCCAGTGTCACGTTGTCCAGCTGCAGGGAGAAACAAGTGCGGTGGCATGTCTCCTCGCGATCCATCAGCAACTGATGGATCTCCTGCACCAGCTCCATGCTCGAAAGCTGCATGGAGAGCACATCTGTGCCGGGACTGCTAATGTTCACAGTGATGCCAATGTCATTCAGCGCATCCAGGTCAGCATCATCTCCAGCTGCAACCGCCGCCGCAGCTTCATCTTCAGGAGTAGCGCTCTTCTCCTCCTCCTTGTCCGGCTTTTTGCCGGCCACATTTGCGTTGGCATCAGCAGCATCACCATTTCCGTCACCAACACCGTTTACCGCATGGCCATTGCTCAATGCGGCGCCTGCTTCAGCCTCAATTGCGTCTTGTTGGGGCGGGCTTTTGTTCCGATTCTTCTTGCCTATAAATAAATACAAATAAACATCAATTGTTATTCCAATTGTGGTCAAGGGCTCGACTCAAATTGTTCAAGCAGCAAAGTTACAACTCTATTGTGTATTGCATGCATATCTTTGGGGGTTTTCCATTCAGAATAGTTGATGAACTCGTTACATAAGAGTAAGCAGCATGTGAATATTTAGATTATTTTGTTGTTTATCAGCTGCTAGTCGTGAAAAAAGTTTGACGAATTGAAGTCATCATTTTTAATACTTTAAAGTTTAAAACGAAAACTTTAATTCCTGAGACATATATTTGTATTATAATCTGAATTTAGTTTATTGGTGGCAATTTCGAAATACCTACAAAGTTGGTTAGAAATTAAAGCATATCATATAGAAAATTAACATTTGCTTTGAAAACACATTTCATTTCATTTCAAATGAGATGATAAAATTTGTTGATTGCAATCTGTGCAATTTATAATACATTCTTACTTGTGTTTACAAGGGGAACGGCAATTAAAACCGGCTATATAATTAACATACTTGAATTTAAAATCAAAAACAACGATATCAACAATGCTTTTATGGGTCATTCCAATTAACTGGACCGGGCGAATTGCAAGAATTCGGCAAAGGGCAATCACATCGCATCGACCTGACCTCACCTACATTTTTCTCACTTGTTACATAACATATGCCCCCTAAGTGTGGCCGTTTACTTTTGCCATTCACTGTTACCGGCTGCATCACACACACACACACACGCACATGCCGACTTATGCTTGTGTGCGAGTGCTGTAAAACAAAACAAGTAAAGAGAAGAGAGAAGCAAACAAAGCAACTGCTGCTGATAAGACAGACAAGAATACACCAAAATACATTACTTAATACAAATCTCAATTGTTAGGCATCTCTACCTCTCTCTGTCTGTATTTTAACAGACGCTTGTTAATTTCAACATGACCATTCGAAATTACAGCAAACTAAATTTGATAAACAAACCAATAAACGGAGAGCATCTGGTGAGAGAGCGCGAGAGCAGAGAGAGTTATGCGTTTGGGATCATTTGTAAAAAAAAAAAACATGATTTACATAATTAATACAACGATTGATTGCAGGAGTTTTTATTGTTTGTTGCATGCATGCAAGTGCGTCAAGCGGCAAGCACGTGGTAATTGTAGGTTAAAGAAACATTTCAATTGCTGGGCGCCGCTGCTGGGGGTTAATGAACATCGGACAACGGCATTTGTGGATGTGTGTGTGTGTCGCCATGTTAAAAAAAACCGCACGCACGCACACACGTATAACACACACTCTGCACCCGTTCTGTACGTAACTCCCACTTACACTAATGCAATTGAAACGCACGCGGTACCAGCAGCACTGCTGCTGCTGCTGCTTGTGCTGCCAGCTATTGGCCGTTGGGGGGCAACGACAATAGCGCCCAGCAATAGACGACAACGACGGGCCGCATTTAAGGCATTATAGAAAAAAATACATTACGTAACGTAAAAATGTTATGTGATAGACTATTTTTTTTGCTTTGGCTTTTGCTACTCGCTAATATCGCACTTCAGCACTGGATGGTTGCAGAGTGGGAGGGAGGGGGAGAGGGTGCTTTGATCGAAAATGTCAGAGTTAACAGTTAGCGCGTACCTTTCTTCTTCGCTGCTGCGGCGCTGCTGCTGCCATTGACCAAGTTCTTTTCGCCGGCTGCATTGTTGTTGTTATTATTGGTCTTATTTTCCTTGGCTTTGGCCTTGCTGCCAGTGGCACCACCAGCATCGCCAGTTGGAGCCGTTGCATTTTTTGCATCAATCTCGAGCGCCATTCTGCCTGTTTCTGACTGTTCTTTTTTAGCGCACAAAACCGGAAACGGATAACGGATAACCGAAAACCAAATCTAAATTCTAAGTTCCAAATTCAGTTCAGTTCACGTTGCCTTTCCCGTGTTACACAACTCTACGCTGCTCGCTCGGGCGACTGACTGTTTGCTCTATGGTCTGTGCTGCTCTCTGCTGCTGGTCACTGCCGCTTATGTGATTTTTAATTTTGTAATTTGTTGTAACTAGGCATATATATATATAAATCTATTTAATAATATAAACGGGGATTTATTGTCTGGGTGTCTTTTTACAAGCAAATGACAATTAGATCTTTGGCTACGTTTAACACATAACGAGTTACGAGTCTATATTGGTTATTTAGAAATTAACGCGTTGTTTTCGACTGGAACTTGACAGTGTGACCGAACTTCACAAGCCGAAATATGCAAGAAGTCTAGTATTTTTGGTATTCAGAATTGCCAGTCACGTGGTACGTTAACACGCGAACTGTGAAATGATTTCTTTTGTCAACAAACATGTCGCTTATTAAGAATTTAGTTAAGGAAACCGAAAACAAACCGCGAAAGAAGAAAAAGAATGCGGGTTCCGACGACGAAGATGGAGAGAAAGATAAGCCATTGGGGCCGTTCATCAAATCAGCCACAGATCTACAAAGACTAAAGCTGGAAAAACTAATGAAAAATCCAGTAAGTAAATTTGTTATTCCCATTAAAAAAAATATGTAATCATGTGAATAAATGACAGGAAAAGCCAGTTATTATACCGGAGCAACGGCGCGAGCGCGACTACATGTCCTCAGTGCCCACATTCGTGCGCAATGTGATGGGCAGCAGTGCGGGTGCCGGCTCTGGAGAATTCCATGTCTATCGCCACCTGCGACGTAAGGAATACGCGCGCCAGAAGAACATACAAAACCAAAGTTTGCGAGAAGCAGCCGACGATGCCTATCAACAGAAACTGGACGATAACAAACAGAAGGCCGATGAGCGCACGGCCAAGAAACGAGCAAAGCGTCTGAAAAAAAAGCAGCGCGCCAAACGACCACGTGAATCCAACCCGAAGGAGGACAACAAGCAGCCAGTAAGCGAGTCAAGTGCAAGTGGCTCCGAGGAGGAGGAGAAAGCTGTGCAGGCGAATGAGGCAGCTGAGCCGGTAACACCAGCTGAGAAGCCAGAGCAGGCAACTGAAGTTGAGAAACCAGAACAGGAGAGCTCAGAGAAGGTAACTGCAGCTGATAAACCGGAGGCGGAGCTTGCTGAGGGCAAGGAGGCAAGCACATCAAATACCGCTGAAGCTGTAGTCGCTGAACCTTCAACGAAAACCGCAAAATCTGCTGATCCAGATGCGAACGCCACTTGACTTAATTTACGTGCTTAAAATAAAGAACAAAAATATGTCTTACGATTTATTAGTGAAACAAATTTGTGGATTTATTCATGTTATGTGTATATATTATATATATATATATATTAAACATTTTCTGTAACGATAAAATTGAGGCCATTGTAGTTATAATTGGCCAAATTACCGCATTGCATGTTGTGGTTTCTAGCGATTTATCTTCATAATCGGTCATCGTGTTAAAGCAGCTTTGGTGATAAGAGAAGCGTTTTGAAAATATGCATTGATTTGTATATAATTTTTTGTTTGTATTTAAGTGTGATTTGCATATTTTATAATGCTTAAAATACATGTGTATGTATAAAGGTGCATTACATGAGAGAGAGAGAGTACTCTAATTTGTAGTCTAATATCGAGAGTGCTCGACTTTGCTGAATACCCTGTACCCAGTGCTCAATTATTGGATGGATCTGGGCGCAATCAATCATTATTATTCATGTTTCAACATGCTGTGAGTACAGAGTATATTAAACATCTTTGATTGTTGCATTTATCTTTGTTTCTTGAAGAAGCAAATTTTATTTTTGTATTTTTTTTTTATTATTTTGTTTAATCCACAATCCTCTTGTTCTTCTTCTTATTTTCTGCGTGTATATATATACGAAATTTTCAAAGTTCCACAAATAATTAATAAAGTATACATACAGACTACTATATTTTGCCTTTGCACTTATGAACAATTAAATTAAAATTAAATTTGCAGCATTTTTACTAACGTAAATCATATTTTGAACTTAAAGCAAACTTAAACTTGTAAACATTTTATAAGTTTATTTGTATTGTTTGTTGTTGTTTAGTTTTTGTATAAATCCTTTAGCAAAAAAGAACACAAAACTCTGAGCTGAATTTGTTGTATATGTTTGTAAAAGCATTGTTAATTGTTATTTCAAATAAAAATACAAATTACCCGAATTTCATTTGAATGAAATTTCAAGTAATTTCTTTCAATAACAAATGTTGCCTTTTTTCCCTTTTTTTTAGAAATCTCGTTTGCTCTGCGTTTTAAATTAATTGTATGCATACAAATATATATAATAAAAAGAATACTTTTGCTTGTTGTTGCTGTTTTTGTTTGTAGTGATTGAATTTCTTATTATTGCGCGAAGGTCTGGCATATATATATATATATTTATCTATTAATATGCGCTTACTATAAGCAACGAAATTCACAGATGACAACAATCATAATGTGTTTGTTTTCATCTTTTCGCAATTTATCGACTGGCGACATTTTTTCGATTTGACATTACAGCATTTTTAGTTCGTACAATTGTTTATATGCATTTTATATATTTTGTTTTCAAATTATGTTTTTCTTCGAAAATTGAACTACAGATCTCAAGTTTTGTCGGCTAGCGAGCGTGCTTTGTGGGCGTTTGTTTTGTTTTTCTTTTTGTTTTTCTTATAATCTTTTTTTTTTGTGTTTTGCATTTTGTATTTTTGAGGCGTGGGTCTACACAGCATTTAAATTAACAATAATTGTATGTATATTTAAAGGTATATATATATATATAAATATGCATGTACTTTGTATATTATATAGTTGGTAGGTTGGTAAGTTAGTTAGTTAGGAGGAGGCCGTATATTAAATAAATATTTCGTTTCTTGCGCTGCTTTTTGTTTTTTTTCTTCTTTTGCTAATTGCTGTTTGCTCGGATTTAACTTTAGACATAGATCATATGTATACATACACATATATACACCACACATATATATATTTAGATATATTTTGAGATATACAAATGTAGTTTGCACTTAAGCATCTGGTAAAGGTGGCTGAGAGACTGTGTGTGTGTTGCATATTCAAATTTAAATATATATGTATACATATATATATATGTATATATTAATATTGTAGTTTTCTATATTTTTTTTTGTTTTGTTTATGAATTATGTTTAAATTGAGAAATAAGCAAATATCGTTTGCTGAGTGTTTTCCTAACGACATTCCCAAACTTTAACTGTTTGATCGACGCTGCCGGAAATGACATACGGATGCGCTTTGTGAAAATCTAAATAAAAAACCAAAAATCATTATAAAGAAAGGAGAATATTAAGTACTTTGAATTTGTGAACTCACCAATCGACGTGCAGAAATGCTGATGCGCATAGAGCGTCTTCATGCATCGCTTGTTGCGCAAGTCCCAGACGCGAATGGTCTTGTCATCGCTGGCCGAGACCAGATATTTGCCACCCGGATGGAATGCCAAGCCCCTCACCCAATTGTCATGCCCGTTCAATGTGAGCAGACACTGTCCGACGCTCACATCCCAAATGCGAATGGTTTTGTCGCGCGAACCGGATGCCAAAAATGGTCCCTGATGGTGACCCTTCTTGTTGTCAGCTCCAGCTGCCTCATTTATCGCCGATGCTGCCGCTTCTGGCGCCCATGCAATGCATTCCACTGTATGCTCATGATCGCGTAATTCAACCTGTTAAAAAAAACAATAGAAATTAAAGTGCTTAACGACTTGTTGGGTAAATGTCATGAGAAGCCATAGTGAAACAACCCCCTTATGGCATGATCAACCCTCTAATTTCTTGGCTTCCCCTCATTTCCTTTGTCATGCTTATAAGGATTCCTTTAGCTCGTTTACTCACCTTGCAGTCTTTTGAATTTGTCAACCAAACGCGTATTGTGTGATCATTTGAGCATGTGGCAAAAATGCTGCCTTCAATGTGCACGCGCACCATTCGCACCCACTCCCGATGGCCGGTGTAGGTTTTCACGCAGTAACTAAAATAAATACATTAATCAATTAGCATTCAATTTAATTGTCCCTCTCTGTCGCCATTAAACTCACCCCGTGGCGACCTCCCACATTTTAATGGAGCGATCACGCGACGCGGATAGCACATAGTCGCCGGCGGGCACAAAGGCCACCGATGACACATTGTGATCGTGACCATGCATGGTTTTAACACACTCGTAACTCTGCTGGAAATCCCACAGTTTGATTGACAGATCAGCGCTGCAGGAGACTGCAGAAAGTAGTGTTCGCAGTTAATCATTTGTCTGTATATATGTAATAGAGTGTTGGTTACCTAAGAGCTTGCCCTGCGCATCGAATGCCACATCCTGCACAGAGTCTGTGTGTCCTTTGAGAGTGCGCTCATATTCGCCAGTCTCGAAATCCCATATCTTAATGGTGGCATCTTCCGAGGCCGAAACCATGAGTCCAAATATTGGATGAAATATAACCTGCAAGAGTAAGATTATTGAGGATATGTTAGTATAATGTGTGTGTAACTTTTTGTTTCAAATTTGAATTACCCTCGTTATGCTGGCACGATGTCCCGTTAGTGAGTATTTCTCTGGCGGCCTGGGTATCCATTCGCCAGGCGTACGTTTGTTCTTTGTGGGCGCACCCTCGATGACCTCCTTTTCAGCCTCAGTTAGCTTAGCCTCCAGTTCCATCACTTTCTTTTGTAGCCTGATGACCGATGTCCATTTCTTCTCCAACAGGCCACCAAATTTCTTTTCCGCTTCTGTGCTGAGATCGGCCTCCTTGCGAAACGCTTCCAATGAGTCCGCATAGCCATTTGTGCCCAAATAATCGGCAATCGCTTGGTTACTGCATGCATCCAATTAAAAAATATTCAAATTTAGATATGGAATGGATGTTGATTTCGGGTTTTTACTTACAGCTCCTCGCGCTGCCGCTGCGACAACACCATTTTCATGCTGTTCTTCGAGTTGGGCGAGCTTCAAATTTTTTTGCTATTGCTTTAATTTGTTGCTGCCTTCTTCTTGTGCAATAAATACTGTAAAGAAACCAAAGAGCAACAAACACAAATCAAATCAAAACAATCGTACGAGCATTATTATAAATGATTGACTGACTTAACAGGAAATTAGCTTTACATAAAAGAATAGGCAAGCTTCGAAAAGAGGCAAGTCACCCACATGTTTATTTTTTTTACTTTTGTAACTTTTGCTGTTATTATTATTTTTTTTTTTGGCAATGCTGCGTCTTTGGCATACATACTCATCATTCTTCTTTTGCTTGTTCATAATTATCTAGCCTCTTGTTTCATTGTTTCGCAGCTTGTAGCAATATCATCAACATAAAGATCATCATCATTTCGGAATTGTTGCGCTTTTGTGTGTTTCTGGCACACGAAATTTTCGTTTTTTGCTCATTTGGTCGCCATTAAAGCAAGCATTGTCTGCAAAAAGTAAAGTTAAGTAAAGCACCAGTACCAACTATTCCTTTAGTTTGAACTTTGGAGTTAGTTAAAATGCAACCTTGCTGCTAATAATTGATAGAAACAACAGATAGAGATGTGCATCGATCGATAACTGCCTTTATATATTCCACATATTCCAATGCAACAGCAACGAGCAACTGTTGTTTCTTTTTATGTGCTTGTCGCTTTTTTTGCTTATGGCAATTGCAATTCAATTAACACAAGGTGGCCACCATCCATTTCGGCTGAGCGATAGCAGTGAGAACAAGCGAAAACAAATCACAGGTAGCACGCAATAAAACGGCTATTAAACAAACAGCGAATCACCGCCAAATCAACGAATGCATAACGCACTGCTTGTAGCCTATTTATTTTGTTCACCTGATAAGCATTTGACGACACGTTGTCAACGACAGCGTATGTTGCAAGCAGCGTTGACAAAGCCAATTAGCAAAAATGTAACGGTAGTTCAAGCAACTTCTTATAAGTATATATCAACCAACCGAAAAAGAGACGAATAACAAAGTCCAAGCTTAGACTACCCACACACACACACACACAGACACTCACACATACGCAAAACACACACACTCGAAACAAGGAAATGACGTTTTCAGATTATTTTTGGCTTTTATAACCATTGCCGAATCATTTTCAACGATTTCTAAGCTGTTGGCTGTTTAACTCAGGGCATACATCTAAATACATATTTTTTTTGCGCTGAAAACTGACCAAACAAGTTCAAGCGTTGAACTTTTTTTTTTTGCGACGACGACGCCAACGTCGGCATTGAAACTAATAATGAGTCACGCGTAGAGCGTTCGTCGCAGTCAGCGAAGAGCGCAGCAAAGTCAGCCTTTTTTTATCAGCTGTTGGGACATGCTCAGCTCTGCGAAAGAGAGAGAGAGAGATATGCAGGCAGTGCACTCACTCCATTAACTGCGCATCTAAATATAAAATAGAAAAATCAATATACAAGTAGACAAAATAAAAATAAAGCTTAATTGCTAACGGGAGACTTCGACTGAGGACTGCTCTATTCTTAATTTCTTTTGTATGTCTAATACTGTGACTCATATGAACTTCAAACTAGTCAGTTTAACTAAAGCCGAAACAAATGAGGAGTTAAAACTACTTAGTCTTTTCTGCACATATCATACCCTTAATTAACCCATAAGAACAGAGTATATATATAGAAAAGACAGTGCTGCTAACGTCACGATTATTAACAGAAAACGCGTGGGTTTGATTAGTTGTTGCTCGGGCAGGCGGCAGAAGGAGGTGGGTAGATTGGTAAGTTGGTTGGAGTGCACGACAACGACAACAACCGTTGTGTTGTGGCAACCGGGCGTGCGTTTTGTTCTTATTGGGGCCAGCATTCCAATACACAGGCATGCGCCATGCAACTTCCAACCAACCATGTAAATATGTATGTATTTATATGTGACTGTGTGCGTCGCAATAGTAACGGTGTCCCAAAGCAACAATAACATCAGCAAATAATAATAAATACAGCTATAAAGGGGGCGTCGTTTGGGTCACACGCTGCACAAGATTTGAAAGGCGATGCGACGATGGCAAAAAGCAGCAGCAGCAGCTGCGAAAAAAGGGTTGCCAACCAATTTGACACCCACACAAATTAAATATATGAATTAACACACACATACATAAACAAGCATTCACATGTCTGCCAGAGGTATTTCAGATTCCAATTTGAATTTGAATTGTAAATTAGAATTACACATGTAGCTGTTTAAAATGCGCTGGGCTTACCTGTAAAAAAAATAAAAGGAAAACAACTCGCGTGGGCGTCTGATGTCAGCATCAGTGCTACACACAAACATGTATACGCTCACACATACATAAGGATTCAGGCACGCTCTATCATTTACTCTCTCTCTCTTTCAATGACGCTCTCTTGACAGACCTTGCACTTGCTCCGTGCACTTGGCTGCCAATTGCGTGTGCTTCTCACGCTTTGCCAGTGTTTGCAATTGTTCATTAATTTACGCTCAACCACACACACAAACAGCCCAAAAATTTGGCAGTGCAGCACAAATTAAGTAAAAGTATCGAGTATCAAAGCAAGGAACAATACTTGCCAACCAAAAATGTCTAATTCGCATTAAAAATAACCTTTAGCTTGGAAAGTCGGACAAAAAAAAACCCTACTTTTGTAACTTGTTAGAAACTCGTGATCAGCCATTTAGTAGATAAGACAAGTCATGAAAAGAGAAGACTGAAAGTGAGAGATAGAGAGAGAGGGAGAGAAACACAGGGCTAAAAGTGTTAGAAAACAGACCAATAGATAATTGCAGCAGCAGCAACAATTTGCGGCCAGCCAATTTGCAGAGTCAGTGTCTCAGACTGGGTGACTCCAGCACCAGACTGAAGAACGAGCTTAGCTCAGCAAATTGCTCACGTTCGTTCTTCTGGGAACTGTTAACAATGCGACTTTACACATATGTTTTGTTTTTTAATGTATGTACATACATCTATACATATGTATGTTCACGATGGATGGCCCATGCCAAAGCACAGCCCAAAACGGAAAACTGTAAAAAACATAAAAACAAGATTTCCACCGACTGCCGACTGAGTTGGCTGCATTCGCAGAACAGGTTTCTTTTTTTTTTTTACTATTACTACCCATGTAAAAGAGCTGTTAGAGGTACACCAAAGGAATTGGAATCGACAGTGTTGCTAACGTTTTGTTCTGTGTGAAAAAATCGATCAATTCCGCAGCAAATGTGGAGCAGGGGGAAAAGGAGACGAAATGGAGGATACATGCGCAAATAAGAACACACACAAACACATACTGACACACACACACACTGACACAGAAACTGAACTGACTGACGCAGGGGCGGCGATGTGTCATCGCTTTTGGTGGTTGTAAGTCAAGGGGGGAAGAGAATTGGAAATTGTTTTTATTTTTGAACTTTCATGTTTCTTATTTTTATTTATTTTTTTTGTGTAATTCAGTTCAGCAATATTTGGCATAAGCTCTGCTTGTTGCCATTGCTTCGCACTAACAAAAACACACACAACATAAAAGCGAACGAAAACTCAAACACAATAATAACAACAACGACAATAGCACTGACACTGACGAAAAAAAAAACTGTTACGACGGCCATCTTGAATGAGCAGCGCAGCCAGCGTCGCTGCGGCAGAGCTTCACAAGAGAAGACAATATGCAAAATTGGAAAAGGCCAAATAGATTTGTGAAACACGCACATTTTTACGCGAAAACAAAGAGCATTACAAAATGGGACTTTAGTTTCTTTCGCATATAAACGCGCACCAATACACTAACAGTGCTCACTCACATACATATGACAAATTTTTCTTTTTTCCCAGTTGCCCATTACATACACTTCGCTGCTACTGCTGCGTTGCCGTCGCACAAACGACACTTTTGCGAAAAATATGGGTAGCATTTATTATGCGTTGCAGAGCGAGCACTTGCGATGATTAAATGTTTTTTCATTGCACATGTCGCATACTTACACCAAACTGTTATTTTATGTATTTATTAATTGTATTAAATTTAATCAATTGGGAAATAATTACGCAGAAGTGAAGCGCGGCGAGAAATGCTTCCAATATCTTTCGATGCTTTTCGACGTATCGATGCTTAATTATTGTTTACCAGCACTACTCGCAGGGTCAGCATTTCATTTGTTATCGATATTTGGTTGGTGCGTACGCCTATCGATGGCAGTAACATATCGTGCATCGAACAGCTGCTTTTTGGCGGGTTGTCCTCTGTTTTAAAATTTAAGAAATGTGCCAATAAGCATGTGGATGGTAATGGTTATGTGTATGCAACCCGCCTACCTACAATGCACAACGCAGTAAAGGGCGGAAAACGGAACAGACAGAAGAACTGCAATGCATTCTTATTTATTATCTTGTATACACATACACGCCTCTCTTCACATGCACACCATGTCGGAGTAAACTTTTTCTTATCAGTAGTAATAAGCATACTGATACAGACATGTGTAATTAATTTGTTCGCTCAGTTCTCAACTAACGCTCAACGAAAACGGTTATTTCCGAAATCGTTTCGCTTACTCAAGTGCAATAGTAGATTTCAAATCGGTTTCGGCAACAACAATAATAAAAAAAACGATCTCTTACTGACGTATTTGTGACCACCCTGTGAGTGCGACGACAAGATTTGTTTTATTGATGACACAGCCAAACTCAATTTAATGATCAAATTGTCAAAATATGTTAATGATTCGCATATTATGGCAGGCAAGCAGGCAGCCAGTCAATCAGGCAGGCACTCATTTGATATCAAAGCAGTCAAAAGCGATTCTAATCAGATTCCTCCATATTAAACGCATGCCACTGTGATGATAACAGTGCACAAAATTCAAGTGTAAACTGCTGCCCATCGATGCCGCAAACGGATAATTTAATTTGTAACGGAAGCGCATCGTCATAAATCCTTAATGGGTACAAAGTTTTATAGACACACTGAAAAAAAGAAGCGGAAAAAAAAATAATCAATCATGGACAATATATTTTGAACGGCATTAAGCGATATATATGCACAATATTTGTTATCAGGGAGCCGCGCACTGATTGTGTTTACCTGTGTGTTGTGTGTTGATATGATAAAATATTAACGCGAAAAGCAGACAGAGCACTTTCTGACAAGCGTTTACTTTCTATAACCGTTAAATTGTTATTATTGGCTTATGTGCTGTGTATATGGTGGCCACGCGAAAATTTGTGTTTTGTTTAAAAGAAGCAAACGCCAATTTGGCATTTAAAAGCAAGCATTGCCACATTATTGAAGATAACAAAATAATGTCGCAAGGCTATTAATAATGAGTGTATCGGGGCGAAGAAACAACAAATTTAGTTTCATGTGCTTTTTTTTGAGAGAGTGACTGCCGTTGGAAATTAGTAATTAGCGTTGCTCGCCCGCCATTGATTAAAAGGCCTCAGCAGCAAAACTAAAATCAATAACAATGAAACATCTTATAAATTACTTATACGCAACATATACGAAATTCTTCAGCGCCCGCCTGATAAGAATTGAGTTAAGGCTTCTTCAAATTCAATTTCCTTTATGAGAAGAGTTCTTTTTGTTGCTGTTGTGGTTGTATTTGAAAATCTCAAGTTGCTCAGATTGTTATCTTGTCAATGTATTTGGGTTTTAACTCAGTTGGACGTCCACTTTTTGTCCATGAAGTGGATTGATAAGCCTGATTCCAATCCCGTGGTCTTGGCATTGCTGTCAAGTGTAAATAATTTACGATTTTTTTTTTGAGTTGTTATTATTCTTAATCGCCAATTGCAACATTACTCTCAATTGCCCAGTGCAAAAGAAAACAAGAAAAAAAAGAATCTGCTGCAACTCACTACTCACTTCGAAAATATACCCAGCTTTCTATATTGATAAATATATATATATGTGTGTGTGTGCTTGTATGTTTGTGTTTTCTCAATTTGTGGCAAGTATTTTGTAATAATCATAAAAGTTCCAAGCCTTCAAATGTTGCGATTACTCATTTGCTGCAGAAATTCCATACGATAATGATAGTTGAGACATGTGGAGAGAAAAGCAATATAAATACATGTCTATATATATGTTTATATATGCATACATACCTATATATATACAATATATAGCTTTGTTAGCTATTTTGATAAAAAATTCCCTTTTATTTTCTTATGTGAAGTATTATTTTTAAATATTTTGTGTAAAATTCCTCAGTAAAGATTTGCTTTGCAATGATTTTTAAAATACATCATTGACACTTGCGGATTTGTGTAATAAGTTCAACTGAACAATACTTGTAAATCACGTATCACAATAATAACATTTGTTTGAAGAAATGTTATTGCCATTGTTTTATTCAGCGATTCATGTCTCAAACATTATTAATGTGCTCATTGCACTTTAACGAGCTGATTTAGCCGTGCTCTCTTATCTACATACATATGTACATATGTATGGCGGGGTTAATACTTTCGATATATTATTTCATTCTCTTTTTTGGGAAGTTGAATCGAATAACCGGTTCCTTATTTTTTTAGCATATAGTTAGCATATAGCTCATTTATGGGTTGTTTGACTTTGAACTTGATTTTAACTTCCCAAATTTGTGCATTCGCTTAGTCAACTGATTGCAATGTGGTCCTAAGATGCGGCACAGTAAACACGACAAGCCAAGGATATGGCTTTATAGACTGCTCTGCATACCGTTATTCCTGTTAGCCTGGTCACAAGCACAGGTGCAAGCCCAAATAGCAACAGCTCCAATCGATGAGGATAAAGCTGATGGTAAGTTTAAATGGAAAAATATACCTAAAATTCTGCATAAAGTGTTCAATTGAATATTCCATTTCTTAAGAGTCTCAGGAAATTCTCAAATCTTAAAAGAACGGGAAATTATTTGAAATTCGATATACAAATTCTGAACATTTAATTTAAAATTTATTTTAAAAATTAAGTTTTGACTCTATTGAAAATTTCCGTCAAAGTTTAATCTAAAGCTAAAGCTTAGACTCGAAAATAGGACTCAAATTATATTGTAACTCTATTAAAGTCCCTTTAAGAATGCCTCAAATTTCAACTAGCTTTTATATCCATTAAAATTCCCCTTCTGATTTTTCGCAGCGGTTCGAATAAATGTGGTTAGCACGGCGTATACCCTAACATTTAGTGTCGGTGTTGAGCAAAAGGACAGTTATATCATCGAGAATGTAACCTGTCCATCTGGTGGCATATTAACACCTTTGCCTGATGAGAATTATATGTGGTAATATATGCTAGATAGTAGTTCCGATTTCAATCAGCACTATATTGATTTTGAATTTGTCAGTGAGAATTTGGAGCCCTGTACGAGCTACACAAACGTTATAGCCGTTAAAGGAAAAGCTGAAGGATCAACACTCTTCGACCAGGTCGTGGTTGCCTACACGGATTATAAAGGTGAGTGACTGATGTGGCTGTGACGGATGGAAGTACTTCCATAATGTATTCCTTTAAAACACCTTACAGTTTTCGTTGATATTTTAATTTGTATCTTTTAGATCCAGAAACCAATTTGATATCCGTTAAGGCAACAGCGAAAACGATAGTTTTGAACTGGGAGACCACCGATCGGTCGTGTGTGAGGCACTTTGAGATCTCGGCAACGGCACCGGATAGCTCCTTTTCGAGGCAACAGGTGAAGGAGGAGAGCAGCGATACCATTGAGGACGTGTGGCCCTGTCGCACCTATACACTCACGCTGAGCACGCGGAACAATGAGAGCGTTGTCGTTGACAAAGATACAACACTGGTGGAGACGGATTACTTGGAGCCCGGTGGTCTGCAGTTGACCATTTCAACGCGCTCCAATGCGGACACGCTGATCACATGGAATGAGCCGGATAACAAGAGCTGCATTGGCAGCTTCACCATTGTCTGGCGACGCAAGAATTGTGTGCCTGATGAGGGTGGGGAGACGACAACGCCGGAAATAGACGGAGACACAACAACGACAGAGATCGACAAAGGAACGACAACGCCGGAGATAGACGGAGACACAACAACTACGGAGGTGGATGAGGACACAACAACTACGGAGGTGGATGAGGAGACAAAAACTACGGAGGTGGATAAGGAGACAACAACTACGGAGGTGGATGGGGAGACAACAACTACAGAGTTGGATGAGGAGACAGCAACTACGGTGGTGGATGAGGAGACAACAACTACGGATGGGGAAACAACCACTACGATTAGAGATGACGAGACAACCACCACGATTGCAGACGATGAGACAACCACAACAATTATAGATGATGATACGGCGCCTACAGCGAATCCAGATCATTTTACGGGGACAACTGCTACGCCTGGGCAGGATTCGGGTATTCGGGATACGGTACCACCCAAGATAGGTAAGGTGTCTTAAGCCCATTTCGACAAGAACCGCACTCTCAACCAAATCCAATTGCAGAGTGCGCGTGGAGCTATCATACCAACGATAGCTCCCTCAAGCAGTACACCCTGAGCAATCTGCAGGGCTGTGCAGAGCACACCATTGAGGTGTTCATCAACATTGAGCGCAATTCAACTGCCAAAGCGACGGAGTCTTTTGTATCCGGCGAGAGGTGTAAGTACAGCAAAAAATGATTAATTCTTTACAGGAAAACTATCATTAAATGATTATCTGTTAATTGAGTGGGTTCTTGAAAAGATATGATTTTTTAGGCACGTGTTACTACTTAGAATCGATTGCTTTAAAACTTTTCTTGTCTGTGTCGATTCCATTTTAGATGATAAACCATGAAAATTGCTTCATTTTTGACCAATTTCTGGCATTTTGAAATCTTAAAAACCTATTTTGGAGATTTGGGTAAACAAAATGAGATCACACTCACAAATCGAAAAAGTTTTGACCAAGTTAGGGGTGTTTTTTGAATAGGTTAAAGGTATCAAAAATAATCCAGTTCCTAATCATAACTCTGACTATCTTTATCCAGTGCCCAGTGCTGTGTCGGAGCCGACACAGGAAATTAACTCGACAGAGCTGAAATGGCTTTGGTCGCTGCCCAGCGATCATTCCAATTGCGTGGCCAGTTATCGGGTGAATCTGAGTGGACCCATCCAGCGTGAGGAATTCGAGATTGACGTTCAGTTGACTAGCGAGACATTTATAGTGTTTGGCAATCTGGAGCCCTGTGGCAGCTACGATGTGGAGATTGTACCCATCTCATTAAATGGCAAGGAGGGTGCAAAATACCAGGGTCAAAGCACACTCGGCGAGGACCGTGAGTAGCACATGGAATATAAATTATAGTTCTAGATCATCGGTCCATATTCCTGCCACAGAACCCACACAGATCCTTGAGCCGACAAGCAGCACCGAACCCTTTTCCATCGCGCTGAGCTGGCTGACTCCAAGCTATGCGGATCTCTGCATCGCTGGCTATCGCATTTCCGGCTGGATGGACGATGACAAAGAGGTGGAGGCCCTAAGCGTTAGCACGCAACTAAATTCCGTGCTCTTCGATAAGGATCTGATTGCGTGCCAGGCGTACACCATACAAATAATACCCTATACCCGGGAGAATCTAGATGGAGAACTGCGACAAATTGAGGTCGAAACGCGAGCAGCTGTTGTCAATTTTGAAAAGGTGGCGAAAATAATATTACTTTCTGCATTTTTCAAAACAAGTTATGAAAAATTAATAAAAAATGTTTATGATTTTTTTTTTAGATACTTCTGCAAGTGGCTGGAAAAAAGGCGACTGCGCACAGTATAGAGCTGAATGCACAAAATCAGGATTTCAATAACAACTGTCAGACGATCTATGCCCTCTTCAACTGCTCCACGACGGCGAATGTGGCCTATAGCTATGCGGAGATGTATGTGGAGAGCTATCGGGATCGTGGTTTCCAGGCAACGGTTGCCCCACTCACCCCTTACACCCAGTATATATGCAGTGTGTTGCTCTACAATGTGGCAGGTGCCTCGTCGCCGAAGCGACTAACGGGCACTGATCTCATGACCCTGGTATATTGTATGTTCTGGTGGTAGAGTTGCTAACGTTCAATTCTAAGCAAATCTAATCAATTGTAGTTCCCGATCAGCCGGAAAGTGTCATGTTAGAGGACAGCACCCGACACAGCCTGTCCTTCAAGTGGTTGCAGCCCAAAACATCAAATGGACCCATTAAATATTATCAGGCATTTCTCACGCGCTACGAGGCCGATTATTTTGTGCCTAGCATCTGTAACGCCATCACAGAGTTGCCGAAAACTGATACGAAAGGTTTGACAATCATTTAATCTACATATATTTAACTCCCCATTTAAATCTGAATTCTTTTTCAAAGGTGATACGATGAATACCTTCTTGGATCTGTCGCCGGCAGTGAAGTATATTATGCAAGTGGCTGCCCAGAATGATTTCGGCTTGGGTCAATACACCCCGCCCTTTATAGGCATTACACAACCAGATGGTAAGTGAAAAACACAATTACTTTCAAGCTAAAATTAAAAAGATCATTTTTGCAACAGTTTCGGATCCTGTGACAAATTTGGATGTAATATCGGAGGGACCCTCGCTGGATATCAATAGTTATAGCGCCAATGTGACTGTTCACTGGACAGTACCCTGTAAATCAAATGGCGAAATCGAGTTTTTCATTTTGGACTTTAGGGGTAGACGGAAGGAGACGGAGATTGTATTCCAGCGAAAAGAGCGGCTCAATCCATTGTCTAAAAGCGGACGCATGTCGTATACCGAAACCGATCTGCAGCCAGAAGTCGATTATGCCGTTAAAGTCACAGTCAAAACGCGCAGCGTACCAATGTTGAGCGAGAGCTTAACAAAGGAGTGGACATCGCCAGCGGGCTGTGAGTATTGATAAGTTTTATTTACCAATTTTTGTTGTGAACAGAAACACAAGTTCCGAAATGGGACACAACATTTTCATTTCAAATTTGAGCGCACTTGTATACGTAGCGCTCTGAATTGTTTACTCATTATGGCAGCATCCCAATTTGCAGTTGCAT
Organism: Drosophila paracracens; assembly: GCA_035044025.1. Classification (NCBI taxonomy): domain Eukaryota; kingdom Metazoa; phylum Arthropoda; class Insecta; order Diptera; family Drosophilidae; genus Drosophila; species Drosophila paracracens. The sequence goes on from JAWNMN010000487.1 coordinate 816,046, forward strand.
AAAGTGCTAAAAATGCCAGCAACTTTTTAAAATTCATACAGCCCTGCAATTACTGTAGCTGACAACGCTTGAAAATCGGCTGCTTAATTTGCAGCGCGTTTTACACGTTGGATATAAATATAATAAATTAAATGAATTACATTTATCCATTTTCTAGTACCCGCTGCCCTGAGAGATGATGTTGGGCGTCAAATTCGCGTCAGTGCCTATGAGACAAGTCATCCAACCAGTTCGGCAATTGTGCGCTTGCCCGCCAATATTTTAGACTCGGAATCGGGCAGTATAAAGTATATAGCGCTGTTGCTATCTCAGAAGAGTTGTACGGGCAAACCGGAACTGAAATTTGATGTGCTCAATGCGGGAGATTGGCCCTCTGTTGCCTCGTGGGATGAAGTCGGTGGCGATTGCATTTATCAATATCAAACAACGCCTGTGCGCTGGAAACCGCCGCTGACCAGCAGAAGAAGTAGGCGCGACACCGGCGGCGAGGAGGAGATTGTCTTCATCATTGGCGAGGGCAGGTGTCCGGATATTTCGGAGCGCTATTGCAATGGACCCCTTATCGCCAATATGGAATACAATATGGTTGTGCGTCTGTTCACCAATTCTGGTTATAATGATGCCGCCGTGCTCGAGTTCAAAACGGAAGCGGCCATCAAGGTGACCCTGATTTTGGTCAGTGTCTCCTGCTGCCTGCTTTTAGCGTTTATTGTGGGTTTGACTGTGCTCTACGTGCGCAAGCGGATTGCCTGGTAATCATGGACACGAGGATTGCCAATTTTTGGATTATATTTAATTTAGAATTCTTTGCAACAGGCATCGCGATTCTGGCCAGGGCATTGAGGATCCCTTTGGCAATGTGACCGGCAAGAATTTTGCTATATTCTATGCGGATGTGTCCAAGCCAGAAAAGTTGACACGCGAATTCAAGGAAATCACCGTTGTCGCCTTGGAATTGAGCTATTCCGCCTCCGAATTGGGCAGCAATAAGAATCGTTATGCCGATATATATCCATGTGAGTTGGATTTGACTTGGAGACGGAAGGAGGAGTACTAATTCCCATTAATTCCAGATGACAAGAATCGGGTTATTTTGGACATAGACTCGGAGGGATCGGACTATATCAATGCCTCCTTTATTGATGTAAGTATTATCCGGGTTATTATTACTATTAATATTACGAAATTTAGCTTTTAGGGTCACACACGTAAAAAGAACTATATAGCGACCCAAGGACCCAAGCCGGAAAGCGTTATGGATTTCTGGCGCATGATCCTACAGCATAATGTGCGAGTCATTGTTCAGGTTACCCAGTTCCGAGAGGGCAATACGGTGAGCAACCACTTTGGAATTCCACGCTCTTTTTAAAGATTTGTAAATCTCCATTCCGGTTCCGCTTGCAGATCAAATGTCATGAGTATTATCCGTATAATACGCGTGGTGTTATTGTCACAATCAAGTCAAAGGAACGCTTTGACATCTATGATCGCACCGAACTGTCGGTGGTCCATGAGAAACACGGCTTGAAGGAGAAGGTGATACATTTCTATTTCAAGAAATGGCCAGATCACGGCTGTCCCGATGATCCCAACCACCTGATAACGTTCGTGAAGAAGGTGAAGGCAGAGAATCGTCCCAGTTACTCGCCCATTGTGGTGCACTGTAGCGCCGGAGTTGGACGGACGGGCACATTTATTGCCCTGGATTTGATAATGCAGCGTCTGAAGAGCGAATCGAAAATCAATATTTTTGAGACGGTTAAGAAACTGCGATTTCAGGTGGGTGCAAAAACTGTTTGCTAATGGACTGCGACTAATCGTTAATAAATCTTTAATCCTGCAGCGCATGAAAATGGTGCAAACACAACAGCAATATACATTCCTTTATGCCTGCACCTATGAGCTGGTCAAGCACAAGATTCCACGTGCTGCTCTCAAGCCAAATGGGCGTGGCAAAACGGATTCAGTGCCCAGCACAAAGAAGGTCAGCTTTCCGGATTCGGATTTGGGCCTTGTCGAGAAGGCTGTGCAGGACACTCCAAATCCGGAACGGTCTGAGGACAATCATCTGTCGCGCTTTGGCGGCTTCCGCCGCACAAAGGATTTGGACTCGTTGAGCGAGCAGCCGGAGAGTAATGGTTATGTTCGACAAAACGGAGAGTGCGCCATATAAAAATATATATTTTTATGAGCATTTTGTGACATCAAACATATAAGGAATTATGTGTGTCTGTATTTATTGTATTATACAAATTTATAATTTATCAACAATAATAGCCAAAGAGGAAGTGTCTATCGCTGTACTGTGAAAATAAACAAATATATGTGAAAATTGTAAGGGTGATGGAAATGCAATTGTGATTTTTGATCTGAAGTTCGAAATGTAACGGAAACTTTGAATTTAATATATATCGTATTTGAGCAGACTCGGTCTTATCGAAAACTTATCGATATTCACAGCAGGCAGCAACTCTATTTATAGTCAACAATGTGAATGGCAATTTGGCGAGAAGAACTGCAAAAACATTTATTTACATCGCGGAATTTTAGTGCAGTAACAAAATGTCTGAGCGCAAAGTGTTAAATGTAAGTAGAAGTAGGGAATTATGTGGCAATAGGTAAACTAACGATGACTTCCTCCTTAGAAATACTATCCACCGGACTTCGACCCGTCGAAGATACCGCGCATGAAATTGGCCAAGAATCGACAATATACGGTTCGATTGATGGCGCCGTTTAATATGCGGTGCAAAACCTGCGGCGAATACATTTACAAGGGCAAGAAGTTTAATGCGCGCAAGGAAGATGTGGAGAATGAAACGTACTTGGGCATACGCATCTATAGATTCTACATCAAATGCACGCGCTGCTTGCAGGAAATCTCTTTCAAAACGGACCCACAGAATACGGACTACGAAATCGAGGCAGGCGCAACACGCAATTTTATGGCCCTGAAGCTGGCCGAGGAGCAGGCACGGCGCGAGGAGCAGGAGGCACGCGAGGAGGAGGCCAACAATCCCATGAAATTGCTCGAGAATCGCACACAACAATCGCGCAACGAAATCGAAATGATTGAGAGCTTGGAGGAGCTGCGCGATTTGAATAGACGCCAACAAACCGTTGATTATTCCACTATGCTGGAACAGTTCAATCCGGCAGAGACCGAACGCGAGCGCTTGGACCGCGAGGAACGTGAGGATGAGGCGTTCGTCAAGTGAGTGAAGTTTGGCAACTAATCTTAATGACTATTAAAATATTATTTTTAAATGTGGACAGATCTGTAAACTTTAAAAACAAAACGGAGCCGGGCACGCGCTTTGTCTCTGAGGAAATCATTGAGGATGTGAAGGAGGATCAGCAAACTGCGCCACCACCAGCCAAATTAGCTAAACCGAGCGCAATGACAGCGCCCACCAGAGCAACTGCCGCACAATCGCTGGTGAAACGCAAAACGCCTTTGGTGCTGGTCAAACCCAGGACGACAACTGTAGCAGGAGCAACGAATCCAACTCCAGCAGAAGCAGTCACCAAGCCAGCTGCAACTGCTGCCCCTGTTGCCAGTGCTACTTCAAAGCCTGCTGGCTTATCCCTCTTGGCTGCCTACAGCGGCAGCTCTGACGATTCCAACTGACCTTTGCATACTATTAGCATTTATAGCCAATTAATGTTTATGTCCAATTGTATTAAACTGTTTACCAAGGCACTAATAAATATGAACGTTCGTTTTTTTTATACCTGAATAATCGCAGCTCCTTAAGTTCCCAATAAATTCCGAAAATAGATCAAAAAAATAATCGTCAGCAATTTAAAATAGATATCTAAAGAAACAGTTTTAAGTATAATTTTATAAACTTTTATTTAGCACTTGCTGACTTCATGATGCTTTCAAAAAATATTTAGCTTACGTTACTAAATTTTCAAATATATATATATATATATATGTATTTCAAGAATAATATATAGTCAAGGCCATAAGCATAAGGCAAATCAATTTTCATACACATATATCAAATTTGTTTAAATAAAAGCAACATAAAAGGTGGCTAAAATGGATTTATATATCATGCATTTGACATACATACATGTTTTAGCATTATTCATAGCCGATTTCGTGGCAAATGGACTTAAAAGCTAAGAACTATAGACTAAATACTAAATGGTACAGGTGTTATCCATATATACAGCTGCAAATATAATAATATATGGTTATAAGGCTTACGAAAACTTGGAAGGCAATCCGAGAAAAAGGTCAAATAAAAAATAATATCACAAGCGAAATAAACAATTAGAAATGTTAAACATATAAACATATGCTTAAATATTGAACTACTATATAGTTTTATAAGTATATATATAATAATAATAATAAATCCATTTAATTTCATAAATTACGAAGACACTGGTATGTAATAGAGCTGCCAAATCGGTTATATATATATATATATAGCATATATATCTCTATATGCTCTATGTCGCTAAGGCAAGCGTCGTCACATTTTACATTTACTTTTACTCTTACTTTTACTTTAACTTTTACTTTTACATATTTACGAGTAACAGTCTTTGTTCGTTTGTTGTTTTTCTTTTCTTTTTCTTTTTTTTGGGTGGCGGGTGGTTTTGGTTTTTCATTTTCTTTTTGGGGGGCGTGGCAAGCGCAGCCCAAATTTTCATTTTTTGGTGTGTGCATTTTGGTTTTGGTTTGCATTTCGTCCTTCGCTTTGGTCGCATCAGGAAGCAAGTTTAAATATCCACCGCTGTGGATGACGACGGCTTGTAGTCAACGCTGGCAGCAGTTGTTGCCACGCCCACTCCCTGAACCACGCTCCCGCCCCCATCGTAGTTGTGATTGTTGTTGCGCAGAAAACGCTGCTGTTCGGCAGCGCTGTGATTTAGCTCATACAGCTCCATATCATCGCAGACGCCCAACGGACGCGTCGGCGGAAAATACAAATGATCCTCACCAGCAACGTCATCATCATCATCGTCGTCATCATCATGGGCGAGATGATGTGTTTGCCGGAGCTGCGTCGGTATGGCTATCCCAAAATCCTCCAGACTACGCTTGACGGCCGCATCGGAACCCGTGCCGGAGTCCTTGCTGGACAGATGATCTTGGATCTCCAGATCCGCCTGCTGCAAATAGCTGAGCGTCAGACCCTGCTCCAGGCAGCGTTGCTCATACGATGGCGTCGTGGTGACTATCAAGCGACTATTCGCCTGCTCACCTACACAACCCAAATCCGCCAAGCTGCGTGGTCGCAGTTGCGATTGCTGATCGTGCTGCTGCTGCTGCTGTTGCTTCTGGATGCCATCGAGCACCGGTCGCAACTGGGTGCGATTTAGTGTGGTCAGCTGGGTCTGATCCTGCAGCTGCAGTGTGTGCGAGGAGCTGCTCGCATGCGTACGCGGCAATTTGCTGCGATGCTGATGGCGCAACGAGCAGTAAATGAAGCAACCAATGAGGATGCAACAGGTGCACAAAAAGAATATAATCCCGCCCACGAAGAACATATCGATGGTCGCACCCCCATCCTGAACGACGAGCAGCTCCGATTGGAGTATCAACGTGCGCATATTATCGGTGATCTCGCAACGATAATGACCCGCATCATTCGACTGGGCATTCACGATGACCAGCAGCTCCTTGGCCTTGCTGAAGTAATAGCGCTCTGCATCCGGCCCGGTGGGTGCATTGTGCAACGGTTTGTTCTCCTTGAACCACTCGCGATGCGACTGCTCCAAATCGAGATTGAACGCTTCGCTAAGGCACTCCAGCACGCAGGTGCGTCCCAGTACCACCTCCTTGTGCACGAGGGGTATGCGAGGCAGTGGTTTATCTATAAGATTAGAGCGGATTAAAGACTGTTCCTCTTGGAAACGAGTTTCATTTTTGCAAAACTCACCATTGACGAGCAGCGTGGCATTCACTTTGATCACGCCCGCCGGACTCTCGGCGGTGCAGGTGTAGATCCCCGAATCACTCGGCTTGGCATTGGTGATCACAAAAGCGTTCTCCTCGCGTATCACTTGCAGGCGTCGCTCCGTTGCAGCCGGAAAATCTAAAGCGCCAAACTTTTGCAGAGCTATCTCCGGCATCGGATCACCGCTGGCGGAGCAAACCAAACGCGCCGTTTCGCCAGCGTCCAGCGTTAGATTTGAGGGCACATGCAAGAAGCTGGGATGAACTGAAAAACGGGTGGAGGTCCAAAGAGTTAATGTTTTGCCATTTTCTATAGATAAAGATCTAAAGATAATAATCGTCGTTCTCTACTCACTTCCAATCGATATTTTGAATTTTTGGGCATAGCTGGTGCCGAATGCATTGGACACAACGCACTGATAGCGTCCGGCGCTCTCGTAGCTGACATTGGAGAGACGCAGATAGCCGTAGATTGTGGTCTGATTGGTGCTCTGATCGTGATGGATTTGTGTCTCGGTGCTGGCGCCATCGTGTCCGGTTTGCCGCTCGAGCACGTGCTGATTGTCGTGGCGCCACTTAATCTTTAGCTCATCGGCGGCGGCCAACGAGGCAGCTGCCGGTGAGCTGGCAATGCACTCTAAACTGATATTCGCACCCTTGACAGCCAGCATATTATTGGGTTCCTTCTGTACCACCGGTTTGGGTGAATCAGCTGTAACAAGAAAACAAGAAAAGATTATTAAAAACAAAGCTGAAGTTGGTGCAAGTTCAGTTAGACTTACAGCAGATGAGTTCCGTTTGGGTGAGCTTGAAGAGCTGCCGATCAAGCAGATGCTCGGGATAACCACAGACGACATTGGTCAGCAGCTGCTGAGCCTGCTGACCGAAGCGACCGAGCAGCCATTGGCGGAACCACAGCAGATCACAATCGCATATAAAGTTGTCCGATTTGAAGATGAGCTTCTGCAGATGCTGCATATGCTCAAAGGCATTCGGTTGAATGCTGGCCAGCGCATTCCCGCCCAGATTCAGCAGCTCCAGATTGTTCAAGCCACTCAAAGCCTTGCTGCTAATCTGCTTCAGATTATTCCCATTGAGATCGAGGCGACGCAGTTTACGCAAAGCCTTAAACGGCGCCATCGCCGACTGATCCTCAATGATCCAGGCCAGGCGATTGCGACGCAAATTCAAATCCTCCAGATTCTTGACACAATCGAACGTATTCTCGGGCAAATATTGCAATTTATTGTGCGCCAAATTCAGCTGCTTCAATCGCTTCAGGCAATCCAAATGCTGTGCCTTAAATTCGCTAATATAGTTGTGAGATAGATCCAACGATTCCAGCGATTGTGTAAACTCCCACGTGTCCAGCTCGATGCGATTGATCGAGTTATTCGACAAACTGAGATGATGCAGCTTGGTCAGATTGAAGAGACCCTGGCGGGAGAGAGAACTAATGCTGTTGTGATCCAGCTCGATCATCTCAATGTTGCGCATCACATGAAAGACGCCGTCCTGCAGCGCCTTAATATTGTTCGCCTTGAGTTGGAGCTTCTGCAGCGACAACAATCCCCGGAACGTTGACCAATTAATCTCCAGCTGATTGTAGTTCAGAGTGCTATAGAATGGCAAAGAGATTAGAGATTGAAGCAATAACAGATCTTCGCACAAAACTTACAGTTTCTTGAGACGATTCAAATTCTTGAAGACGCCCACTGGGAGGCTGGTCAAGCGATTATTGCTCAGCTCGAGATCCGTTAGATTGCTCAGCGCAGCAAATGCTTGCTCGTCAACGCTCGCAATCTCATTGGAGTTGAGTAATCTGCAAAATAAACAAATGTACAACAAAATGATGATGAGAATGGGAGTGGATATGGAAATGGGAAGGGGGATGTTTGTTGCTTACAAATGCGCTAAGCGATTGGGGCGCAGAAACACATTGGCCTCGACACTGTGCAGCTGATTCTTGGTCAGATCCAGAGATTTGAGCTTGGGCAGCAGCGCCAGCGCCTCGCTCGAGATGCGCTGAATGCGATTGTTGGCCAAATTGAGTTGACGCAACGAAGACAAACCGGTAAAACGGGGTATTACATCTAATTGATTGCGCTTCAAGGTGCTGGGGAGGAAATAATGGATTAAAGATGTTGTATTAATTATAGCTGACAATTATTTAATAACAGGTGTCTATTCAAATGTAAATTAAGTCCAGACTGTCGAAGATATAAAACGCACATCTCTAATTAAAAAATGTTATATAACTACATACTAATAAATGACAGTGCAGATCGTTAAGATATATATTAAGTTATTACTCCAAACCGGTTACAAAATTAGTCTACATTTAATGTCAACTTCAAATTATTTAAGAACAATCCTTAACTAAAAGAATAATTGTATAATATAGTAAATTAAAACTACAAATTAATAAATAAAAAAGTTACGTAAAATATAAATTAAAATAAATTTATAATCAATTAAACAGTGTCCAAACTACAAATTATTAAATATCAGTATGGTTAATTAAAATAATTATATAGGGATTATTGTCGAATGCATAAATTAAAAAATATATATCCATAAGCACAAAAGACAACACAAATTAGTCAATAATTAATATCACTGAAAATTTTTTAATGACAAGCTTTAATTAAAATACACATTTATTAAATGCTGTCCAATGCACAAACTAAAAAATGAATAAATCTTATTAATTAGTCAAGCGTATTTCATGCATAATATCAGCATTTAGTTAGCCAAAGGCTTATCTTCAGTTTAAGATAAATTGAAAAAAAAAACAAAATAATAAAAATAAACAGATGGCTTTTTCTTTGATAACTTATAAATACGGAGAGTATCTAAAAATACGCGCTTAGCTAACATAGCAGATTCAACAACATTATCTAAATGGAATAAAACAATTAATTCAATATATGCATTGCAGTTGTTGTTTGGTTCAATTCAATTGTTGTTTCAATTGTGGTCTCTATTGTTGCTGTTATTTTTTGTTACTTACAGCTTGTGTAGCTCGGGCAGATTTCGTATCGCAAGCACGGTGCTGTCGTTCAATTTGTTGCCAGCCAGATGCCTGTAAAAAAACAACAACAACAAAAAAACAGAAAAACAATGTTAGCTGATTGGATTTTGTATTTTGTGAAGCCTGTAATTAAATGCAGCGTAATTATGTTGCTGCAATTTTGACTGATAACCAGATAAGCGCGCGTCAGTCTGTCAGTCATGCAATTATTGATGCATTGCCGTCGATAAACTCACATTTTGCATAATTTTGCAGTGCATTAAATTAATTAAAGCGCAACGATAAAATCGCAACCCCCAAAAAACTGAATGGAACAATTTCAAATGCTGACTAGCAAAATACCCTATATTATATGTTTGAGTTTACTTTAGCTTAATATGTAGGTTATATACTTATTAATATATAAATATTATTATAAGAAATTTAAAAAAATTGCACAGCTCTAGTTTTCCAGTTAATAAACTGGAATATTGGAATAGTATACGATTTCAAATCAACTGTGTAACCAAAGCTTTCCCATACTTAAACGACTTTTGCAATGACTAACGAAAACAGGGTAAAGAATAAAAAAAAACGCGGCGAGGGTTGTTGTGAATGTTATGTGTACTGTTTATGCATAATGTTGGCTTGGTGTCAGAGGGGTTGGTTAACTTTCTTTTTTTGGGGGGGATTTACTTACAGCGTATCCACATTGCTGGGCAACACTGGAACACGCTCCAAGTGCAGCTTATCGCAATCAAAGTAGACGTTGAGGCACTTGCACTCCTTGGGACAGTTAATATTATTGTTGTTGTTATTATTTTTGGCATTTCCATTTGCTGCTGCTGATTCGGCAGCTGCCAGCGCCTTTTCGGCCTGCTCGTATTGCGCCCCATCGTCGGCAACGAAACCGTTCGTTTCCAGCGAAGCGGACGGCGGCAGTGCAGCGGCAGCGGCGAATTCCACTGGAATATGCAAGGCGGCAAAATCTTCATCATCCGATTCTTCTTCTTCTTCGTCTTCGTGCAGCGGCAGAAAACGCGGACGTTGACGATGATGATGTGGTTGTTGTTGTTGTTGCTGCTGTTGTTGTTGTTGCTGATGCGCCGCAGTTGCTACTGCCAGCGCAGCCGTGTTTCCGTTAGCTCCGTTATTCTTTGCTGCTAGCATCGCGAATAGCTGCTGCTGCGGCAGTTGTTGATTGTAGGAGGCGCCGCCCGTTTTCAGCAGAGCGCTTAGCGGCGACGTTGACGATTCACCCGCCGACGTCGACAGCGACGGTGCAGCGTTACTTTGACAAATTGTTGTAGTTGTTATCAGCAGCATGCACGTAATTAGCATTAATTTATTGATTTTATTGAAATCATTGCGACGCGCACTTGCTGTTGTTGTAGTATAATTGTAATTATCATTATGCACTGTTTTTGTTGTTGCTATTGCAATTGCGTTGTTGTCGTTTTGCTGTTTGCGTCGCCGTCGGCGCCGTCGCCACTTGGTACTCATGCTCAGCGTTGCGAAGCGTTGCAGCAGCAGCAGCATTATTGACGTCGTCATTATAAATTTGCTAATATAATTGTTGCTACTGCTGCGGCTCTTGATGTTCGTATTCTTGTTGCATATTCTTGGTTTTCGATAATTATTAAAGTTTATCGTCGTTGTTGCACATGCATTCTCCTCTGCTGCTCTAGCCCTTTCCTCTTTAATAGCCGAAACGTGCATTTTGCAGAGTTTTCGCTTTAGTTTTTGATTTGCGTTGCTTTTTATGCTTGATAAATTCGTGCGTTTTTACAATTTTATTTTATACATTCCGTTATTCCTGTATAACGAATAAGGCGTTGGCGGGCACGCCAGCGGCCAGTGTTGTAAAGCTGGAGCGCATTGTCGTCATTTGAATTTGCTGCATGATCGGCGCCTAAAAGGAGTACAAAAGAGAGAGAGGGAGATGAGTTTAAATAATTTTAAATTTATCGATAAGTGCTTTGCACCCCAAAAAATTCAAATAAAAAGAATCCCCTCTGCGACTCTTGGAGTGATATTTAAAATTGTTTACGTTGACGAACAACAAAAGTAAATAAATAATAATTTATAAACAGATCAGAGTGGCAAATGACTCCCTGCAGCAGTGTGCAAAATAAATGCTCATTAAATTAAAATACAACCGGATGTTTTTGTGGGAAAAAAAAACAAAATAAAACACGAAAAAAAAACGGGCAGAGCCAGCGAAGCAGAAGCAACAGCAGCATCAAGAAAAATATCTTTCAACTTGCTGAAATTGTGCAGCGTTTTGCATTTTGTACTCTTGCTAAAAGTCCAATGAACAAACACACACACGCACACACACACCTAAGCACACACACAGAACACATGCGAATTTTCGGTGACATTCAGATAAAGATAAAGCGAATGCTGCGCACTTTTCGCTATCAGCTCAATTGGGGCGTGCTCGACATTTAAATGCTCAGCAATCCGCAGAATTCCGCAATCAGCTTAACAAGTTAGCAAACAAGGATTATCAGCTATATAGATAAATGTTATATGTGATACCGCCACTCACAAACATAATAATAACTGATAAATTGATTGCGCAAAATATCTGTGTAGTTATGCCCTTAATATTATTAAACTTTACTTTGTTGTTTGAACTCAACTTTAAATACCTGAGCTTTATCCTTGTCTTAATTTTGGATTGCAAATGTCTTAAGTGTACAGAGGTTGCACGCTGAATGTTATTTAACTGATTGCAGCCAATAATAAATGTGCATATTGTAAAATATAAATTTGATTTAGTTAATCCATGAGTAGATTAGAGTAGCTAATAATAAATTAAGTGAATGACATTTAACAGACACTTTAACACTATCCAATATATTATTCTTTAATATAAGAGAATTTCACTTTAACATCAACTCTACAGAAAATGCAACACAAGCGTTTTCTGTTAAAACTGCAATGACCGCAAAACAAAGTCTACAAAATCTTGGTCAACTGTAGACACAATTTTTATATATTTTTTAATCACAACACTATATTTAGACTTGGTTTTCATTAAAAAAGAATAATAAAAGTTGGATTTTGAAATCCAACTTCTACTTTTTGGCAACAGTTGTGTCAATTAAATTATATAACAAATGACTTTAAAAAAGTGCTGATGCTCATTAATGTTTGATGCTAAATTAACTAAGATAACGCTGCCAACATTGGGAAAGAGCCCGTTAAGGCCAACCAATAGTTGAGCCGACAACGAACATGATTTTCCCAGGCCAAAAAAAATACACAACACCCACCAAAAAGGGCAAAAAAAAGCGGCTGCAAAAACTCAAGCAATAGCAGCAATTACCGCACCAGACATGCCCATATATATATACTATATATATATATATATTTATAAACATACTTAGACAGATATATATGTATGTATATATATAAAGTAACGTAACGAATAGCAGGCTATATAGAGACGACGGCCGCTTTTGCCGGCCAGGCTACTAAAAATGGTCTGGCACACACACAAACACACAACACGCACACAGATACACACACCGATACACAGATATAGGCAGACAGAGGCGCGTTAAAATGCCCAGACAACCAAATTTAGTAACAACAACTACAAAGAGGGGCAAAACGTAATGAAATCAAATAAAAAAAGTGCCCCGCCAACAAGGAAAAGCTGCAGCTGAAGATGAAGAAGACGCAGCTAAAGATGCAGCAGCAGCAGCAGAGGAAACCGCTCACTTTACTTAACTGCAGATATTTTCTTATTTTTCCTGCCAGCTTCAAAGACTTTTTTCACAATCAAAAGAAGAAGAAGCAGCAGCAGCAGCAGCTGAAGATCAAAATGAAAACGGAATCTTTTTGTCTATATATAGTTAAAAGAGTTTCCAGCGAGTTTTCTGCTCAACTTGCTCAAGTTGTGTCCGTTTTTTGTGAAGTGCTTTTGATTAGTTTCCACGCATGATAACAACAAGAACAACAACAACAACTGGCCTAGATTCTAGGTACTATATATATATATAGCACTCCCCCCAATAATAATAAGCAACAGACAAAAGTCTGTTTGGTCTCTCAATTAGATAATTTTGTATTGGGCTCCCTTCAGTTACAGATATACACATATATATATACTCGATGCAATTATCTAATCAATAGGTTTGCACTGTCTACGATCGGACGGACGAGTGTTGTTCGGGCGGTATCTACAGAGGAAATCATTTTTATAATATGACGAGCTACACACATAAAAAAAACAAACAAAAAACAACAACTTTATTGAGCAGTTATGTGGAAAACTTGTTCTTGGTAAGTATTTGAATTGCGCGCAATCAACACAAGTGTCTCTAGACAAAATTAACCAAGATCTTAGAAGCAAAAAAAAGGCGGTTGATTAACGAAAATAGGGGGGAAAAAATATATTAAGTTTTGAATATATAAAAATGGTTTTCCGGTTAGTTTACAGGTGCAGCAAAATTCGATATATCCAAGGAATCAGAACGAAACCGAAACCGCTAAGCAAAATTAATCGATTGAAGATCCCGATTCCTTCACAGGCAATCAAATAGGAAGCGAAAACGTTAACTATTGCCTGTTTTAAACATAATTCATTTTCACAGGCATAAAATTAACTTAAGATTCATAAATAATAAATATTGATTCCAAATGATGTAGATAAATCTATGCAAAATGAACAAATGCAAATTAATCTTAAGTTTGGCTTGGCGGCTTTCTTCGCTGAAATTGACAACATGGTTGTGGAAAAGAATAGGCAGAAGAAGGAAAGGCAGAAATATGATCCAACACCTTTGACACGCTTTCAATAAAACTATCGATCAATGAGGGATGCTGCTGCTGCTGCTGCGGGTGGCCGCCAATCACAATCGATGACAGTTCGACAGACGATCAAAAAAACTAATAAAAAAAAAGCATATATAAATTAGTTGACTATTGTCTTTTGTCTTTTGTTTTTTGTTTTAGTCAACACTCTTTTTGCTACAATTTTCACACACCAATCAGCGACGTTCGGCAGCCAGTAAATTTTCGTCCAACAAAAAAAAGGAAGCCATTTTGAATGAATTTGCATACATAAAATATGCATAAAATGCTCAACTAAATCGCATTTATTGATTAGCATAAGTTCTCTTTCAGACAACTGGGTAGACAGTTGGAAAAACCCAATCTAAGGGCAAAACCCACACGTCCATCAATTTGGGATTAGAGTAAACAAATTTGGTGAAATTAAAGCTTTCGCTTTGAACTCATTATTATTTTTATTTTTTTGTTACAACAAAGATGGGCAAATCAAATGTAGATTTTTTATGCAAATGTGATTACTTTTTTGTTGTTGTGTATATGTCAACTCCCTCACAATTTATAATATAACGGTACGGAGCATTTGGGCAAGATTATTGTTTTCGTATGAAAAGACGACAAAATGTCGACGCTGTTAGCTGTCCGATGGCTGTCGATGATATGATAATGCCGCCGATAAATATATACAACTGTCGTGGGTTAAAATACAACACATTTATATGTATATGTGTGTGTGTGTCTCTATATATATTTATGGGTTTATCTTTTGAAAGATCGTTAGTTGTACGAGAGAATAACATTCATTTTTCATTAGATTCAAGAGCAGATTGTGGGGCAATAATAGATGGTTAGATAAAATCAACTGAATAAAACATGTTGCTTTTTTTGTCTTTTGTTTTACATTTAATTTATATAACATTTTTAATGTGATTTTTGTTAATTGTTTTTTTTTTGGATTTTTGGTTGTTGTAACATTTTAGTCGTAAGTTGTTTATTAAATATTTTGCCTGTGGCTGCATTTTTATTGGTCTTAATTTTTACCTGCTGCATGTTGTGAATGGCTTTTTAACATTTAAATTGGTAATTTTTCCTTTGCTTCTTGCCTGTTTTTCTGCTGGCTTCGCGCATTTCTTGTTGTTGTTGTCGCCCACTGCTTGTTTTTTCTGGTTTTATCTGTGTGTATTTGAGTGTGTGCGTGTGATGAAAATGCTTCGCCCAAAAAATCTTTGTTGTTGTTGCTGCTGTAGTTGTTTCTATTTGTGTCGTTGTGTTTTTCGTTGTTTATTGCCTTTGCCAAATGAATAAAAATATATTCAATATTTTCGTATGCGTTTGCGTTTGTCTTAGTGACGTTTGTCGTTGGCGTAAAAAGCATAAGCAGCAAAAAAAAAAGAAAAAAGCTGTGAAAAAAAACCACAGCAGAAGTCAAAGCGTTTGCTGTGGGCGGGCAGCAGTCATTTGAGTTGGAATCTGTTGAGGTGGGCTGTGTGTGCTGTGGTGTATTGTGTGCCGAGGTGTGGTGAAGTTGAGTTCACAACCGCAGCTGCAGCTGCCAAAAGAGATGCCAAAAAGCTGCAGACGAAAAAAGTTGCAGTGGAATGTGCTTCTAAGATTAGATTCCAAGAAGCAGAAAAGTAAGATTAAATGAAATGGAAACTAGAAACAATAATTATTCAATCTCAATCTGAAATCTCAAGCGAAAAATACAAAATAAAATTTATAATGGTTTGGTCCATTAGCGTTGATTTTCTTCTTATTATTTTATATTTATTACAAGTATTACAAACTACACAATTCTTTATAAAAGTTCTCATTATTAAATCCACATTCCCTTATTCACTTATTATTTAATTTTCCCCATTAGCTTAAGTATTTTTTCCTAGTATTCTATATTTATTACAACTATTACAACATACACAATTCCTTATTCAAGTTCTCATTATTAAATCTAAATTTCCTAATTTACTTATTATCTTTCTAATTATTCTGTAAGTCGAAGTGTTTTTTCTTAGTATTTTGAATTTACCTATTTATTATTTAGAAAATATATGATGCTAATATCTAAATTACCACCAAGTAAGTCTCACATCCGGCTCTATTGCAAATGTAATCAATTGCATTTAATTGCTTCTAAGCTGGTTCGCAGGCAACAAAAACAACATCAACTACAAAGCTGATCAGTTGTCAAAGTGAACGCTTATGCTAGTACATACATATGTATACGTATGTATATGTGTGTTTATGTGCTTGTATCTTGCATGTCTAATTTGTACGTCTCTCTTTTGAGTGTAATCGATTCGTTTCGCCGTGATCAAGCAGCTATTCAAAAGCACATAAAATTTGCTCGTTTCCATTACACCCCACAAATTTGTCTCTCTCTCTCTCTTGCAACTCTTTTTTCTGTATTTTTTTTCGTAAAAATCAGCAGCCGCAGCAGCAGACATAATAGCAACAAAGTTGAATCTGCGTTTGTTGTCGCGTGGTCTGCGCACTCTCTCTCTCCCTCTCCCTCTATCGTTCACCATTGCTGTGCCTGTTGTTTCTGTTTTTGTGTGTGTGTGAGGTGCGTGGGCACGAGAACGGAAACAGCGCGCAGTCAGCGTCGGCGTTGTGTCTCTGTCGCAGTTGACGTTACGTCAATGCGAGATGAGATAGTGTGAGTGTGTCCATGTGAGTGCGTTTGTGTTTATTTGTTTGTTTGTGTTGGCCTATGGCTTACAATAACAACATAAAAGGTAAAATCGTTGCCTATTGCCGCGCTGTCTGCGGCGACTAATTAGGTAACGTGCCAGCTACAACAACAACAACGAGAACCCCATGATAACGGCAGCGCAGTTGCTGCGCCGCAACAACGACGCAAATAGCAACATAAATTTTGCACACAGACACGAACACACACACACACAGCACACGCACGCTAACAACAAAATCCAATAAGAAAGCAAACTGCCAGGCTGTCTGTGCCAGCGGCTGCCTCGTCGCGGCTTTTGCTGTTGTTGTTTTATTTTAGTTTTGCTTTTTGCAAAAATAAATTTAATTTTGTAGCCATTAATTTTCCACTCTAGATACGAGAGCGAGACGCTGGCAGCCACTCGATTGCACCCGCAGACAGTAGTCAACTGCAGCAGAATGCTCACTAATTAAGTAACTAAAAAGAGTTTTTTATAATTGTAGGCTTATTTCCATTGCCTTCTGCTTGGATGCCTTGTGCACTGCACACGGACAGTCAGACAGCTGCAATGCACGCACGCTTATAACGGTATTGCGAACGAAACAGGGCGGCAAGTGGTAAAGGCAGACAGAGGGACAGAGCGCGATAACAGCTCAGAACGACGGGAGCTTTTAAAGCTCTTCTTAAGTTTGATAATTTTATTTTTTGCACAATTAGTTAACATTCTTGTTTATGTAAATATTTACATACACACATATATATATATATATAATACAAATGTTTATTCGTATGGGTGCATAATAAATTAACGTCTTTTTTTATCGCTTTAATGATAAACCGTTTTGCTTGATTGGTCTAAAGCGCATAAATAGCAAATAAACAAAGCGTACAAAAGTTTTGTTATTATTATTGTTTTTGTTGTTGCATGATAAGACTCGGGCTAGCTTGTGATATGTGCGTGAATGTGTGTGTGTGATATCATATGCCAAAATGAGCGAAGGCAGGGGAAGGGAAGGGAAAAATGGGGTGTGCGTGTGTGGGAATCAGGTGGAGTGGGCTTAATAAGACTTAACCTTGAGAATGTGCGATAAAAGGAACAACATCGCACAAGGCAAGCAAAATAAATGCCAGTAAAAAAAGATAGATGAAAGTTTAAAGAATAAAAAGAAATTAATTTATTGTGTATCAATTAGCATATTAAATTGTTTCTATATTTATATTAAAATATGAAAAGCTGCCGATTTATATGACCTAAAATTTGATGATCCTCAAGGGCTGCTTCAGCTAGAGTTATCAGAATAATCAGAAATAGTTCTCATTAATAAAATATGCTTTGACAAAAAAAATTATGTAAACTGAAAAAAAGGCCGTGCTATAAACGTCATCTGACAGCCTCATAAAAAACGTTCTCAGCATTTTAGAAATTTCATTTCCATTCACAACATTACAGCCAACTGAGAAGTATGTTTGCATTCTTCCAAAAAAAATATGGTAATTTCCAACAATATGTAAGCCTGAAAAACAAAAAGTAAAGAAAATATATCCATGGTGAATTCTAAACTGTCTATTTTAGATTGGAAATAATTTTGAAGTAGACGAACAGCCGACAGCCAATACTATTGACGAGGAAATGTCCGAAAATCGAGAAATACAAATCGCCCCGCCACGTCGCAGTGCTCGCATCGCAGCCAAGCGGGAGCTTAAACAAAAATGTATCGAGGAGGAGGAACAGAGGAAGAAGCGCTTTTGTGACGAGCATGCCAACCCGTGCATCTGTTTAAAAACGAACACTGGTTTATATTGGCTGTTCGACATAAATAGTTAATGTTCAAATATTTTTCAGTTATTAAATAAATTAAATTGTAAAAAGTACGTAAAGTAATCTCTTAGCCTCTCAAAAAATAATGTATCTGCGTTCAAGTGATAAATTAACTGTATTGGCTATCCGATATTGAAATACCCTAAGAGACCCTAAGTTTTGATGAGTTGAGTTGTTTATTTTTGTTAGTTTATCAAATATAAATAAGTAAATTCTCCAAAATGTATTCCTTGTCCTTGGCTCAGCTTACGCCTACTTTTGCCATAAAAAGAGGCGTATTAAAGGCCATAAATCAACTATTTGACTTATATATTCGATTTCATATCTCGGTCTAAAATTCTTGGAAATCGTTTTTTGCTGGTTTTATAACCCGTGACATCAGTTGCATGACGGACTTGTACAAATTTAATTTGCTTACGACTTGAGTTGAACATAGATACTCTGTAAGCGGTATCCACTGCTCATTGGGCAATGTCAACTTGTACTATTTGTAATACTTTAAACTTTTTATGAGTGATAAATGCATTATTATTATTATTTATTTTAATATTTACATTGCTATGATAAACATTTCGGATGAAAAAAGATAAACATAAGAAAGATAAGCAGAATATGTTCCCTCTGCATTCAGTAAGATACAGGGTATTTGCCAGGTCATTATGTTGCTGTTGTGGCTTTGTTGTTTGTTATTACTAAATGTGTTATCATCACAAATGATAAGCAGTCAACAAAACAAACGACAAACACATTTTATTGGTGCTACAAACTAACTCTATATCAAAAGGCCAAACAGACTTACGCAATATATAGTACTATTTTTCAGATAATGTCAAGTGAACGTTTTTTATTCATGTTGTTGTTGTTGTTTTTGCCAGGCTTTAATTAAGAATGGGACAAGAGAGAGAGGAGAGCGAGAGGGACAAAAAGGGACATGGGAATCGTTGGATTTGTAAGCTCATGATTTAAGCGGCTCGTATATAACGCTTACGGATAGACTTCAAAAGCAGGCAAAGGCTGGAAGAGAAGGAGACAGAGCGGCGGGTGCGGAGGTTGGCCGTTGGCGGTGGCATTCATAAAATTAATCCGTCGCGCAATAATTTTTCGATTTAATTTCGGTTTCTTTTATTTTTTTGAACTTAAAGCGGGGCTCAGAGAAAATCTTCAGGCATGTCAAATTGAGTTCCATTCAAAAAAGGAGAGCGACAACATACAAAAAAAAAACAAAAACAAAAAAAATTAAAAGAAGAAGACGAAAAGAATACAAAAGAAAAGCAACAAAATGCGGGCAAGTTAAGCAACGCGCAATGCGGCTGTCAAAAGATCTTAACGAACAACAACAACGAGCAAAATAAAACGAATAAGAAACGATCCTGGGCAGCGCGAAGAAGAGGAAGTCTTACAAAAGCAACGAGCAGAAGGGGAAGCAGTGGGGTGAGCAGGTAGAAGGGTAGAGGGGCGAGAGCAGAAGGTCTGTCAGTTAGCGCGCGGCGAGTTCGCGCAGTTTCTGCAGTCTTCGTCTCCACAGAAACCGAGAGCTACACTGAGAAAAATAAAGAGTGATGCTTGTAAGAACACATTTGTATCAGTGTTTGAATGAAGAACTTTATGTACTTATTTGAAGACCGTAGTCTATATTTGAACTACGTTTCATACTCTCGCTGACTTACTAAAAATCTTGTCAAAATACTCTATTAAACTTATTTGAACTCAGTTGAACACATTTTTGTGCTTGTATAAAGAATTATTATATTATTTGCTTTAATTGCTGCTGCAGACATTTGTTTTAGACCTAGCTGTAAATGTGCCTGGATAATGAATTCCATCAATTTTGTTTTTAACATCGTATGGCCTTTATTTGAAGATGATTGAGTACTTTCACTGACATACTGTAATGTTCTCTGATAAAAAACTTATTTAAGTCTGACTGAAGACATTTTTGCGTTTGGAGACAGAATTTTCGCACGCTCTGAATACATTTTTCTCTCTTTTACTTATTAATTACCTGACTTACTTAAAATCGTGTAACTTATTTCGCTTCGTACTTGCCTACTGACTTACTTAAGTACTAAAAATCGTGCTTGAAATAGGATCAAAATATTCTGATAAACTTAATTGAATCCTGTCGAAGACATTTTTCTTATTATTTTTACTTTCTTTTTTATGTACTTCTTTACATATTTGAAAATAACATTAAAATATTCTAATAAACATATTTATTTATTAAACGTATTAGATTTGCAAGTTGGGAATGCAATGTACTTGATTTCCTTTCTCTCTGTACAAAAAAGAAACACATATGCACACACACACACACATACACTCAACACACACACACACACAACACACATGCGCACATATTCGGTGTCTTCGGGCCAAGTGAGAAAACCAAGCGCGACACCAACACCAAAAACCGGCTACGGCTCTCGGCTCGGGCGTCTCATCCGACGGCTGTTGGCCTGTGGCAAGGGAATTGAATTGAATTTCCAGTCGACGTTCAAAATTTCAGCCTTTTTGCCTTTTTGAAGGTGTGAAGAAAAAATAAAATACAAAGCACAGCAACAACAACAACAACGACGAAGGCACACAGCACGAAATTCTGAAAAACTTCAGAGCAACAACAACAATGCCCGAAACGAAACGAAACGAAATCAACGGCAGATCTGCAAGAAACTCCAAGAACAGAGAGACCAAAGAATACCAAAACAAAAAAAAATGCAGCTAAAATTGACAGCAAGCCGACGCTAGCATGCCCTGGAATTATTTACATCAACTAATGCAGTTAATTTAAAACTGAGTTAGTAGACAAAGCTAGATAAATGGATAAATCGAGTCTCGGTTATTAAATGCTGAACAAGAATATATATATTTTGTAAACTCAGACATGTCTACCTCACCGCGTTGCACAACAAATGCATATACCCGCTTGCAAGGGCATACAAAAAGAAGCGGACAGAAAACTGGATTGTGCCTGGTCGTTTTCCAGAGACGAGGCATGGGGCAGACTCTTTGGGATTTCTGAGGGTTTCAGTTTTATTGTTGTTGCCGTTGTTGTTGCTGTTACTTTTCTGGCTATGATCTCTCCGCTTCGTGTGTTAGAAGCATCTGTTTCTTTGGTATTGGATTTTCGTGTTGTTGTTGTTGCTTTTTGCCACTTCGGTTCGGAGAGTTCTGACAGGCCTCAAGAACTGAAGGTGAAAAGTACTTATAATAAGGAAGCCCGACGGATAAATGGTTAAATGGTAAATGGTCACATTAAGATTACCGTGTCCTCAACTCGTATGGACTACGCCCGATATTATTATTGTTATTATTGTTGTCTGCCTGAGTTCATTTTCAAAAGGCTTCATCATTACAATTTTTTCTTTTACTTTTTTCTATAGATGACTTTTGATATTGAGCTGTTTGAATTGATTTCTATGACAATCTCTGGAATGTTAACAAAAGTTTTCATTTATGACTTGGTAGATTTGTCTAATGAATAGACTTTTGTTCCATATAGCAGGGTATGTGAAGCAAATATTTTCAAGTTTTTCAATGGAACGAATCTGAACAAAAGCGTACTTAAGATTTTATAATTGAATGACAGGGGAATTAGTTTCAAACCTTGAGAAAATGGACAGGTGAGAGAAATGGGATTATCTTTGCTGCTTTAAGATCTTTTTAAATATACAAACATATGTATAGGTGTGTTCGATTTGTTATTTATACTATTGGGAAAGTACTTTCTTACATATATTTCTTGCATATGGGATTATTATCACCCATGCTTAAGTTCTATTATAAGAAAGATTTATTTTTATGTGGCAATAACTCAACAATGTTCTTTTTGAAAATTCTTATTCAATAACTTTACTTTTCACTTAAGATATACATATATATAGATAATAGTTAATATATAAGGCTTAGGCATCATTTGTAAACATAATTCAATTAAGGCTTAGCATAATAATATAATTTTGCTACAAAGATCATTTCCAATCCTTTTTTAACTTCTTTAGATTTCTTTTTCTTTTTGTTTTTTTTGTCAGCATTTAATAAATTGTAATTTATTTTCGAAACATTTTTGTATGCCAAGACATCTGCTAATCCCGACGATACAAAGCAAAGAACCCAGCATTGTGTTCCACAGGTGTGCACGTAACTCAAACACACACACACACACAGATGCACATGCAGACTGACAGTGGGCATAGAGAGAGAGATACCCACACAAAAAACAACAACAAGAAAAAACTATTCAACTTCGAACCGAATCTGATTTCTGAAACTGATTGTGAATGCGTTGCTGTTGTTGTTGTTGTTGCTGCCACACAGTTGACGTTTCTTCCCAACGTCATTTCGAGTTAAAGAGAAATAAAAACCTACGAGGAATCCTCCACATATAGACACATAAGCACACGCACGCACACATGCCCAGTTCAGTTACAGATACAGATACAGATAGACGCAGAGAGTTTTGTTTTTGCTGCCACATGGAGGCGACTCGACGCGTCGCTTGGCTTAAATTGGTTTTTATTGTTGCTGCTGCTGCTGCCTCTGCTCTGCTCTGCTCAGTTACTGCCTCTGCTGCAACACATGTCCATTGTTGGTGTTGCCGCATTCGTTTTGACCATATTTCTTCTTGTTATACCAGTCTGCTGCTTCTTCTTCTTCATTTTCTTTGAATACCCTTACAAATAGTTTTATGATTTTATGTCCGGATATATCCCCAACAACATAAGTCTAATATATTCTCAGTCTGCTTCAATTGATGCGTCGCTTTAGATCGTCTTCATCTGTCCACCTTTTCAACTAACCTTGTTTTTGAAGTAATCTTGATGAAACTTGGTAAAATTGATTTTTATAGATTTTTGATATACCTATGTTAAAATCGGCTGAATAGACTACCACTATATACTATAAGCAAAAGCAAATTATCTACATTAATTCTGTATATTTATAATATACTAACTATTGTGATCATTTTATTTTTCCCATATCACCAATCAACTGATCTGTTCTTCCACTTCTGGAAGGGTATTTAAACTTGGCATGTCTAAGATACGTCTTCCTTTTTCTTTTTTTTTTTTGTACCTTTCTTTGAAGGCGCATTTAATTCTTTAGCTTCTTGGTTGGGCCTTTTGTTGTGCTTGTGTCTTGTGTGTTGGGTCCGACTTCGACTCGGACTCCGATCGAGGCAGAGGTGTGAAGAAAAGAATTTTTCTGTGCAATAATCTTGATGCCTTTTTAAGATTTGTTGTCCAGCGCTCGCCTTAGTTGGACTTGAAGCTGCATTTTATGTTTTTTTTTCTTCCCCTCATGCGTTTTTTGTTTCGTTTCGGTTGAAAAATGGTTTTCGGCTGGGGGAATGGAGGGAGAGGCTGGGGGCAGGGGGAGCTGAGGCTGAGCTTAAGAAAATTTACGCCATAAAATGTGAAAATAATTGGATACACTACTCGAGACGCTCGCATCGCATCTTTCTTCTTTTTTTTTGTGAATGCATTTCAAATTGCTAATGATGAGAGCCAGAGAAGTTGCAAGTTGCAAAGAAGTCGGCTCGATTTTGGCCTTGCCACAACAGAAACAGATTCCTTCCGTGAGACAAGCAACGTAACGAATTTTATGCAGCAGACAGCCCCCGTCTCCTCCCTCCACAACAGCCAAAGTCAGTCAGCCAGCCAAGCATTAAATGCATTTATTTATGAGGTCCCCCACTCCCCCCAACCCGAAAAGTATTCGATATAATCTTGGCTAAAATTGCTTGGCTCATATGCATATGATGCGCATATTGCGATATTGAATTTAAGTAGAATTCACACCTTGAGGCCAGCACTCGAATACACGCCCCTCAATCCTTCCCCCTACACACACACACACACAAGTAGTAAGCCACAGAATGTTTCGTGTGTGATTTAAAGCGTTCAAGAGAGCTGAGCGTTAAATAAATTGCAAAAAGTTTACATTGGCTTGGGGTTTTTTTTTTATTAAACTAATTGTTAGTTATGCCATTAATTATCAGAGCTATTAACTGATTTCAACAGAGATTTAACAAAGCGCAGCGACTGGCACAGAATTAATGTTTGAACTACTTTATGCACATCAGATTAGTGCACAAATAGGAAAAGTGGCGGAGTCTACAATGTGAAAACATATTCGCATTTGGAGAGGCGGAAGGGAGGGAGGAAGCTCGAGGCGAAGCTGATAATAGAAATTTGCAACCATTTTCCAGCCGAAACTTTTAAGCTCGAAGAGCATATAATTATTTTATGTATTTAGTTAACAAAAACAGTTCAGCAATTTTAAAAAGGTTTTAAAATATAAAAACATTGCATTAAATTTACGATTAAAGTTACAAATTATATAAAAATGAATATTACATAAAAAATCCCAGGATACAAAGACATTTCGTGCAACCAAATTGCTGAGATTTAGCCAGGGAAGAAGCCAGTTCAAATCGGAGCTCTTTTCTCCGGTTAGTGAAGTGTAAAAGTACCGGTAAAAGTTTTGAATTGGTTTACAAATCGTTCGCATTCCTTATTTGGTTCCGTTATGGTACTATATAAATCAATAACATCGCTTCCTGTAACTGCCTCTTTAAAAACAATGTTGAATATCATTTTCGCTACTGAATTGCAATCGGTACAGTTGTGGTTCCGGCTAGAAACCCTGTTCAGAACACATTTCGGAGATTTGCTTACCTAGAGCAAGAGAAAAATATTATTTATCGGTCAGATGCACAACTGTTTCAGCCAGTCTCCAGTTTGTATCAGTTATAATAATAATAAACGAATCCACTCATATTAAGTGCTTCGATTTGAAATACTAATGGCATTTATAAGTCAGCTCCTTATGTAGTCATTGCTCACTTATCACATCTGAAAAGCACTTAGCAATCTTTATACCCGTAACGTGACTTTCCGGCTAATTCATAAATATTTTAGCACATTGCGAAACTCGGCTTTGACATAAAACAATGTGCAACAAAACGAAAACAGAGGTAGAGAAAAAAACCCATTCAGGTACTGCAAATGCGGTTAAAGTTATCAGGCCAACTGAAATCTACAGTACAGCACAGCACAGAATGCATTAACACCTCTTCTCATGTGCTCAATACAGCAAAACACACATTTGCGCTCCCACCCCTCCATTTACCCACCTGTACTCCCGAGAACATCCAACTCCCACTCAGATATTTGTTTTGTATTTGCCAAGCCCTTGTAACAACAAACGTTTTTTTTTCTAAAGCTTCAAAAGCAATAACAACAACTGCAATGAGTACAACAAGTGCAATGTGCACTAGTCGTGCAAAAAGTATGAATGCTGTAGTCGGGAGTGCTGGCCTAGTGGATGCCCTAAAAACAAGTCCTTGCCTGAGGAGTAGATAACCTAAACCTAAGTCTTTACCTAACATAAGTCGAACACGTTTAGATTTTGAGAAAGCATTTTTTTAGAATCGTTTCTGAGTGTAATCATGATTAAAATGGAAAATTGGTTCAATTTCGAGGAAGAAATAGCTATGGAAAATTTTGAAGAGCTTGATTTTCGACTTAGAATCGCGTTTCCATCTTTTAATGCAGTTTTATTCTAGAGTTAATACCATGAATAAATCGATTAAGTTCTGACTAAGTTAGAAAGTTTTGAAGCGTCCTCTGATGATTAATGAGCTAGAATCATGTTTCGAATTTAAATGTTATTTTATTCTAGATATCAAATCGTGGTTTTGAAAATCGGTTCAGTTTTGGGAAACTTATGGTATTGGAAAGTTGGGATTTTCCGCGAAAGAGTTATAACATAAATTTCATGTTTCAAATGTTTTCAATTTAAATGTAGTTTTATTGTATAAAAATGTCCTGGGTTTGAAAATCTGTACATTTTTAAGAAAGTTATAGCATTGAAAAGTGTAACGTAGTCCAAAACTCTGTAACTCTTTCATCTGTAACAAATATTTCAACAACATCATAATACCCCTTTTAAAACACTTAAAATGCTTTTAGAGAAAATAAATTAAGAGCAAAAAAGAAGAAAGAAAAATAAGAAGGGCAAAGCAAAAATAAATAAATAAATCTGGCACGAACTACAAAAACGATAGAGAAGAGCTAATAACTAAATTGCATTAAGTGTAATTATAACTAATTAGAAAAAATAAATAAATAAAATAACAACAACAAAGCAAAAAAGCCGCATAACTAGCACAAATACAAAAAAATAGAGAGCTTGTAGAAAAAATTACATTTTTATGAAATTGCTTTTGGTGTGCTTCTTTCTCTCCACCTCCTCCTGCTCCTTCTCATTCCACTGCTGTTCGCGACCATGGCAAATGATTAATGCCAGTGGAAAATGCTACTGTTGTTGTTGTTGTAGGAAATGAGATGCGATTAGTTGCATTGGCAAGCATGAAATCAAATTAAATGAAATCCCCACAAATAATTGATTTAATTGTGCAAATATTTGAGTCATCCCAATGTAGAAACGGCATTTCAATTGACTAATCAAATGGCTTGATTAATTGCCCGTTATAACTGTGAATATATATATGCATATATCCCATTCATAGATAGTTACAGAACTGTACTCTACTCTACTCTTTTTACAGTCAATAATTGAACTTAACTCAAATTTATGTAAATTAAAAAAAAAATGATTCGTTACGCTTTGGATAAGGAACAAATACTAATAATTCTTGATCATGCTGTCAGATTTGCTCTTTTATTTAACTCGGGAAATGAAAGGCGCAAGGCGGCGAGGCGACTGTACTGCAGATTTGTACAATTGCTTGCTTCAATTACCAGACAACAACAACCACAAATGTAGATACAAAAGCAGAGCAGATTGAAAGGCAGCAGCAATGGGCATTAAGCTTTATCCCATAGATTAATTCTTTTCAGCTTTAGCTACGGTCAAAACACACTGAAAGAGCCAGAGAGAGAGAGGGGGGAGAGAATGCACAGCGTAAGAGAGAAACGGGCACAATGAACCTGCGGGGCAAAGAGGCCAAAGGACGGTGGGGGCTGGGGTGGCGGGGGGCAGCCGCCAGGCAAAATAAATCATTTAATATTGCGCGCGCTATTTATCATCTAACATTGCTGCATATCATTCTTCATCTTGGCACACACACACACACATTTACATATACACGAGCGCACAGTTGGGTGCCCCGAGAGGAGTAGACAAAACCGTGAAAAAATTTCTTAGCAGCGTGAGAACGACGGCAAAACACTCTGTACTTAGCACCGTTCATCAATTTAAGTAGCTATGTAGCTGTTGTATGGTATGAGCTGCTAATCGAGTTTATCTAATTATACCTAAAGGAACTGATCATGAATATACAACTGCTATGTAATTTCACATTCCTGCTAAACGCTAAGCGCTAATACGCCCCATTGCATACATGTGTTTTTTTTAATGGGTGAAATAAAAGTGGAAGTAGAAATAGTAGTGAAGGCAAAAATTAGCGTGAATGAAAACTGATGTGCTTGAGATGGATGCCAATGCTGGGGGTAGGGGTAGGGGCAGGGCTTTGCCTGTAGAGGTAGGGAAGTTAGGTATGGGGAGAGGGGATTGTGGATTCTGGCTGCACTCATATAAACAAATTGCGCTAAGCGAAGCAGCCAAAATGTCTGCCGCTACTATAAACTAAACAGCGTGTGTACGCTTGTGTGTGTGTGTATACCTTCTGTACATTGTGTGAAAGAAATGTACAAATGTTTGGCTGTCTAACTGTCTGTATGTCGATTTGTCGTATCTTTTTTCTGGTGAACGATTCTGTGTGTTGTTTATTCGTCACTTTAACACGTTCGATGCTAACGCGAGCGCAGGCAGCGACTGCGACTGTGACTGCGACAGCAACGTCACTGACACCGACACACAAACACACACACACTCACAAAACAAACGCAGCGGCAGAATTTATTTTTATTTAATGCGCGCCTTGCATATGCGTCTATGTATGTTTATGTGTGTTGCATGCATATCAAGATTGAATTTGGATTTTCGTTGATTGTTTTGATTGTTGCCGCCGCAGCGAATGCGTAACAAAAACATAAAACATTAAAATAAACTATGTTTGTACTTACAAGTGTGTGTGGCTGTGTGTATGTATTTATTTTGTTTTTCTGCTACTTCTGCTGCTGCTGCTACGACTGTGATTTTATGCTCGCGCTCTCTTCGGTGCTCTTTCTCTCACTCACTCTCTTTTGGTCACACTTGCACTCGCTATTAGAATTTATTTTTTTTTTTTGGTTGCCGTGTATGAAAAATGCAACGCGTTTTGTTTTATTATGTGTTATCACACATTCGCTGTGGACATTGCTTGAAATATTTAGTGTTTTTGTGAAGTTTTGTATTGGTTCGCAAGACACACGCGCTTTTGTTTTCGATTAATTAAGCGTAGAGAAACGATGCACGTTACGAACGAAACACTACGCCACCCTTCCGCTTTGACAACTGAACGAGAACTGATTATAAATATTCCATATATCGATACGTCGAGAGTAAAATGTTCAGCTGCTGCTGCTGCTGCTGCGCACCGATAATAATCAGGGCTGCCTGCTTAGCAGTGTTGGAAAAATCAAAATTTTCTTCGTTCGAAAATTTACAAATAAAATGCTGTAAATTACTGTTTTAAGCAAAATTTAAAAATGGCTAACGTTTTGGGGGTAGGAGAAACCATACAGCGCAATATTAATTTTTAGCAACAATAAAATAAAATTTAATTTTCTCACTCGTTGTTGTAAGACGATCAGTGCTGTGTAACGGAGTTGGTTTGAACAGCTGATTTGGTTTCGGCAATGTCGCTTTTACACACAATTATAAAATCAATACCGCATCGGCTACTACGCAAAGCAAAGCTCAACCCAGAATCCTCAATATGTGCAACACCCGTACGCGAGATATGGGGCTATGTAGCAGTGGCATTCAATCAGGTGGACGGAGAACGCTTGGCACGAGTGGGGCCCAATCGCCTCTGCGCCGAATGGTTGGTTAAAAACGGCGGCGGCGTCCGCTTCACCGATAATCCCTCCAAGCTGTGGAAGGACTACAATATGCTGCCATCGGAAACAACACAGTTTCGCATTAAGGTTGTCGACGCCTCCAATGCATCTGTGATGAAAATCGGCTTGGAGCACTTCAAGAATTGTGATCACATCGATACGGTGATCTTTCACAATTGCAAGCATCTGGAGGATGATAGCCTGGTTGGACTCACTCATATAACCGATTCGCTGACAAACCTGCAGGTATCTGGCTGCCATAACATCACCGATTCGGGCCTGGCCATCATTAGTGAGCTTAAGAATCTAAGGCAGTTGCTCATCTTTGACATGTTGTATGTGAAAGACATGGATGAGGTCGCCAAGAGCCTCAAGTCCAGTCTGCCCGCCTGCGATATCAAAGCAACCAAATTGTCTGCGCCGCTTACAAAGGATTAAAATAACCCTAATAATCGCCTCCGGGCATAATTTATGCAAGGACTTCTATATTTTTGAATAAAATAGTGCAGCTATGATTTGCGATTTTGATCTCTGCAAAAATTGAAGGCAAGGTGCCAGCAAGTTGTGATCGACAATTATTATAATACATCCTTCCTATTTTTTGGAAAACTCCATGCTCGATTTGGTATCAGTTTTTATGGCAAGGATTCATTAATTGATATTTGGAATCAAACTCCGTTTTTGCACGAATTTCAATTGGAGCCGGAATCGAATAATCAGGATAATAAATTCTGATTAGAACAGCTTTCAAGAAGAGAGAAAAATTGGATATGGCTCCTGCAACACAAAATTACAAAGAAAACTAAAAAATATTCATGGAAAATCCATACTTTAATTTGCTGTATCAGGTGAAATTGGTGCCTTATGTAACTTATAAATACTATTTTTGGTGTTGTTCAGTGCAGTCTATATATGCTTGCTTAGTCTCTAATTGATCTGTTTAGGATGCGGCCAATATATAGGGGCGTATATCCTCCACATCGAACAGTTGCTCGGGCGCCACACGCTCCCCGCACATGGGACAGTCTCCATTCTCCGAGAGTATGCTGCAGATAGTTGGAAATATAAATATATATATATATATATAATGTATATATTGACTCACTTCTCCATTTCGGCGCGAAAGCAAAGGAAATCGCATTGTGGACACGAGGTCATCTGTTGTTTAATGATGTGCTGACCCGTCGCTATGCAAATGGGCAGCGTTGTCTTGCAGCTGTAGCAGGTGACCTCCATGTTGGCCAAGTTGGCATCACAAATGGGACACTCCATAGTCTCATCATCGATCTCATCGCGCAGCTGTTTAATGCCCTTGGGCGCCTTGCGCACAATCGACTCAATCTTCTTGACATAACGTCCGTCCAGCTGATTGCGGTAATCGGGTCGCATCAGCATCGAGGCATAGGTGAAGGCGGATTTCTTGAGGCCAGCACGATGGCATTCAATGACCGTCGAAGTCAAAATGGGCACAATGTCTACAAGGGAATAAAATATATATATAATAATGATCTCTGATCTCGATAGGTCTAGCTTACGCTCTGGGAACTGTGATATGCAGGCGGCCACTTGGACGAGCAGCTTGGCGGCCAGCAGATGATTGCCCAGCTTGACATGGATGCGCACCAGCGTATAGCGATGCAACAGTATCAAATTGTGACGCATCTCCGCCGTAACCGAGAGATTATTTCGTCGCAGCTCCTGGTACATGGAATAGAGCAGATCCCGTGCTGATTTATAATTGCCCGCTAGTTGCTCCTGATTGGCAATAATGACAGCAGTCTTAGCCGCATCCTTGTAATGCTTGCGTGCCATATACAAGCGGAATAGATAACGCGGATCCTTGGGCACGCCATCCGATTCACCGAGCAGAAACTCAATTAGTTGCGTCGCCAGCTGCTCATTGTTCGACGTTGCCACACAATCGATGGCCAGCGACAGTGCTTGAGATTCCTCATTGCTAAAAGCTGAGGCTTTGAGCAGAAAACGCAACGCTTTGGTAAATTCGCGTGCGAGGAAATAATATTTGCCCGCCAGCAGCGTATATTTCTCGCTCTCGAAGTAATGTGCCAGCGCCAGATAATCCGCCGATTTGGCATTCTCATAGCGTTCGAGGAGTTCGCCATGACGACGCAACTTGTTGTGCCGCTGGGCCAATTGGAAGGCCTCCTCCACACAGCCGCAGATGACGAGAAACTGCAACGCCTGCTCAATATCATTGATTTTCTGATAGAACTTTGCGAGCAACTTGGCTGCATCCATCGAGCGCGATTCCAGCACAATTTCGGAGGCAGCATGCGGATCGCATAAGTGATCCAGATAGATTCTCACACAGGCATCCAAGTCGCCAGCAATGCGATAGCTTCTGATGGCCTCCTCAAACTGGCCATCCGATTCCTTGGCCTTGGCGTAGGCGGCATGCAACTTGCTGCTCTTCACATGCACCAAAATATTGTTGGCCTTGTGCCACATCTTCAAAGCTATATAATGGCCACATGCCTCATCGTAGAAGCTGCCACGCTCATAGAGACCAGCTGCCTCAGTCATATGACCCACAGTGGCGAGTAGCTCGGCGCAGTCGAAGAGTAGCTGCTTATCCTGCAGCTCGACAGCATATTGAATCTGTTAAGGGAGGAATACCATTAATGAAGATTAAGCTGATAGGTAAGGAAGAATATTTGGATATTTGCTTACGCCACGTCGAAAGTCTCCAGCTCTGATTGAGGTGCGTGCAATGCCCATTTTGCACAGACGCACATGCTCCTCGTATTCTGGCGAGCTGTGCAGCAACAGCGATGGCTCCGCATCCTCATTGTTGATCAAATCCTCCTTGTAGCCCTTCTCATAGTGATACAATGCATCCGCATAGTTGCCACTAAAAAAATCATTTTAAATTCGTTCTTAAATGTAAGAAGGATTCTTACGTGAACTCCAACTGTTGAGCATATTCGCGTGCTATAAACGGCACTTCCAGCGGCTCATATTTGTGGGCCAGCAGCAGCGCCTGATCCCATTGCAGCAAATCCCGGCTGAGATCGAGCGCTGCACGTGTATAAACTCCCTTCAGCAGATACTCCTTGGCCTGATCGTATTGACCCAACAGCATGCAACAGCAGCCGCTCAACATGTGGAGATCCTCAATATAGCGCAGATCTTCGAGAGCATTCACGAGAGCAACATCACCCAACTGACGATAGGCGCGCAAAGCTGTCTCAAGGGGAGGCACTTCAGTATTAATATATATATAGATTTCAGGTTGCTCACCAATTTCCGGCTCGAGATCGGCAATTGCATGCTCGCCAAACTGTCGCCAGGAGAAATCCATGCGCATCTGTTCGCACAACTTGTAGGCCTCATCATATTTCTTCAGACCGAGCAGCAGCTTAAGATTCTCGCTCTGAATGTTGGCAGGATTGACGACATGAGTGCTCAACGATTGCGTCGCATACTGTCCCCCATCGATATGCAAAGCCATTTCGCCGGCGCACAACAACAGCGGCACCTGGCCGGGATTCAGCTTGGATTCGCCCAATTTCTGGGTGTGTCTGCCACGCACCGAGTGGCGGGCAAAGACATGTGTGAAAACCAGACGCGCATCATAGCTAATGAAGATGTTCGGCTGCGTCAGATCCCACAGACAGCCCACACACTGCTTGGGCATGTCCGCGATGAGCAGCGCCTCCTGATCCAGTGCGGGCAAATAGACAAAACCCTGGCCATGCTCATCGATAAAAATGGTTTTGGTGCCTTCGACATCGGTGAAGAGTTGCCTGATCCCGTTGCTATGACGATAGACGGTGCAGGTGTCCCACTTCTCCAGCGAGTAGAAGACCAGGTGGCCAATCTGCAAGGGATTAAGAAACATTTAGCAGGCAAAATCTAAGAATAATCATTAAACGCACATCGGTGGCAAAGATGAGCAGCTCCTGGCTAAGGGCAAAGCACGTGATGACCGCATCGCTGGGCATGGTGGGCAGCGCACTGGGAAAGCTAGCCTGCAGTTTGTCCTTGCAATTGGGATTATCCGCTGCAATGGCCTGCAGTATCAATTGTGGTGGGCACAGAGCAGCGCAATAATCCGCATTCAGTTTCATTGCCACAATATCGTGGGGCAAATCACGTTCGCTCAAAGGACGCGGCTCATCGCCCAAACTCTTGCCGAGATCATAGAACCAGACGTGTTTGTCCAGGCCCGCAGCAAAATTGTACGGTCCAATGGCCAGAAAAGTGGGCTCCGTTTCCAGGGGCAGGCGAAATGGTAACGCCTTTGATTTATCCGGGGCATAGACATAGATGGAGACCTCCGCCAGGCTGCTCAGCATGACGAGGCGCGGTGCGGACACGGCAAACATATGCGGCAGCTTGGTCACATAGGTGTAGACGGTGCCGACGCTGGTGGTGACGGCCAACAGTTGTCCATCGGGTGACCAGTCAATCATTTGGACAGTCGCATGATCCGGCACAGTGATAATACGTTCCGTTTCCTGCAGATTGGTAATCGAGTGGATTTTGATGCTGTGCGTTGGAGTAAAGTCACTGGAGGATTACAAGGATTACAAGTTTAGTTCCACACTCACTTATCATCCCCACAAGAGGCCACAATGTCCAGCGTTGGGCAGTAAGCCAAGCCCGTCAGCGTGTCCTTGTGATTCCTCACCTGCCACAGCTCCTGGCCAACGTCTTTGGGATGCGTGGATATGGCCACGACATGGCCATTGGAGAAGCCCAACAGAATGTAGCCATCGCCAAACCATTTGTGCTGCAACAGCGAACCGTAGCGACTCTGGAAGCCCAACTCCGTGGGATTCTCCGGCTGGGGTAAATAGTACAGAAACAACGTGCGTTTGCCAATAATCATGCTGAGCGTATTGTCACCGGCCAAACGCTCGTCGTTGGACATCTCGGCAAAGTACATGTCCGTCGGAGCATCACGCAGCTGAACGATTCTCACCGTGTCCCCATCCTCGCTGCTCAGCGAGAAACTCTTGTCGTCGGACCCGAGTGCGAGCAAATTCTGAGCAGACCACGCGCCACATGTAATCCGCTTATTGTGCTTGCCCAGCACCGGAGTACGTTTGCCACTCCGATGATTATAGATGGCCAAATTGCCACGGCCCGTGCCGACGGCGAGCAACTGTTGCTGCTTGGACCAGAGTATGCAGGTGAGCGGATCACGCAGCCCGGATTCTACTGTGATCTTCTGCTGTGTGGCATAATCCCAGAGCGTCACATTCGGTGAACTGCTGGTGATGATGCCCAAGAGATCCCCATCCGCATCCCAGGCAAAGCCCGAACATAAACTGAAATATACATACGGTTGAGCACATTTTATGTTTATGGTGTGCTTCATCCGATTATATATATTACCCAGATAGAATGATGCGCTGCACAAGCTGCCCTTGGCGATTGTACAGAGCGACGGAGCCATCGGTGCCAGTTGTGGCCAGCAAAGCTCCGGCGCTCTTCTGCCAAATGAAGTAAACATCGCCAATGCCGTGCGGTTCATCGTATTTGTACAATATCTTCTCAAACGACATTTTTACACACGCACACTAGAAACTCATCTTTTTGCCCAGGCTCTGCTGCATTTTTGCAGTTGTCTACGAAAGTTTTTTCGCCTTTTTTGTTTATGCTTTTTTACCGTTGCTATGGCAGCAACAAGTAGTTTTCAAACGATGCTTTTCATAGCTGCTGCAGACAGTGTGACCGCATACGTGGAACTTTAAATGGGCAAGATATACTGCAGATAGCTAACAGCTGTTATGTTTATAATAATATTTATAATTAGGTAAACGTTCTTCTGCTGCATTATTAAAGCAAAGTTACATGAATGCATTAATTACCCTTCAGTTCTGAATTCATTATGCAGTTAGCAATTCACGAAAGCAATTCGCTTTTTTGCTAATGTTTTTTACCGTTGCCTTGACAGCAACAATTAGTTTAATTTCAAGGTGCCCGTATAAATTAAACTTTAAATTACCAAGAAATACTGCAGTCACCTAAAATCTCTTAAAATAGTAAGCTTTTAAAATTGAATTCTTCTGCTGAATGAAACTAACACAATAATTACCGCTCAATTCTGCTATCATTATGTATGTAACTGTTCACCTTTGTTTAAGTTCTCTGACCTCCTGCCATGGCAGCAACAAGTAGTTTTCAAACGATGCTACTCGATATTTACAACAAAAGAATGTGAACGTAGCAGGTTACATAGAGAATACCAAAAACAGCCACAACTTTCTTCTGCATAGCCAACAGCTGTAATAGTAACAAATAAGACAAAAGGCGTTTCTTGTTAAATTTTAGTTACAAAACTTATTTAAGCGTATATACTTTGTCAATACATCTAGTTAACTTTAAGCAATTAAGATGTCGGATGATCTGCCCGAGGAATTTGATCTGATTGTTGTGGGAACAGGTAAGCTTTGCTTTGTTTGTTATTTTCCTCATTCCGCTGGCGATGACTCATATATCTTCTGTCAGGCTTCACGGAATCCTGCATTGCTGCCGCTGCCAGTCGCATTGGCAAAACTGTGCTACATATCGATGCTAATGAATATTATGGTGATGCATGGAGTTCCTTTAATCTGGAGGCATTTAATTGTTTATTGGATCAACCCAACTTCACGCTGACGAATGGCAGCTACACTTGGCATGAGCCCGAGGCGAAGGAGGAAAATGAGAAAATGGAAACTGCGTGTTGGACACGTGAAACGTTGCTGGAGAAGTCGCGTCGCTTTAGCTTAGATTTGAGTCCCCGTGTTGCCTACTCCGCTGGCGAATTGGTCAAGTTGCTAATCAAGTCCAATATTTGTCGATACGCGGAATTTCGTGCCTTGGATCATGTCTGCATACTGTTCAAAGATGAGCTTGCGTCGGTGCCCTGCTCCCGCAGTGATGTCTTCAACACCAAAATGCTGACCATGGTCGAGAAACGCATGCTGATGAAATTTCTCACCACCTGCACCGATTACAAGGAGGAGGATGAGCTCTCATTTCGCGGACGCACCTTTCTCGAGTACTTGCAGGCGCAGCGAGTGACGGAAAAAATTGGCACATGCGTCATGCAGGCGATTGCCATGTGCGATGCTAACACAAGCTTCGAGGTGGGCATGCAGCGCACCAATCGTTTCCTAGGCAGCCTGGGTCGCTACGGGAATACCCCATTTCTGTTTCCCATGTACGGTTGTGGCGAGTTGCCGCAGTGCTTTTGTCGCCTTTGCGCCGTCTTTGGTGGCGTCTATTGCTTGAAGCGCAGCTTGGATGACATCACTCAGGCGGAGAATTCCAATGAGCTGCTCGTCAGCAGCACGGGGAAAACGTTGCGCACCAAGCAGGTGGTCTGTGCGCCAGCTCAACTGCCTGCCAAGCTGGCCAGAAACTACGGCGAGTTGAAACCACACATTTCTAGGGGTCTATTTATAGCCGCCAGTCCGTTGGGCAAAGAGGAGTTGAATAAGGGTGGCGGCGGTGTCAATTTGTTGCGTCTGCTGGCCGAGGAGGGAGCGCGGGAGGCCTGCCTCTTACAACTGTCACACTACTCGGGCACCTGTCCCGAAGGATTGTGTGAGTAAAATGGGATGCAGACTGAAGCTATATATAATATCTTTAATCATATCTCTTTGCTCTCCTGCAGATATCTTTCATTTGACGACGCCAGCTATTAGTGATGATCCTTCCGCTGATTTGGCTGCCTTCACAGCGGAGCTCTTCCAAACGAATGCACCACAAATCCTCTATAGCGCCTACTTTACGCTAACAGCGCAAACCAATCCAAATCCAAGCACTGCCATGCCCATTTATTGCACTGCGCCGCCCGCCTACGAGCTGGATTACGATACAGCCATTGAAAATGCACGCGATATCTTTGCTAAACTCTATGGCGAGGCGGAGGAGTTCTTGCCACGCGCACCCGATCCCGAGGACATCGTTGTGGAGGGCGAGGATCCGAGCGCTCTGAGGGAGCACAGTCTGCCCGACGATCTGCGAGCACAGCTGCAGCAAATGGATATTGCCGAATAGAGAGGCACAAGCAACTTTATTTAATCATCACTTTATTATATAATTGAGAAAAAATGAGGACTTCTATATACACACTAATATGCCAGATATACATATATACGTATATATATATATATATATATACATATCATCTGGACAATTTGAAATTCAAAGAACTAATGTGTTTAAGATCATAGTCAAATATTTGCTTTTTGCATATAATTCTTTATATATATTTAGTCTGTAAATTATGTATATAAACTCTAAAAGTTACTATATATATATATATGTTTATATATGTATTTATGTGAGTATGTGTTTTGTGTATGTGTGTGTGTAATATATATATATATATATATTTATTTATTTAAATATATATCTTCGAAAAATATGCATTCCTATGCGTTATAAAAATTGTTATTCTTTTATTGCTTGACGGTTTCTTGTGGTTTTTCTTTGTGATGCACTTAAAACATTTCATTTTGTGTTTTTTAAATTATACGAAGAGCACAACGAGTTAATAATGAATTTAAATTAATGTTAATAGTATAGTTAACAAGGAAGAACGCACCAAATTAGTCTTATGGTTATATAGTAGGAGCAGCTGGCTTAGAAGGGGGGGCAGGGGAGCTGTGGGTTGGGCAGTTGTCCAAACTGAAGAGCAGTTAAATTATATAATTATATATGCCACACTATTCGAATTTAGAACTCTTTTTTTTTGTTTTCATTTGCAAACGTGCATTTTAGAATATATATGTAATATCGTAATATATATAACTATATATATATATATATAGATATCTGCCGCATTTTACAACTGTTGTTTTTTCTTATACAAATATATATATATATATTTGATCGGCATTTTCGGTTTTTTGTTCAGTGCATTTTACAATAAAGCTTTCATGTTCTCGTTTCACTTACCATAATCAGCTGCTGTTCAGTTGAGTTATTGTTATTATTTTATATTATTTTCTTATATCTTAATCAGATTGTTGTTGATATTCTGCTGACGTTTG
This sequence comes from Drosophila paracracens, assembly GCA_035044025.1. Lineage (NCBI taxonomy): Eukaryota > Metazoa > Arthropoda > Insecta > Diptera > Drosophilidae > Drosophila > Drosophila paracracens. Next base: position 854,262 of record JAWNMN010000487.1, read on the forward strand.
CGCTTCGCATTCATTGCATCGACAATCGGTTGTCGTTTGGCATTATATTTTTTATTCAACTGCTCGATCTCCAGCTCCATTTCGTGATCAATGTTGCTGAGCCGCTGATTCAGATCATCAAATGTGAGAAATTTAAGGAACTCAAATTCTCCCTCAACATACGCATGCGATTGTGTGTGCAAATGTTGATGCTGATATGCGGGCGGAGCCTGTGCTGCACCAGCTCCAGCTCCAGCTCCTCCTGGCTGTTGTTGTTGCGAGGGTGTTGCATTGTTGCGCAGTAAATTCTGCTGATTGTTGAGCGCAATCAGTTGATCGTTCATCAGCGGATAGGCCATGAGCAAGTGTTGCTGCTGCTGCTGTTGTTGCTGCTGATACTGTTGTTGCTGCTGCACTTGCTGATGCTGCTGCAGTCCATATTGATTGATGGCCGAGATTTGCTGGAATTGCATTTCCATATTGTGCTCCCAGTTGTTGGCATCATGTGCTCCACTCGCCAAATGTTGCAGCTCCTGTTGAGGTTGTTGTTGCTGCTGCAGTTGTTGTTGTTGGTGTTGCTGCTGCTGCTGCAGTTGTTGCTCGACTGCAGCGGGCGAGTATTCTGTGGGCGTGGTTGTTGACTTGTCGTCGGCACGTCCATCGCCAGCATTTTTGCGCTCAAAATGATCGAGGAACTGTGGACGATAGCGACCGCGCGGCTTCTGATCATCGTTTCGCTTGGCCGCCGTCGAATCATCTGAATCCGAATTGATCACCATGGTGCCTGAGGAGATCAAACAAAGTTGCTTAATAAAGTGATTACACATTTGGCAGGGACAGAGAGAGAGAGAGAGAGATCTAGCATATGCTTGAGATAAACAGTCTTCCGTTGTTTCTTGAATTCCTCGAGTTGCACTCGAGATAAACAGAGTTCTTATCTGTGCCTTTCTGCTTATGTATATATATATATATATATTTATATATCACCATTTGCAATTTTAGATATTAAATACATTTTTTTTTTTTTGCGATTCTGAAATTTAGTTATTAAATAAATTTATATTTTCTTGCGCTTTTGGACAAGGTGAATCCTTTCTTGATTTTGTTAGGGTTTTAGGTCAAGGTGAAACTTTCTTTGAACCTCAGTTTAGAATATCCCAGACTTCTCTCTCTTTTCGTCCATTGACTACTCACCCAAATTGGACTCCAGTTCGACCATTGTGCCACTGTCTACAGTGGCCACATCCGCTGATGACGATGAGCCAACACCGCCTGCTGTGCCCGCTGCTTGGCCAGATGCTGCTGCCGCTTTGGCAGCTGCCTTCGCCATGCCGCCACGAATGCCGCCCGGACCCAGTGTGCCCTCATCCATCTCCTCAGGATGGGCGATCATTGTTGCATCTGACCCCGAGTTCTGTTGATATTCATTGAATTTCTCTGGCACCAGTGTGCCAGGATCATCTATAAATGTTTTCACGGTGCCCGAATTGAATTCGGTTTCCTCTTCCTGGAGCATTAGCCCCGATTCCTGGGTGGCCAGACTCTTGGCCTGGCTCATGGCAACGCCTGCCGCACGATTTGCACGCTGTTGCTCTCGTATGGCACATGTCTCCTCCAGCATGGTCTTCAGTATGCTACGATGCTTGGCATTGCGTATGAACTCATGCTCGAGCAGCTCGGTGGCTGTGGCACGCTCATCCGGATTCTTGACCAGGCACTTGCTAACGAAATCAATGAATTCGGTGCTCCAGCGATCGGGTTCCCGAAACGATGGTGGCGGCTTCTGTGGTATCATGAATATGGCACGCATCGGATGTATTTCGCCATACGGTGGCTTTCCCTCCGCCATTTCCAGGGCCGTAATGCCTAGTGACCAGATGTCCGCAACGCAATCATAGCCAACCTCCTCAATGACCTCAGGTGCCATCCAGAAGGGTGTCCCAATCACTGTGTTCCTCTTTGCCATCGTATCCGTCAGTTGGCCGGCGACACCAAAATCCGCTAGTTTGGCATAACCCTCAGTATTGAGCAATATATTCGCAGCCTTAATATCACGATGGATCTTGCGTCTCAAATGTAAATAGACGAGACCCTTGAGCGTATCTGAGAGTATTGTAGCAATTTCATCTTCTGTCAGCGTCTTTTTGCGCAGACGCATAATATCGGAGACGCTGCCGGCGCCACAGTATTCCATGCATATCCACAGATCGCATTGCTTGAAATAGGAGCCATAATAACGGACCACATAGGGTGAATCACATTGTTGCATAATCGATATCTCCTTGATGATCTCGTGTAGATCGGACTCAACCGGCACCAGTTTAATTGCCACAATCGAGCTGCTCTCCTTGTGCAGTGCTTTGTAGACGGAACCGTAGCTGCCCTCGCCCAGCTTGTACATAATGTCAAAGACCTTCTCGGGCGGCTGCAGCAGCGATTCCTCCGATAATTTTTTCAATTCCCCCCCATTGCCATTTGTATTGGAAGACATGTTGCTGGCTGCTGTCGCTGCTGATTCTGTTGTTCTTCTTCTTCGTCTTGCGCACCTTTTGCTTGCTGCATGCGTTCAATTGTTGACGGCACCAAAATGCTGTGATTTTTTCCTCTGTTTTTGGTATATTGGCGTACAATTAACACAGAACTTGCGCTACGATAATTGCCAATTTAAAGCGACATTTTTTCACACACATTTGTTCTTTATTCGCTCAGCCAGTAGTAGAGCTGGTGCAACAAAAAAAACTAAAAACTGCTAGTCACAAGTATTTTCCAGTGACACTGATCACAGATACGTAAGTTGGTATTAAAATACCAATCTGCAGTTGCATCTGAAACGGAAATGAACTGAACAAGTACTTGTTTATATGACTTGTCACGAGTCATGCACTAAATACGTGTTTATTAGTGCAACTAGTGGTAACAAGTACGTCATGCGCTTTGTTTTCCATTAAATACCGATACATGAAGTTGACATTTTTTAGTGCTTTGTTTGCCATTAAATACCAACACTAGCATCGATACCTAATATATTTAATAATTGGCGCGTTAAGGCAAATATGACAACTGGATACTGAAAGTGTTTTCTATTTGCACAGTTTGCGCGTTGCCAGACAGTCGATGCATCGCTATTTGCTGTTACAATGGTAACGGCAAAAATAGTAAGATAAACAAACAAGCAGTCAGTGTTGCTTTAAATGCAATTCGTAAACAATGTGCGCCTTATCAGTCACTGCGCCTTTGGCTGTCCTAGCAACGTGCGCCATAGTAACCGACACGGACACCCACAACGAACGAGCAGCTAGAAAATTCCTGCACCTGGGCGCCATTTAGTCACAGTCAGTCAGTTAGTCAGTCACAGCTTGTTGTTGATGATGGCAGCAACGGCGCCCACGCAAATGTCTCATTCACGCATATCTACCGCTTACGGAACGCGGCCGTCGCACAATTTGCATACGAATTCCATTTCGTTAAAGCAACGCTCGAAATCCGCAAATCCACCGCAATTACGGCCATTTAGCGGTATACAGGGTTCGCGACCCCGTTGTGTGCCGCCATTTTCCATACAATCACAGCAGAAAAATACCGTTGTCATTAATGGTCCCATACATGAGGCGGCAGCCGTTACGGCAAGTGCGCGGGGCAGAACCCCAAACCCCAAATGTGTGTATTCTTCACAATGTTGTGCCCATAAACATGTATTTCCTTGTCTTATTTATTGTTCTTTCGCTTTTCCTTAGGTTTGAAGAAACATCAGAAATCCATTTCGTCGTGTAATTTGACTGCTAGTTTTAATGGCTGCAGCACGGCTGTCAAGAATCCGGGACGTGGAAATACGTTGTTTCGCATGTATTTCGATCGTGGCGATTTGCCCATCAAAATGGAATATCTATGTGGAGGCGATAAAATTGGCTGGACGGTAAGTAAGTGGAAATGAGTTTGAGATATGAGTTTGATATAATCAGTTTTATATGCAAGGGAAGTTAATATTTTATAAGCTTAATCCATTTGAGAACTACCTTCAAGGAAGCAACTCCACAAAGACTATGTTTAAAATGTTTGAGAAATATAAGTTGTTAACTTTACAAAGACTGTGCTAAAATTAAATGCTAGAATTATAGGTAGAAAGCTAATATATATATATATATATATATATACATATATTTGACTATTTCTATAAACTAGAAAAGTTTTTACTCGCAAATTGGAATTTACTTAAGTTAAAACTGCCAAGATAGCAAAAACGTAATTTTCTAATAACTAAAATTTGAAAAAATTCAATCTTTTCCCATACATTCCTTATTACGTATTATTGGTTTGCTTTATGGTTTCTAGGACTTTTGGGTACCATGATTACCTGAGCTTTGAGCCGTAAATTACCCGACAACCTTCAACGCCAACTGCTAATTACCAATAGTAGGTGTTGTGGCCCCAATTCCTACAGCCTTCCATCTGCACACCTGCGTGTTCAATTATTTTTGAAGTGTTCGCGTCACGGTGGCACCAAAAAAATAAGAAAAAAGAGGAGAAAAATGAACAAGAACTCTCTCTTTATTTTGTATATGTATAATATGCCATTGTCTATTTCCGGAATTACTAGCAAACAAACGGACTGACTCCGTTCGCATTTCAGCTTTAGTGACGTCCAGGTGTCAACCAGTCAGAGTCAGTTGGAAAACGAATAATACATATTGGGAGCACTACTGGAGGCAGTCGTAAGATTTGAATTCATGTGTGTTTGCCGCCCACTTTCAATGCCAGTAGCCTTGAGAACTATTTTCTGTATATATACGTAGGATCGTATGTTGTTTAAGTGGGTGCGTTTGTTTATATAGCGATGCGGCATTCATGACAGCTCATTTACATATGAGCGATATGTGACTGACACTATATCATTTTGCGTCATATGCGAAACTCAACTGAAGGTTAAAGGGAACACATCAAAAATGGGGTTGAAGTTGTGGAGAGATATATGAGCAGAAGAGGTTGTACTTGACAATGAGAAGGGAATGAAAATGCTTATATTGTAATGAGAGTTACAAAAGATAGATAGATAATATAGATACTTTTTTTTTTCTGATTTCCAAGTGTTTATACTTTAGTTAAATTGTCTTTAAAATCTCGATAAAATAATAACAAAAATGTTTTGCCCTTTTCTTTCCCTTTCAAGCCATAGTGTATAGACAACATATAAATAGTGGCGTTTGTAAGCAATTTGGTAACTTTCCCAATATTGACAAGCCAAGCAACAAAAAAACACAAAAGCATCTTAATAGAAATCAGCTAAAACAGAAAACAAAAACTTAACGAGCATCGCGTGCAAATTTACACCTGTAACAAAATAAAGTAAAAACAATGCCAGTCACACCCCCAAACAAAACTGAATTGAAACTGGGTATCAATAAATGTGTCTTTGTTTCTCCTGTTACCGTTGCCAGGTGGACATTGACAAACTGGACTACAGCCTCTATTTGCCGCTGTTCTTCGATGGATTGGCGGAGCCCAAACATCCCTATAAGACATATGCGAGACAGGGTGTCAGCGATTTGCTTTTGGCTGGCGGCGATAAAATCCATCCCGTCGTACCGCAATTAATATTACCGTTAAAGAGTAAGTACCTGCTGGTGACGGGTGAAAAACCCGAAAAAAAAAGGAAAAAGGAAAACAGAAATGTCCTGGCACGCAAATGACTTTTGGCTTAATTTACACCTGCGACTTTTCCTCAATTTCTGCTTTGACTTTTTTTTTGGGCAGACGCATTGAGCACTAGAAATGTGGAGGTGATGTGCACGACATTGAAAATTATACAACAGCTGGTCATGGCCTCGGATATGGTGGGACCCGCTCTGGTGCCATTCTACAGACAATTGTTGCCCATGTTCAATGCGTTCAAGGTCAAAAACTGTAAGTTATTTGCTAAAACTCAAATATTAAAAGAGTATATTCTAAATAAATGCGACTTTCTTCCAGTGAACTGCGGCGATGAGATTGACTATGCACAAAAGAATAACCTGAATCTGGGCGATCTGATTGATGAGACGCTGCAGGTGCTGGAGCTGCATGGCGGCGAGGATGCCTTTATCAATATTAAATATATGGTACCGACCTATGAGTCATGCTATTTAAACTGAAAAAACAAGCTCTATCTGACTATAGAAATAGAGTTTGTCCTTAAACATTATATCTATACATAGCAAAGAAATCTTTTCTTACATGTTTTATGCTTCATATATATAACATATCACGAGTATTTATTGAATTTTACATAGATGCGAATGATTAAAGATTTGTTAATGAATAACATTTACTTGTATTGAATTTATATAGCTTAATCGGCTACTGGATAAGTGAGTAAATATATTTGCAGAGATTAAATATGTGATACACATGTGCAAGAAGCACAAAAAAGCCAATGACTAAATAACATTAATAAATGTAGTTAGGCAATGGCGACGGAGGCTCAACAGCGAAGCTGAAAAGAACAAAATTAGATATAAAATATGTATATATAGATGACATCGGGCATAGCTCTACTTACAGCTGCTGAGCCGCCGGAATATTTTTTTAGAACTTTGGCGGTGCGTATTCGTTCTTCTTGACATTATGCGGGGAGTAGCGGTTGTACAATCCCCAAATGGAGTTCATCAGTTTGTCATTGTACTTGACCGGCGAATATTCGCGTTCTGCAGAGAGAAAAAATAAACACAGTGGTGAGCACATTTCAAGTGGAGATGCACTTTGTTTACTTACGCATATTGTTCTCAGCCTTATCAGTGACAGTGGCTGCTCGCAAACGGGAGATGAACTGATCGCGTTCCTGGAACTGCTGGCGCACCTTGCAAGCGGCAAAAGCACCCTGCGGCAAAGACATCTCAACAACTGATGACAAAAAAATGTAGCACATAGAATTAATATTTTGTATTTTTCATTTCCTTCTTTGACACTTACAGCTTAGATTGAGGCTATTCAGGAAGAAGAAAACTTGAGTTAACTGCAGCTTGCTGAGATAAGACAGTTTATTGTAGACGTTGGATGCGCGTTTTGCAATTTTCACTTTTTTGTCGCGCACTTGCAGCAGCACCATTCAAAGTTCAAACTTAAAGGGTTGTTTTTTGAAAAAAATAGATTTTTTCAAAGCCAATTCGAAAATATTTTCAAATATGTACGAGCAACTGTTGAGCAAATTTTTGCTTAATTTCTTATAATTGAAAAAGTATATATAGTCTTGCTTTGTACGGGCATTTGGGATTGCCGGTGTTTTTAGTCGGGGTTTTTACGCTTATATTGCACACACAACACGAACAGGTTCAAAACTGAACTGAGTCTCCGGCTTGGCTTCGTTGGAATTTTATAGAGCACACCGGACTCAAAACAAAACTTATCAAGCCGATAAGCCAGAGAGACAGAGATCAGCTGGACGCCATTTTGTTTCAACTTTTGTACGTGTGTGTGTGTGTGTTTGTTTGTTTATGTGGGATTGGACATTTGCTGGATTTTTCTTTTTGCTGGATGTAGTTTTTCATTATGCACATTTACATATATATATAAATATGCAATTGAACCCCATTTGATCTATCAGGCTAGCCTCGAACTGATTTGGGGTATATGACTGATAGAGTTTCGACATTGCACTAATCAATTAGCTGATAAGTCGGATCCAATAAAACTGCGTAGTTAATCAAATTGATTTGTTATTAAACCATTTGAAGGCTTAACAGAAAATTATCGCAGAAAATCTGGCAGATAACCCATAAACCTATCAGGTGCTTTCGAGAAGCACATTTTTGCTTGGCTGCGAGAACAGTCTACATAGCATCGCTATCTTTTGAGGATCTTATGAAGTCAATAAGTTAACCGGTTATTACCGGTCTATCCGGGGGTATTGTTTATTATATTTTTTTTATGACTTATAGGATCGTTCTTGTTTTTGATGGTTTTGATTTATATAAGTGAGCATTTATGTGTATTTATGTTTACTTGTGGGTATTTATACAATATAATAAGCACCTGCTGATGCAATAACTGACCTTACTAATGTTGACTGTTTCGTTTATTGAAATGTTGTTTACAACAATTTTCAATAATTTTGTTTAGCTCAAATGTCATACTATTTAAATTGCGGTTTTGATTACAACTGACTCACAAGATTTTTACATAAATTGTGCGATTAGAAAAACTTATTAAAAAAAAAACAAACGCATCTGTGCTCTTTATTTTTTATGCCTTATCTATTTATATACATCTATATATGTATATACATATTGTAAAATGAATTTTTAATTGAGTTTTGTACGATTAAAAAACGCTGTAACCTCATTTTCCGAACACTTATCATTATTTGTAATGACTTTCATTGTTCGCCTGTCAATCTGTCTGTTGCCATGGCAAATACTTTGTAAATTATGTTATTGAGAGCATTGTTTTAATTATATAAATCTGTGACGCATGCTTTTGTTTACTATATAAAATACATTTTAACATTTTCCCCCCGTCACTAATCAGTTGCAGTCAAAACAGGGGGCATCATATCATTAAATATTAATTTAAAAAAAACAAATAATAAGAGAGGTGCCCCAAAAATACTAAGAAGAGATGACTTGCCTAGCCACGCGCGTCTGTAGTCACGTATTCTGGTTTGTTTTACTGATTAAAGGCGAGCGTGTGTTTCAAAAGATAATATATACATAAAGAGATTGCGTGGACTTTAAATTGAACAAGGCTACCTAACGTCAAACATATGTAAAATAATCTACATATCAGATTAGTGACTTCGCAAAACAATCAACAACAAACATTGAACTTTACGTGAATTTTGAATTAAAATTAAATTAGTTCAAACAAATACTGTAGAAATACAATTTTGAATTCAAATCAAGCGCGTTCTTACTATTCGCAAGCATTTAACAGCACTGAACTGTTAAAAGTTAGCAGCGCTGTTTACTGGTCACACTTATCGAGCTGCATTAGGCTTATCGATTGTCAGTCACCAAAAAAATTAGCTAAGAACAAAAAGTAAAAACACGGCGAGTTGTTAATTAAAATAGTGACCCAGTTCAGCTAACGCAACGCCATGTCATGGAAAAAGGAGTTGCGAGTATTGGCGAAGCCATACTATTGGGTCAACATACTGCTAGCCGTCTCATATCTGATTGCGAAGAAGACGAAGGTGATTTGTACGCGACTCTTCCAGCATGCCGCCGAGGAGGAGGTCTGTGACATGGACAGTCGCGAAGTGGAAATACTCTTCTTTCTGCTCATCGTCGTGATGATACGCTCAAGGAAAACGGGCAGCGTTACGATGATAAACTATTTGACCTCATCGTTCCTCTACACAAAAGTCGCCAATTTAATACTGTGGGGCTATGCTGACTTTCGTTATGGCTTGGGATTTCTACTCATCTGTGTGCTCGTTGGCATTGTGCTGCCGGAGCCGTCGTATCGTGGACCCGAGCACATCACCTACTTCCGTAACGCACAGGTCTTTGAGGATGAGCTGGCCAGGGATAAGAAGACCAGTTGGTTAATCTGCTTTTATACAGTGTGGAATCCCACTTGTGTTAATTTTGCGCCCATCTTTGCCGAGCTGTCTGCGGAGTATAATACGCAGTTGCTCAAGTTTGGCAAAATCGATATTGGACGCTTTCCGGATGTGGCCGCCAAATATCGCATTTCGGACAGCAGCTTCTCAAAACAGTTGCCCACGGTCATATTGTTCCAGCAGGGCAAGGAGATGGATCGGCGGCCATGTGGCGATGCCAAGGGCAAACTGCAAAAGTTCTTCTTCTCCAGCGACAATGTGCGCGCCACCTTTGGACTGAATCAGCTCTACAAGCAGGCGGTGGAGAAATTGCCACCTGCCAAAACGGCGCCAGTGGAGCCCAAAAAGACCAAATAGTTGTGTCATTTCAGTTTTAAATGCTTGTTTGTTGTACGTGCTAACATTTGTTGTTAATTGTCGTTTGTAGTAGTCTTTAGTTGTTATAATTTATTTTGTCATTTTGCACAAATGAAACAATTGAAAGAATGTCCCGAGGCACGTACATAAGATTAACAATAATCATTGTGTAAAAGTCCCCCATGCAAGATGTAAACGTTGCATTAATTGCATTAATTTATTAGTTTTTGATGCTAAATTCAAGTTATAAATTGTAATTAATAAAATTTATAAGCTTATTTAAGTTCTCGTCTCGTCTGGTTTTCTGTGTCTTGTTAGCTCTTAATCAATTTAAAGTAGCATTTCCGTTGCTCAAATACCCTGTTGTCAAAGGGGTATATTGAGCCTTAAAGTAAGTCGGAGTCAATTATAATAAAATAATACAATTAAAAATGAAAGTTGTATTTAAATAAATTATTATTATAAATTATCTTAAATTAACACTAACATTTATATTAGTGCCGGTTAACTGTTAACATTGCTGTAGGATATTTTGTGGCAGGCGACGCTGTTATTGGGTTTCAACTGCGGTAGCTCTGTACAGTGTTGTTGAATGCCATCAGCTTGAGCGTTGTGTAGCATTGTTTCGTTGGCGCTCATATAACGTTTCGGTTGTTGTCTCGGCTAAGCCTTTTGAAATTTCAAAAATAGAATTATTTTTTTAGTCGCTTTTATAGCGCAAGAATATAAGCCTTGTGTGGTAAAACATAACAAATATTTTGCGTATTTTATGAAGCGAAACTAGCGCCGACAGTTGTCGCATGCTTCATAGAACATTCAGTTACTCAGGCTCTCTCTGCTTGGGCTGTTTTCCTGTGAATGTGTGAAACAAACAAAAGAATAAAATCGTGTAACAATGAAAAGAGAACAACGGTGTACAGTGCTTCCGGTACGTTGGTTCGAAAGCTGAAAAGGAGATGGTGGCAGCCCCAGGGAAAGGGGGCAGTCAGTGCCAAACGGCCAAACGAAACACGAAATAAACGCAAATCCTTTTATCCATTCAATATGCATATTTACCATCACAGGCGAATTTGAATGCACTAATACAAATAAAGCGAATGCACACGTGGGAGAAAGACAGGCAAAGAAGGGAGAAGAGCGGCCTTGTAGTTATTATTTGTTTTATTATTTTATACATTCAGTGAAACATGGCTTGGAAATGGCCATTGTTATTGCATATTATAATGCATTATATGATTATCTCCACTTATGCATGTATTATTTTGCGTGTGGCAATTTGTTTTGCGTAAAATATTTAATTTTATTTCAAAGAAGGCAGCTTCAGGCTCACTCAATTAAAATCAGTTGATTATTTTGCTTGCATTGCAAATTTCGAGAATTGTAGCAATTGTGACAAGCTAGAGCGCCCCCCAAAAGGGCCAGAAGCTGTCAAATACTTCTCGCTCACGAAAATCCAATAAGCAGCACCTTGACAACAAGAACAACAAGAACAACAATAACAATAACAAGTATTGTTGTCGCCATTTTGGTACGCCATGCAGCGCTGGTCACATTGAATTGATTTTGAGCCATTTTTCTCTACTTGCTGGGGAGAAAAAAATAGAAGCACATTCGCTTATTGAAAAACAGGGTAAAAAATTGCGTGTATTTTTTATGGTTAAGTTTTTATTATGATTTACATTTTTTGTTGTCTTTGCTTTGATATTATTCATACGTTTGACTTTATTTCAGCATATTCTACAATAAAGAGTTGAGCTCGAATCAGAAAGACTTAAGAGCTGAGCATAGCTCGATGGGAAAATAGAAAATTCACAGTACAAACTTTCCACTCTTAAATTTCTTGTGTGTGTTATAGATTTATGATGAAATTGTGAAATAATATATTTCAGCTGTTTAAAATATAAATACATAATAAATATTAAAATTAACTATTGCAATATTTATATATTTTTTTAACTAATAAATTATTCGCTTACGATTTTTCATTTGTTGGTTTATTTTTATTTATTTCTTTAGTGCATTGCAAATTCGTATGTTTAAAAATGTTGAAAAAAGCAAGCTTCTATTACTCAAGATGCCTTTAGCTTTTGTGACAGATTTTATTGCATTTTTATGTCAACAGCAGCTGATGCCGCCCAGCAGCCCTGACGCCCTGACGCCCTGACGCCCTGCCGCCCAGCCGCCCTGTCGACCGACTTAATATCGTCGCACCTCACTTGAGGGCTGTTTTTCTGTATTTCTGTCAATTGCTTGCAATTGAATTAAACTTGAAGTCACTGGCAGGTGGTGCTGGCGGTGGTTGTGGTGGTGCTCTCCCAGGAAAACCACAGCGGCCAGCAGCCAGCCACCGAGGAGAATAAACCAGCCCAGTCGCAGTGTGTCCAGATCGAGTGCCTTAAAGCTATACCTGTTATCAATGTGGTGGACATAGCCCGCTTTAAAAGCATCATTGAAATCGGAGACGATCCAATGCTGAAAGAGACCGATGCTCTGGACTCTCATTATAAAATACCTAAGGCGTGACTCCAGATGCGAATCCTTGCGCATCGGATAGGCAATGACAGGTGCACCCAGGCAGACCGAGGAATACCGATAGATGGGCTTGGCGGCATATTGCTGTTGCAGGGCAAAGAATTGCCAACGCTCCGCGGTAAATGGATACGAGTAGTTGGTATTAAAGTGGACCAGAGCACTCACCTGCTCCCCAGCCTCGGAGCCAATGACAAGACGTGCAACCTGCGGCCTTAGATGAGGCGGCACCTGTTCCAGCACCATGGGCACCTCATGATGTTTTGCCAGAATAAATTGCTTCTGGGCGATGAGCTGCTCGAAGGTGTTCACCTGCTCTCCGACAAGGGTGGCCGTCAGAAAACTGCTCAACTGATTCGAGTACCAGTTGGTCGCACAGAAGCCCAGCATCGTTAGCTGCGGAACGACCAGATAGTGTCTAAAGGAAGGCACATAAGTATAACTCGGTGCACTGAGGAAAAGCAATTGACTGAGCGCCACCAGGAAACTCAAACCAGGACTGCGGCCCAAGCCCGGACTGATCCAATAGAGAGCCAAACTACAGTAGATTACGGCAAAGAGCAGGAGTAGCCAGATGCTCCAGTGAAAGGGACGTAGCAGGTACATAAATCGTGGAATCTCTTTGCGCACTGGCATAATCAAACAGTTCTTAGCGATGTGCAGCGGATAGCTGAGAATGCCCAGATGGCGTTTAATGCTCACATATGGATGCATAGTGATCTCTATTTCATTATCACCGATCAGCTTATTGATGCGACTCATGTTGACGCTGCTCTCCAGGCTTAAAATGTCTCCGGCATTGCTGACATTCAGCAGAGCATTGTGGCGAAACAGAAACTCGGCGAGGACACGGTAACCAAAACCACGGATGAGCTGGACACCCGTACGCTCATCCCTCAATCGGAATACACGCGGCAAATCATTCTGTGCCGGCGTGGAGACCACATATCCACGCAAATCACTTGGCATGCCATCGGGAAAGAGTCGGTTGGAGCGCTCCAATTTGATTTCATAGTAACGCACTGAAGGATACGGCGTATAAGTGTAGATCCTTTGTCTGTGGAGCACCAGAACTTGCATGAACTGTAGACTCCACAACTTGGCGAAGATGTCACGCAACGCCAGTTGATTCTGTTGTGCATCGAGGCTGATGATGAGATTACTCTGGCGTAACCTGCTCAAACGCTCATCGAGATGCCGCCAGATGTGCTCCTCGGCGCTGTGACAGAAGAGTAAACTCATCGCGTCATTATCAATGTGATTCCTCAACGGATTATAGGTTTCCGGCAGCGGCTGAGTGCCGTCGAATATATAGCTTCCAACACTCAAATTGCTGTGCAACCAGTGCAACAATTGATCCATCTGCTCGCGTTGCACATGGAGATTGAGGAAGATGGGCGTGTTCGTCCAGCGTTGTTGTCCTGCGGCATTGTATAGCACATCCTGGATGAAGCTCAGGTTGTGTGTTTCCAGTTGCTGCGGCCATGTGGCAAGCAGCAGCAGCAGCGTCTCAGTTGCCAGTTGCATGGCCAAATGTCTGTTTGCTTACTGTGCCCCAGGACGTTGCCAGCAACAGCAGAAGGACTACTTTGGGCGCAGCGAATCTAATTGATATAATTGAATTAAATCGACAACCTGTGATTAAACTAATCAGTGTTCGAGATGGAAAATTGGGTGCGCAATACTTAAGTCTAGTACTAATCACGTAATTAACTGACTTGACTTAATTTGTGCACATATGTTCAGTTTCGCCGAACTTAATTTAATTATGTCATATTTTGTGTATGTTTTTGGTTATTTTTAGCACGTGATCGAGTGCTCAGCGTATTTATTTATAGATCAAAAGATTTGCTAGATATATCTTCGGTCTACAATAATATTTCAAAAATTGTTATTAATAGGTAAAAAAAAATTTGTTAAAAAAAAGTAAAGTCTTCTCCGTGACAATGCATATTGCAGCATTGCCGTGACCAGGATTCGAACCTGGGTTACCACGGCCACAACGTGGGGTCCTAACCACTAGACGATCACGGCTATTGAAGACACTTGAATCGAGCTACGAAAATAGCGCATAAAAAATGGAAAATCTATCTCAGAGTTGGTCAAGCTCTGCTATGGATTGTCTACAATTGCTCTGAAAGACTTGTTTATGGAGCATGTACGTCTGCATCAATAATAACAACAACAACAAACAGGAAAATAAACCAAAAAAGAAACAGCGGTGAAAGGCAGCTGCGAGCGAAACCCACCCAACCCAAACCACAAACAAAAATAAAAGTAGGAAAATGACTCAGAGACAACCAAACGAACGACCGACCAACAACCAATAAACAAGATTTTGGTTTATGAATGAATTTAAATTTCAAACAGCAGAGATGTGGTGGGGAAGAGGGGGGGTTGGGTGTGTTGCTCGACTTGAGTTGGCATTTCAATTCATTTTGGCATCAGCAGCATTTTGTGGCTCTCCTGTCGATTGTAGAACTGAGTGGTTCCCAGTTGGAATACCAACTTTGTTGTCATACTGCTGCCGCTGCTGCATGAAAAGTTTTACCAAAATAAAATGTATAAATTATTGGGTCAACTGTGCATATAAAATTTGATTATGTTTAAATTATTGTTACGTGTTCTGTTCGCTTTAAAATGATTTTTATTTGCCTTAAAGTCTTCATTTAAGAAAACAGATCGATTAACTTCTGTCTGGCACTCAAAACTGTTTCCTAATTCCAAAAATAGATTGTCTTGTCACTGAGAATAAAGGCGTCATTAATATACAACTGATAGTATAATCTATGTGTATAAATTGTTTAACCTTAGAGTTCATTCGAATTCGAGTAAAACTAACACACATTTACAAAATACTATTTTTCTTATCAGCAACAAAAAACAAAAAATTTATGCACTTTTCTAATTGAATCCAAATTGTACACACGTTCAAATTTATTATTTTACCTTTGGGGCATTCTATTAATTTGTTCAAACATGTGTGCTCAGACCCATTAAAAAGATGAAAGCAATCCCTTTGCGTTTTCCATTTTCCATTTAGCATTTAGCATTTTATGTTTTGGTTTTGTGTGTGCACAATTGGATTTGTCCCTTTTTTTTATGATTGCGTGTTTATTCCAATTTGCAGAAGAGGTTCAAGCGCCAAAGTCGACTCACATTAACCAAATCGAATAAGCCCTTGATTTCGGTGCACTTTAAGTGGAATTATTGTGGAGCACTTTTAATTTAAAAACCTATATACCCTTTGCCCCAGGTAAACAATATTAACTGATTTAACTGACAACCTTTAATGAGCTGCTGACTTGAATGCGTCGGATTTTATAACTCCCCAAAGGCATTTAAATGAGTTATGTTTGTTGCCATCCAAATATGTGCGAGTATTTCATTCGTTCTGCAATTGCTCCAAAAATTGAATAAATTTATTGGCTTACGAATGGTTTTTTTTCTTTTCCAAATAATGCCACTCTTATCGAATTTATGTTGCTTGGCGAAATCAGAAAGTTACAGTAAAAAATCAAATTGAATTTATAATTTAATCAATGAGCGCTATGTTAATAATGATGAAGCAGATGCATGGTATCAATTATTTATGTTAAAGCCCTTCAAAAAATGAACACACCTTTGAGCATTCCATTTAAACACACACAATCTCAACAATTGGCATCAAATGGAACTTCAAAAGTTGCTCGGCAACGGCATAATATATATTATTATTCATAAAAAATCAGACACTTCCTGTGTAAACAAGTTTCAATTGTCGACAATTCAAATAAACTGAAAATATCCCAATGAAGCCGCTTTGCGTATAGTAATTTTTACATTTAATGATTTTATAATTACCCATAAGTACAATATTATTTCAATGGCACTTTTTGTTTTTATTGTGCGCCATTTACAAATAATATAAAGCTGGTTTTGCGGCTAGCACGGGCGGGTAGGAGGCGTAGAGGGGTGGCTCAAAGTGGGTTGGCCTTTCAGTCTTTTTTTAACACCACTTTGGCGTTACGTGCTGAAAGTTCTTATAATGTGCAAAAAAACTATAAAGTGTTTACATGTAAGCTGAAAATGTACAAGAGCACACATAGCCACAACACACCCACACACACCCACACACACCCATACACACACCCATACACACATACGAACACACCCACACAGAGACAAGAGCCCGTAAAATTGTTTGCACGGATTTTACTATTTTGTTTGCAATTTTTGTGGACTGCTTTTGTGTGTGTGTGTGTGTGTGTGTATGTGGATGTGTGTGCGGCTGTGTGTGACTATTTGTGTAAGTATTCTCGCTCTAATAATTGCGCAAAAGAGTTGGGCTATTTACAAGTATTGACCGTATGACGATAACATACATATGCAAATTTCTGTCCCGTATTTACAAATTAATATTTGATAGCAAACATCGTAAAAACACATACAGAAATCTGCCTCCCTTTTCCGCGGGGAGGGAGCTCCAAATGTGGCACGGCTTTGTGTGCAGTGTAACTGAGCATACAGGTCAAAGGGCAGCAAAAAACTGCGTTTAATAATTGCGATACAGTGGTTCAGATAATTTAAATAAATATAGCAAAATACAGTTTATTAATGGCAATTTTTTCTGCTTGACTTTATCGATTTAGGTATATGATTATATAATAAATATTTATATATATATATATATTTTATCGTATCTTGGTATCATAAGTACAATTTGCTTACCAGTTGATGGCAAAAATATTTTAGCAAATATTTTTTATTGTTATTTTTTCCAAGTTTTGAAGAACTTTGCAACTTGGACTAACTCAGAGAAGGAATATGACTGAGAAACTATGCTCAAAAACAATTGCCAACTTCTTTTAACTAACCAAAGTTTTAAGTAGATATATATATATTTTGTATATATTGCTATATTGTCTGCAAATTATATGCAGACTGCCGCCAGCCAGTCTGCCGCGTCTCAGAGTCAGAACTGACTCGCTGATTTCGTTTTGTTTGGTTTATTGCAGTTTCAGATTGTGGGAGTTGCGATTATTTACAGTTGTTCGACGTTGTTGACAACAGGAGCAGCACTAAGCCCCGCCCAAACGGAGTCGCAGCAAGTTAGCACTTCGGCTATAAATACGGCATGCAACGCGAATCCTGCAAATAGTTGGTCAGCAAAATGCTGGAGGATAACATATATTCACCTTTCAGTTCGGACATACCCAATGCGTTCGCTTTCAATGATACGCGAAACGAGAGAACACTGTACGGTGGACCCTATTTCAAGTGCATGGAGACATTCGCACAAGTTTTTCACTACCGGTTGCGGCTGGATCATGTTGCCAGCTTGCCCCGGAAGACCGAGTTGGAGCAGCTGATGGCCGAGGGTGGCTACAACGTGTCGCTGCATGGTGTGAGCATCAAGTCCATGTTGCCGGATTCCTCATCGAATGTCAAATACAGTTATCCCGTCGAATGGGGAAAATATTGCGTTGCAATTCCGCTGGCACCGGAGCTGCCCAAGTGGATGCATGTGGTGTGGCCATTGGGTCGCTGTGTTTGGACAATACTCTTCGTTGCCATCTTCTATGTGGCATTCCTGTTGCGCTTCAATCATTATCGGGAGCTTATAGCCAGGTCATATAGCAGGAATCTGCTCCATGCCATGGCACTGCTTATGTACAGCCCCAACATGAATATGCAGCTGCAGCTTATAAGGCCATCCCCAAGGATGATTGTATTCTACACGCTGCTCTATACTCAGGGACTTATAATATCCAATTATTACTTTAGCCACTTCACAAGCTATAATATGAAACCGGTTTTTGTGAAGCCCGTTAATACGTGGACAGAGCTGAAAGAGTCAGGGGTGCGCATCATCATACAGGACACGTTGCAAGAGGAGCTGCGGATCTTACACATTGTCGAGAACTCCTCATTGGATGCACAATTTGAGCCACGCATGGGAGCGGATTATCAGCAACTGCTCACGCGTCCATCTAGGAACTATGCCTATGTGTTCAGCCCGGGTGCATGGGAGTTCTTCGATCGGCAACAAGATCTGCTTTGGGGGCAGACTCAAGGCGTTTCCCCTCCAAAGGGGGGCACCATTCGCCTCGGCCTTGGATCGTTTCGTGATATATGTGCATGAGGCGGGTCTCTGGAAATATTGGGAGAATATGGCTTTTATCTATGCCTTGCGTGCTGAATACGCACACATTTTTGTGGACAGCTATTCCGTGGAGCCATTGAACGTGGAGTTCTTTACGACAGCCTGGATTGTACTGGCTGTGGGTATACTCATAGGCCTTGTAGTCTATGGCCTGGAACATTTGTGGTGCCGCTGGGATAGGTAGAGATTATGAAATGTTTAGAGAGGTAAGTATTCATAATTTATCCCATGTGTACAAGTTCATAGATTGAATTTTAGCACAACGAAAGAAAACTGGTAAAGGTTTAACTAAAAAACAGGGTATAATCAAGTCGAAAATAATCGTGAAGCCTTCAAACAATTAATTTGCTGCATTTATAGCAAAACATGATCCAAGGGATTATAAAAACGATTACTAAACGTATGTTTGACCATTTCGTAATAAGTTAATTAGTTTTGTAAAAATATAATATTAATCAACGAATGAAGTCGATTAAACCAACATTAATGCTCCCATTTGTTTTAATTGTTATGTTTCTCATAAAGCTTGTGTTCGTAATTAATCCCTTGAGAACTTTCGTAACGCTACAAATTCGTTAAAATCAGAAAAATACCGTTAACGTTGCTTATACGAGTCTTGTGCTTCTCGAAGTTCAGTCATGAATTTATTGAGAGGAATACTTATCATAGTCCTATTTCAATGGGGCTATGCCTGGAATTTTAAATATATTTCCAATCTAATAATAACATTTAATAGTTTCGCTAAATTCCAGGATCTGGGATGGTTCATTGGCCAGCAACTGGACGGAGAGCATATGGACAATGTGGAGAAGTTCACACGTGTATTGGTCGATGCTCTTGAATTGGCTCAGATGGTTAACACCAATAACTCCGAGTTGAGGATAATCCACTCAGCTGTGAGGCGTAATCAGGCGAATTTTGTGTTCACCAATGGACCCAATGATCCCATCATCCAGGTGGCTAATAAGGTGCTGCTAGGTAGACGCTTCAATCTAATAATCATCGTAATAATGTACAAAGTGAGCGATATGGAACCCATATATGATATATGTCGCTTCCTCAGCCGCAACCAGTTCGAAAATTCCTTTATATATTTCGAGTCTGTGGATGGGATCAATCAATTGTTTGGCGCTACCGAGTATCCACAATTCACGATCGAAAATCGTACAGATCTGCAAAAGTTTATGAAGAATAAACTGAGAGACGCGGCGAATGCTATGAGGAATGTGGGTGGATATCAGTTTGCGACTCCACTGAGAGAGGATGTACCGCATTTATTTCGTGTGGGAGATCGCTATGAGGGAAGTACCTTTCGCATCATAGACTCCTTTGTGAAGCATATCAATGGCAGACTTAGGGAGTGGGAATTACCAAATGATGCACTGGGCGGAAGGGCAGTTAACATGAAGCAGACTCTCCAACTGATAAGGGACCGAAGAGTTCGGTTCTCAGCCCATGCCTACGCCTTATTTATGCCCGATGATGAGGTGGAGAAGAGCTATCCACTGCTGGTAGTGCGCTGGTGTCTGATGGTGCCACTGTATAATAGTGTCTCCACCTATTTCTATGCACTACAACCGTTCGATTGGACTGTTTGGTTCTTTGTGCTGGGCACATTTCTACTCTTGAGTTTGCTGGAGCTGCTCTGGCTGTTCCTGGGTTCGGCGAATGGGGCTGAAGGACCCGCAGCGGCCCTGTTCAACTCATATTGTTACATAATCAATA
Source organism: Drosophila paracracens (assembly GCA_035044025.1). Classification (NCBI taxonomy): domain Eukaryota; kingdom Metazoa; phylum Arthropoda; class Insecta; order Diptera; family Drosophilidae; genus Drosophila; species Drosophila paracracens. Next base: position 874,529 of record JAWNMN010000487.1, read on the forward strand.
TATCAACTGGACGGCAGTTGTTGCACAAGCCATCTGTACTGCGCTTCTTGCTGCTCGTTGCTGTATTCTTTCACGGCTTCTTTTTGTCGGCCAACTATACATCGACTTTGGGTAGCATTCTAACCGTCAATCTCTTCCATGCTCAACTTAATACCATGGAGGACATAATAATAGCCCAACTTCCGGTCATGATCATCGACTATGAGTTGGAGTTTCTGTTACAAGTACACACGGAGCTCCCAGTGGAGTTCAGGAAACTGTTGCGACCAGTGGATAGCGGAATATATGCTCAACATCGGCTGAGCTTCAATAGCTCTTTTGCGTACTTTGTCACCGATGATACCTGGCAGTTTTTGGATGGGCAACAGCAACACCTGAAGCAGCGCCAGTTCAAGCTGAGCGACATTTGCTTCGGCTCCTTTCACCTGGCATATCCCATGCAGAAGGATTCGGCATTGTGGCGTAACCTGGAGTACTATACGTTCCGGGTGCACTCCTCCGGGCTGCTTTACTACTACGCCCGGCTCAGCCTTGATTCTGCTCTGCAAGCGGGATTAGTGCAACGATTGCAGCAGAACAAGGATTATGAATCGGCGGGTCTACAGCATCTCACCGTAGCATTCCTTTTCCTTCTGACCATGTCAGCGATTGCAGCTATCATTTTTGCTTTGGAAGTGTTTTTTGCACGCAGTTCGAGAACTTAATAATAGGTTTAAATGCAGATTGGATATAAATGAAATATTTAATTTAATAATAATCTCAATGTGAATTTGCACTTATTTTCAATTCCAATTGACCTCAATATATAGTAAAAATATATTTTCATTAAATGTTTTGGAATGAAAATATAATACATAATTATCAGTCAGTTAGAGAAAACAAGTTTAAAGTTGGAGTCGAGATACTAGGTCAAAAAACAGGCCTTTTTAATTATGATTTGACCTCCAGAATAAAACTACATTTAAAATGGAAAAAGGGATTTTCCCTCTCTACAACTAAACAGAGATTCGATTTTTTATCAAAATTCTTCTGATAAATATATAATTTTTAAGTACACAAAAATTTGCACGCTTATTAAATGGTGTTATAGCTGAAAATATATTCCTTTTATTGTAAAGATGTGTCTTATAAAAAGCAATTAAAATTGAAAATCATCAGATTGCATATTTATCTTCTATTGACGCTCCTGCGTCTTCTTAAAATCCAGCGCAGTCTGTTGTACGACTTCAGGCAACACTCCTTAAAGACAAGCTGATGCCACTTCATCTCGAGGGCAAAGGTGAGTCCGGCGACAATTAGCGCAAAGCACCATTTGTGTATTATGTTGGAGAAGAAACCCATGCTGAGCGGCACGGGCTGGTCATAAACAACGATCCACTGATAGACCCGCATATACAATGCCTCCCAGAAGGCCTCCCATTTCCAATGATGGCGCAGACCCGACTCCTGAGAGATCAGTATAAAGTCCTGCAGCGGTGAACGTAGATGCGAATCCAGAGGCAGAGGAAAAACATGATAGAATGGACCCGAGCAGATTGAGGTTAGCCTAAACACGGGCATCTTCAGATTCCTCTGAAGGATGGCAATCATTTCCCAACGATCGGTGGCCATAAAGTAACCGTACGTTGTGTTCAATTTATCACGATGAGCTTGAACCACATGCGCATCCCCTATAACCACCTGTTGCATGAATCGTTCCGAATACTGTTCCGGCATGCTAACGAGTGATTTATGTTCATAGTCTCCAACCAGTATCCTCAGGTTTGCATCAATCACATCCTGAATGCTGTTGACTTGACGCTCCAGCAGTGGTGTTGTAAAATAGCTGGTCATCTTGCTGACATACATGTTGGAGCTAACCAAACCCATGATGAAGAATATTGTAAGCAAGTATCTCATCCTTATGGTGGCTATCTTGATAACAGCAATGGGCGGTATATTTGTCAGGCTGCAGAGGCACTGCAGCAGGATGGCACTGAATTCTCTCGGACGATGTGGCGTACAAAACCATAGGGCAAAAGTCATATAAAATATGAATGCTAATATGAAAAGCCAAACATTCTTATCGAATGCATCTATAATGTACAGTTCCTGCATTGGGTTATTCCTAATGGGCACCATCAAACACCAATCATTGATGGCAATGGGATAGCTAAAGCTCACCGAATAGTTGGCAGAGCTATCCGTATAGGAGTTTATCAGGGTCTCATAGACACCTTGGGAAATCAGCTCCAGCAGATTAGGTAAATCGAACACTTTATTCGTCATTTCTCCACTCGTGTCTTTTAAGGTTGCATTCACATAATCCAGAAAGCCCAAAAATAATTTTGCACTCGTGCCGAATATAGTTTTCTGATCCGCACCCTTAAACACACGGGGCATATCGTACATGACGGGTGTGCTCACCACATATTTTTGCATATTCATACTTAGAGGACGAAAGAAATCAACAGTGCGCCAATTTTCAGTATAATTCATAATGCTTTGAGTTGGATACGGGTCCAGCTGGTAGACATTATCACTGATGGTCAGCAGGAGGGAGTAAATGAACTGCTTCTCCCATGCCCAGTGCAGCACACTCTTGAAGATGTTCGAGAACTCGGTGAATGTGTCAAAGTTATTGTGAAAGTCAGAATTGCTCAAATAGGGAAAGAGTATGAACATTGTCTTTAGCCATCGCCTGCTGGTGAGTGATTCTGATGCTACTTGCATAATGGGATCCTCTCTATCCGTTGTGAAGACCAACACCAGGGAAGGTGTGCTGATCATATCCCTTATCCTCCGTGATCCCTTTTTGTCCCTTACAATTATGCGGGGTACAAGTGGAAATTTCATCCAGATCTGATTAAAGAATCTTATTGCGCCGGGATGGCTTAAATTCAGTTTCGCCGATATGTAAAAGATCAGAGTATGAAAATGATGCACTCCATCGATGCTCTGCACAATATTGATCACAAATGTAGTGCTTGGCGAATGCAACATCTTGCCGTCCTGCACATTTTGCAGCGAAGTATTTAAAATGAGCTCCATATTTATGGAACGATTGTCGATTCGCAACTGAAATATGAGTTTGACGTGCCCTGCACTGGCAGGGCGCATTCCTGCCTTGCGTGTGGTCTGCTAAATTCCCGGAGTTGATGGTGTTGATTACTGCATTCCAACACCAAAAGCTTGACATTTTCGACCAAGCCAAACGCAACCAGCCAGAAGCAGTTTATTAGCAGGCAATCAACATGGTTTACATTGGCCGACGGACAGTGGCGCCTGTAGAATCTAGAAAGAAAGTTCTGTAACAGTGAGAGGCTATAGCTGTAAATATTTGACAAAGAATGGATCATTTTATATTATATTTACATTATAATATGCACATAAATCAAGGCTTTATGAATCTCCAAATCCCAAATTTGTATTGGAACCCCTTTATGGGCATCTCTTGTGGACACGGCGCCTCTGTGTGGAAGAAAGAAAGAGCAGCTTTGTTTAGCATGCCGACGCTGAAATACTCTTGCAGATAGGAGAACATCTGTTCAAAATTAAAAATGGTTATTGATGTTGCTGGAAAATAATGCTTATCAAGCACACATCTTTTTTTTTCTGTAGGAGCTATGTGCTATAGAGTGGTATAATCCGGCTGATTATTACTGACACCAGCGAAAAGTTGAGTTTGTGCCAAGATAACTTCAAGACTGAGTCAGCTGCATATGTAACTAGATAAGAAGATATATATTAAGTTGCCAGCTTCAATGTGTTACACACCTATCAAGTAACTCAATAATACCCACTCGCACGGTATACAGGGTATAAATCAACCTGCTGTTTTGTGTACTTGTTTATTGACTCATAAAAAGCGAAAACCCCTTTTATTTAAATCTTATCTCAAGTGCAAATCGTTCACATTGACTATTTAGCCGTATTTATGAGCAAACTTCCATATAATTGGACAAATCGTTGCTGGACATGCAATTCGACTTAAAGAGTTAAAGGCTTGACGCTTAACGCTTAAAGTGTCATTATTCTGGTATATGGACCTCGTTGGCAATTAAAAATCATGCACGCACACACACACACTCACACGCACATTAATTTACAAAATGTGTTGCCTACTTTTAAGTGTTTAGTTGTTGGCTGTAATTGGAAATGCTTGTTGTACATTCTCCACTAAGTTTTAATTGATGTGCAATTTATAATTAAACCAAAATGCCAACAGACAAGGCTAATCTTATCGAATTACGTTCTCCAGCAAATGCAATTAGCCAACACACACTCAAGCAAAAACATGTAATGGCCCCATAGTCCATTGAATGCCAAATTCAAAATTGCATTTAAATGTTCGGACACGCGCGCCAAGGTCAGCTGTGTTGCACAAGCCATCTGTACTGCGCTTCTTGCTGCTCGTTGCTGTATTCTTTCATGGCTTCTTTTTGTCGGCCAACTATACATCGACTTTGGGTAGCATTCTAACCGTCAATCTCTTCCATGCTCAACTTAATACCATGGAGGACATAATAATAGCCCAACTTCCGGTCATGATCATCGACTATGAGTTGGAGTTTCTGTTACAAGTACACACGGAGCTCCCAGTGGAGTTCAGGAAACTGTTGCGACCAGTGGATAGCGGAATATATGCTCAACATCGGCTGAGCTTCAATAGCTCTTTTGCGTACTTTGTCACCGATGATACCTGGCAGTTTTTGGATGGGCAACAGCAACACCTGAAGCAGCGCCAGTTCAAGCTGAGCGACATTTGCTTCGGCTCCTTTCACCTGGCATATGCAGAAGGATTCGGCATTGTGGCGTAACCTGGAGTACTATACGTTCCGGGTGCACTCCTCCGGGCTGCTTTACTACTACGCCCGGCTCAGCCTTGATTCTGCTCTGCAAGCGGGATTAGTGCAACGATTGCAGGAGAACAAGGATTATGAATCGGCGGGTCTACAGCATCTCACCGTAGCATTCCTTTTCCTTCTGACCATGTCAGCGATTGCAGCTATCATTTTTGCTTTGGAAGTGTTTTTTGCACGCAGTTCGAGAACTTAATAATAGGTTTAAATGCAGATTGGATATAAATGAAATATTTAATTTAATAATAATCTCAATGTGAATTTGCACTTATTTTCAATTCCAATTGACCTCAATATATAGTAAAAATATATTTTCATTAAATGTTTTGGAATGAAAATATAATACATAATTATCAGTCAGTTAGAGAAAACAAGTTTAAAGTTGGAGTCGAGATACTAGGTCAAAAAACAGGCCTTTTCAATTATGATTTGACCTCCAGAATAAAACTACATTAAAAATGGAAAAAGGGATTTTCCCTCTCTTTAACTAAACAGAGATTCGATTTTTTATCAAAATTCTTCTGATAAATATATAATTTTTAAGTACACAAAAATTTGCACGCTTATTAAATGGTGTGATAGCTGAAAATATATTCCTTTTATTGTAAAGATGTGTCTTATAAAAAGCAATTCAAATTGAAAATCATCAGATTGCATATTCATCTTCTATTGACGCTCCTGCGTCTTCTTAAAATCCGGCGCAGTCTGTTGTACGACTTCAGGCAATACTCCTTAAAGACAAGCTGATGCCACTTCATCTCGAGGGCAAAGGTGAGTCCGGCGAGAATTAGCCCAAAGCACCATTTGCGTATTATGCTGGCGAAGAAACCCATGCTGAGCGGCACGGGCTGGTCATAAACAACGATCCATTGATAGACCCGCATATACAATGCCTCCAAGAAGGCCTCCCATTTCCAATGATGGCGCAGACCCGACTCCTGAGAGATCAGTATAAAGTCCTGCAGCGGTGAACGTAGATGCGAATCCAGAGGCAGAGGAAAAACATGATAGAATGGACCCGAGCAGATTGAGGTTAGCCTAAACACGGGCACCTTCAGATTCCTCTGAAGGATGGCAACCATTTCCCAACGATCAGTGGCCATAAAGTAACCGTACGTTGTGTTCAATTTATCACGATGAGCTTGAACCACCTGCGCATCCCCTATAACCACCTGCTGCATGAATCGTGCCGAATACTGTTCCGGCATGCTAACGAGTGCTTCGTGTTCATAGTCTAAAACCAGTATCCTCAGGTTTGCATCAATCACATCCTGAATGCTGTTGACTTGACGCTCCAGCAGTGGTGTTGTAAAATAGCTGGTCATCTTGCTGACATACATGTTGGAGCTAACCAAACCCATGATGAAGAATATTGTAAGCAAGTATCTCATCCTTATGGTGGCTATCTTGATAACAGCAATGGGCGGTATATTTGTCAGGCTGCAGAGGCACTGCAGCAGGATGGCACTGAATTCTCTCGGACGATGTGGCGTACAAAACCATAGGGCAAAAGTCATATAAAATATGAATGCAAACATGAAAAGCCAAACATTCTTATCGAATGCATCTATAATGTACAGTTCCTGCATTGAGTTATTCCTCATGGGCACCATCAAACACCAATCATTGATGGCAATGGGATAGCTAAAGCTCATCGAGTAGTTGGCAGAGAGATCCGTATAGGAGTGTATCAGGGTCTCATAGACACCTTGGGAAACTAGTTCCAGCAGATTAGGTAAATCGAACACTTTATTCGTCATTTCTCCACTCGTGTCTTTTAAGGTTGCATTCACATAATCCAGAAAGCCCAAAAATAATTTTGCACTCGTGCCGAATATAGTTTTCTGATCCGCACCCTTAAACACACGGGGCATATCGTACATGACGGGTGTGCTCACCACATATTTTTGCATATTCATACTTAGAGGACGAAAGAAATCAACAGTGCGCCAATTTTCAGTATAATTCATAATGCTTTGAGTTGGATACGGGTCCAGCTGGTAGACATTATCACTGATGGTCAGCAGGAGGGAGTAAATGAACTGCTTCTCCCATGCCCAGTGCAGCACACTCTTGAAGATGTTCGAGAACTCGGTGAATGTGTCAAAGTTATTGTGAAAGTCAGAATTGCTCAAATAGGGAAAGAGTATGAACATTGTCTTTAGCCATCGCCTGCTGGTGAGTGATTCTGATGCTACTTGCATAATGGGATCCTCTCTATCCGTTGTGAAGACCAACACCAGGGAAGGTGTGCTGATCATATCCCTTATCCTCCGTGATCCCTTTTTGTCCCTTACAATTATGCGGGGTACAAGTGGAAATTTCATCCAGATCTGATTAAAGAATCTTATTGCGCCGGGATGGCTTAAATTCAGTTTCGCCGATATGTAAAAGATCAGAGTATGAAAATGATGCACTCCATCGATGCTCTGCACAATATTGATCACAAATGTAGTGCTTGGCGAATGCAACATCTTGCCGTCCTGCACATTTTGCAGCGAAGTATTTAAAATGAGCTCCATATTTATGGAACGATTGTCGATTCGCAACTGAAATATGAGTTTGACGTGCCCTGCACTGGCAGGGCGCATTCCTGCCTTGCGTGTGGTCTGCTAAATTCCCGGAGTTGATGGTGTTGATTACTGCATTCCAACACCAAAAGCTTGACATTTTCGACCAAGCCAAACGCAACCAGCCAGAAGCAGTTTATTAGCAGGCAATCAACATGGTTTACATTGGCCGACGGACAGTGGCGCCTGTAGAATCTAGAAAGAAAGCTCTGCAATAGTGAAAAAAGTTGAGTTTGTGCCAAGATAACTTCAAAACTGAGTCAGCTACATATGTAACTAGATAAGAAAATATATATTAAGTTGCCAGCTTGTGTTACACACCTATCAAGAAACTCAATAATACCCACTCGCAGGGTATACAGGGTATAAATCAACCTGCTGTTTTGTGTACTTGTTTATTGACTCATAAAAAGCGAAAACCCCTTTTATTTAAATCTTATCTCAAGTGCAAATCGTTCACATTGACTATTTAGCCGTATTTATGAGCAAACTTCCATATAATTGGACAAATCGTTGCTGGACATGCAATTCGACTTAAAGAGTTAAAGGCTTGACGCTTAACGCTTAAAGTGTCATTATTCTGGTATATGGACCTCGTTGGCAATTAAAAATCATGCACGCACACACACACACTCACACGCACATTAATTTACAAAATGTGTTGCCTACTTTTAAGTGTTTAGTTGTTGGCTGTAATTGGAAATGCTTGTTGTACATTCTCCACTAAGTTTTAATTGATGTGCAATTTATAATTAAACCAAAATGCCAACAGACAAGGCTAATCTTATCGAATTACGTTCTCCAGCAAATGCAATTAGCCAACACACACTCAAGCAAAAACAACATACAAAGGCCGGCTTAAAAAATTTATGATTGATGCTGGCCCAAAAGGTTTTTCGCGCCAATGCACTTAACGCTTGCTATTATTGGCCAGAATGCCATATTGACAGAGATTGTTGCCTGCTTTTTGTTTGCTCGATGATTTGTCAAATTCGGGGATTTGCTGCTTACGTAATTGTAATGCGCATTACTGTAAGTCAATTTCCGAAAGCAATTGTCACATTTCCACAACCACTCAAATACCCACACACTCGCACACATTACTACACTTACACACGCATAGTTGAGTATCGTGCGAACTGAAGCAGCTGGCCAACACCTGAAGCTACACTTCACTTGGCTAACGTGCTGGTGGGGCAAAATGTAAGCGGCGCAAACAAAAATAAAGAAAGGAAATATGCTTAGAGACATAAGACAAGCATTTTAGCATTTTATTTATTTTTTTTTTGCTTTTATTTTTGGGTATGTGGTTTTTAGTGTGTGTGCGCCTTAAGCGCTAAAATACATTAAGCCAGCTTGTTGAGCCGCATTCGTTATTTTTTTGCAATGCTTTATTTTAAATTCTGCGCTTTCTTATTGTGTGATTGTGGCTCTGTGTGTGTGTGTGTGTGTGTGTGGGGTGTTTACACACTTTGTCATTTGTCATTGCATGATGAAGAAAATATTTAAGATTATGCCACAGCTTAGTTATTATGCGACAAATTCTATATATGTAAATATTCTCTTTCAAAGTATTTAAATATGTACAAATAAATAGTGAAGCGTACAAAATTTGCATTCATTTTAACAAAGGCAGCAAATTTGGAGTTTGTAGTCAAATTTGTACAAGAGCTTGAATTCTTTGATGCTCCCATATCCTTGAATGCTTTTCGATAGAGCTTATCCTTGCGATTTTAACGCGTCAAAAGGAAATGGCTTTTCAAATCGAAGTCAGCCAAAACTTTAATAATCTCGGTAGGATATTAATTTAACATGTTTTTTGAACTAATAAGAAAAAAGACTATCGGTATGCATTCAGAAATTTCACACCATACACAGAGCCAGTTCTCCATTTACTAAACGCTTTCTCTTTATTTTTATAAATAGTTTAGTAAAATGAACTCTCAGCAAATTAGCTTCAATTGTATAAACTATTTAAAACACTAAAATCTCTGCCGTAAGTCAGATTGCTCTTTAGAATGCACCCAACACTCTGCAAATTTAGTTATAAATATGCCAATTCCATTAAAATTAGGTTTTTTTGTTTGTAGTATCTTATTTCAAATTATTTTAGTTACACTTTCTCCACACAGCACAGCTCAAATGTATCATGTGTAAATATGTGTTCTGCTATGCATGTGTGTGTGTGTGTTTGTGTGCGTGTGTGTGTTTGTGTGCGTGTGTGTTGGTGTGTTGTTATGTGCTTTTGCCATTTGGCAGCGGAAGCGAAATGTTGCGAGTGTTGCAAAAAGTAGTTGAAGCGAAGGCCCTCGAGTTGTTTCTCGTTGCCCGCTTGCTCATGTCAAGTGCCAGCTGCTGGCCTCCTGTTCCCACCTGCCCACCTCCTGCCTTCTGTGTCCTTGTCTCTGTGTGTGTGCTTGTGCTGGTGTGTCCTCCTCCATCCGACAGTTGAAGCTGCACATTCGACATTTAGCGTCGCCCACTCGCTTACCAACGCCCTTTCCACGCCCCCTCTCGTATCAACTGGCGAGCAGGTGTATTTGACTGGCACCGCAGCATGTGTCGAAACATTTCAACCGCTGGCCAGCTGTATGCATGTGTGTGTGTGTGTGTGTGTTTGGCAGCAACTAACTGTTAAGCGAAATTACCGCAATCTCCGCACGTCGAACAATTTTTAATGCTGAAAAATGTATTTTCTAATTTTTCCTCTTGCCAGAGTGTGTTCTCTACTTTCCCACTCACCTGAAGTTTATTTTGGCTTTTATCATTTTTTTTTTTATGGTCGGACAACAGGTGCAGACAATAATTTTGTGTTTGTGTGTGTGTGTGTGTTTAGCACCGACAGTAAATTAATGAAAAATAATTATTTTGCCATTAAAACTTGTTGCAAAACAAGTTTCAACTTTAAAACATTTCTATTTCTCAGTGCGATTTATTTTATATAATTTCTTTTTTTTATAGCATCAATTTTGTTCTTTTCTCCTTGCACCTGCTTGGATGTGCATCACTGGTAAATGCAATTTGCACATTAATATCGGAGAGCAGCTAATTTTCAATATGAAACCGGGCAAACTTGCAGCTCGCAAAAGCTTTGGCAAAAAGGCAATTTCCGTTTTTTTGATGCATTCTTTAATGGGCCCAGTTAAGCGGATAGGTGTCGAGTGGAATAAAGAGTCGGACGGTGGTGAGAGGGAAGTTAGAGGTGTGTATGTGTGTATGTGTGTGAGTGTGCAGCAGCGTAGCCAATAAGCCATTATGCTAAAAGTTTGTGCGCGCCAAGGAAAAAAGTGTGTGTGGGAAAAGAAAAAAAATGCTATTAATGTTATTCGATACGAGAATGAGGCTAAAAACGTTAGAAATGCCGTTATGTGGCAATAACGGAAAATGCGGAAAATTCCATAAGCGTGAGCAAGGAGAATATAATGGAATTGCAAGCGAGCTATGAGGTGTATAATGGGCTAAGTATAATAAGGAAATAAGCTTCTAAGAATGTATAAGAAATAAGAAATATATAATTAAAAATAATGGTAAAATTATAAAGCTATTTACTATTTTTATAAGAATAAAATAATTCATTATTTAGAACTATATCTTAAATAAATTAGAACAGATTGCCATTAAATATATAATTTATTTATAATTAATAAAAACTCTATTTTTAATAGGTGAAACTGTTAAAATAAATATGAAACGTTAATACATAAATAAAGATCGACATAAAATATTTAATAGTCTTTTTATGGGATAGAATTTTTTTATTATTTAACACAGCACATGTGAGTTGCGAGTCTAGAAACTTTTCCTGATGTTAATAAGCCCTTAAGACTTCGCCAAAATTAATTACGCACGAAATTTATGTGCACTTTGGGTAAGGAGTGAGTATGAGCTAATGATTAACTTAATTATTATAAGCAATGCGAAAAGATGTTAAAGCTGTTGCAGCTGCTCTCTTAACCGCTTGGCATTTTGGCAGCTGGCAAAGATTTCTTTTCGGGTTTGCCTTTTTCACTGCATAATGCAGCCATTTTTGGCAGCAGCGAAAATGAAAAAATGTGTTAAAAAAGTGGAAGAAAACAGGGCAGCGCTTGTGTTTTTGCCTCATTATCTTTTTTGGCCAAGCAACAATTGTTGTTGTTTGCAGGCAGACAAGAAACGTTTGCTAAATGAGTGAAATTCCCAATTTTTTTTGGGAATGCTTTCCCTTCTGCAGCAATTTTAACTGCAACTTATTTTGGTTGCACTATAATAATGCTTGCAATTAAACTAATGAAGTCATTTACGCTGCTGCTCACTGAGCACAGGTTCAACTTTGCGCGTAGGAGCGCAGTAAATAATTGTCTACCATTCCATGCCAGGAAATAAGTTACAATTTCTTAAACTTTCTTCAACTTTTCCATCTGGCCGCAATTAAGATTTTCGCCATTTTCCTTTTGGTTTTCCCATCATTTATTTATTTATATCGAATCTGTGCAGTCAGAGTGTCATACTTTGACATTGAGTAATATTAATTGAGCATTTCGCTGTGGCTGCAAACCAAAACTGCCAATGAAAATACAAAATATGAAAAACTGAAAAGGGCTGCTTTATTGTTGCTAAAAAGGTTAAATGCCATTGAAGAGCTTAAAATATTTACCATCATTTAATTGAACATTTTGTGTGTATCACTCAAAAAATTGCATAATAATCAAAAACTGTTAATTTCAGACGCGATCTTTTTTTGCAATTTGCACTGCGAGCCTGCCTATTTTTTTCATGCTTTTTTCCAGTTCAATTTTTATTTAAAAACAGCCGCACTCGCAAGGCCAGCGGCAGAATCGATTTTATTTTTCCTTTCTAGCAAAAGTCGCAAATTTTGGTTGATTTCCAGCAACACGTACTCGGCGTACAGAAATCAGCAGCAAGTCGATGTTTATGTGGCAAAATAAAAGTAAAGCATACTTTTACATACTTTTTATTGCAGCTAATTTTAAGACCCAAAATATTTCACTGCATACTTTTAGGATATACCGAAAAATGATTTTTGGTATGCTTCTTTTAGAACTATCACCTCAAATCGACAAAAAAAAAGTGCATCAGGTTTTTTCTCAGAGCCTGGGCCCAGGCAGAGCCTGATGCGTTTTTTCTCGATTTGACGCCTCTATGTATTGATTGCTTAGTGATAGTTATAAAAGAAGCATACCAAAAATCATTTTTCGGTAGATCCTAAAAGTATGCAGTGAATTATTTTGGGTCTTAAAATTAGCTGCCATAAAAAGTATGTAAAAGTATGCTTTTCTTTTATTTTGCCACATACAATTAACTGCAATACAAAGTATGTAAAAGTATGCTTTACTTTTATTTTGCCGCACAAACATCGACTTGCTGCTGATTTCTTCATGCCCAGTACGTGTTGTTTGAAATCAACCAAAATTTGCGACTTTTGCTAGAAAGGAAAAACAAAATCGATTCTGCCGCTGGCCTTGCGAGTGCGGCTGTTTTTAAATAAAAATTGAACAGCAAAAAAATTGCATAAAAATGCGCTCGATTCTATAATCCATAATTGAATCCACAGGACTTCTACGAGTGCATTTTGACATTCCAAATTTTGAACAGGAACTTTTAATGCTCATGGATAAGGGTTTGACCCGGTCGTCGAACTATTGAGATTAAGCGATTTTTTTTGTAATTGGCTTGACTCGCGGGTGTCTTTTTGTCCTCTCGCACTTTTGGGAACACATCACAGCAGGGGCGCCACAAATGGCGATAACTGTCACAAGTTACACAAACATTGTGCCACAACAATTGATTTATGTCTGGCAGATTATATAATTCTGCTTCCAGAAGCGTTTTTCGTCTGCCAACGTTGCCTGTCAAAAGCCATCTGTAAAGTAAAAAGTTCACCCAGAATCCCACATGTAAATAAATATTTCTCTACATTAATTTAATATTTAATTTTAATTGTTATTTATTCGCATTTCGTTTTGCTTTTACAATATTTTGTTTGTTTGTATGCATAAAGTTTTCATTATAACTTGCCACGGTTGTCAATGCTTTCGTATTACTCTGGCAATTGTTATTATTGTTTGCAGTATTTAAATGTTCTGGTTTTTTGTATTTGTTTTTGTTTTTGTTTTTGTTGGTTATTTCTCGCACATATGATATTTACGAATAGTACGAGTACGAGTACGTTTTATGTATGAACATTTTTTATCATATATTTATCTTTTCGGGGTTTTTCCTCGGCTTTGTTTTTATCTTTACTAACATTTATTGTTATGAGTTCTCTTAATTGTTGTCGGAAGTGTTTTTTTTTTCATCGTTTTTCTTTTTAATTTTTAAATATTAGACAACATTTTTTGGGCCTCAAAGTAAATGTTTACCTTGCTTGGTTTCATTTGTAATTTTTTTTTTTTGGCTTTTTGTTTCATTAAAATTAAATAAAATCTCATAATTTTGTTAACAAATTTCGCAATGCGCTTAACCAAATATCTTTTCTTTTTTCGTTTTTTATGTATGTTTTACTTTACAATTAAAATTTTCGCTAACAGTTAAAAATTGTTTCTTGTCTTTTATAGAGTTGTCTTTACCAAGCAATTATTATGTTTATTTATTTATGTCTTTTATTATAATTACAATATTTAGCTAATTTGACACTTAAAGCGGAAAAACTTAACAACTTTTGGTTGGTTGAGTTGTTTTTTTTTTGTTTGTTATTTTTTTGTTAGTTTTGCAATGATTTTAATACACACTTAACAGCTATATAACATTTATTCATTATATATTTTGTTGTTATCTTTATTATTTTTCATTTAGCTTGTATTGTATGTAGTCGTTACTGTTAAATTTTGCTACTAATAAAATATATTTGATGTATGTATGTATATTATTATTATTATTATGATTATTAGTATTATTATTACTATTAAATTGTATTTACTTGATGCTTTTTTTTCTGTATGCATGAGCCTCGCTGTTGGAGTCCTATGAATGTATATGCCACAGAGACAGTTTTAAAATATATTCAAGATTTGTTTTCAGTTTTGGTTGTAGTTTAAGTTTAAGTTTTACTTTTTCGTTTCGTTTCGTTTTAGTTAAATATGGTGGTATTTCTGCAGTCAGCGTTGAGAAGAGCATCTCTTTTAGGTGATGGCAAACATATGTCTTTAGATATGGATATACCCTACATATAAATATTTTTCATTTTGCGTTTGGAAAAGGGCTTGTATAGTTGTGTGTGTGTGTGTGTGTGTCTTTTTTATGCGTCTTGTTTGGAAGAGCAGCTGGTGGGTAGTTCTAAAAGATGAAAGATGCAAAGTTGCATAGATAAGTTTATGACTCACTTGAATGCTGTGCTGTTCATTTAATGCTTTGAAATTATTTATGAATTCTCAGGCATCAAATGCAAAGACTTGTTCAAAAATGTACACAGAAAGAAATCTTATTTTTCTTCTTCTTCTTCTACTTCTTCAGCACCTGATCAGTAAACATATTTGAAGATGTTGTGCTAGGTTTGAATATTGAAGCAGCTGTTGGCCTATAGCTTTAGCCAGTTTTCGCATGGGGTTTTTATCCTATTATTTTCTTATGATTTCTTCTTGTTCTTGTTTTCTTTATATATTTTTTATACTCGACCAGGTTGCACCACAAACACTTACAAATCGTCTACTTACAAATTGTTTTCTCTTTTTTTTTCTTGGTTAGTTTGTTGGTTTTGTGTGTTTACTGCATTAGCAACATCGAAAAATTTGTCCAAAAAGGATTTCGCATATGTATATACTATATAAGATTATCCTGTATAAGTACATATGTATATCTATATATATTTAATAGTTATTTTTATGTATAATGTGTATATGCTGTATATAAGTATCTTCAGTTACACAAGTTCGAGTACTCTAACTGTACGATTATAGAACTGTCATTTCTTCTTCTTGTTTTTTTTTTAATTGTTGTTAAATTTACATTTATATAGCATAGACACAATTTGTTCACAATTTTCTCTAAGTTTATTTGTTTAGATATAGAGGCGGTGGCTTTTATTTGGACTCCATTTATACATTTAGTCAGTGAAATGAGAATCGTAAATATAAATAAAAAAAAATAGTAGAGCTAAAGATCAGATCAAAATCGAACAAAAAAAATACAGTCATGTCCTTAATTCCATTTTCGCATTGGTTTCAACAAAAATTGAGAGCAGCAGAAAATTGTAAAACGGTGTTTTTAATATCTTTTTTTTTTTAGTATCTGGTATAGATACGAGAGTGTTGATCATCATATACATTAGCATTAGCCTACGAATATCATTTTTGCCTAAGAGTACGCAACCAAAAATTGTACATAGTTAAGTGCATATGTATTATGTGTGTATATATATAAATCTTGTAATATATTTCTTTTATTCTTTTTTATACATACATATATAGCAAAATCACATTTGATTTGGTGACTAAAAAAACAACATCACGCATTTCGAATTGCTTTGTTCAACCATCCTTCTTTTTGTCGTTTTATACAATGTAAATTGAGTTTTTTTTAGAAGTGAATGACTGTGTGTATAGGTGTGTGTGTGTGTGTGTGTGCGTTTTGTAATCGATTTTCGCAGAAAGTGGTTTGTTTTTTATGTTTAGCAACTACTACATAAAATACAGTTTTGTTTGTGGCTAAAGTAACTCGGTTTTGCACATTGAATTGTTTGTTTCGTTTTGTTTTTGTTATTTTTTGTTTTGTTTTCGCTTAATATATAAGTTTAATTGTTACATACATACATATATATTTAGTAATATATATATGTTGCAGTTAATTACAGTTAAGTTTAACTTGAAATTGACATTAGGATCGTTTGGTTCGCACGCATCGGGAAATGCATTCAATCGAACTGCTTTTTGCTCAAAATACACAAAATTAGAATTCTAATTACACCCGAATTTGTTTTGTAAATGATAAATTGTTATTGTGCATTTAATAGCTAGATATATGTATATATGTATATATGTACTTACTATACTTTATTATTGTGCAGTTTTATTTTTACTACTTTCGACCAAAAATAATTGAAAGACAATTGACACTAATCTAAGTTTTTAATTGAAGTGCGTTGTTTACATTTAATTGGTGTAATTTATTGTTATTGTTTAGATATTTATGTTTTAAGAACTAACCGCTTACATTTTCCTAATGTTAAAGAGAAAGAAAACTAGTCAACCACATTTTAAAGCAATTGGATCTATGAGCAAATTGTTGAACCTTTCATTTATTTTTTTCACTTCCTAACTGGACCTGGCAACTCCTTTTGCACCTTCTTCTACTACTTCTTTTGTAAATTATTGTACCCATTTTTTGTTTTGTTTTCAATACAATTTGCTTAATGTTATATTCCTTTTCATTTTTTTGTTTGTACTTATAGCAACACATTTATAAAAATACAAAATAAATTTGAAAAAAGCTAAGGAAAATCAATCAATTATTTTGTTTTTTAACTGCCATACAAAGATTTACAAATATGGTAATTATGGTGGCCTTAACTAGTTAATTACATGAAGTTTGCTCGTTCGTATGTAAATTTACACGTTAATTGTTTTTACAAAATTTGTAGGTATAATTTTTATATATATTTACAAATTTGACGCGTTTTATGTTAATGAATTTAAGTATTATGTAGATTTTAATTTACATATATTTTAATTATTATTTTTTAAAGTAAACTCTGCAATATTTTATATCAAGGCTATATGTAAAGTTTTTTTTTAGTATTATTTGTTTAATGTTTATTTTTACATCAAGCAACCGAATTGCTAAAAAGCTAAATAATTGGTGTTTATGTGACGAGAAAGATTGAATAAAAAAAAAGGAGTAAAAAATATATCTTTAAGCAACTCAAATTTGGTCCCTTTACTTTTTTTGCATATTTAGTTCTGTTCCGAATTCAGTTTACGATAAGCTCAAAACTATTGTTTTTATTTCTTTGTATTACAGATACATATATGTATGTTTATAGTCGAGCTGAAATTCAAAAGGTTTGTATCAAGATACATACATAGTATAATAGGTGTTGTTTTAGTAAATAAGCTCTTTCAAATTGTTATCTGCAAATTTGGCCATGTTCATGAATTTTGAATGGACAACTGAGAATTTAATTGTTCAAAACAAAAGGGCGATAAATAATATCAGAACTCGTAAATCAATTTTGGTTTCTCAATACGCTCTTTCCAATAAATTGTATTTTGCAGTGTTTGTATTTAACTATTTATTGCATTTGTCTCCGGTTTAGCCATGCTTCTGCCAACTGCAATCAATCAATGGTCAACGAGTTGGACACACGACATGTAATTTAACGCCAACTACAAAAGAACTAGCAACAAAAAAGGATGAAAAAACGTAACTCACATAAGCACAGATAAAGCCAGTGAATAAATAAGAAAATAACACTCATTGTTGTGGCTGCAGCTAAATAAAATAGAATGAAAAAATAAATGGAACAAAGATAAATACTGTTGGACAGCAAACGGAATGACAATGGCAGGCAAATAATACGAGCAGAGAAAGACCTTTGGCCACATTCCCCCTTCCCTGCCCACCTCGCCGCCTCCACCTAGAGGCAAGTGGCATGCATTTTAAATGGAATATTTATGTAAGTCGGGTTCGCAAATGAAATAATAGGGAAAGGATTACTAACGGTATGCATTGCAATACATATCTGCTACTTTACACAGAACTTAAGCTTAAGCAAATTATTTATTGAGCCTGAGAGGGCTTAGCCTAAATGAAGGCTGCCTTTTGTGGGATTCTGGCAAGTCTGGACATATACACACACGCACACACGCACACACTCATACACACACAATACATAGACATGTCACATACAGACAGTTGATAAATTGAGCAAATTGAACCCTTTTTGGGGTAGCGCTCGTTAGAAACCAGCTGGTTTTCGATCAAAGTTTTGGCCCTAGGCTTAGGGGCGAAACCTTAATTAAACAATATTAAATGCAATTTCCCAAAAATTATTCAAGCGTACAGTTGGGAAACGAAAAACTTGAAAAGTTTTTGAGTTTTATGCGAAATCAAAGCGAAAGAGTTGTTTTTTTTTTCATTTGAAATGTGCATTGAAACGTAAAGCAAATGTTTTTGAAAGTTTTTGGCTCCAAATCAGGCCTCCCATTTTTATGCTGTTTTTTGAAATGCAGACTCATTTTGAAGTACCACAAAATCACAGAAACATGACCAGCGGCGCCTTTCACAATACATTTGACGAAATTGTTACATAATTTGGCTTTGAATACCCTTTTGCAATTGAGGGAAAAGTGGAAAAAGAAAGGAGAAGTTTTCACACTTTTTTTGAGTCACTTTACATCTGCTACAGGGTAGCTCCTAGTCGCTCACTGTTGCTACATCTATTTAAATTTCACGCATAGTTACTTTTTGTCTAATATGCTGTTGTGTCACTCGTATTTGAATATTTGTTATTTGTTTGTTTGGTGATTAGCTCTGTGCGTGCACTAAATTAAATTGTTGAGGTTTTCAATTTATTTTCCGGTGGCTAAATTTCCTGATCTATTTTTTTGTTGTTTACTCAATAATATATACGATTATAAATTAATTTAATTTAACAATTCAATGCGCTCCATTGGTTACCAGGTAAGCCCCCAATGGGTTGCGAAATGTGGCCAGCAAATAATTGAATATTTAAATGAGGACATAAAATGTGGTATTTGGTTAAAAGTTAAATTTAAATACTGCTAAACAAATAAAAAGTGACATTAATAGAATATTCCTGAATGTTGTGGTATTTATACTCGTAAATCATGAATCTATGTTTGGTTCAAGCTAAGTTTCTTGTCTTCTCACTTCTAACTTATTTAAAATCTCGTTCTTGATACGTGATTATTGATCTTCAATAAAGAAAATTTTCTTTGCTTAAGACTTTATACAAATACAAAATATTGAATGAAGCATTAATCGCTGTTAACTAGTTTTGAAAGCTAATGAAATTTTGAATGAAGTATTAATTTTAAACTATTCTTGAAAAGCTAATTTTAAATTTAGCTATAACTAGCTACTTGAATTACTTACCGCATGCAGCAGGCGGATAAATTATAAAAATTAAATTTGGATTAAAAAAAGAGACTTTAGCAAATGATTCTTAATATTTTGGTGCATGAAAATTGTATGCGATACAAATTTGTATAAAAATCGAAATGCAGAAGAAGGTTGTGTATATAATTTAAAAAAAAGTTCAAATACGAATACTTCTGGAGCTATACTTGGTTCTAGTTCTTGTAATGAAGGTGGTGGTTGTTGTTGTAGCTGTAGTTGTTGTTGTTGTTGTTGTATTTTGTTGTTGTTGAAGATTGTTTTTTGGACTTTGGTGATTGACTGTGGTGCTAGTTGTACTTGTTGTTGTTGTTGTTGTTGTTATGCGGCCACTAACTGTACTTGATGTTGTAGTGTTGTTGTTGTTGTTGTTGTACTGCGTTTTTGTTAACTGTAAATATGATAAAAGTATAGGTGAGAGCTTTTATTTTCTTTTGGTTAGTGAGTTAAGATCGAAAGAAACATTTTGGTTTTTATTTGGGAAATAAAACAAAGTTTTCTTTTGAGTTTTTTTTTTTGTGTATAAGTTTAAGTATTTCATTTATTTGTTTTCGCTCAAGATCAAAGAATTGTATTATGTATTTGTTGTTGTATTTGTTGTTGTTGTTGTGGTTTTGCTTTAATGTACTTTATTGAGACATTTCGCTTGCATCGAAAATTTCTCGTTGGTTTTGTTTTTTTTTTTTGTTTTTTGTTTTTACTGTATTTGCGCTTAAATTTAAATAAGTTTTTAATGTTTTGCTTACAATTTTTTTCGTTCCTTTTTCAAGTTTTTTTTTTTTCACTACAGCTTTTTTTTGGTTTCTTTTTTTTTGTTTTTTTGAAATGCTAACAACATTTAATAAATAGTAGTTTTTAATAATTGTTTATAATTTGTCATATTGTGTGACTGTATAAGTGTAAGTGTATGTGTGTGTGTGTGTGAGTGTGGTGTCTGTGTATGTGTCTAGTTAAACAAATTTGCTGTAATATATTTTTTGGGGTTAGTTTTTAACTTTAATGTGGGTTTTGGTTTATTTTGTTTAAGATTTGCTTGATATACGCTGAATGAACGCTATAAATATTTTTGTATGTGTGAGTGTATTTGTTTGTGTGTGTGTGTGTTTGTATGTATACGAGATGCAGAAACGTGTTTTCGAAAAATTGTTCATAAATATTGAAAAGTTGTTATCAAAAAATTGTTGTTAGTTCGGATTATGTGGCAATCTGTAGGCTTCATGTTATTATGTATGACTGTATGTGTATGCATGTATTTATGTTTATGTTTATGTATATGTATATGTGTGTGTATTAAGTATATAATGTAGCAAATGTCGCATATATAGTTATGTTCATATATGTATATGTTTATGTTAATGTTTGAGTGTAAGTATTTTAAGTGTAAATGTTTTTTTGTTTTTGTTTTTTTTTTTGTGTATTTTTGTTGTTTATTTTTTGTTTATGTTTTTGTTTTCCTAAATAAATTACATTACGCGTTTTCGACTAAACACTTAGAAAATTCAATTTAAATTTGTTGCTATGTTAAGTATTTTAGCCCTCCAAATTATGCTGTACTTTTTTGGCAGCGTGTCTGACATTTGCGGCATTCAATACTATATATTGAAAAACTGAAAATTCTTAAGCGAGCGGAAATAGTTGATAGTGTTTCCTTGTGTGTGTGTTGTTTTCCTTTCGTTTGTTGTTTAAAATTTAATTTAATTAAATTTAGATAATGAGATTGTTTTTATTCGGTGGATAAGTTTAACAAGTGGCTATGTGTTTGTGTTTTGTGTCTGTGTGTATTAATTGTGTAAATTATAATAACTATTTCCGCCACATACAATCGAATCTAAAATTATATTAATGCATTAACTAAACTAAAACGTTCAACGCAAATTCAACTAAATTGCATACTATTATCATAATTATTAATTATATGAATTTGTGTCAACTAAGCACAAGTAAAATTATATAATTATTGCACACGCCAAATTAAACAACTTCCTCTCTCCTTCTCTTGCTACCTCTCTATATCTAAAGTGTGTTTGTCATATGTGTGTGTGTGTCTGTGTGTTTGTATTGTGTAAGTTTACAACCGGTCGATGTCCTGTGCTTTTTGGGTCATATAAATATGGGGGTCGGTCTGCTGCTGTTCCTTGTCTTCGTCAACTTGGCTAAATTAGAGACCAAATATTTTAAGTGAGCAATTGTGAGAGACTTTATCTTAGCGGTTGGCGAACTATATCTAATCGATGTTAGACTGATCGAAGTTATCGATTAACGATTTCTGCTATCGCTAAGGAAATAAAAGTCTGCCTTTTACTATCATTATAAAATTCACTGCGTACTCAGCTTTGCTAATGGAGTTCGCATTTTGGGTCTGCACAGAACACATTTCATTGGAGTCTCAAATGTATGCAATTATTGGTAAGCCAAGCACACACACACACACCCACACACACCCACACACACCCACACACACCCACACACACCCACACACACCCACACACACCCACACACACACTCACGCACGCAGACAATTAAGATGAAGCAATAAATTATATGGAGTGTGGGCATTAAATCGCAAACTGGAGAACCCCAGATGTTTAAAATCATGCGAGTGTGCTTGTATATATATATATATATATATATATATATATATATATATGTATATATATATATATATATGTGTGTGTGTGTGTGTGTGTGTGTGTGTATGTTGTGGGTCCATTTATGTACACATACAGCATTAATGCGGTCAACTTAATACTGTTTGCCGAATTCAATGTCTAATTTGCTAATACACTGCAAGAATTCTTCAGTGGTGCTTGATAAACTTGGATATAGACTAAGAGACATTTTGACTTGAATTAGGAATGTATGTGTCTGTGTGTATGTATGTTTAGTATCTATAATAGTATATAACTCGGTAAATTTTTAGTATAGACATCTATTTTGTGGGACTTCATAGCTGCTAAGTATACAAATACGTTTTATGTACGAGAGTATTTTATTTCCATTTTTTTTTTTTAATAATATGTTTAAAGATTTTTTCAAAATTATCACCAGTAATTACGCGTACGACTACACTATGCAGTTGTCCTTCTTTTTGCATTTTTAATTATTTTTCTCTTTTTTTTTTAACTTTCGACTTGCTTTTGTCCTTTTCGTTTTGTCGGTGTCTGTGTGTCATGTTTGTCTGTCTGTGTGTGTCCTCTGTGTAGATTGATTTGTGTAATTTGTGGTGTAATTATGTAAGAATGTAATTATGTTTCCTCATCAAATGCCAAAAGCGAAAACGTATTCGTATTTTATTTGTTTAAGATTTTCCTTTTTTTGTTTGCTTGCATTTAAAATTGACACGCGCTGCTTCTTCTTTCTTTTTGTTGTTAAAAACTATGTATATATATATATATATATATATAGGCATATGTATGTAGATATATATATATAATCTATATGTACATATGTCATATATCGTACATGTATGTATGCATGTGTACGTGTGTGTGTGTGTATTTTATTACTATGCGTGTTTATGTATTATGTATACATGTATATATATATATATACATATATAGTATATAGTTATGTAAATATTTTGTTTAATGTATATAAGTATGTATGTATGTGTATGTTAAGTATAAACTATAAGCCTATAAGAATATAGTTGTAGTTGTATCTTTTATGCATTTTTCATATGTAGCTTATTCGTTTTTGTTTTTTTGTTTTCTTTTTTCTTTTTTTTTTGGATTACTCTGTCAATATGCATTTTCATCATAGATTATTATGAATTCGTTTCGGTGTACAAAGTTGTTGGTTTTGTTTTTAGTGTTGTTTTCTTTTCATTTGCTGTTTTGGTTTTGTTCTTTCTTTTTTTTGCTGGAAAAACCAAAATAATAGAAAAATTTTGTAGCAAGTAAAAAGTCTCATTCATAGAAAAATGCTTTTTTTTGTGTTGCTGATTAGTTTTTTTCTTTCTTTTGGTTAGCAAATAAAATGTTTTCATTGTTTAGCTTTGTAGTTGGAACTCGTGTAAGCAGCATGGTATTGGAAAGATATATAAAAATCGCCTGAGAGACTAAAAAACGCTTCCAAAACAAATTCGAATGACAGGCAATTATTATTAGAGGTTGTTTTTTTTGTTGGATAGCAGTTTTCAACTCGTGTTTAATGGTGTATTTGAAAGGTGTTGTTTGCTGTAGTTGTTGTTGCTGTTTCATCATCTTTGGACGGTTTCATCAATTCATATAATGTATATAATTTTTTTTCTTCTCTTATTTTGGTATTTGATTCTTGGTGGTTGTCAATTCAATAATGAATAAACTGGTCCATTTTTGTTTTGTTTTTTTTGTTGTTGTTGTAGTTGTTGTTGTTGTGTAATTGGTGTGAATGCGAATTACAAGAACTAAGTAAAACCGTTTCGAGCATATGCAGCTCTCTCACAACAGAACAGGGGAGCGAGGGGGGGAGGTAGTACTTTTGGGGAATAAATCGAGTTCGAGTGTTATTTATAAACAGCACCTACCTTGTGCCCCATGCGCATTTTTTAGAGTTGAAAACTACGCGGCAATAAAAATCAGGCTGGGAAAAATATTTGCGAAAAAACAAGATTCCAAATATAACTGTGCAAAATAAGGAGCGTTACTTTTGCGTTTAACAAATTCAATTTGCTGGCAACCTTAATTTAACATAACTAATTTTTTTTGTAACGAAATTTTTCTAGTTTTTTTCATATTTGATTTCCAATGCATTTAAATAAAATGTAATTGCGACTAAAAGTTGGTTTTTATGTTTTTGACTAATAATTCTCGAATTTTGTAACACAGGCAAATCAAATCAAAATAATTTGGCTAGTATTTATCTTAGTTGATTTTTGTTGTTGGTTTCAAATGATGCACACTAATCTTAATTTACACACACATCGCTTAGGTCTAGCATTGCATATTAAATATTACATACAATTCTTTTGCTGGGCGTTTTACTCGCTTGATTCCTTTCTTTGATTAGGGTTTTTCTTTGCTTTGTTTTTAACAAATGGATTATGTTTTGTTAGCAGTTGTTCAGTGAAAGTATTCTGGGTTCTTTCTTTCTTTTTCATTTTTTTTTTTGTTTTCGCTATAAACATTTTAATGCCTAAATTGTAAAATCGTTTAACTTAAGCGGCCTTATAAATTTCGATATGTTAAAAATTCAGGATTTAAACGCTTTAACAATTTGGCATACATTTTGGTATAGTTATAATTTTAGTATTTGATGTTTATTTTGTGTTGTTAGTATTTTATAAGTAAAAAACTAAAAGGCGGAGAAGAGGGGGCTGTGCGTTGCTAGGATGTGGCTTCTTGCGAGTTTGTCTATAGAGCTTTTCTTTAAGCAAATTATTTGTCATGTTTCAATTCCTGTAAAAACATATACATATAAAAACTATTTTTCCATGTTTTGATGATATGATGAAAGCAATAAAAAAAGACGAAACAATTCCTAAATAATTTTACATATACATATATATTTATATCAAAAAAATCGAGCGCGCATATTACAAACTTTGGGCACACAATAAACGCGTTAAAAAATAACAACAAAATTTAAATATTAAATAAAACAAATTATTTATATATCTATATATACATATAAATATATATAGATATATAGAAATATTTTTGTTTTGTGTTTAACTCATAAGAAATTAAAAATAAAATCATACAACGTTGTAAAATGTTGTATTTAATGGATTAACAATTAAAATTCCATATTATTATTGTTTTTACTGATTTTCATTAATATGTGTAAATTATATAGCTACCAAGTTGTATTTTTGTGTGTGTATTATTTTATACGTTTTGTTTAATTTATTATATACTTTTTCTTTAATTATTTGTTTATGCACTAATTAGGAGCTCAAGATCGTTGTTGCTTTAAGTTCTTAAGAAAATAAATTGTATGATTTAATTAACGAGATTTTCCTTCTTACTCTCTCTCTCTTCTCATCATTAATTATTTAAATTAAGTACAATTATACTTAATAAGATAAAAAATATTTTACAATTTATACGATTTACAACAATTTACATAAGAACTAAGACAATTAAAAAAAGGTGTTTAAGATGACATAAACGAATAAAATGAGCAAAAAATTGCAATAAATAAAATAGAATGAAGTGTTTGTTTTTTGTCGTTAATTAAAGCAATAATTGCACATAGTAATAAAAAATGATTTTCGTGAGAAATATATATGTATGTATGTATGTGTGTGTGTGTGTGTGTGTGCTTATGCATGAAAAATTCGTTTAACGCTTCTCTATATAGCATATAGTATTCGTTGATTTGCAGTTAAGAACAAAAGTGTCATATAGTGCATCGCCCTGCTTTTAATGTACAGACTGTCTAAAAGAAAATAAAAAAATGTTATTTTTATTTTAAATAACTAGCTGCAGTTGTTGCTTAAAAATTAAATGAAATTAATTTTCATGTTATTATTTTGTATTTCTTTATATGTTGTTGTTGTTGTTTTTTTTGTTGTTGTTATAGTTAATCTAACATACGCCTTTGATATGGTTGTTACTGTTGCTTTATTGCTGATATTTTTAGTTAAATTATTTATAATTCATTTTATATGCGTCACGCCAAATTTTTACTTGGAGTTTTGAAATGTTTGGCTCTCTTGTCTTCTCTAAGCTTAAAACGCCTCAAAAATATTCATTTTTTTGTTCTTTTTTGTTTTTTATTTTTTTAGATTTAGTTTTTAGTTTTTATGTATGTATGTACTCGTATGTGTATTTATGCATGTATGCTTTTTTTGTTTTGCCTGTCTCAATGTCGCTCTTATAATTTAATATGCTTTAATTGTTTTAATTATTATTAGATTTGTTGTTTTGTTTTGTTTTTAGTTTTGTTGTCGCTTTTTACATTTAGTGTAAAATTATAGTTAATATTAATTTAAATACATATACAGCTCATACATATTAGATTTATGCCTTTTTTAAACACAAAAATTATGTTAATGTTCTTTTGTCTTTTTGTCGTTTTTATTTGTTAATATTTAAATATAAGAAAAACTATAAAGTTTACAAGAAGAAAAAAAACATTGGCTTGTGCAAGTTTCTCTTTTCTCGTACTTTGCTTTAGTTTAAAAAATTTGCTGAAATTTGCGTTAAACTAAAATTAATAAATTTGATTTAAAATTGCTAAATTTTTGGTTTAATTTTACACGTTTTGCGCTCTCGCATTTTTTTTTTTTTCGTTTGTTTTAGATTTGATTCAATAAATATTTTGTTTTTAGCATCAGATTTTTTGTCTCACACGTGAATACTTGTCGAAATATTGTCCAAAGAAATTTGTTGTTGCATTTGTTTGTTTTTCTCTTTTTTGTTTTTCGTTTTTTTTTTTTATCCCATATAGTATATATAAGTCTAAATAAATGAAATATAATTAACTAAAATATTTATATATGTAGTTGAAAGTCAGTTGATTTGTTGGTTTTATTTTTTCTTTTCTGATTTTGCGTTTGTGTGTTTTATTTATGTTTTCTTTTTCTTTTTATTTATTATATATATATATTTATATATTAATTGCATATTACATTGTTTACAATTTGTTTGTTTTTTTTTCTGCAATTTCATCAAGTGCAACACACAACACACGAGAAACTTTACAAAATTAAAACAAGAAAACATAATTTTAACATTAACAATGTTGGTTTGTTTTGGTGTTTATGTTGTTTTTGTTTTTGTTTTTCTTTTTGAATGCAACTAAACAATTTGTTAACCTAATTTTTTGCTATTTTGCCATAATTTCCATGCACTTAGTTTCATGTGACGCAAACGCATGTAAGTTTATTTGGGGTGTGTGTAGCTCTTTTAAACGCCGCCATTTTGTTCATGAATGTGGGTGTGTGTGGGTGTGTGTTGATTTTATGTTTAAGTGTGATTATTTTTTTTGTTTTTGTTTTTCAAGTAAATGGCGCGTAAAAAAGTTACATGCGTTTGTAAATTGTTTTAAAAGTGTTAATTTGTTAGCTGTGTGTGTGTGTGTGTGTTGAAGTAAGTCAATTTAATCATATATATATATATATATATATATGTATATATATGTATATATATGTTGTAATCATCAGTTTTGCTGCGTTCAGTTATTTGTTGTCTGCCTCTTCCAATATATATAACATATATATTTTATATTGTGTCTGCTGTTTTTGTTGTTGCTTGTTGCTGATGTGTTTACGTCTGCCTCTCTTCTTATGCTCCTCCTCTTCTTATATTCATTGTTGTTTTTCTTGTTGTTGTTGTTGTTGTGTTGCTTAGCTTTGTTGTTCTTGGTTGTTGTTGTTGGCTGCGCTTACACAATGGTAATCAAATCTCAATTGTAAATCTCCGCCTTGGCATCCCCATCGTTCTCCTTCTCGATCATGCCCTCATTTGCGGCATTATTCCACGCTCCATTCATGCTCTTCGATGACGAGAAGCACAGCTTCATGATGAATGGGAATTTGGTGCCTAGATTCGATGCAAATAGTGGGTAGTGGTTGGTGGTTTGGTGGTTTGGAGTTGGGTTGTGTTGTACATTGTGGTATGGTGGTATGGTTTGGTGTGGGGAATAGAAAGAAATATGCATAGTTATAGAATAAATGGGGTTCCTTCGTTGGTAAATAAGATTTGTATTTTAAATAGTATTGTTGTATAGTATTGTGTATAAGTGTTGTATATCTGAATCAAGTTATTTGCTTTTCGCAGAGTTTCGTGATGGGATCTTTTTGCGGATGGGAAACATGATGGAGGACGGAGATGGATGGTACGGAATGGATGGTGGGAGCTGGTTTGATTTTAAGTAAATGGCCATTTAATTTCCACGCTGTTGCGCAATCAGAAAAGTTGGGTCACGCCATCTAAACATAATTTTATATTGACGCCGCATGTAATTAAAATCATTAATACCCTCTAAATGAAAACTGCAGCCCAAAAGTGTGCTCGACTATTGAAAGAAGGGGAAAATAGAGAATTTTCCTACTACAGTGGTCATAAGCTATCAGAATACTTTCTAAACGTGTACTTCCTGTCAAGTTGTATGCCATTTCTACAGGGTATCTCTCGTAAAGGACAAGAAAGGACCTTTACTACATCGTCAAGGTGCTTGGTAAACCGACTAAGGCAATTTTATGTGCCAATTAAATGTGGGAGCACCCCTCATAAAAATACTTGGGGTCCAATATGCAATCAAAATCATTCGAATGTAAAAATTGCTAACCATCAGCAACGAGCACACACACACATATACACGATAGGGGAGAAGTGTGCACAAATAAACACACACACATAGAGTGCGAAGAGAGTGTGCGCAAGAATATTTGGTAGATGCATAATTTCACAGCCTGAAAGAATGCAATGGAATCTGTTTGCATTTAGCATTTGCTGTTTGCACGCGTCTGCAGGGGTTAAGAGTGTGTGTGTGCATGTGTGTGTGTATATGCTGCCACGTTCGAGTTTATTTGCATTCCTTACATTTTTAATTACTATTTACCATGCACTCGGGCGAGCACTCGATGCAGCAACAGGAACCGAAATGCATCGACAACAAATATGCAAACAACACCCACCGAAATATTGACAAAATATATACGCACACACACATGTTGTGTGTATACAACACACATACACATGTCCGCACACGACTCACACACACAACATACGTGATGTAAAAGCCTTCTGGCTCGTGCTCTCAAGTCTTTGCTTGGTGCCTCCTCCTCTGCTATTTGCATAAAAGATTTTTACTCAAGGTGTAAACAATGATAGCATTGAGCGAATACCCGTGTGCAGCATGCGGCACATGCAGCATGCGGCATCATTGCACACCACGCTGCACAGCAGCACCTGCTGCGTGTGAACAGCTATGCCAATGTCAGCAGGCCAACGAATGCTAAATTATTCGGTACAATCTGAAATTGGCAACAGCAACGCAGCAACGCAGCAACGCAGCAACACAGCATGCTGCAGGCAATTAGGTTAATTGAATGCAATCTCATTCAACTGCCACAAACTGCCAGTTGATAACATTTATTGAATGCTGTTGATTGCTATTTTTCCATGTGTAATAAAAAACAAATGCAAATGTTTCCGATTAAAGATAACACATGAAAATGGGCAAAATAAACTCCGATTGGAATTCTCGCTTCAACTATTCTAGTATAAAAAATGTTATCTTTTTTGTTCATGAGACAGATTCCATATAAATAGAATTAGGATTTTTTGGAGCATGTTTTTCTAATCTACTAAGAAAAATATCAATATTGAATATTGTATTTCGAAACTTTTTTTTTTATATTTAACTTGAATATTGCCGATATTTACGTATTCATATTGAGTATCTTGTTTCTAACAACGCGACCACCACTGTGTGCTCATAGCTACAAAAAAATTACTTCGACAAGGACTTTGGCAATGACAGCGATTCAATTGCGAATCCTGCATCAAAATGTGGCACAATAAGTGGAAAATACTTTTAGAATACGCGTAATATAAATGTCAACAACTAAGTCAATCAATTGGGAATCGAATGTTGATTACTTGATGAACACACGCGTTTTGTGGCAAGCAAAATAGCAGTCTTAACAATTTGTCGGGCATGTTGACAAGAGGTAAGTATTACATAAAAGGCGGCTCAAAGCCGTAATGTAAACATGAAAATAATAATCGTAATGTGTTGAGGAAAATGTTTTAAAGTATTTATGGGCAAAGTTTAATGGGTCGTCAAGTCGTCTCGAGAGAAATGGTAAATGGCAAATTTATAATAGGCATGTTGCTGTTGCTGTTGTTGGTGTCCTATAAAATAACTGGCTACCGAAATTGTTTATCTTAATTACCAAATTAACATTTTCAACGCGACTCATAACTAACAACTTTTGAAAGTAGAAAAGTTTGCGCTCCCCGATCCTGTGCAGATGAAGGGTTGTTGCCTGGGAGAATAACTGGTTTGTTGGGTTTGTGGGCTAATTTGGTTTTCTTTCTTTTTTTTCATGGTGTGGCAGCAGCGGGCAGGCAGCAAAAGTCGGGAGGCCATTTAAAAAATGACATCCAAACTTTTGCATATTGCTGCCTACTTTTTGGATTGGGTTTGGTGGTGATGATGATGATGGTGGTGGTGGTAATGGTGTGGTGTGGTGATGGGAAGGTGGTGGTTTCTTTTTTTTATGCGAAAATTTTGTGTAACTTTTGCTAAATTTTTTTTTTTTGCATTATTTTTGACAATGGCCATATGTTTACAAATTTTTCGAATAGCCAACTTTTTAACTTTAGCATTTTCATTTTGTTCATTTCCTTTTCGAGAAACACTTAAACACAGTACTATCTCACCTTTACCCTCAATAGGCAGATGGTTGCACTTCATGATGGCGAGCACGGCCTGCGCAATGTTGGTGAACTCGATCAGACCCGATGAGGAGCGCTCCGTCTTCAAGGGGAATAGACGCACAGATGTGGCCGGCACCTCCTTAATGTTAAATATGCCAATGAGCTGGTCCTCGGTAAGACCGGGCGGTGTGTTAAAGAAGTGCAAGATCTTAAACGGAAAGATAGATATAGAATATATAGTACAGCTATATTATGGTTCTGAGGTTTGCACTTACTTTGCTCGGTGGTTGAATGCGATTCTTACTGGCCTGTGCCGGTGATAGGAAACGATTGTTTTTGGAGCCAGTGTACTCCTTGAAGCTGGGTGTATGATCCGGCAGCAAGAATGGATTGATCACCTCCGATAGGAAGTTCTGCTTTGAGAATGCAATCTGTATCTTGCCGCCAGTGCCAACGGGAATGTTATTCAAGTGTTGCACGCAACGTTCAACGGCAACCGAATCGCCCATTTGTACCATGGCGGTGCCCTCCTTTGTCTTCAAAAACTTGATCTGCAAATCGAGAGGAAAACCAATTTTGATTAATTATTATTGATTATGTGCTGCAAGCTATTGGCAAGAATTGAACTTTGCTAAGTTCACATAATTTTAATTTTAAAATTTTAAGCTAAAATATTATCTAAAAATAAATCGATTATTCATTGATTTTATTCATAGCTCTTAATTTGAAATAGTTGTTCAACTGACAATCTTCCATCAATTCCTTTGGGGCATGTCGCAGTTTCAAGCTTAAAGTCGCAAAACTTGTTTAACATGCAGCTTGCCACTTGTCAGTTGCATCTGTCACCGCAATTTGTGTCGCATGTGTAAATAAATGCAATTATCTAGCAGGCGATCTAACATTTACTTATATTCACTTCTATATACGGCCGAGGACAACCCACCGTTGCATATATTCAGTTCTATATACGAGAACCCAACCACCCACCCACTTGAGCACCCATTCACACACTCGAAAGACACTCGGCAACTGTGTTTGCTGTCGAGTGTTGACCTACCGGTTGCCATTTGATTGAATTTTCTTGCAGTGTCATTCGTCCTCTTGGCCCATAACCCATATAACTCGACTCGACCCCGCTGCTGCTGCTGCTGTGCTGCTGATCCCTAGCATGTGTCGTCTCTGACCTGCGGCAACTCTGCCATTTTTATTGAATTCAATTTACAGTTTACTTTAAAATGAAATTATCAAATTGAATGACACCCTTAATTTGCTGTCCATTGTGCGAATCTCCTCTGTAAATTTGAGTCTCTATTGTTAAATTTAATATATTTTCATATAATTTGGTTGTCGTACGTGACAAATTATGGCGAAATACCCTTTAACGTGGAAGGAGCAGTGAATTCCTATCCCCTATATATAAAATCGATAAGTTTTGGGATAGTTTATTTGATAAAAAAAAGTCCTATAAATATTTAAAGGCGTATATTTAAGTCCCACTCACTTAACCAGCGAACTTCCAGCTTAGTTAATAATATAGTTTAGACAGTTAAGAGACTTAAAATGTGGCACGAGAGCATAGTTAAAATGTTTGACATTTTGGGGCGTGGTTCCGTCAGTTAAATAAACTTAGTTTGAAAATTGGAGAGCATTCAAGTGCGGCTGCGGCTATAAAAGTTTATTTATGGTTAGAGATTTAAGTGCGCTTTCCATAAATCTAAGTGTGTATCAGCCACGGAGGCCCATTTGTGGCGCCACTAACAATTTCAGTTAATTAAGTAGCAAAGTATTTTATTTTTTTCCTTTTTTCCTTTTTTTTTGGCACCTATTGCAGCACAGCTGAAAAGCCTCATAAAGTTAATTAACTATAATAGCCAATTCGAGTGCAATAATTACAGCGGTGAAAGTGAAAAGTCTACGGAAAATGTAAGCTGCTTGGCTGCTTGGTTGGTTGGTTGGTCGGTCGGTTAGTTAACTTGGCCCGTTAGTTAGAGCTTGGCAATTGAATTTGCGCTGGCTGCTGCTGCTGGTGTTGCTGCTGCTGCCTGCTGCGAGGCATTGAACTCAATAAGTGAAAACGTGTTTTTGCACCTGCACCAAAATTGGCAAGAAAACGCCGACCGCAATTTGTGGCTCAGCATTTAAGTCGATTTTGCTCTGGCTTCCAAAATTACACGCAAGAAAAATGCGCTCACACAAATGTCATTTTCGTCTGTTGTTAATTTGCTAGGTTAGTTTTTATTTTATGTTATTTTTTGCTGTTGTTGTTATTTGATTTATTTGTTGCAGTTGAAAAATTACCCAACTTGTCTTGCAGTTTGGGTCAACGGCAACAGCTGGGCGGCGGCATTATGGCCAAATAATTGCTTGCTGTCTTTGCGTGTTATGGTCTTGGGCCAGTTTTCTACTTGAAAGTGACAGGCAAATTGTTTGTTGGTTTTTGCTGCCAGCGGCAGCAGCAGCAGCAACAGCAGTAATAGCAATTGTTGTTGTTAACAACAACAGCAATAACTATGGCAATATATTTCTATCAAGACTATTTTTTATTAAAAGTCTGAAGCAGTCGAGAGGAAAACGAACGAAAGCAAACTCCTGGCTAAACTTGCAAAAAAAACAACACGAAAAATATAGCTGAGGAAGTATCTTAATTCGTTTAGATATTAAATTTATAAATTTTGTTTGCAATGCCCACACAATTTTGATTTGATTCAGTAAGTTTATTATATATCCGGCCATAAAATATTCATTGTTTAAGTTGCAACTTAAGCTTTCTGCCCAAAAACAAATTTACACATAATTAAGCAGTGAATAATTGAAATTAAACAAAGAGCCCGGAAAAAATACAAAAGGCACACAGATTATAGTTCCACGATGGGATGGGGATGGGATGAATAAATAGATTGTGGAAATTGTGGAAAAATTTAAGCGAGATTTTCGCTATCAACTGAACAACAGACGCAGCTGTACCACAAGCTTATATTGTTGACCATATAAGCCCCCCGTCGTCTATATAAATACACATGATATAGATGTATTTTTACGAATATATTGTAACGCATACGCTCGGATGAAACATGAATGCGAATTAATACGAATTAACGAATAACATGACATGAGCGGGCAGTGAATGTGAAACCAAATGAGGCTTATCGAAGAAAAGGTAAACCATCGCCAAAAAAAAATAAAAAAAAATAGTAATAAAATAAAACCAGACACGCGAAACACGCTCGGCTAGAAATCATATAAAAATAAAAGTCTAATATAAAATTGTGTATATATAAATAAATATAGACCATAAATCAGTGAGGCAGAAAGCGCGCAGATAGGCCTGCCAAATCCCACAAGCAGCTAGCTAGCAGCTAAAACAAAAGGCATTTATGATGCCATAGAGAAAGAGAAAGAGAGATGAGGACTGAATAAAGAGGCATGCCCCATACGGATAATACAGGACACGCAGAGAACAGGCGCTAGAACTCATTCACAAATCAAAGAGCGCTCTCTTTCTCCCTCCTCATTCATGCCTCACTGGCCACTGGTCAACTGTAAGGCACGTAGGGGAAGTGGAAGCAGCATGGGGCATGGCAGGTTCCATTGCCAGCGACAAACATTTGGTGCGTGCCTAATGAGCTGTGCTGTTGCCCTTTACTCCAAACTCGTGGCCACCAATTGTTAAAGACCACCAGCTGCTCCTCATCCCGATCCTGCTCATCTTTTTTTTTCAGCATGATACTGCCAACGATTCCCCAACAGATATTTTCATGCGTATGTTGTTTAATTAAAACAATGCATAGAATACAAAGAAAAACTAAGTGATGTGCCATGAGATACTCTTTGCTCAGTTTAGAAAACCACTCTGCTTAATAAACACTCAATTTAGCTCATTATACCCTGTGCTACCCTCTAAATGCGTGTCAGTGTTTTTGGTGCTCAATGTGGCGTGGCGTCTGCTGCCGTTTGATTTAATTGCTCACGCGCTGGGCGGCAACACGAGGTGGCATCCACATCGACAACAATGTGAACAATAGATTGAATAATATTGGCTGCAGTAGTTTGCCCAGGCTAACGCTCAGGCACAGACCGATGCTAGTCCATCCCCGATTCCCAGAGGTCTTTTCCAACCAAACGAACCAAATGCTTTTTTAATGCGCTTTTAATTGAGTGCGTGTGAGTCTTGTTGTTGTTGTTTGTGCTGGTGTTTGCCAGTTGAGTATTGTTGTTGCTCCTGCCTTAAAGAATACGTTAACAATGTGGCCGTTGTGTGGAGCTGTTTGGCCTCTTGCCTTGATTTTGTCAAGCCATTTAACCTGAAAATCAATTTGGCCGATGACTTCATCGCGTGCACAGCTCCTAAAAAATAATTAAATTCGATTGCTATCGCTTTAGTCAGGCGCGACCTGGCTTGAGGCAAAGCCCCGCAAGCAAGACACACATATTGTTTGGGAAAAAAATTGGAACTAAGCAGCATTAAATATGCAACACACACACACACAACTCGCACACGTCTGGATATAGAGCCCTGATGTATGCTTTAAAAATTACAAAACTCATATAGGCAGACACACACATAAAACACAAACACATGCCACATACATACACACAGACAGAATGGGAGGAAGGGGAGGTGGGTCTGGCGTCTAGCAACCCACTTTTCCATCCTGTGTAAGCGGCTACCTCATCTGTTGGTTGATTGCCCCTAATCCGATGGGATAATCAAATATCTTTTCCGTATTTTATTTTATTTTCTTAGCCCGAGAAAATTTAATGCCAAATTCTATGAGGCTTGACTTATGGGATGTGCGTGATTTTTGTATCCTATTCGTAGTGAGATGGCCTTTTTCTAAAATAGATGGAAATTGACTGTTTAACTAACTTGTTTTATGCCACGAGCTATTTGAGTTGAGATTTTGAAAAGCTTATAAGCAGCAGAGGCTTGGATTTATGTGAAAGTTAGTTGAGCCTCGCAGTCAAAAAGTGGTAAGAGACTTCAGGCAGTGGAATAGAAATTGTATTTATTTAAGTTGAGCTGACTTTAGTTTTCTTTTATCAATAATTATTTGACAACTTGTTAAACATTTTACAGCAGTTTTAAAGCCAATACGAAAAATATCAAAACCCTTATCCATAGGCTTGTTTCAAGTTAAGAATTGAGAATTTGAAAGCTTTATTTTAATATTAACTTTATACGACATATTTGTGACCCAATTGGGAGACGAGAGCATTTGAGCTTCGGTATGCAGAACATGCCTCATTTTTATCGCTAATCTATGGCACATGCCTTTAAAATGGGCTCGGCTTTCAGGAAGGAGAGGTTGCGCCCTCAGCGGACCAACATTAACACCAGCATACCCAACAACAACAACAGCAACAACACAGACAACAACCAACGAAGGCAGCTTCAAGTTCAGGCAGCACTTTGATTGAGTGCCCATCAATTTCTCATTCGCAATTCAAACATGTCGGACCATAAACTGATGCATCCACACCCACAAGCACACACACACACCTCCACACACACACACATATGTTAGTTTATAATGAGGTTGGCTGACATGCCAAAGAGCACAGCGGCAAAAAATAAGTAGAGTGAGAATGGCCCGCCCACTCTGTGAGATTGGATTGGATTGTTAAGTTGTGTAGAGGAGCAGAAAGAAAGAGAAGTGAAATGCATGTTTGTGGCTTAGAGAGGAGAGCACAGCCGAGTGAATAATGTTTGCGCATAATCATTTTTAATGGCTAATGAGTAGTTTCCGCCTCGGACAGGAAGTTTGTAATAAATCTCTGCTTGCCACCCCAACAACAACAAGCCGAGATCGGGAGAAAAATTTGAACTAAATTGCTTTGCCTTGAATTTATACGTCCTTCTTTCTGCTGCTGCTCGCTTGGCCGGCTGGGCCCACAACTCTATAGCCAACTCTGGCCAACTAGCCAACTATTTTCAGTTAACCACGCATATCCCACCCAGTCCACAATTCCCCAATGCCGCTATAAAAACTCTCCCTTGACCAACGTTCATTTGCTTTGCGACTGACAGTTGCAAGTTTGCTTTTAGTTTTCTTCTTTCCCTTTTGTTGGCAGCGTAAATTGCATTTAATTGTGAATGGGCGTGAATCCAGCAACCAAACTGAGTTCTCTCTGTGTGTGTGGATGAGGAGTGGTGTGTGTGGATGAGTGTGTGGTGCTTGTGAAGACGGTTAAATTATTGGCTAATGGGGCGCATTTGTTGAAAAATTGGCGAACGCTGCGATTTATGAAGTGGAAACTATGTGTGGCATAAAAACGTTGCCATATGGCTAAAGATAACACTAAGTACTGCTACATTACAAGCAGTTGCTTATTTGTTAACAAGATTAACGGTGTACTTTAAGATACCAAAAACAACACTTTAAGCTTAAGATAAGTTAAGGAAACTTTCTTCTTCAACTTTATTTCTATTTCGATTTCTTTTCTTTTCAAACTAGTACCTAAAGCTACAAGCTACAAGCAAACCCAGCGGAATGTGCAACCTTTCACCCACGCTCCCCGCTCCTTTTCCCAAGGATATTAATTCAAAACGCTTAGCGATATTTGTTGTTCAACTCCCGAGTTACACTTTTGTGTCGTATTGCCACACAGTCAAAAACCTCAAGGGGCATGCGCTTTGTTAGTGGCCCCTAACTAAACTAAACAAAAAAACCAGTCAGAAAGAAAAACCCAAACTGACTTCGCCATCGTTGCTGCTCTGGCGCAATTATCAAAGGACACAAACAACGAGCAACTTAGTGGCAGTAAAGTGAAAGCGAGTCCTGCTGTTGTCAAGCTAAACTTTACTGTATTCTCATTCTCATTCTCATTCCCATTCTCATTTTTAGCTTGGATGTCGACCCTCCGACGCTCAGTTCATTTTCATTTTCATTTTTTTTTTATTTTATTTTCAGTTTTTCTTTTTTTTTTTGTACTTTTTATCGCCATTGTTAATGGCAGCTGAATGGCGGAGGAGCCCGCAACCTGAGGAGGCGTGGCTCATAATAGTTGCACTAAATGCTCCCAAGAGCGCGGCTGCTGCTGCTTCCCATTTGATTTGTCATTGGGCAAAGGTTTTTCCTTTTTTTTTGGTTTCCGGGGGTCTTACTTAATGGATAGCATATTTTGATTTACTTGATGTGCTGAGAGGAGAATAAATGCCTGAGCATTTCTTTGGAATCAATTCTTTTCGCATTTTGTGGTACAAGAAGCTGATGACGCTGCACTGATTGCTGCCCCCAGGCATTTTCCCTCCCCCGCCTCCCTTCCCACGTACCCTTTTATTTCGCACATGTCTCTGGCAGTTATCTGAAACGCTTTATCTAAATGTGTTTTGGTTGTGGACGATTTGAAACTGCCCCACATCTATTTGGTGAGCCTAGGGGCTTTCAGCTTCAGTTCCAGTCGTTGTCCTGGCCTTTACTTCCCAATTTTATTGCTTTTCGTTTTATTTGCACATTTACAAATGGAACATGCACACACACACACACACACTCGCACACTCGCCCACACTTGAAATATCTTGTGGTTTTTGTGGCTGCAGGCTAAGAGCAACACCTTTTTTTTAAGAGTCTCGACACAAAAATTTCTGCTGACGACCAAAACGAGAGGCGATGAAAATGCGTCTTTATTTTCTTCGTGTCATCTGGGTAAGTGCAAGCTTAAGTGCTTCAAGCCGTTTCCCCCTCCCTCCTCCCCTTCCCCCCTTATTTTTAAGGTCAAAATGTGAAGCAAAATATCTTACGTGAAGTGGCAATTGAAGAGATTTTTTAAGCAACAAGACTAAAAAATGTATGTGCAAACTTTAAATTTCATTTTTAGCTGGCGAGGGGAGTCGTCGTCTTCGAAATGTTTAAATAATGCGCGATAATTTACCAAGGAATATGGTTCTATACTAGTTTACTGGTTATGTCAGCTTTTTAGCGCTTAAGCCATATAAAACATATAAACGGACGATCCGAGATTGTCTCACATAAAGTTCCTGCTGTTTAGCCTAAGATTTCACTGCGTGATTTAACTAAGGTTGATAGCTCTTGAGGGAAAGGACAATCACTGTTCAGGTTTTTATACTTTCTTACCATCTACTCTCTCTTGAGCTGTCTCTGTTATATAGAAATCTTTCTGTGAATTTACATGAAATAAAAATAAATATTGAAAAAGATACTATCAGAAAAATGGTGTTTTGGCTTCCCTTAATATAATCCGCGATTGCCGCAAATAAAATGAATGCTGCTTTATTTTTTATATTCCAGTCCAGATACTATAGTAATCTATGCAATCGATAAGAATAACGCCAAATGTTCGCTTGTTTTAAATTAATCAACTTATCGCGGACTTATCACAAAAAATCATTAAATGTTGCCCATTACCAGCAGCCTGCGATTTCTCCGACATGTATTGCATTTAATAAATTAATTGGGCTTATAAGTAGTTGCTGGGATAATAGTATTTATTTGTTTGTTTGTGTGTACTTACCCGTGCGACATTGCCATAGAGGCAGACCAAATTGAAGAGCTTATCTGTGTTGGAAGTGTCATGGTCCATGCCGTAGACCATCATGACAGCGCCCTGGAGGCATGGATGGCAGCGATAAAAATGTATATATAGAGAAATGGAAGAGAGAACGCAACAACAAATTAATTAAAATGCTGTTCAGCAAATGCAGCAGAAGGCAGCAGCTGTCGAGGATTTGTGGGCGGTGGTGTGTGTGGCTTTGATTCGCCTCTGGCAAGGATGCTGATGGTAAATTGTGAATTAAAATTAAAATTATATTTATGAAAAAAAAAATCAGTCAGCAGCAATGCAAGCCAGAGGCGAAGGCAAGGAGGAGCAGGTGGAGGGATGAGGAGGAGGGTCTCTTGGGGGTTATTTCGATACTCACCTGAGCCTGTCCTTGTTGGGCGAAAGTGACGGATGCATTGCGTCCGGCAACGACGCCGGTGGGCTCCTTCATGAGGCCAGTTGGATGGATGGCGGCGCCCTTCCAGTTATCCGGCTGGGTGGGATGATATTCGGGTGCACCGAATGGCGGGAAGGCGGTGCCTGGTCCCAATAGTGGTGGCTCTTTAAATGGAACAAGATTGTGCGTTTGAGCTGGGGCAACAAGTTGTTGTTGTTGATGGTGTTGTTGTTGTTGTTGTTGGTGGTGGTGGTGGTGATGATGTTGTTGTTGTTGTTGGTGGTGGTTGTTGTGGTGGTGGTGGTTGTTGCGATGTTGTTGTGTTTGTATTGTTGCAACTAAATTTTTCAACAATTCGTGTTATACACATTGCATGCAACAACAATTTAACAAGTATATATAAGAAAACAAAATAGAAAAAAACAACAAAACATAAAAATAATGATGACAAAGCAGATTTTAATTTAAACAAAACAAAACAAACTTAAATTAAATATGCTAAAAACAAAATTTAAAAATGTTTTCTATTTTATTATATATCTGAGATTGTTGTTGCATGCAAAATGTTGTGTGTAGTTGTTGTTGTTTATTTTGGTTATTGTTTGAAACGAGTCTGTTGGCCAAAAGTTTCCCCGCAAAAAAAATGGCTTTGATAACAGTCAAAGTCAGAGGAGCAATATAAACGAGGTTTTACTAATGGAACAGAGTTGGTCGGTGGGTGGATTGGCTGGCAGTGGTGCAAATGGGGTTTCTGCTTTTATTTTTGCAGTTGCAGTTGCGGTTTGGCAAAAGCGAGTTAATTGAATTTTTTTGGGGGCCTACAAGAATAGGAAAAAATATTTGTGTGGCGGTTTTGTTTATTGGCTAACTGGAAAGTGACACAGGAAACCAAAACAGAGCACAGTGAATAAAAAGCGACTTAAATGAAATGCATTTAAGGAGTCCGAGAGAGAAAGAGAGAAACAGCAGAAAAGGAACTATGAATGAGAGTAAGGGAGACGCAGAACACTATAGGCAAAACTATAATAAATATATTTCGCTAGAGGGAGGGATCCACACATGAGCCTCACTTCGTGCTACACAATTTTAATCAATATATTTTTGTAAATTTACATTCACAGCACCACTGTAACCACAATTCTGTCGGCACAATAACAACCGAAAATTGTCAACATGTAGCAGCGCCGGAAAAACCTCATCGACAGGGCCAATATAGCGAGAGCCAGTCTAGCAAAGTTTCAACACTCCCCCCTACTCTGCACCATCAACTTGAAAAACCAAAACCCCGAGCTGAAAGCCGCAACATGCCCAGAAAGCCAAAAGATTGAAACAAAGTGTCGGTGGTCTCGTTGCTGGAAACTGGAGCGTTATAATTAAAGCGAAAAGCGTTACAAAGTGTCAAAATATCGCGGCGGGGGCAGGCAATACGAATATATATATTTTTATATAGAGAGCGAGACCGTGGATCGGGGGCAAAGCTGTTGCCTGGGCTTCTACTTAATTAACTTTCAGCACATGTGCACGGTGGTGGGTGCTGGAAAAGCTCACTCAAGTGGTTTGCCACCATTTAAGCCAGAAACACTTTAAACTTAATCAAGGAACTTGCCAAAAAGGACCCCGTACTTATAAATGTCACGTCAGCTACTCAAATTTGCATACCACTAACTTCATTTTTTCACGACACTCGCCCTTTAGACCAAACCATCTCTGCTCTTTCCTGACTCTGCTTTTGTTTTGATTTGATTTAGTTGCCGGACGCCAGTGGCAACAACTGTTTGTTTTTTTTGTTGACTACACCACCTACACACCACAGCAAACCCCACTACCCACCACCAATGCGTCGCGCTGTGGTACCAACAACTACCTGACAATATTTATATAAAAATCTACATAGTGCTACGCTCGCCACTGATGCTATTTGTTTTTGCTTGAGCTTCTTTCTGCTTGTTGGTTTTTCGCGCTGGCCATTTTGTTTTGGCCAAATTGGATGCGAACTGGAACTGGTGTAGCTTATTTTTTGTTGTTGCATTATCTCTTAAAGCGTTTACCATGCTGTGCACAACGCTGTCATCAAAGGCAGACAACTGATCCAGCTGAATCTCGCTTTAAACCTTGCAGATAGCAGAAAACTGAAACTGAATCTATTTTTATTCGCATAGAATCAATTTAATTAATCCGACAGGGTATTTAATCTTTGGCAGCCCCGAAAATAAATCACTTGTTTTGTTGTTGTTTCTTTTTAACTGTTATTGGCCTGGGCCAGTCTGAACCAACTCAGTTCAGCAGAGATAACTGTTATAGCGAAATTGTGCAGTTTTTATTTTTAGTTTTTTCGTAAAAGCTTTTAATCCGCAGAATTTTGCATGCGAATTGTTTGCAAACGTGGTTAATACGATGCGTTTGACAGGAAAACAGGAAAGCATGAAAGGCATGCCTGAAAAGCCACATTTCGATTTAAAACTTGGCCTAAAGCAAATAAGTCGCACAGCTAAAGTTTGCTGAATAGGGTGTGGGTGCTGGAGCTGTTGCTGTTTTTGGTCAATATTGCTGGCCCAAATCAGATCGCACATGCTGAGTGGTAGTCAATAAATGCTCGAAAGATGGCACGTGCCACAGCCGGAGGCAAGGTTGAAGCGTTCGTTCGTTTGCGTATCAAGAGGTAAACACAGTCATTCATTTCAACTAGTGCCCCTCATCAGGATGAGCAGCTCGCTCTCCACGACGGTGCTTTAATTGAAATTCAGAGACGGGTCGCCGCTGATTTGTAGCCCACCGCTCAATGGGGCGTATGCGTGACGCGAACTTCCAAGTTGCTTTTTCGGTCAAGAAACGGGGAAAATTGTTCAAACAGCCGGCGGTCGTCGGAAGCGTGCCTAAAATGTTTAAGCATCTCGAAGGTGCTATACCATATACATATATATATATATATATATTTGTATATATATTTCGTTGCATGCAATTGCTGGAAAATGTTCACACGCAAGGCGACGACGACGTTGCTCACGTGTAAATTTTTCGCGCTCACAAAATTATTTTAGATTATGAGCGAGGCAGCCAGGTGAAAGTTGGTTATGTGGCCGGAAGTTGCAGTTTAGTTTTTATGGAGCGCAAAGTGTGCGAGACGGCGGCAATTGCGACTCCTTTTCGAAGCCTAACGGTTATTTGCATGCGAGCCGAGTTACTCATACGACACGTGGACCACAATTAACTGCGGAAGTTGTCAATAATGTAAGCTAATGCGCCTTGGCATGTGTAAATAATTGCCAAAGCCTGCTGGGCTGGCCTGGGCCGGGCCAGGCTAGTTGAAAAGTAAGTTTACAAACTAATTGCTCAAATAGTTTAAACAAATTCCCATACAATTTGCTTGGAAATCTGGTAAGGAGAAGTTTGGCAGTGGTGCGTGACTTGAGTTGCGCAAACAAATAGCTTTGCAAAATATGACAGACATCAGGGGTTTTTTTGTTGCTTTCTTTGAAAACTAACTACGAAGTTTGTCAACACACAAGGTGTGTGTCCGAAATTTGGCAACAGCGTTTGATGAATTTTAATTACAATTTAATATTTTTTAATTTTTTAGTGCCCTAGCATTATACTACTCTTGTTGTGAAAGTTGGGCAACACTGCTCTCATCAAAAGTTGTGCAAGCTAATAAAACAACGAAAACTTTTTCAAAACAAAATAACTAATTTTTTATGGCACTAAAATGTATGCAAAAAGTGGCAGCCGGTTTATATTTGATATGAATCAACTGAAAACTATGCCAGCAACGCGCTCTTTGAAGTGCGGCAACAGTGCAACGCAGTTGCAGCAATATACATCCATAAAATGAACGACTAAATAAACATAAAATCAACCAGGCAGTAGTTCCCAAAAATAAGCACTATATGCACCCCTCCCCCTTCAGATAC
The DNA here is from genome assembly GCA_035044025.1 of Drosophila paracracens. Lineage (NCBI taxonomy): Eukaryota > Metazoa > Arthropoda > Insecta > Diptera > Drosophilidae > Drosophila > Drosophila paracracens. The sequence goes on from JAWNMN010000487.1 coordinate 918,131, forward strand.
CATACATCCACCTGCTGGCCGCCCCATCAATTTTGTAGAAAAGTGCAACAAGGCAATGCCGTTTGGGTTGCAAGTGAAAAATGGCTACACACGAAACGGGTGCAGCATACAAAGATCCATTAAAACTGGCTGGGCAGAAAAAATAGAGAATAGAAAATGTAAGCCATTCGGCATATGCAACATTTATGTGGCGTTTATTGCAAAATGGTGGGGGTGGGGGTGGGGGTGAGGGTGAAGGTTGTGGCTATAGCTTATGTATGCTACAAATTGTTGCATACTTTGTGGCATATTGGCGCACTTTGTCGAGCGCCAAATGGCAATGGCAAAATAACGACTGTCAGAAAGGTGGGAGGAGGGGCAGGGAGGATTGTTTTGTGGGTTGGATGGATGGATATCGGATAGTCAAACAAAGCACTGTGTGTGCAAACGTTGGCAACCTTAATTGCAATTTGCTTAAATGTATGCTGCACAATATTTCAGCAAACCACGCACACACACACACACTCAACCCACCCCCAAGTGTGACAACATTATGTCAACTACCCCTGTGTGCCTGTTGTTTTTACTGCTTAGGTGTGCATTTTACTTTCGCTGTTCAATGATTTTCAATTTGTCAGAGTCAACTTTGCCGTTGGCAACTGGCGACGCAACTGTACCAAGAGTCGCAGCACAATCCCCCTCCTCCACTACTTCCACCTACCCCCCCATCCATAAGCCAACTCACTGCTATCTCGCCCTTGCTTGTTTATCTGGCTAAAATGCATTGCTGCCACGCCCTCGAAGTACCTGCCCGCCTTCTACTCTGTAGCGCGCTCACTCGCTGACTTCATATCATGTGACATTAATTTTCCCTTTCCGCACCACCCACCACATATACACACACACACACAGTTTTGCGCACGTCTTGCATAAACATTTCCATAAGCAGCTTGCAAATTGAATTTGTTTTCAAAGGCCAAAACTATTATGTGACAGGGCAAAAGAGTTTTCGGTCTGTGTGTGTGTGATGATAGCGCTGACTGCCGACAACAGCAGACTTTATAAAAAATATATATTAAAAAGAAAGAAAAAAACATATGTGTGCGGTGTGTGTGTGCGTTGTGTGATCGGGTTGATTATGTGACAATGAGCCTGATTGGTTTTTAATGCTGTGGCTGCAGCAGCAACAATATTTTATATTTTGCCAAATCCATAGAAAAATGTTTGTGGAAAGCTGCTGGATTCTTTTTCGACTCTGATTTAGTTTGTTGTTGTTGTTATTGTTATTGCTGGTGAAAAATTGGAGAAACATTTATAGAGCTAAACCAGCTTAACACACATACGTGCCGCAAGCCATGTGTGACCACATTTGATTGAAAAACTAAGACAAGTTGCCTTGAGCCATTTGTCCCTACATAAATAATGGCTTTAAAAGGACACACAAAAATAAATTTTGCTTTGTCAGCGTATTTTAATAACTGAATCTAATATGAATATCAGCTAATACGCATACACATTCTTTATAATTTATTACTCAAGATGCACCAATTGCTTGATATATATTTCTGAAAATTCCGCACATAATTCAATCTATTCAGCAAAAAATGTAAAATACGCTATAATATAAGAAATATCTAAGAAGTGGGGGGGTGAAAAAAATGGCAAATGCTTATCACAATAAGAAAATAAAAGAAGAAAAAGTAGGGGGAGCCAGCAATGAGCCAATTTATATGCGACACGCGACTAGAAACCGAACCAAATACACCAAATTCCCCCCAAGGATTCGACTCTCGATTCGCTCTTGAAGGAAATTAGCCAGAATGATAAAGGACGAAGGGGTGCGAAGCAGAAGGGTAAAAGACGACAACCTTGCGAAAGGATTTGCGCTTTAAGTTTTTTTTTTTTTTTGTTTGTTGTTGTTCTACGTTTTACGAGCGTTGTTGGCAGCTCTGCGCCCGACCTGGTGGCAAAATAAATTTACGTTTAACTCTCATGAGCTTAATTACATTTACGGTACGGATTTGAATAATACGAATAAACGCATGTAATTGTTATGCCCTCTAGTCAGCTACCCCTCTCTCTCTCTCTCTCTTAAGGATGACTTCGCGCCCTCATTTGGCTAACAGAGGTGGTGAACACAGGTTGGCAATAAAACGAGTTGAAAGGTTGAGTGTTAAGGCCACAAAGGACAAGCTCATTAGAAACGCAAAATGGTATTCAATGCTTTCCATTTTTGTTTGTTTGATGTCAGTTGAGCGAGTTAAAGGTCACGCTAAAAATAGAACTCATAATCAGCCAACAAACAGAAGCGTGTGTGTGAATATGTGTATGTGTGTGTGTATGCGTGTGTGCGCGTGGCTTTCAGGCTCTTTGGCCTGGCCTAATTAACGAATGGACAAACATTTTCGTAGCCATGGTCAATGCTGCGATTTACCCATTAATGCATGCAAACAGATCCACATACAGACACACACAAACATGTGTGTGCAATAAGCACACACACACATGCACATTTGCGCAATCAAAGACTTCAATTTGATCCATCAGCATTCACCCCAAACTATCATCATCATCATCAACATCAACATCATCGTTGTCATCTACTCCTTCAGTCGAGTTCTTTACGAATTGCACTTCAATTTTCGTCTAGAGTTTTCTACCCACACATTCTGCTTAACTGCTGCTCATGCCAATCTGGCAATTGCAACATTTGGCCAAAAGGAATGCCAAGAGACATTCGACATACTATACTCCTCTATACACTGGCCGGCCCAAAGCATATTCGAGTGCTTCGAAAAACGATGCGGCTACATAAGTTTCGAGTGCCCAATATATGATGGAGAGTAGGAATTTTGAGTTTTTTTTTTTGGTATCGGATTGGATGGATTTTTAGTTAGATGACAGCCATGGCAAGTGTTTTTTGTTTGTTTGTTTGATTGCGACTCGACTTGCTTTGCGGTCGGATATATTGACTTTTTGTGGGGTGTTTATCATTTCCCATTTCCGACTTATTTTAGCTGCTTGCTTATGACATTCTTTTTATAACTGTTGGCTTTTGCTGCTTAATGGCCATCAGTTGTGCTGCTTCCAATAAAATACAGTAAGAGCTGTGCTTAGACGACTTGCAGTATTTGTAGCTGCAACAACTCAAAGCATTCAAGGTTCATTACCAGAACGTAATTAATTTCGAATTAAGAAGTATTTCGCAATGGCAAGCAAAGTGCAATTTTAATTAATTTCTCATTTTCTCATTATCTTGTTAATTACTGTATTTAGATGATTGAAACTGCTACTTCTCAAAATCTCTTTCATATCGGACTTTCACTTATAGCGAGGTCGCACTATAGCAGTAAATATTGTTTGGTTTATTAAACAAATTGCGCAGCAACGGGCCAAGAGTGGGCGACAATTCGCTTTGGCTGCTTAGCGCGGAGTGCTCGTTTCGATTTGATTAAGTTGATCGTTTTTATTCATATTTTGTTTTTTGTTGGTTCTGCTTTATTTGACTATTTTTCTTGCTCATTTTCGATGGACAGATAAGTGGGGGTGGGAGTGGGACGTAAAAGCGAAAATCGATAATGCCTTTTGGCATTAGCATCAGGGTGTCTCTATAGAAAAATAGCTGTGCTAAATTGATGGACAATTTTGATATTGTAATTTGTGAACTGAACCATGTTGCTGTTGCTGCTGCTGCTGCTGTTGCTGCTGTTGCAAGTGTAAAGCCACTTTTTAGTAAAATGCCAAACGCATTAGTTAAATGCAAAATTAATTGCTAGAAAAAAACTGTTGCTTAAACAAAATTGTGTGCAAAAGTTGATGTTTTTTGTATTTTTTTTCTAAGGCCAGCTGGGAAAATTAATTACAATTTATTAGAAGTAGCAGCAAGAACGAAAACAACAACAACAACAACATCAGCATTGAGCGAGCAGAAGAAGAAGAAGAAGCGCTGCCACAAGAGCAGCAGCAGCCGCTGTCGGCATAAATTAAGCAAATGCCACCAGAGGCAGAGGCAGGAGAAGCACAGTCTGTGGCGTGTGGAGCACTGTGGGCGTACTTTGCCTCATAAAATTATGAAATGGAACATTAAAGAAAATCATCAGCAACATTTAGCAGCAGCAGCAGCAACTAGGCAAATTGTGCAAGATGTTGAGATGTGAGGGAGCATGGGGGGTTAGGGGCAGTGTACTGTATTGCACAGTGGGTATATGTGGTCAATTACTTTCGAGCTATGCAGCAAGCACAGGTCATCACAAAGCAGGGGTGCAAATTGTTGATTATGCGCAACATTTAGACCATAATTTGTATGCAAATGAAGTGGAAGTTGCGAGATTGCTACAGCAATGGCAGCGAGAGAGAAACAAGATTGGTAAAGGAAGAGTTCTTGAATATTTTATCCAAAGGAAAGAGTGGCACAAAGGATTGGAGGGGTGAGCACTATACATAGATAGATGGTATGTCAGAAGCCCCCTAAGCAAAGGTCAAAAGCGAAAAAGGGAAATTCCCAATAAATCATAAAAACATTAAAATTGCTGCACTCCCTTTTTTGGATGTGAAAAAAATAATTTGTAAGTCTTATGGCTTTAAGCTAGAGTTCTCACGAGTGATGTACATAAAATTTATAGAGCAAAAATTTTTAATTTCCAATCTACGACTTTAGCCAGTCATTAAAAAGTTTTGAAAATCAAAACTTCAATTTAAAGTTCATCAATAACATAAACTTGAAAGGCACTATCGAGAATGAACTTTCTCCTGCTCCTCTAATACCCATTGACGCTGATGAATTGCTCTTGCATTATTATGTAATTTTTAGTTTATTTTTATTTTTTAATACCAAATACTGCTGGAGTAAATTGAAGTAGCCTTGAGATATATTGGGGATGATATTATCTGTTCTTATTACGGTCGGCTTAGTCCGGTTGCAGTCATCAATCAAGTGCATTTGATTGAAGATAATCGACGCAATATTGCGCGTGGCCCCCAGGAAAACTTTGAAAGTCACTTGAACATTTTTGGTTCAATAGTTTCATTCTAACATATTTCCAGGGTCGGTGGGGGGTGGGCGGGGCTGCCTTATTGCCCATTAGCGCTCGTTAGTGTGCCGCACGGTAAGTAAAAAGTCGATGAAACGGGAGAGGGGTGAGGAGAGCGAGGGAGTGTGGCTGAAACCAGGGCATTGGTTTCTCGAAAAGTTGGTCAGGCGATGACAGGCGACATTCTTCTTGTTCGACACGCCATCTAGCGACAGGCGGCAGCAGCAGCAACATCATCAGCTGGATGCGTGCTGCTTGTTGACACCGCCTTTTTGATTGATCGCTTCTTATTGATTGATGTGAGAGTGAGAGGGGGAACGGGGGGAGAGTCACGCCGAGTCACGCCCAGCGCAACACTACAACATCAACAACTTTAAAACCATTACGAATTGGCAACTTTTATTGCTTCTCAACGTTGGATTTAATTATGGAAATCTGTCCATTTGCATTACCCCCCACCCCAGCATACGGTCGACCTGCTCCACTCTTTGCGAGCACTCAGAAAGTGGACTTTTTTTTAAATGGCCGCAACTTGACACAATTTGTCATTTTCAATTTGATTGAATTACCATAAAATGCCAGCAACACACAATTTATATTTATGCTTTTTGGGTTCTTTCCCCCAGCATTTGGCTGTAAATGCGGTTATCCGAATTGGTTCCTGTGTTCTTGTTGCTGTTGCTCAATGTTTGTTCCTGTTGCGGTTACGCGTCCTTATTGTCGGTATTTCACTATGAATTAATTTATTGTGAGCAAGGTTTTTGTTGGGATGGCACATGATTTACGAGCAAATGGTTTTCACTGCGCAGTACTATTTGAAATTGTATTTATTTGTGATTTTTGTGGGCTTCAATGGATTTAGCGTAAAGCTCACTTTCAGAGTTGAAGAGTTAAGCCCACATTCATGTTGAACGATTTGTTTAAACGTGTTGAATTAGGCCCACAATAGCAATGTATTACAATTATTCGTTTTAATCTGAATTCTGCCCTACTCCCCCCTTAAGTTCTCTTCTTCATAATTACTTTGACTAATTAAAATAGTCAGCGCTCACAATTATGCTATTTACACAAATATATCCGAGAGTGTTAAAAAAAAGGGGAAGCAAAAGTTAATTCAATTAATTTCAGCTGCGCCTTCTTCGGAGCGTAATTATTTTGCTGCGTTACGTAAGCAAATAGCAACAGCAAAAAAAAAACACTTTAATAACAAAAAATATGTACAGGAAAAATAATATACAAATGATAGAGAAAAAGTGGACATATGCTGCCAATCACTAAAAGTAAGCCACAAAACCAACCAACAGGCAAATAAAGGCACAGGAAGGTAGGAAGGGGAGCGGGGCGGGAGAGGTAAAGAGAACTAATGGCAAATAACTTCACACCTACAACTCGCCTCGGAAATTAAGCAACCAAAGTTGGGCGCCAAAAAAAATACTCATATGTGTGCATATACAAATACATATATACATATATATATGTATATATACATACATTTTTTTGTGCTGGGTCAACAGCTGCGCACAGGGGCAAGATAAACAAACACAAAACGCAACTTTGCCACTGATAAAGCCCGACAACCCTGACAATAACACAAATGCCAAAGAAACGCAAATAAAGTCGCGCATTCAATTTACGTGTGTGTTTGTGTGTGTGTGTGTGGCAAGCAGTATGGTGCAGGGGGTTAGGGGTAGCAGGTTAGGGTTGACTGCTGCTGCTCTTAATGAACACAGGCATAAATCTTCGAGTGGTTTTGATGTTGATCCCTATTTGGGGGAAAAGCAGACATCAACATCTCCGACGAGAGAAATCTTCATGCGGGGGCTTGGCTGGCTATAAATCTAAAAATATGCCACAAATATTATCAACGCCCACCACCTTCCCCACCCCCTCCTCCTCCCTCTTGTTATTTTTATGTATATTTAAGTGTTTCCTTTTATATATTTTTTAAATTGTTTTTTTCTTTTTTTTTGTTTTTGGTTGCCACCTGCGACAAATTTGGTGGGCGTGACCAATGCACCGTATTGGTTAGTCAACAGAATGGATCCAAATTTGTTCTACAATAAATGGCAGACGAATGAGCGAGCCAGCAGGAGACAGAGACAGAGCGAGAGGGAAGACGCGCGAGAATGAGAGATGGCTATTTATATATTTAGCGGCATTTTCCTCAGGCTTGCAATTAAAATAATTTATTTGGCAATTATTAAGCACTCAAAAATATTTTTTAATTATAGTGAAAATTTGTTCACGTTTATATATCATAATTTATATAAATATTTAATTATTTAAACGGACATTCATATTTTTATGGCATACTCTAATGTGATGGTTCATCAAATTATGTTGCAGCTTGTTTGGAAAATTACGTTAAATTGCTAGTTAAGCAAATTATGCAAATTGAGATTTTATTGGAAGTATTTGATTTTAATTTTCGGCTAGATTTTGATAGAAGAATGAAGCAAGAGAAATGAAATGAAGTCAATGGTTTTTAAATATTCTAAAATAGTTAAAAAATCTTTTGGAAACATAAAACATTCTCAAACTCTGCTGTAAAAATCGAAGAAGTACATTTAAAATGCAATTGGTTTTACTGCACTGAGAACCTAGAAGGCGACCCCATAAGAGGAGCAGCACAGGACAGCTGGCAATAATGCTAAAATTCGATTGGCATGCACGTGTCTGCGTTTTGCCTCCATAATCGATATACTTTTCAACTACTCGACTAAATTGCGTATGCATTGAAAATTATGTAAATTGCCAAGGCAACAACAATAGAAAACAATCTTCAAAATAAAAGTCGATGGCGTCATCAACTGAATGGATATGACTTTACAATACTATATGCTATATGCTGCCATATGCAAGGCCAAATTGTAATTGCAATTGCAAATTGAAGACGGAGATAGAATGCAAAGGGGAAATTTGAAAATTGTATTGGAAAATGAGCACAGATGATAATTCATAAATGGCACAAGCGTTTTTCCATAGCACACGCAATGCGAAATGCAATAATTTTTGTGGTTCGACAGCTTTTTGATCTTTATGGAATATTTGGCAATGTTTTTAATTTTTATGTGCAATTAATAGGAAAATGCAATTCAAATGCGGGCAAATTTTGGCCGTAAGACTAAATAAATCAAGTGTAGTGTGTAAAGTGTGTATTGATGAATGGTGTATGTATATATATGATTATATATATTATATGTATATATATAGTGTGCATAATGTGTATTAAAATAGTGGTATAGTTTTGAAATGTACTTACGGCTCTCAAGCACAACAACATTTTCGGGTATAGAAAACAGCGACTTACCTGCAATGAGAAATGAGAAATGGAAGAGAAGAAAATAATTGTTTAGTCATTTTGCTCAAGTGTTGACAAGTTGGATAAACAAAAAATTCAGATATATATAGATATTTAAATATATATATATATATGTATAAATATTTAGACACCATTCAAACAGTGAGTGAGTAGTAAGTACAAGAATTCAATTTGGATAGCCATTCAATGTGTTTAGCGACAAATGTTGTAGTAGTTTGTGGGGGGAGGAGACGGGAGTTTGGAAAAATCATAATTCATTTATTTGCGCAACACTGACGCAACATGGACACAGTGGCAACACTGCGTGCACACCAGCAAGAAGTGGCAACGCCGCAGCACCGCCTGACATTTGACAGACAATAAGAAAATGCTCAATTTATTTTCTGCTGAATTATGTCGCAGAAATGACTTCTTACCATTATGCTGAAAGCCATCCCCTTGATTATAGCCACTATTCATTGGCTGACGATTGCGATAAGTATTGGGCGAACCGATCCCTATAAATTGGACATGTGGACTGTTGGCGGACACCAGGAGACCGGGGTTAGCCTGATTCTGCATATAGCCATAATTCTTGCCACCGACAAATCGACGTCCGGGCGACTGTGGCATCTGCTGTTGCGTTGTGCCACTGGCCATCGTTTGCTGCGATGAGTGCTGCATCGATGCCGGCAACGGCGTCGACTGCACCTGCGACTGTGTCTGCGACGGTGGCACCCACAGATAGTTATCCATTATTCTCGTTGTTCAGTTCAGTTTAGTTAAGTTCAGTTCACTTCACAGAAATTTTTTCGCTTTTCCGCTTTGCTTTTTACTTGTTATTCACTTTTATTGTTTACTTGTCGCGTCGTTGAAAATATTCACACGAGGAAAATTGAGAAAATGTTCTTGATTTAATTTAACGTTTTATTTTTATTTTTTGCCGAGATGACTTAAGTAAACTTTATTCAGGAAGCTGTTTCACAGACGAATGAAACTCAAAACTGCTCAAACACGCATCGAAATATGATTTTACACAGCCTGCTCCGCTCCGTCTCGGCGAATGTTGTTACAAAATTCTAATGTCAAAAGCCTGTCAATCGTTATCGCATTATCGCACACTTTTCAGCAATGATTTCTGATCGAATTATCGGCAAATGGAATAGTAGAAAATACTAAAATAGAAACTGATTTATGGTTACCAAAGTTGGTACACCATTTTGGTATTATTTTTGACAGGTTCCTTTTAAATTTTGCTCTGCTCTGCCCAACCCTGATATTGCACATACAATTTTGAGAGAATATTTTTGGGAATATTTTTAAGCATTTTAAACGATATTTGCCCACATTTTCCCACTAAATATGCAGTCCCCCATTTACATACTTTCATGTGTATTATTTTTCCTCTTTTTCTTAAGAGCCAACTTTTGTTGCAACTAATTTTGTATGCTCTTTTGCTTAAATGCTTTACAAAAAGTTTAACTTTGTACATTTGAGTTTCAGAGTCAGACAATCACACACATAAGAGTTTCGGAATCGAGTTCTTAAACAAAAGACACTTGGCAATAGTCAGAGAAAGAAATATTGCACATGACAAAGAAAAATTGCTGGATGCTTCTGCTTCTGCTCTTGCCAAAAAGCTTTAACCATGCCCAAATACGTGTTACCGCCCCTGAAAAGGTCCATGGCATGGAACAATGCACAGAGAGAATGCATCGCCGTGTGAGTGTGTGTGCGTTTGAGTGTGTGTGACTAGTGGTGTGAGTACGGAACGTGGCCATTGTGGCAAGCGCCAAAAATGCCAGGCAGCAGCAGAGATAGGGAGAGAGAGAGAGAGAGGGAGGAAGCTGGGAAGAGTTTTGAAAGCCAGCGCATTTGTAAAATGTTGCAAGAAAATTTGCAATGGCCAAACAACAACGAACAACAAAAGCAACTCGTGAAACTTTAACCACAATTGCAATGTAAAGTTTTATTTTGCTGTGTAGTTGCTGAAAATCAACAGCAGGTGACGCAAAAACATCAAAATTGCATTAAGTGCCAGCACATTACAAGTTATGTAAACAAAATAAAGCAGCAACGAAAATAAATAAAAGCCTCTGCTTTAATTCAATGCAAAATTAACACAAAACAAGGAGCACAACGGCGGCAAGGCTGCTTGCTCTGGGTTCAAAAGGTGTGCGTAATGCCGTTATAAAAACAACAACAACAACAACAGCAACAACAACGACAACAACAACACAAAGGCAAAGGCGAAGACAAAGCACTTAAACAGCATTTTATTTTTGCATATATGGGAAATTGCTTCGACTTTGAGTTTGTCAGTACGCTTCAAGATGGGTTCGGGGGGCTCTTCTGATTTTTTCATGCCCCTTTGATTGCGTGAAGGCAAACCATTTTCAATACTTAAGCACAAAGAAAAGGTGGTTCAAGTTGAAAGAGTTGTGCTCAGCTTTAAGCTGCTTAAAGCCTTGGGTTCTTCCTTCTCTTAAACTTTTATATCATATTCAGGAATTATGGAGCTGCTGTTTAAATTTGCTCATCTTTGAGAAGAATGTTGATTTTTTTTTGAAGTTATTTGATTTTTAGGCTTGGAAATTTTAAACTAAATTAAAGCGCTGCTAAATAATCGATTAATTCTCAACTCCTTAGAATTGTTTATGGATTTTGTGCGCGTTCCATCTAACATCTTAAGTATGATCATAAATATTTTAAGATATTAAGTTTACCGTAAATATAAATCAAGCAACTAAAAGTGGAATAAGTTTGTCGAAACTAAAGGAAGTTTCTGAACTTTTATAACCACAAATACTGAACAGAGTCTTTTAAATGCAAGTTAAGCAATCAATATGCAAAATTGAACACACAGCACAACTGTACCCATTGTACACACACACACACACAGACGAATATATAGAGGTTGGCCAAGTGTTATACACCTTTCATGTTTAAATCACAAAATGGCCTGCCTAATGAGAGCTGAAATGCATTTCATTAGACGACTGCGAAGTGCCAGGCACTTGAAAAACTTCAAACCATACCCAACCCCAACAGCAACCTCATCTGCCCACCCACCATGCCCCACCTTGCTGCTGCCACACACACTTGACCCAGTTTGTATATGTAGCTGAAAGTGCGTTAATTGCTAGCATAGCAAGAGAAGAGGGGGCTGCAGCGCGTTGAGGTGAGGAGAAGGGGGGAGGGGGGCCTTAGGTTTAAATGAGTTTGACAACAGTCGACGATTGAAGAGCCTTTTTAATGGGGCTCGTCGGGTGGGGTGTGTGGTGTGGGGGTTAGGGGTTGAGTTGGGGATCAACCGACCTCGAACTGAGCAAGTGTCAGTTGTTTCGGGGAATTTGATGATGAATTATGTAATCCGTTTGGTTCTAGGTGCCCCTGAGCCACATCTTGAACCTCAAACCCACCACCACACCACCTCAAAAAACGCCTCAGCTCCCAAGCACACAGATCACTTACAAGCCATTAGGCAGGCATTGAGCATGGCGTGCATATCTATCTCGTAGATACACAGATACAGATACAGATACAGATACCACCACCAAGTGTAGTTTTGTTCGCACAATTGTGTCACACATTTGCGCCGCTCAATCAACACCACATTCCTCGTGTCTGTGTGTGCGTGTGAGTGTGTGTAGACACAATAAAAACAAAAAGAATGTAGGAGAACAATAACACAATGGCCAAAAACATATATAAAACATTTTTAATGAAGTGAATCTAATATAGAAATTAATTAAACAAACAGAAAGCAAGACACAAAGAAAATCTCTTCTTGCTGCAGCAGCAATAGCAGCGCCACACAATGGGAATTTCAAGTTATGTATTTGCCACATGGCCACATGCCACACGAAAAGGAATGGGAGGGGGGGAGGGAGGGGCATGTGGAGAGGCGGCTGGTTTGTTGTCATTGCTTTTACAGGTGACAGCACAAGTTCAACACGTTGAGCGAATACAGAAACTCAGCTGGTTGCCCCACTCCTGGTTGCTGCTTCATTCATTATGCTTATTAGATTTGCCTGTCAGTATAAAGCAAAAGGAAGCAGGGGTCAGGGGGCAGGGGGCAGGTGGCATGAATGGACCATTGTTATTTTGGCATGTTTATGGTACGCCCACAATCACAAACACACGCACACACACACACACATAAACATTTCTAGAAACAAGACATTGTACAGCCCAGCACATTCTAGATGCTGTGCCTAAATTTAATTAGTTTAAAATGATTGTTGTCTGCTGCAATTTGGTTTGTCTGGTATTTTTTGAAAAGTTTTTAGCCCGAATTTATTAATTATACACAGAAAATAAATGAAGGAGCAACACAAAGAAAACGTAATAAATGAACTCATCAAAAAAAGCATATTTGTTTAGTGAGCAAAAATCTAATTTAAATTGTTCAAGCTTGCGCTAGTTTGTTGCGAATTTAAAGATGCAACTGTGGTTGCATTGAAAATGTTATTTGCCCCATTTGCGCTCGGTTTGAAATCAGCGAATTTTTATCAAAACTGCCACACAAGCGCATTCACTTCCTTTTGTACACTTGGCAGCAGCAGCGAGAAGTGATGGCCAAAGCAACGGCATTTATGGCCAGCAGCGAAGACATTTATGGCCAAGAGCTATCATAGTAACATAGCGATATCCACCAACCACAATATCCACACATATCCTCTACCCATCTCGCTCTCTGTGTGTGGGCTAGGGCAACTTTCGCTGCAACAATGTTTTGATTTTGATTTTCTTCTGGTTTTTTCTGGTCTTTTTCTGTTTTCCTTCGTTTTTCTTTTTTTGTTGTGGGCAAACTCTTACGCATATTTCGATTTGAGCTGCTCGCTTGCGAAAATAAACAAATAAAAGTCATGGTGCGCCCCACGTTTGGTTAGCTGCTTACATAAGACGCTCAATTGGGATATTCAGGCTATGGTGTGGTGTGGTGTGGTGGGGTGTGGTGTGGTGTGGGTTGCTATTGCTTTTGCCATTACTGTTGCTGTTGTTATGGACATTGGCTTTGATGAGCATGGTTCAATGGCTCTATGGCAGCAACGCACATATAACCAAAAATTGATTTCGATTTCGTTGGCAATCGACGCTTGCAGCGCTAAAGGAAGCACAACAAAAACACCAGCAAAAGCAACAGCAACAACAACGAAAAGTGGAAAACATGTTCAATTGGTGAAAACCACTTTTGGCTTGGTTGATTGTTGCTTTTATTTGATGACAGGCAGCAGAGCTAGATTGGAAAACTTGATTTTCTAGTTGCGGAAAACGCACGGCGGTTTTTTATTTTTCTCAGAGTTGTCGTCATTCCTCGTCGTTCGCCGGTCGTCATCCACTTTTGGTCGCATGTTGCTCTAATTGCATGACAAACTCTTTGCCAACTTTCACACACTATTTGGCATTATCTTGGCTAAAGCCTGGCCGCAACTGGGCCCTGACTATAACTGTCACATATCACAAACAAAAAAGTGAAAATCACTGCCAGCCAGGAAATTGTTAATCTGTTAACCCCCCCACACCCCACACCCCACCAAAAACAACACCAACTAATCTTATATAAGATCACAGATTGTGGTGTAGTGCGCAAAAGGGAAACCTCTCCAAATGTTGTCGAGCGAGCGAATGAGATTTAATTTGATTTCAAAAAAATTTTCTAGATTAATTTTGAATAAAATTCACTTTTCATCACAAATTTTGCATTTATAATTTATTTGAATAAAATCGGTTTGATATTGAATATATCATTTAATTTCGCACAGAGACCGATCTAATGAATTGCCAATAAAGTTCGTTGAAAATCACAAAAGTCAAAAATCTAATAAAAGAGATTAAGATACATGATCGAAATAAGTTGCGTATATTAATCTGCGCAGAAATATTTTGCAATCATCTTGTCTGTCACCTTAAATAAGCACATTAATGCATTGCCAAGACACCAATGCAAATGCCCGAGAATTGTGAATTGTGGCCAAGAGCTGTTGGCTGTTGAAATGTCACCAATAAATACAATTATCAAGCAAGGGAATTCTAAATGTCTACATTCTTATGTACAAGCATATATATATATATATATATATAAAGAAACTTAGCATACATCATTGCGATTTAAGTGTCTGAATATTTGCTTTGCTCGCGCCTAGCCGCAAGCAAACAAATAGACAAATAAACAAATGTACGGACGATCGGACGGACGGAAGGCCTCCTTGCATAATTTACAAATTTTATTTGTGTGAACAATTTCATTGAAATAACACAAAGTGAGAAATTACAGAGTGATTCACTAGCATATACCCTATACTTGAGTCTTAGCTGTCTGTATTCTATATGCCAAAAATAATTTCTATCTTTTCTTTTTTTTTTGATTTTTTAAATACTATTATTTGTCTATCATAATAATGATTGATTTTCCACTACAGGGTATTCAAAGCAAAACTCACATCGATGTGAAAAAATGTATCAAGTACAGAACCAAATCATATATTGAATTTACAAACACGGACGCGAAACACTTCGAAATTGGAAATTGCTTTTGCCCAACTAAAGATTATATTTATGATATAGACCAGTACCAGTGGCTAGAGCCAGTCCAATATATATGATACGATTCGACCTGAGTGGAGGCCAGACGCGCCACAAACTGTTTTCATTAATTGCATTTTCATTTATTTCTTTAATTTTCCATGCCGCAGGGGGGCACACAAATTGCTTACACATTGCTCGCTGCGTAAGGTCAATGTCAGTGAATTATTTTTAGTTAACTCAGCAGCAGCGAGCAAAACGGTGCAAAGAACACAATAGAAATAAATAGAAAAATAAATATTTTTCTTCCGGCACATATTCACAATCGAAATTGCAAGAGGCGCGGAGGTATTTGGATGATTACCACGGATTACATTAATTTGTCATAGTAATTTTGACACAAAAAGATTATCAATACTGAATACTTTTCTTTAGGTCTTAGAAAAATGGATATCAGCAAAAAGAACAATCCAAGCAACAAAGTTGTCGATAATCCAGAGAAGTGCTCAAAACAATTCCGTGAATAATCTGTGTAATAAGTGTAACACACAAGAAAGAACTTCCGCAGTTATGGAGGGTGATAATCGAAGTTTTTGTCTTCATCTATATTTGAAAGTCGAGTATTGTAATAATTTAAAACTTTCAGATAAGCGAAATCAAACTACCAACTGCTATCAGTTCTATTTGGTGCTCTGTCAATATAATGCAGCCCTTGCTCCATTAAGTGTTCATTTTATGGAAAGCCATTTATCAAATGTTCAACGAATGTGGCCAAAAAATAAACGAAAAATAAAAGAAAAGTTGGCAGAACTGAAAGCTGGCCCAGAGAACACATGCCACGTTGCCAAAAGCCACGTTTGTCATAATAAAAGTTACTTAAAAATTGCGGCGCGAATATCAGGGCGCACATAAATCAATGAGTGTGGCTGGCGTGCCTTACGCGGCGTATGCTTGATTTATGTCTGCCGAGTGTTGAAAAATTATGTAAAAAAAAATAAAAAAAATAAATATATGAGTTTATAAGAAGGAAGAGACAGAAAACAGACTAATTGCGCATACGCCGCAATATCTGTAGCATTTTAATTAGCCGCATTTACCGTTGGCTGCCAAGCACTGCAAAGTGACTCATTTATTTGTCTTTAGATCCGCAAATGAAGAACTTCCGCCGCTTGATAAACACGCGTTTCAAGTCTCGCTGGCTGCTGCTGTTGTTGTTGCTATTGCTGTTGCACCTTCCAGTTTGGTTTGGGGCACAAAGTGCACCGGCTGTTGCCGTGCCTGGGACCCACATTTTGTTGCAACTAACAAATTTATGGCTGTCCTGCGCCTGCGGGCCATCAACAGCAGCAACGAAGCTGGCTTCAGAATGGCGCAGTTTTAATACACTTGCACGAACAGTTGGTTGATGGTAGACTTTTATTGAAGTTGTGTTTTATGATATTTGCAAGAATCATACTTTATTAACATATACTACAGTTGCATGAACAAGTTTAAACTGATTCATTATTAGCAGTTCACTATTCATTTGCTTGTCAAAATGCAAGTAGCCTGTGCAAAGTGTATTTTGGAAAAGCCTTAGCTGCACTTTGGTATTTAATTTCGTCGTCCTCGTTGTCGTCGCCTTGCTTATGAAATATTTCTGTGTCAGTTGCAGCTGCCACGCCTTGTCAAGCCCCATGCAACCAGCCACCCATGCCCTCTCTCTCTCTTCTAGCGTACGTGTCAGCGATTTTAATAAATGGTAGCGATACCAACTAAACTGAAATCTCTGGAGCATTCACTGGCATTCATTTGGCTGAGCAAATGTCGATAAGCCGCAGTTGCAAATGTACAATTTGATATTTTTCAATTCTCATTTTTCATTTTTCATTTTATTGAAATGTTGCAATATTTTGCGCTGCATTTTTAATTTGTTGATTGCCTCGACAGCAGAGCGCGAGCATTGGGAAGTAAATGGGGGAAAACGAAGTGATTGCAATTTACACGCTACTTTTAGGTTGTTTAATTGACTTTAGTCATGGCCAACCACCAAGGCGAACCAAAATTTATGAAAATGGATAAACAGGAAATCAACAATCAATACAAAAGTTAACCACAAACCAAAAAGTTATACGCTTCGTGGATTTTGGAAAATGCGCACAGCTTGAGGGACTTTATATACATATTGTTATCTGGATAAAGATTAGTTAAGATGGACCATGAATTGAAAGAAAAATACTTGTTGATTTGGTGATAATTTTCTCAGAATTTGCATGCTAGTTCATGCCACATTACGCTTCGCTTCTCATTTTGCTGTTCATTTCGCTTAGCTGCTTTTCATTTGCTTAGCTTCTAATGTGCTTTTCACTACATTAGTTCAATTTATTTAATTACTTTGTGAGCTGAATGAAATTAAAAATCAATTAGAATTTAGTTGGTTGAATTCACAAATTCGTTGGAATACCCCAAACTATGTACATTTTCCAGATATTCAACAACTGTGCAACTATCTAAATTTTTAATTAATTACCCTGAATTTGTATACCCTGAACCAATTGAAAATAGTTGAAAGTATATAATGAAGTTGTGAAAAAGTATGTAACAGGCAGAAGGCAGCATCTAATACCTCATATATACATATATAGGCAAGTTCCACAGTCTGCATGAAGTCGAAATTGATCGATTGATAACTGCACCCGTTTCACGAAAATCGATATAAATCGATACATGAGAATGAGCGAGCGAGTGAAAGAGAGATCAGCTTGAGAAACTCCAATAATCAATAAAATTGTCTATTTACTGCTAACTCATGTATATATTGGAATATTTGCTAATATATGAACTATGATCAGATATATGCAACAAAGGTATCTTCAAGTCGAGTACTCCTTTAACTAGAGCATTCTTGCTGTTTAAAAGTAACTTTGCCAACATATGTAAACGCATGGGAATTTCAACTAAGCTGCTTGGCAAATTTGTGGCTAACATTCTAAATAACAAAGTACATTCAAATACAGCACAAAATACTTTCACTATACACAGAAATTTTGGCAACGCACTTTCTTAAAATCTCATTATGTAAAGTACGAAAAGCAGAGGACAACGAGCAAACATGTGAGAGGAGAAGAGCAGAAGTAACGCTAAAGACAAAGAATGGAGCAAAATGATTACCACTTTTACTTGGCTTGCAGAGCAAATTGAATTGATTTTAATCTGCATGTAGAGGAGGGGGCATGAAGTCTGAAGCCGGAAGCTGCTGCTCCTGTTCCTGCAGGATACGACTATGGCTGCCTATCGCTGTCTCTTGCGCCAATAAAATTTGCATTCGAAATCGCTTTTCAAAAAAAACGAACGTGTAGAGAAAAAACTTGCACAGGGTGGCGGGCACAACATCTGGATTTTTGCGTAGTATCTATCGCACATGTTTTTTGTGTGTGTGTCTTTTGGGGCGAATTAAATTGCGACCAATAAAAAAAGTTAAAAGAAACTCTGCCGGCAACTTTTATGCGTGTGCAGAAAACGATAAGAGCAGAGCAGCCAGCAGAGGGGATTGAGTGTGTGTGGCGGGGTGTGGAGTGTGGGTGTATGGAGGATGGAGGATTCACTGTCACGCCTCAGCACAAATAACCTTAAAAGACATATGAAAATCAGTTTTTGAATATTGGCACAAGGCAAACAAACTTTGCTACCAGCTTTTTGCCAGCTTTGCGCTTCAGTGTATCCTGCACACAGGAGTAACACGCTTCACTTGAGAAACGCTGCTGGCATTTGGCCAGAGGCAAGTGTATGAGTGAAGGAAAGCTTCACACTCAAGGCTAGATCATTAAGCAGGGGTGGGAGGAGGTTGATGTGTTTGTTTAGCTACGAGTCTAGCCAAGAAAAGAAGAAGAGAAAACAAAGTTAACGGCAAGTGAAATTCATACTTCTGGGTCATTATTTTTTGTAGGCCAACTACTTGAATGAATATTGCTTACTTGTGTGACAGTTGCTCGATGCCCTGCTGCAGAGGCAAGGAGCTATAAAAGCGTCTTTATAATTGATATATCTAATGAATATTCACACATCTGGTGTAGACATGGCGTATTCAACATGATTTTCTCGCATTATTCATGCCGGCAAACGGCACTTGAAACGCAATTACAAAAGCCCACAGAATTGAAGTGATACTGCGAACGCAGCCCACGCATCGTTGCTGAGAACATTTGGAAAAACATTTGAAAGCCAAAAATAAAATAAAATAGCTGCCTCAGACCGAAAATCGTTTTCAATGCAAATTGCGCGTGGCCAAAATTGTAAAGTGAATGCGTTAGCAAACGCAATACGAACCAAAAGAAAATCGCACAAAAATTAACATCAAAAACGATAAAGAAGGTAATAGAAGGTGGCCAAATGGAAATGCGTTGGCAAATTGATATTGAGTTCAAGCCAAAGAGTGTGTAGAAGAAGGCAATTATAGTATGTGGAAAAAAGTTTACATTTAACGTTTACGAAGCAGAATAGAAATCGAAATTTGATTTAGTTCAATTTGGAAAATTCAGCCAACTTCCGACCCTTTTCTATTATTTCTTAACTGTTGTATTTGCGAAAGTATTTAACCCTGAACAACCAGTCAACAGTTTTGAGTATTCACTGTTAGTTCGTGGACAAGTTTGCACGTCATCAATTAAGAAAACCCTTTTTGGCTAAATTAGCGCACTCAATTAATTTTCAAACATCGTTTTCCCAACGCCAACGCTAGTTTACAGCTAACCCCAGCATCAGAGTGCCTTCCCCCCGAAAGCACACACACTCATACACTCACAGACTCGCACACACTCGCACAGCAACACAGGAAGAAACAAACACCTTGACAGTGACTGAAATTTCAATTAATCAAGCTCTGTGCGGATGAGTGGGAAACTGGGTGTAGGAGCTGAGCTGCACATTGTGTACACAAGTTAAGGGAAAGGTGAAAAGGAAACGCGTTTTATGGCAGGCCAAAGGTAGCACACACACAACGTGGATGTCAGGGGGGCGAGGGGGGTTGACTAACCCATGTCAACATTGAAGCTATATAACGAAATTGATGGCAGGATATGAGCTTGGGTGAAAGGTTTATTGAAATGAAATATAGCAAGTAGGCAATTCAAAGCGGAAGGGTAGCCAAAAGATATCCTGGCATCCGGTGAATTAATATTTATTTATTATTATCTATTTTTGACTGAGTTGAACAATCAGTTTCTATTTCCGATAGGTAATTAATATTTAATGCATGTAAGATACTAAGTGAAATAAGACAAGTCATGGCTATATCTAATCGACAGAATAAGACTCTTCTCTACACACTCTCAGAATCTGCAGGGTGTTACAAGAATACAAAATTTCTAAGAATGCTTTTGTATGGGTTGCTGCTGCTGCTTCTGCTTTTGCTTATGCTGCTGTTTTGCAGGTGGTGATTAGTCATTATTTATTTTAAAATCAATTAGTTTGCCTTGACGCTTCCGCGCTCTTTGAGTGCGGCCGAAAGATAGGCAAAATGGTTGCACGGCAGGGGGTGAGGCTGCCATCAAATTCACGTCTCATTTACAAGCCAAAAAGCATTTTTGTGCATAATTTTGTTAGCTTTCTTTTGTGGGGGCATTTTGTGGGCTTCTTGGGTGTTGAGTAATTTTTGGCGCGGGCTAAAAGCAAATATTTCAACATTTTCGTAAACGAATTTCGAGTTCTATAAAATATCAAATAACCAAGTGAGATCCTCAATAACTAATTGGCAATTAAAAACATCGGATTACAATAAAATGCCATGGATGAAAAGCAAATTAAATTGCAAATGCAATGGAAATTCTAAGAAATTTTATCGTTCGTTTCGACAGCTGCGAGAAAAGAAGAAAATGGAAAGATGCGAGGAAATGAATGCTGCATACGTAATGAAGACGTCATCATCAAGACAAAACGGTGCAAATGCAAATGAGAATGTCAAGAACTGAATACTAATACTAAGTAATGCCCCAAAGAAGACAGCCAATGAAATGTCAACAAGAGGCGATAGAGCAGCAAATCAACAGCAAAAGTCTGACAGAGAGGGAAGAAAGACAGAGAGAGAGGGAGAGGGAGAGAGAAAGAAACGCCCATCAACCCACGTATCTCAGGCAAATGAGCAAAAATGTAAAACAGGAAATTAAATTCACAAGAAATTGCATAAATGCCAAAAACCAAACGATGGAGAGACAGCTAGACAGCTATAGAGCGAGATAGAGAAACTGTTGCATATGTTTGAGTGAAGAGGATTCAACCAGAAATCGTGGCAGCGAAGTGGGGTCGGTGTATATTGCACATTATTGTGGCACAGAGAATTGCTTGTGAAATACTTGCCAGAGTGTTTTCATTGATTTGACAACTGCTTGCCTTGGCCATCCCCTGCACAAATCACTTTATATAAAATTACGAGTCCAACGAATTTGCTTGCTGAATGCAAATTGCATTGGATTGTGCATGAAATATGCAACAGGAGAAAACTTGCACAACTTGTGGCAGCTGCTTTTACTAGAAAAGTGGAAAAGTGTAATGAAAAACCCATAATATTTAAGAACAAACATCATTCTGTATAAATTTAATTAAATAACAGATTATTATTCTTCAACTGTATGTTTAAATAAAACGCAAACTTTCTCTTCTAGATAACTGCCAAAAGTAAACTGCTTAAATAAAACAAAGCTGCAAATATTTGACTTTGATATTAAACTGAACGACTAATCAGATTTTTGGACAAAGCGCAGCCGCCGAGCAGCTGCAAAGATATCAATCACAATAGAACGCATTCTGACCATGAGTCGTTCAGCCAGGCATTTTGCGGCCAGTTGATTGCTTTCGCTTTGGCTGGCCGAGAAATTGCCAGTTTCATTGTCTGCCTCTGCCTCTGCCTGGCTGTGTGTTCTTTTCATTTGGTTATCTACTGATGCAGTGGCAGTTGCAGGCACACTTGGATGAGCACAGATCTGTGTACCGAAATTGGCCAAAACGGATATTGAAGATGAGGCTGAAATTCAAAGAGACTCGACCAGTGAAGGCAATTAGATGTAACACACAACAACATGTGGCGTGCTGTAGAAATTAATCAAATGAGGCAAGATAAAAGAGACAAAAGTCAACGCTCACTGATGTCATGCATAAATCAGTCTCGCCCGGAAATAGTTTTGTTCACAAACAGTTGCAGCAGATAAGTCAAGAGTGCAACATACATCACCGCCGACTCCTGGTGGCAGCAGCCACCAGCGTTGCCAGATTGCACACACAGTCCAATATAATAAAGCACTAATTTGCATGCAGCTAAGGGCGAAACGGCAACAAGGACACCAACCGCACCCTGGAGACAGAGAGAGAGAGAGGGAGAGGGGAGTGTTTGGGGCTGTATTTAAAACTCGTGTCACATATGTCGACAGATTGTGTGTGCCACGCCCACGCACGGCATGTGGGCGTGTTGGACGAAAGGAACGTACAGCAAATGAAGCGCTTGCTGCGCTGCAAAATATTATTTTTTAATGAAATCACATTTAAAACAAAATTTATGCTGCCCCCAGTTGGATGTCCAAGCTTGGTTAACCCAACCAACTCTAGCAGCTAGCGGAGTAGGAAGCATGCAGCATCAGTGAACATTTGCCACGCCAAAGTTTAATTGAATAAGTTTTCAGCACTGCGTGTAAATAAAGAGAGACAGAGGCAGAGAGAGCGAGAGGGATAGACTGAAAGGATTGGAAGGAAAAGTAGCATTTCTTGGGTTTCGTTAGTAATTCTCAGTCAGTGCAAGCAATTAATTTGAGTAGTGCCTTGGTGTGACAAGCTAAGGCGATAAGAATAATACTGAACGACTAGAAGTTACCCTAGAGAAGAGCTTTCTCTTTTTGGCATAACATTTCTGCTACAACCAATTTTACTGCCTCTAGCTCCTCCCATCCCAACATAAGATTAGCTACAAGAAGCACTGCTCTAACTGTAAGAGACCCTTCACAGACACAACCCCTTTCAATGGGCATTAAAAAGCCGCATAAGAGTCCATCAAGATTTAGCTGTTCGCTTTTTTGGAGGGCAGCAATTTACAGACATTGTAGTATTTTCTTCGTAGTTAACAATTTTCAGTTTCCCAGCGAGTTAATTGAATTTCCTGGCCATTTGGCATTGTGCTTGGTACAAGTTGTGTCGTGTCTTTTGTTACAGTTACAATGTTCGCAAACAACGTCAACAGTTAAAGAGTTAAACAGTTTGCATATTGCACAACAATAACAATTGTGTGGGGAGCAGGGTATCTTTGCTCTTGTTTAGTTTTTTTTTTTTGTTGGGCACTAAAAATGTCGTCGAAATTAAATGCTTAGCTGTGGCTGACAAGCGGCAAAGACAGTTGCACAATTTCCGCCACTATCTGTCAACTGTGTGTATGTGTGTGTGCGTCTTAAGCGATGTGGCAACGCCAATTTATGTTGCATGCTTCTCTGAATGCTGACAAGTGGCATGTGAAAAACAGCATGCGAAAAGATGCATGAGAAAAGTTTTGCAACTGATTGCTTGGTGGCATGCATCTTGGCGTTTGATATGCATCCGAAGTTGATTTCAATGCTCCCAAGAAGGAAAGTGAAAGAGAGAGAGAGAGAAAGTGAGAGAGGGAGACAGGGGTAGACTGATTGCAATAGTTAGTGTATTTATCATATAATAATACACGTCATAATTTACAGTTAAGAAAACGCCACTTAAAGATCCATAAGAAAGCCTATTCAGCATCTATGCTTAAGCATCTTAAATTTAAACTATTCAATTTATTTATAATTTACTAAAATGAATATTAAATATAATAATGAACCGCTTGCTGACCTTTCAATGTTTAAGAATTCAATTACTTCGAAATTCGGGGCAAGTAAACTTTGAATATGAATAAATAATCACTCGATTAGGTTGTCAGTCATGCAAATCAAAACGATAAATGCTCGAGTTGACAAGGATTTACACAACACGATTTTCCATAGAATTGCAGAAAAGTTTCAGACAAAAAACAAAAGCAAGCAAAAAGTCTACGACAATGTGCACAAATTAGTGACAATCTGTGTTGGGCCTGTAAATATGACAGAATGTGTCAAAGTCGCAGCAACTTGACCAATATTCATTTTGAGGAGGAGCAGGAGGAGGATGACATTTATGCATGTACAGTATTGAGTTGGTCAATCACAAAACTGCCTCATTCATCTGTCAGTTGTTGAACTGTTGGCACTCAATCAAGTTTGCCAAGTGACATCAGTGGCACTGAAAGCCACACTCAATTACACGCACTTAACACATTGCTCCAGGACACACAGGACGAGGATAACAACGAGAACGATAACGATAACGAGGATGATGATGTTGATGCTGATAAGAATGTCGATATATGTATGTCAATATTGCAAATGGGCGCTTGTCACAGATTGAGATCTCAACGGAAAATCTAAACACAATGCCCCAAAAGCTGCAAGTGCCAAAATGCGCCAATTATCCCCACTGCAATAACAAAAGGCACCCAAAAAGGCAACAAGAAAAAAAGGAGGAATAATAAAGCAAAATTATTATCGTTGCTGAACAACAATAAAAGAGATGAAGCAGCAGCTGAGCAGCGATTGGGGCTCTGACAAAGTGGCTAACAGCAACAACAATGTAGCGACAGCAACAACAACAACTGTTGCCAATATTTTGCAATAAAATGCCCAAAAGCGAGATGATGTGCTGATGCCATAGAAACACACACACACACACATACTCACACATACACACACTATACGAGAACAATAACAACATATCATCAGATATGGCAATTGAGAAACTTGACAACAATTTGAGGTATAACAAGAGCAGCAGCAGCAGCATCAGCAGTAACAGCAACAGCGGCAACAGCAATCAGCCACGCCCACAAGCCCCTCCACAGTCGCCTGCAGCATAGCAATTGGAAAACACTCAACTACTGAAATCGAGCTCAAGTAAGTAACTTTTTTTTAGCTACAATCGCAACAACGCAACATAAAAAAGAAAATCACAAGGTAAACAAGTTATAAGCGGACTAACTAATACCCTGTAAATTAAGCTGCTATTTGGGAATCAAAATAAATTTGATATACTATATTAGATATACTTAGGTGTATATATTTCAATCAGCTAAAATTGAGCTGCTTTGTATCTAAAGTTAAAATGGGCCTGCGTTAATCTCTCCAATTTTTAAAAGTTATAAGCAAAAGTATCTTGTGTAGATATATAGATTTACACACAAACCAGTCTACAGATATACCTAAGATAATACCCAGGACACCACATTGCGTATTTTGACAGCTGCAGGGTACTCAAATTGTATATTGCAACAGCTGCTGCCTGAGCGCAAAAAATGAAACAATTTCTTTATCCATATTTCTAGTTCTTTACTAGTTTCCCCAACTTATTTTATTTTTTCTTTCTTTTTTTTTTTTTTTTTGGGGTATGGCTGATAACTTTCAAATGCAGTAGTGCCGCAGGCTGTTATGTCCTGGCAATAATGCAAAACACAGCAGCATCAGCAGCAAAAACTGCGAAGATGAAGCTGACGACTTCGTGGGGAGTGTGTGGGTGGCTGTATGTGTGGGTGTGAGGGTGTGTGGATGGAGATGGAAACTTATGGTTAGTGAAAATGGAAATGTAGAGAACACGACGACTGCGACGATGGCTGCAACTTGACGTTCAATTTCTCATAAAAGTTTCTTTGGCAGCTGAAGCAGCCCAGCAAGCGAAAGAATATATATTTATTTTTTTTCAAACTTGGCAATTGCATTTCGTGTTGCTGCATTTTTGATGAAGCTCTCCAATCGAAACATGTCTGATAATCATACAAGAAGTGCCAATCCAAAGACATTTGCCAGTTGCAGCCAGTCAAGTCAGCTGCAGAAGTTGGGTACATCAAATATTGATTGATTGAATAACTGTTCGTTCTCCTTAACTCAACACATCTAATTTGATGCTTGTTAAATATTCTGGTTAGCTTTGCTGGCATTAATTTCATTTGTACAAACACACTAAAAACATTCAAGCCACAGATTTGTTTTTTTTTTTCTGTATTCTAATCTGGATGAGGAGCAATGTGAAGAAATAAAACCTAAAAAATAAAAGCGACATTTTCATACACACAAAAAAAAAAAAAAAAATTGTGCAGCTTACTTGCATTAAAATTAAAAACATTTCCGACTGTGGCGGAAACAGCTGTAAAAAGTGGCACAATGCAGCGACGCCGCCATTGCCATCGTCACTTCCGGCTGGTGGGCGCGATGGAAAAAAGGATGTTGGCCATTTCGTTTTTACAGGCTGGGATTTGCGAGCCCATTCAGACAACAGCCCATTGAGTCAGTTGGGTTTTGCAGCCCTAACGCGTTTCATGTCTGCCCACACTCCCCCCCCCCTCCCTCAGGGGAGATACTATGTTGACATTTGCAGCTTAAAGGTGTGAATGATTGCTGAGAGAGAGAGATAGGGATAGAAACAGAGAGAGAGCGAGAGAGGGCAGAGACAGCAATTGTTTGGCATTTTTGATTAGGCACGCAGCCAGAATGTGAAGAGCCCAGCAGCGACGCCGCAGGTCATAAATATGTTAATGATAATGGATTGCAATTGAAATTGCGTTGGGGCCTCAGAACATAGGCCCCCAAAGCAGTCGGGGATAATTCCCATTTCAATGCGAAACCAGAAGGAAAAAGAGAATGTATCCTGCGGCTAACTGTTCGCATCTTTGCCTCGGTGCATTTTAATGCAGTCTAATTAAGTTTTTTTTGGCAACTTTACGCATATTAAATGCGCAACGAACAAAAAACAAATAAAATTTAATTAACCTTTTTGATGAGCATATGCAAAGAAGAACCACAAAAAATGGAAAGTTAACAGTCAAGCGGATTAAAACGAAAAACTTTTCATACTGCTGAAAAACAAAAAAAAAATTAAATCAAAACAAAAAAAAAATAGAAATTTTAATATCAAAAAAATCACTTTCGCATTTCATTTGTGAGGAACAATAAAAAATGTATATAATATATACAGAAAACTTTGTGGTTAAATTAAAAAAACGCTGCAGAAATGTTCTACAGCAAATAATGAAGGGGAGCGCTTACTGCTGTGGTTAAGAGTGGCTGAGAAAAAGGCCAAAAGGCAAGAAAGGCAAGAAATGCAGCCAGCGCCAAATAATAAGTACTACATTGAAATTTATTTGTATAATAACAAAGAAAAACAAAAACGAAACAAAACAAAACAAAAGCAAGCCAGATTTACATTTTTTTTATAAGCAAGAGCTAAGGAGCAAAAGTGAAAAGTAAAAGACAGCAAGAAGGCAATAAAAAAAACATTTGTTGGCCTAAACAAAGAGAAGCAGCGAGAGACCACAAAAAGTAGCCAAGTAGTCAAGGCAAAACAAAATAAAAGCTGATAACTTGTACAACAAAAATTGTTGCAAGTTGCGAGTGAAGTGGGGGAAGACACTAAAGTGAGTTCAAAAAGAAACGGATTCACTGGCAAATTAAACACGAAATTGAATTCTGCTCATCATAATTTCCCCAAGGATGCTTATTAGGCCAAGATAGTCAGCCGGGCCAAAGGAAAGCGCCAAAAGAAAGCACAAACAATGCCCCCAAAGATTTTACTTGACGAGCACAATCCTCAGGAAGACCTTGCCATTCCCTTGCCGCCGCCTCCTCCACTACTCCCAGTTGGTGCCGCAGCTGCAGCTGCCTCCGCATTGTCGTAAGTGCAACTGAGACCAGAACTTGATATTATTGCCCTGATTAGGCGTGAGAGGAGGCAGGAAAACAAACAGAGCATGGGCATCAGCTATGCACAAAGTCATTTTGCAGCCAAAGAATATAAAAATATTAATATTTATTTATTAATGCATGCGAAAAGCAAGAAAAACTTTCGGGCCTGATAGTAAGAAAACGCTAAAAATTAGAAAACTTTCAAGTTGTTGCGAACTTTAAAAGTGAGATAAATAAATTGCCTCATAAGCTGTGAAAGTTAAGGAATAAAAACTTTTCTATAACAATCTATAATGCAAGAAATATGTGAAAACTTGTGCAACAATATCAACAATCCTTTAAATTTCAAATTTAAACACGTTCGTTTTCAACTTCGTATTCAATTTCATTTTCGGTGTTACTCACTACAAACCCAATTAAAGTCTCGAGTTTTCTTGTAAGCAATTAAACGTTACATGAATAACAAACTGCGTTGTTCCACTCAAGCGCTCCCGCTAGGCAAACATTTCAGGAGTTTGGCTGGAAAACTACACCACAAGAGTGGACCACATGCATTTAACCCCAGGCACTCAGAGACAAAACACAAACGCCAAAACCAATCGAAGCCATAACAAACAACAACAACAACAGCAGCAAAATGGGGGAATGGATTTTCCTTTTTTAAAACTTTGAAAAAAGTCAAGAAAGGGTTGGGTAAATCAATTGAATTTGACTTCTTCTTTTTTTTGTGTGGGGCGAGAAGCGACGAAACTTTGACCTTAGCCAATTATCACACACAAATACAATCATTGAAGAAAATTTGCTTTCTAAAACTTTGACGCTTGGCTACCACTATCTAAAAATCAAGCAAAATAAATCCACCAAGCAGAAGCAACAACAACAACACGAGCTAAGCAAAACTTTTGCGCAACTCCCCGCTGAGTGGGAAAAGAAAAAAGGCCAAACACAAAGCAACAAATACTTGACATGGGGGAGCTTTATTGAAGTTCTTTGGATACAAACAACTACAGGCTACTATAGAGAGTCGAAAGATACAGATATTTGCACATAGATATGGGCAGATGGGAGAGGTTTCGGTGGCGAAACCCCTCAGCACTAATTAAAACCAACGGGAAGAAGAACTTTAGCTCAACTTTTGCGTATGCAATGCAATTAAAAGCAGCAGCAGCCGAGCGAGCGGCAGTCAGAGATGGATTTTTGCCATAATCTTTTTGCATCAAGAGATTCTGGTGTCCCCAAAGCGCAAACAACAACAGCAACAAACAAACAAACAACCAACCAACCAACAAAATCAACCACCGAGAGACAACAGCAAAGTCAGCGGCAGCAAGTAAAACTTTCCAAAGCAATGCTTTAAAATTATATTTACGCACAAATTAAAACATCAAGGCTAAGAAAATTATCAACAAACGAACGTCGCGCCTAAAGGCACCTAACACAACTTTCTAGGCAGGGGGATGGGGTTGGCTAAGGGTTGGCTTGTGGGGTGGTTTTGCGGCTGGCTTGCCGCTTCTAGTTTATAGTTTTGCGATTTTTAGATAATGCAAAACTTGAAACTAGGTGACGGCTCGAGGCGCTGCCTTGGTTTTTTTTTTGTAATATTATTATTACTTCATGCCCTTGGCTCAATGAGCGCCAAAGCCGACAAAAATATGGCTGCTAAGGCATTTTCTTGGATTAGAAAACTTTGGTGCGATCAATAAATAATTAGTTAGTTGATAAATGGGCTGTGGGAATATGATAAGTGATAGTTTCTATTTCAAAAAAGGTTCTAAGTCGCCCAAGAAAGTTATGCTTGAACTTAGACTAGAAATTTTAGCTTAACTCATTTGACAAGTCGCCTTATGATGATGCCCTTGTGGGCATCATAAGAGTGAAAATTGCTTTCAACTTTCAGATTATTGTCCAGGGAATTGGCTAGACTCTTTGGAAGCTATTCACAATTTGAATATTATTCATTTCGATTGAAGCGACGGTTATATTCAAATAATAGAGTGAATGTGGGGCAAGCATTTAGTTTTGGTATTTGCCGAGTTGCACCACAAAATTTCACAATCAACTTGAATGCAATTGAATTCCAAGTGTTTTGGGGCCATACAAAATCAATTAAAATTGTACTTCACACGTGCCACACCGACACACACACACACAGACACACACGCGAATATATATAGATGTATATGCAGGCAGGCAGACCGCTGCAAATCGATTACCGCATTTCAAGCAAAAAAAAAAAAATTAGTGGGCGTTGGGAGTTGTTGGCAGACCACAGAGTCAACGAGAAAATTAATACACATGTTCTTGCAATAATATGCGCTCTCTTTCCCTCCACCGCTCTCCATATCTATCTCTCTCCCTCTCTCTAAGTGGAAAATGCTTGTTCTTGCTTTAGGGTTTGGCTTTTCCATTGCCGTGTGTGTTTGACACAATTTGGCACAAGCCAATCGGCAAATACCAGAGACTTGAGTGTTGTGAGCGAATTCTGAACCCGCTCCTCCCTCCAAAATAACCCTCCCGCCCTCTGTGCAAATACTTTCACTTAAGAGTAGTCCTGGGCATTGTCACGTTTAAGCGTCTGTATAAAACGTATGTGCTTCGAATTTCTTTGCCGTAGTCTGGATGGATGTTGGATTATTTTATGTTGTTTGAAGTCTGATCTCTGAATTGGGTCGAGTGCTGTACCAATGTTGATTTGCACAGTTCCAGTTTTGGCCAAGTTAATTAGTATAATATTTTCTTAGCTCTTAATTTCTTTTAATTGCGTGCATGTCATCTACACACACACACGCGTAGAAACTTTGCTAAAATAAAAAAGTAGATAAGGGGCCACAAATTGTAATGATTGCAATTTTATGAGGGCTTTTTCTTCTCCCTGCGAAAGAGACACGCTCAAGTGCCAACAATTAGAAAAGTTTACCAGGTAAAAGCAAAAAAAATAAAATAAAATAAAAAAGAACTCTAGACAAGTAGACTTTCCTACACGCTTTGAGTGGGAGAGTTCTGTATTTGACATACTAATGAATTTATGTAGACAATTTGCTAAATGGCATGTAAGCTTCACGAGCAAAAGATGTGGGTCGAGTTTCTGAAACTAAGTAGAAAGACCAATAGAGAACAACAAATTCTTAGCCTAATTCCAACTCGGCATGGAAAGGAAGTGAATTCCCTTACAGAATAAAAATAATTTTAATTAGAAACCTAATTGTTTTAGAACATGCTGAAATTATTGAGTAATTACCTAATTAAGAAATCGCTAATAATCAATTTTAATGACTTATGATTTTTGTAAGCCAGTAAATACAGTGGTTGATAGTTTCACCAAACCAAACCAGTGTCAAGTCATCAAACAGTAAGAAAGTAACTCCACCTACCTCAATAAACGATCCTACGAGCCTACGCACGTTGCACTAAAGAACCAAACACAAGAACTCAATATACAAAACAGTTAAAATATATGAACTAATCAAAGTCCGACACTCACACACCACACCACACTGTAGATATTTTAGGGGGAAGTGGGTAAAAAGGTAGTCGGTTGGGGGTAAGTTTGATAAAACGAAAAAAATAATCGAAAAAAAAGAACTGGAGGAAAAAGGGTAGGTACAACATTTGTCAGCTAAACAGAAACTACAAATGAATAGGCGCCTTCTACTCACTGTAGGGCTGAGGTCGTGTACCGTAAAGAGGCTCCTGCAGTAATGGTGAGCGACCATTTCCAATCTCCTTAACTGAAATGAGATAAGAGCAAACGGCAAACAATTTGCGCGTGATAAATGTTTCCACAAATTTGTTGAATTTGTTGGTGGTGGTGGTTGTTGTTGTTGTTGTTTGGGTTGCTTTGTTGGATTGGTTGGTTTGAATTTGTTGTTGTGGTGTGTGTGTCTACAAACGTTTATCTTGTTGTTGTTGTTTGTTGTTGTTTTGGTTGATGTTGTTGTTCACTAAAAGCTAACTAAGAGAAACTGTTGAGAGTGTTTGCTGTTGTTGTTTTATTGTTGTTGTTGTTAGAGAGTTTCGTAACACACAAACAAAAATGGGGGGAAAAAACATTTAAAATATGTTAAAAAACGTTCTTAAGTTCAAAACCGATACAAAAAAACTAAAATAAAATTAACGCAATCAAATAAACAACAGTCAAGTTTCAATTTTATCAGCTGCAAGAGAAAAACACACAGAATCTCAGCAAAAACACAACCACAGTGATAGAGAGAGAGAGAGAGGGACAGAATGAGAGAAACGTTGCCTGAATATAAAAAATTACGGCTCGTTTGCCCAGTTCAGCTGCTATTTCGTTACTCATTCCTACTCGCATGTCAATGATTCAGTCTCTTTTTTCATATATGCCATATTATAAAGAATAAAATAAGATATAAAAATATACGAGAGAAAAAAAAACAAGCGGCAACTAATTTGATTTGAGTTTTGCGGCAGGTCAGTGCACAGCCACAAAAAGTGTAAACAAATCTCGCAAATGCGTCGCATTGAATTTTAAATTCTTATATAATGCGATTATTTCGTGGTGGATTAATTTATGGCAGCCGAAACACTCTAAGCCAAACTGAATGAAATGCTAAAAATGTTTTGCGGTTGTTTTTATCCAATTAGAGCAAACATGAAATAAATCAGCACATTTTGTTTTTTGTATTATATAAAGAGACAATGCAGAGTTAAAAAAGATAGATGAAGTCTAAAATAAATGATGTGATATCAATCAGTTGCCACAATTTGGGGCACCTAAGCGACACCTAGCGGCTAACGGCAGCAACTGCACATAATTTAACAATCGTTAAAGGCCTTTTTCGCTTAACTTATTGCTCACACGCTCCAGCAAGTTGTTTTCAGGGCCATCTGACCAGCATAGAAACAAACGAATCGAAACAAAATCTAATTCGACCCCAATAATTGCAGCTTGTTTTGGTTGGGTCCCCAACGAGTTGTTTATGCTTAGAACCTGTTCCACGAGTGCTTCATTAAAATGCGCGACAATTGAAAAAATTAAAATTTCATTTTTTTTTTTTTTTTTCTAGACATTTATGGATAAGTGGGCTAATGTCTTGCATTCGAATATTGGAGACTTTTAAGGCAACATTGTCAAAGTTAAGCGACTGACAATTGAGCTGACAACATAGACAAACATAGCCAAGATTGATAGATCGATAAATACTATAGAAAATAGCGAATATAGTTACCATGAACCACAAACTAAGATGGTCGTTAAGCAAACGCACAAATGATGTTTCGTTTAGTTGATATTGAATCGTTCACATACTGAATATGAGAACTGTGAAGTTGGGTATCATTATTCAGACAAAAATGCTGTAAAGATTTATAAGTCGAACTTTTGACTCGTTTGGATTAACCTAATCGTTAAAATACAAACGCTGAAACTGAACAAAACTTGACATTCATATTCTTAGGTGCTACTATTTACATCACTCTTAAAGTTTATGCTTTTTGCTTAAAGTATGCTCTTGCGAGATAGAGGGGGGCCTTAAGTCAAGACTTTTGCACTTACAAACTATGTAAATTGTATTGGTAGGTAGTAGTTATATTTAGTATAGAGTGCTTCAACTGACTCACCTCCGTCACAGTAGTAGTAGCTGTGTGTGTGTGTGATAATTAGCGACGTTCGTCGACGTCGCCGTTTCTCTGGAGAAGCGCGATCTCATTTTCTCCGTTTTGGGAATCAAACGGTGCACAAGAATCATTTTCTTTTCTTTTTTTCAGTTTTATCTTTTTTTTTTTTTGTGAACCGTTCGAACTACATAATTATCGACCGACTAATACCAACGGGCCGTATACACAACTTCTCTACATGCCCCAAAGATCGATCATATAGAGCTCATATATAGTCACATAACTTTGAACAGATCCCAATGGTAAATGTTTGTTTATACATATATATATATATATACATATATATAGGATTTACGATTTTGCCAATACAAAATTGTTAATTAAATAAAATTGAAGCTTGATTTGAATTTTGTGGTTCATGGTATGATATACAGAACAAAAATTATATTTATAAGCTATACATTTATATATTTATATATATATATATAGGTAAATAGTTCCAAAACGTAAATTGTATTCAATTATTATTTCGTTATCTTTTTTTCAGTTTTCTCTCTTTTATTTTCTGAGGCTAGCTTCAACTCTCGTCGGATTTTTGATCAACATCAGGCACAGCAACAACCACAATCGGGCAACATTTTATTCCGATAACACGATAACACGATTAGCGTCGATAAATCGCTTCATTTTTATCTTGGTTTTCAGTTCAGTTTCAGTTTTATGCAAAAAATTCAAAAACTTGTCAGCGTACGGCGCTCAAACAACATTTCAAGGATCTGTTCAAATTGGACGTTCTATAGCGACTACTGATTGGGGCTGTAGTAGCTGTTGTCGTATTACTAGCAGTTCTGGTAATCGTACTAATCGTTGTAGCTTGAAACGTATCCAAGAGCGTTTGCAAATCCAAATCCAAATCCGTATCCGTTTTAGATCCCACGATGTCCTCATCAACATTACCATCATTATCTTCATCATCATCTTCATCATCATTATAAATATGATCTGTAGTATAATCATGATCAAGTCCAACAACAACAATTCTAGTGAGTCCGTCTGCGTCTGCGTCGCTGCCCGTGCCATGCATCCCTGCACACAGACAAACACAAGCGAGATAGAGATAGATAGTAGAATAGTGTTGGGGTTTTTTTGTTTGTATTTTTTTTTTGTTTTTTTTTTGTGATTTTGTGATTTTGAAAGAGAGAGAGATATATACTATATATATATATATAGAGAGAGAGAGAGATAGACAGTGAGAAGACATAGACTGAATTCTTGCAACATTTTATTTGTAGTATATTTTTTCTTGTCTGCGAGTTTTGCATTTGTATTTTTTTTATTTGTTCTTTTTTTGTTGTGATGCTTAGTCCTGCCCAGATATAGAGTTTTGATATATAGACATATATATATATAAATATATTGCTTGCATTTTCGTGGTTTGGTTTTTGAATTTTTTGTATAGATTTGCATAAAATTGAATATATATTTTTTTGTATTTTTGACTTTTGCTTAAATTTGGTGCATTTTTCTATATTTTTTTTTTAGTTGCATAACTGTTGTTGTTGTAGCTGTTGTTGTAGTAGTAGTAGTAAAAGTAGTAGTAGTAGTAGTTGTTGTTGTTGTTGTTTATTCAAACTGAGGGAATATATATATACTTATTTTATTTATTTTTGGTTTCTTTCTGTTCTGTTCTGGAACTGACACACACAACAAAAATAGTAGTAGTAGTAGTAAAAGTTGTACTCATTTTTCTTAGTATTTTTCTCAGTTTTTGGTTTATTGATGGGTTAAGTAAAGCAAGTAGGTTAGTTGGGTAGTTCAGGCGGGCGGGCGGGCAGGCAGGCGGGCGGTTGTTTTTTGTTTTGTTTATGTTTTTTTTTTTTTTTAATGGGGGAAGAGCTACTTAGCTATGGCAACGCTGTGGCATTAGCATTTTTGGCTATTAGTGGGCGCTTATATAAATTAGTACGAGGTTTCATTTTTTAGGTGGTTCCGTGTATGGTTGTTGTTGTTGTTGTTGTAGTAGCTGTTGTTATTGTAGCTGTTGTTGTTGTTATTGTTAACTACCTTTTTCAACACTGCCGTGAAAAAAGAAAAACAAATGTGAAAACATAAAATCAAAACAAAATAAAAAATAAAAACTAATTTTAAGTTTAGCAGTTAGTTTTTGTTAGTGATTTTTTTTTTACTTGTTTGCGCGACAAGTTTTTTTTATTTTAATTTATTTTTATATTTGTTTTGGTTTCTTTGTACAGTGCGAGCAAAAAGCTGTTTTCATCGTGGGGTTTTTATGTTGTTGTTGTTGATGTAGTTGTTATTGTTGTTGTACTTGTTGTTGTTGTTGTATTCTTTTGGACTGAGATTGGTTGTTGTTGTTCTTGTTGTTGTTGTTGCTGCTGCACTTAATGGTGGCTGCTGCGTTTTGTTAAACTATTTGCTTAAAAATTCTTTTGGCAGGCTTTTTGTTTGGCTCTGTTGCTTGTTGTTGTTGTTGCTGGCTTGATGTTTGTTGTTGTTGTTGTTGGTGGTGGTTTTGTTGTGGTTCTTTGTCATATAATACACAATGTTTCTTTGTATTTGTTGATGTTGTTTGTTTGTTGTTGTTGTTGTAGTATAATACAGTGTATTCTTTTTTAGTAGTAGCAGTGAAAATATTTTCATTTTTCAGATATTTTTTTTAAAGTTTTGAATTTGTTCTTTGTGTTTTTGGGTTAATTGTATTGTTTTTAATTTTAGTAGACGCTGTGTTGTGTTGTTGTTGTTGTTGTGTGTTGGATGTTGTTGTGGTTGTTGCTGGTTTGCTGCTGCTGTGGTTGTTGTTCTTGTTGTTGTATTTGTTGTTAAATGAGAGAGTTTTGTGTGTCTTGACAGGATACAAATTTGTACGTTGAAGTTGAAGCTGCTTTTTCATTTATAGTTTCACTAAAAGTTGTTTTTTCATTTTAAATTGAACAGTTAATTGTATAGATATATTATGCGTGTTTGCTTGAGAGTTGACAATTTAAACAAAAAACATATTGAGATTTGAGGCATATATATTTTCAAAAATTTGGTTTTGTGGGATATCAAAAATATATTTGTTTTTCTTTGTCAAAGTTTTGTAAATAGCTGAGAGAGAGTAAAGAGTATATTTTTTTGCTTATAAAGCTAGACTAAGCTTAAGTATATAGATTTTATTGCTAGACATTTTGGATATAGCTTTTTGTGTGTGTGTGGGTGAATGATTCGGTGTGCTGTGTATGTGTGAGTGTGTGTGTGTGTTTGTGTGTGTATCTCAATTAAGTTGAGGTTAGTAAAGCCGTAAGAAATATGTATATAAAAAAAAAAATCAAGCCAAACAAAAAGATCTAAAGAGAGTCGATTGTGTGTGTGAGAAATAGTTCAAACATGTGTGTTTGGTCTGCTAAGTTAAAATGCATGTTTTCAGTGATTTAATTCATTTATTTGGACAGCTAAATGGTTGACAATTTTGCGCAATCAATCAGCAAAAGTTGTGCTGATAAAACAAATTTCAATGTTTGCAACGCTAAATTTAAATCCTGCCATCTGCTCAATTTAACCAAATGATGGGTGACAACCTCAACCTCAAGAGTTGACAGCACTTTTGATGCGCCACATTAGGTTTGGGTAAAACAAAAAGCATGTCAACCAGATTAGATGATGACCAACTGGGGAAAGGTTGCGCGACAGGTTAGGGTCGAACGGAGTGGGTGCTATCGTCGCCCAAAATGTATATATACACTGCGGCCCTAAAGTGTTGCCTTACACAAAAGAGCTAAAAAGTTGTTCAACATTCTATGGCACACACACACACACATGCGCACACACACAAAGTGAGTTGGGAGTGAGGTTGGACTATCATAAAAAGCAATTTAATTGGATCTAAATGCTAAAGTTGTCGCCAACGCGTTACGCATATGAAGAGAGCAGTCACAACAATTATAGCATACAAAATATCATGGCCTAATAAGGGGAGGGGGAGGGGAGGAGAGGGGCCTGCCGAAGGGTTGGCCCGTTTGGCTGGCCATTATGGCAGAAAATCAAATAAAATGCCCATATCTGAGTGCGTATAAAAGCAAATTATTCACACTGATTACATGAAGTTTGCCGCTTGACGTAAACTAAGCCACGCTCAAAAATAAACCGATATAATTACGTTGCATTATATGAGGGTGCTCTGGCGGATGGCGAGCGGAAAGTGGAGTGTGCAGGGTTGTTGCAGAGTGGGAGCAGAAGCAGCATATGGCGAGACTGTAGCGAACTGGGCAAATGTGCCAGTAAAAACAAATTGAGGATCCAACATAACGCAAAGGCTCTAGATAAAACGAAAATAATCAGCAGGCAGCCACGCCGAAGGACTACACCGACTGCTCCACACTCCACACTCCAACCCCGATGAAATGGTTGTGCCATAAAAATAAAGTGTCTAAGAAACAGTGAAAAGCCTTGGGTGAAGAGAGAGATATAGAGAGAGGGACAGAGGGAAACAGCCAGCAGGACGGCACAGCAGAGTTTCGAGCAATGACTATGGCAACATCATCGGAGGGGGCAAACAAATGTTGATTTAGGATATGGCAGCCCGAGTTGGCAGCCAGATGAAATAACGAACATGTTTCTTATTCCTTATACATCCTTCGATTGCAATTTAAATAAATAACAAGTAGCAATTCGAAATATCCAACAAATGCACGACTACAAAATACCATAGAAGTTTAAGAGAGAACTTTTAAAGTTCTTAACTTTAAGATTTCAAACAAAAGTGATTAAATGCACTTTGTATTTTGGCCAAATGCATTCCAAATTTGCTAACTGTCACTCTGCTTGTGGCAAGTGGCAAGTTCATATTCATCTTGAGTACATAAAGTTATTGGTCTCTGGAGTTT
Organism: Drosophila paracracens; assembly: GCA_035044025.1. NCBI lineage: Eukaryota > Metazoa > Arthropoda > Insecta > Diptera > Drosophilidae > Drosophila > Drosophila paracracens. The sequence continues at coordinate 956,154 of JAWNMN010000487.1, forward strand.
TTAGGCACTTGCAACCACTTTCAACACCTCTTTGCGCACAGGGTAGACAGGCTGCCCCGAAGAGCCTTTAGTTTGAATGACGGTCGCATAATTGAAATCACAGGGGCGCACACACGCACGCAGAGAGTTGCCAACGCAACGCATTAGGGTTGCCATTGTCATTTGCATATAGTGTATGTAGGATATACACAGTAGTCACAGTCAGTTGCTGTCCCATATGAATTATTTATGCTCATTTAATTCGATAGTCGTGTGCCATCGCCCGCTGGTCACATAATAAAACTAGGAACACCTACAGCTACTCCCCCCCCGTCGGAGTGCTTCCTGCATGGCATGATTTAATCATAAACGTAAAATAGTTTTGTCATGTTTTATGACAGCTCCCTCCTCCTGTCGCTTCACCCAACTATTCAAATTGTTCTGTTTTGTGGCTTTTTAATGTGTTTCTTGCTTCTTTTCCCCTTTTCCCCTTTTTCCTTTTTTTTTTTTTTTTGGAGAGTTTTCTCCGTTCATTTTAGTTTTGTTTCAGTTTTTGATGGCTTTTGGCATTTGGTTTGTTAATGTTATTTGTTGTTTCGTTTTTATAGAAATTTGTGCATATCGTGTTATTGTGGCAACCATTATACCCTGTACTCCCTTGTGAAGAGTGTATATAGGAGACATGATGTGGAGCGAATGCCTTGAATTACATATGAAAAGGATAATTTCTCATCTTCTTCGTTTGAAATTTCAGTGGTAAACTCAGGCTTAGTCAGAGGGTATCTCATAGTCTATCAATTGTCTGTTCTGTTGATTGCTTTTTTCTGCCAGTTTTCTGGTTATTGTTATTGTCATGCATTCATAAATAAATAATGACAGACATTACAATGCAGCTTTTTTTATGTGTGTTGTGGTTTTGTGCTCTCGCAAAAGGAGGGGCAAGCGGAGCTGGTGCAGTTTTGCGGTTAATTATAGCACAGTTTTGGGGGTCGGACATTATTTTTTGTAATTTGTTTGTTGGTTAACTGAAACGATAATAGCACAAAGTGGCGCATATGACAGTTGTTATGAGTTTTGCACAAACAGCACGCTCGATTGGAGGTCAACGGGCGCGGGGCACTCGGAGAAGAGAATGCGAAAAATTATACAAATTTAATGTAAGCCTAATTGACTGTGATTTACCAAAGTGTAATTAAGTTATCTGTTGGGATAAGATTTAATTTTCATTCATAGAGTATCCTTTTTGAACTGGCTTCTTAGACTTCTCGGCTTTTTCCATGTGAATGGACAGTGCTTATATCATTCATTATGCCTTCAACTAATCTTTCAGCAGAAAAGTCAGCAAAAAAAAAAAAGATTCAATTTCTATTCTATTTTGGCTTTTTGGAGCTTTTATTTTGTCCAAATTGTGAGACTAATTAGCCAGCTGATGGACAGTGGCTAAAAGCCCGGAAAAAGAAAAACTGTCAATTTACCAGAGACAGATATAGAGAAAGACGGAGTAAGTGAGGCAATGAGAGAAAGAGAGAGAGAGAGAGACGCATTACGTATACGTATTCTAAATGCACGTCGTTATTTGTAGCTTTGTCAAGTGAACCACAAAAATCGAACGTCCTTGGGCCACAAATGGTAAAGACCAACAAAAAGAAGAAGGCAAGAAACTGAAGCAACTCACCCGACTAAAAACAATTTGCAGTCAAATATAAGAGGGAGCAAGAAGCAGCCAGCAAGTTGAGCTGAGTTGCCCTCAAGGAAGAGAAGAAAACACATCGCGTGACAGCACGAAACAAGCCAAAATGCGATGAGCATAAGGATTCCGTCTGCTACTCCTGTACAGGATAACGGAAACGGAAGCGGCAGCAGCAGCAGCGACAAGGGTAGCAAAGTGTAACAAACCACAAAAAGCTAGGGTGGAGATGAGTGTGATGGTGCGACACGGATGCCAGAGAAAATGAGTAGAAAATTAACAAAACGCCAACCGCTCATAGATAAAACTGCACGTGAAGTGACTTGCGGCTGCACACAAGCCCCTTCCCCCCAACCCCACGCCATCACCTACTTGCACACTACCCCTTACGTAAATATGCAGCGAGCTGTCAGCTTGGGTAGCCAGCGGCGACCCTGACGCTTGGCAAATGCAAATACTACACACAAATTTCCTTCTATTTCTCTTTATTTTTATTTCTCTGTTTTTTTTTTTGTTGCTCCTGGTTTGCAGACTAAAATACTTAATAAAGTTACGTTTGTGCGCTAAAAGTGAGGTTAGTTCTTGTTGGTTTTCTGCTAGGGCCACCGCTATGTGTGCTTGGGGTTGGTAGTTGTGGGGCTGGCTGCCTCAGCTGCTTGTTGGCTGCCACTTAGTGGTATGCTTCTGCTGTTTACCCAAGGCGCAATGCAGGACAATTTTCTGCTTCTTGCTGGTCTTTCAAATCGATTGTCTGTATTCCTAACTCCCTCCTCCTCCCTACCTCCCTCCCGCCGTTTCCACCGACCAAGCCATTTGTCTGCAACTTATGCAAATAGTTTGTTTGCATTTTTCACTTGATATTTAACCTGATATCGCATTTGTTTTGCGTTTGTGTCATTTTTTTTCCTGCTTTTTTTTCTGCTTATTATCAGTGGTTATTGTTATTGTTGCTAGTCATGCTAGAATTTATGACTGTGCTACAATGTTGTGGGCGTGGCACTGCTGTCACCACCAGCAGCACCAGCAGCACCACAGTTTATAATGAATTCTATTGATTGGTTAGCGAAACAGACCCGTTTATAATGCCTGTCACATAAGGTCGAAGGCCAGCGCAGCGCTGACTTGCTTTGCTTGGCTTTCAAGTTGTCAGGCTCAGCTTTGTTGCCAAGTGAAAACTAATTAGCCAATTCAAGTAGTCTCCCTTTCAGATCAAAAAGCAATTAGAACAGGTATTTTAATCAACAAGTTTCAATGAAATTCGCAAAGTTGCATGTTAAATGGAAGCCAAGTCTGTTGCAAGAATCTCAAGATGAAAATTTCGAGTAAAACTCCTTTGCTTGGGCAAAGAGATGAAAATTCATAATAAAACTCTGTGGCTTTGTTAAGCTGCCAATTAAGGTGCAGGCAGAGCAACTTCTTATTTTTTGGCAAAGAGAGTTCGCTTGAAAACAATTTGTAGGAAAAACGATTTCAATTTACATTTAATTAACGGAGCAATTAAGTTTGATAAATGGAATAAGCCAAACAAATAACTGAAGTGGAGTTAAGACTCAAGCGAAATTCTTTGTGAATATTAAGCAAACAATTAGACTGAATAATGAAAATCTTCAAAAATGATTGCAACTGGATTTAATGATTATTTAAATAGCTCTGGCCTGCTCGGAAGCATTTAAATTCCATATTTAAGCATTAAAGTTTCCCAAGATTAGTAGATGCTAAAGTGCAGCTGCAACAACATGTCCAGCGCCGCCTATAAAGACTCATCAAAGAGCTGGGAACATTGCACTGCAATGCAATTGCAACTAACCAAGCAGAAAAACACATCAAACCAGACACAAGCACAATCATCACAAACAGCAAGCAGAAAAAAAACACACACACACACACACATAGAGAAATGTGTGGCGCCACAGTCTATGGCCACATTTCAAAGCATCATGTTCATTATATGCCCAGTGAAATATTGCCCCTTCCTCCTCCACTCCCTCGCTGTGTGTCCCTCTCTCCATCTGTATCTGTTTCCAGACCTAATTTACACGCCCACATAATGTGGCAAACAGATGGCCTGCAACTAGCGACTGGCTGCCGCCGGCGTCAAGTTCATTCATTTTGGCATTCATTGATAGCAAACTTTTGCTTTGCCACAACTCAGGTTGCTTGTGTGGGTGCCTTGCCACGCCATGACACGCCAGACTTGCCACCACTTTTTTGTGGGGGGGCATGCAAATGCAAATGCAGTGCAAACAACAGGAAGACCAGCAACAACAAACCGACAAGTAGATAAGTGCAAGGGACATTGCAACACACAACACACAGCCCAAAAGTTGGTCCAGTCAGCAGCAATAACAACAACAACAAGAAGAAAATATGACAGTGGACAATTTGGCTGCTGCTGGCTGAGTTATTGTGGCTCCAGCCACCCAGAGAATGCTGCTGCTCTTGCTGTTGCAGTTGCAGTGCCGTTGACACTTGCAACGTTGCTGCCACAGCAAATCAGAGAGACATACAGAGAGCGAGAAAGGGGCGGGTGGAGATGTAGTGGAGGCTAGATTGCTCAGCTGGCAGATTTTCTGCAGTTTGTCAGCCTTTTGAAGTTGCCTCTGTTGTCTGCTGCCTGGTGGCAAATTGCCGCCTCGCTGTCTGGCTACACAACGCACAACAAGCAACAGCAGCAACAACAACAACAAACAACAAACTCGAAGCGCGCCGCACAACGTTTAATTTCATTTTTATTCAAAGTGAAATATAAAAATTAAAAATGGCATTTAACGCGCAACTTTGTCGACTGTCATAAAACGCGACATGTGCCACGACTGCAGCAGGCAAGAGGTGTGCGGGTGTGGGCCTGTGTGTGTGTGCTGCTGCTGCTGTTACTGCTAAGAGGTGCCAGGTGGTGCAAGTTTCATTTGATGTGGTGGTGGGCGGTTGGTTTGCTCGCTGCTCTGGCTGTTGGTGGCTTCTGCTTTGCTGACTCGAGCATCATTAATGTTTGATGCTTCTTCTTGTTGTTGTTGGTGTTTGTGGCAGCTTTGTCGCTGGCAATTACGAGCTTGCTGTCAAATGGCATAAGCGAGCCGACTAGGCATTAAGCATACGACACGTAATACGACGACGGCTTAAAGCCTTTGGCTAAGCAACAAATATCAAGTATACGACAAGAGTCTGCTGACAGCTGGCTTAAAGATACAATAGTTTAATCAATGCCTGCTCAGACACATGAAGCGCCAGCCTCATGAAAGAGGAAATGTGGTTCGAAGGCAGCATTATTCTTGAGTGGGAAACGTCGCTTGAGGAAAAACGATAAATTTAAACTGAAGGCCGACGTATCTGCACAAACTTTGCTAAAGTTTGCCATAAAATAATTATATATTTATAATAATAATAAATTCTGGTTTGACAGACATATCTGATTAAGATAATACGTATACGCCAAAGGGGCATGGCAAAGGCCATCATAATACCTGGGCTTATTTTCGATTAAAGGCATATTTAAAATATGTTTTTTTATCAACAAACACAACATAATAAAAAATAATAAATGAAATCGACAGCGAAATAAAGCTCGTAATAAATATTTCACATACAAATTAAAATTAAAGCCATTTTCACTTCAAATCGTTTGACATAAATGCCGACAGCCTTCACAAATTTTATTACGTATACGCCAGGCATATGTTGTTGAAATTGTGTGGCACCTGCAACATATATACACACACACACACAGACGTACAACAAAGCTTAGTCTTTGCTAAGCAAATTAAAAGTGTATATAAAATGTGTAAGGCAATTGATAAAGTTGAAACCAAAATTTGTGTTTTTACACCGAAAATAAAAGCAAATAAATCTCACTAATTGCTAGAACTGAAATTTTTCTACATATATGAATATAAATTTTTAAACTCTCTACATATATATATATATATATATATATGGGCAATAAAAAGCACGTGTGAGTGTGTGTGTGTGTATGTGTTTCGTGTGGATGTGAGAGTGTTTGGGAGTATCTGTGTGTAAAATGTGTAGTTTATGGACAAATGCAAATGTTGTTTTTGATAGAGATATACACATATATATATATAGAGTATATATACATATTTATTTTTGTATGTTTGTATGTCGGGTGCATGGGTACACTTATAGACTAATAAGAAATAGTAGTAAAAAATGTGAACGCACTTGGTTGAATCTCACCTGTGCTCAGGGTATAATCCCAGCTGGTATCTGACTCATTCTTGTAAACATTCAACTTCTCCGGCTGGAAACAGTCATAAGATATATATATATATAATAATAATATTTAGTCAAGATCTGAAGCATAATTACCTTGGCAAAATCAATTTTAAGAGTGCAGCAGCCGGCATAGATGTCGGCTCCATTGAGATTCTCGCGTGCACGTGTTGCCGAATCGAGATTATCAAATTCGACCATGGCCTGAACGCCATTCTTTTTGAAGATGACAATGCGCAGCACTTGGCCATGTGGATTGCAAATTTTATGCAAGACATCCTGCAAAAGAAAAAAAAAAACATAGAGAGAGGAGAACCATAAATTTGAAGCACGAGTGAACATCAAATTGAAACGACTGCAGCAGCCAAAATAAAAACAAATTACGCGCACTCCCAATTGTCATATGCAGCAGCCGCAGTTGCCGCAGCAGCAGCCGCAACCAAGCCATGCAGCAAACTCGACCACAAAAACAATCAGTTTTTGCTCTGCCTCCAAAAACCCAAACACAATCCCGCATTGTCCTGACTAATTAATAAGCAAGCCGTGCACAATTCTACACACACACACACACACACACATACACAACATAAAATGCAACTGAATGGGAAATCACATGCACACATCAACACACACGAGCACACGCACACAAATAAATCACATGCTCGCACACACACAGACACACATATAGACAGACAGCCAACTTATGCCTGACCAATTTCCAGTCCGCTTTTTGTACCCTTACCAAAGAGTCCCTAAACTTGAGCAGGATATATGAGTTGAACATATATCTTTGAAAACATAAATCCTTATATCTATCATAAATATATATATATATATATATATTTTTTTTTTTGTGTATTGTGTGTGTCACTCCGAACAACTCTGCCTTTGTTAAGCTTGCCTTGTTCTATATACGATATCATATATTTCCAATAGGTAACAGATCGGATCTTCAACTTCAACAAATAAGTGATTCTCAACCCGATTCCGGTTCTCAAAATTTGTTTGTTCCCTATTTGAATCACTAATGTTACAATTTTAACTGAATCTCTAAAGAAAAAACATTGAATTTCAATCGGCAAAGTTGCGCTTCCGTTTCCGGTTTAGCATTTTGGTTCTGCAATTGAACACACATTAAAGATCAACAAATTTATTACTTTGCATTAATTACCGCGCGAAAGATTTTATTCATGCACAAATTACCATTTTCCCACAAAGTGATGGGCAAAGAATTTCAAGCGTATTTTATCTTCGTCAGTTGGTAGTTAACTGCTTTTTGGCTGCTTTATTGTGGCGCTCATAATTGGAATTTTTCGTTTGGTTGGCTTACAGTTTTTCCGCCTGTTTTTTGGGCAACTACCTACCGCTCCCGCTCCCCTCCCCTCCCACCGCTTTCATCCAGAACATTCACCGCGAATGCGCTTGCTGAAAAATTGTTGGCATTTCACTGACAGTTGGCGCAGCAAGCAAAACTCATTAGCATAATTTAATAAGCAGTTATTGTCTAGGGCCAAGTGCAAGAATTTCAGACAAGAGCCCAAAGAACATTTTCCAATTAACATTTATAAATTTTCGAAAATTACGTTAATGAGTTTTTCAGAAGCCGCGAGCAACGTGTCTTAAGTCTCTTAACAATGAAAAACCTACAAAATACATAAATCTATATATATATAAACATATATTAAGAGAGACAGAGAGAGAGGGGGATTGAGAGAGAGGGAGAATTTGGAGGGGTTTGTAAATTTATGGCAAATTATAATAAGTTGCTCTTGGCATGAACATTTATCGTAAATTTAAACTGCGAAATTTTTCGTCTTCGTCTCATTTTCTATTTATTTATATACTATATTCCAAAGCGGGAGGAGCAGGAGGGTGACGGGATGGGGGATTTAGGCCTGTAATGGGTTAAATGTTCAATTTGTACAAGTTTGTTTCAAGGGGTGCTTTCTTGAGTGGGTTGTTGGGCTGGCTTTGGTGGCTTGGGTCGCCTCATTGTCTTTGGCCAAAGTTGAGGCACGTAAATCTTTTTGAGAGCCGAGGCTAAAATATATTATTTTGTTATTCATGAAATTCATCGATAAGTCGGCGGCAACAAATTTTGCACTCTTGTTCAAAATCTTTGCACAGATTTCCCAATAAGCAGGCAGGGGGTTGTTCGCGGTGCGGGGAGGGGCCTGTGCTGGAGGCGGTAATTGACAGCTGCTGAAGAATGGTTGAGCGTCAGCGTGGGGGTTGCTTGATTAAGTGGCTTATAAAGGCACTGAAGCCCATAGAAATTCGTTCTTGTTGTTGTTTTTTTTACTTTTTCATTTGAGCTTAGCACAAAGTGAAGATTAAAAGCAGCCTTGAAAGCGGGGACTGAGGGTGGCGCAGAGGTGGTGCCAGAAGTTTGTGTGTGTGTGTGTGAGTGTATTCAATTTGGCGCTCAACAAATTTGTCGGAATGTATTTATATTCAAATTGGGTTGTCTGAAACAGAATTGACGGGACTCGGGCTAAGTACATAAATATTAATATATACTACACCAAACATAATCCTCATTGTTCAAAATTCTGTATATATAACTATGCAAGGATATAAATATTAAATACTTCAGAATAAGAGCTGAAGTTTATAATGAAGTCGTGCACAAAATGCCAAGCAATTTGAAAACTAAAGTATTTAAAATAAATCATATTTCATTTTAATATCTTTTCTTCTAACTGTACCCTGCAGAGTTCCAGCTTAACACCCTGATATTTGGCATAACAAGTATTGCTTGTTCCATTTTAAACTATAACTACTAATCCCACAACTTCAGTTCGAAAAAAGCAAGGCACAAGTTTTGCACACACTTCACATAAATGTATCAGTTGTTGAAGCACTCTCGCCCAGACATGTATCCGTAACACATGCATAGCTTTGCTTTGAAATCGCCGAGTTGCCTTGTCGAGGAAGGCACTAGAGTTGAGTGTTTTTGCTATGGCAACTGGCAAGTTGGCTTATGTGTTAATTAGCGTGGCTTCAACACAGCTGTGGTAGGTAAAGTACTTCAGAGTCCTGCTTAATCCTCTCCAATTACCAGCTAACATTTCTGGGGGAAATTGCAAAATGCTCTCCGATTACAAGAACTGACGTTGCCTGCTTCCAATCAAGCGTTTGCCATCCTTGGGGGCAATCCATTATCAGGCCAGGGGCAAAAGGTCACTATCTCCCTCTCTCTCTTTGTCTCACCAACCCAGAGGGAGGGATATTGTGAAGGACAATTCGCATTCATTTGGACAATGGCACGCGCCCCATTCATTTATTCATTCATTCATTCATTCGCTCATTCATTCGCTCACTCCCTCAATGTGCTTCTCTCATTAACGAGACTCATTTATTTCTATCTTTTCAGTTTTGCACTTTTCTCAGTTGTTGCTGCCCAATGATTGCGACATTTACAATAATTGCCGACATTTTGAGCGTCATTCGGGACCAGGTCTAGACTTAGTGTCTTCCTCCCTCCTGACGCAAATTGTAATAAATGCAGAAAATGGTGAAAACTTGCCACTACAAAACGTTGCAAGCCTCCAGCCTGCAACTTACCATGTTTGCCAAGAAGTGAAATGCATAACTATAAAGCGTTCTCTGCACAAAAACTAATTAGAAAAGTTCTGTGGTACAAGAGTGAGAATGCGACAGAGAGTGAGAGAGAGAGAGAAGGAGGGAGACAGCAAGTGAAAAGGGGAAACTTGTTTTTCTAGCAATGAAAATGCTGCGGACATCAGCAGCTGTCAAGTGTTTTAGCTGTGTGTGGCTGCGAAAGCGATGAGCAGCTACGGCAGCATTATTATTAATTAAGTAATAAAATGCGCACTCTAATATGCTAGCTGTATGAGTGTGTGTATGTCTGTGTGTGTGTCTCTGTGTGTGCTTCTGTGTGTGCCTATGTGCTGGTGGGTAAATTAAAATGTGGTGCGCCAAACAGCGAGAAAGCTGACACAAACGTAGGGCCATAATGGGAACACTTTGACTTTCAAATAACTTGACGGGTTAAATGTGAAATTTGGTGGCGCCAATCGCAGCAGCATAAACTAAATTAACCGTTATTTTCAATGGGTGCTATGTGATATAGTAGATCGATGTTGATCATAAACAAAAATGATTTTAAAATAAGAAGTCGACTCTCAACCGATTGTTGATCGATAGAATAAACAAAAAGAAAAAAAAAGTTTTATATTTGGCATAAAGAACGCTTTAGTCTCGAGCGAGTTATGAAAGACATTGATAGATATTAAGGAAAACGCCAAAGAACTGTTAATGCAACAAATTAAAACAGGAAATCGTGAGAAAAAAATGCTCAACGAAATGAAAGAGGAAATGCTGTATTGAGAAATGATTTTAATGATTAATCTGTGGGTCCTAAATCAATCTTGCATATTTTCAACGTTTGCTTATTTATTTCGAACTCAAAATAAGAATGCGCGGAAAAAGGCAAACAATAAAGGGAAATTAAAAGTATTTTCCATAAAACGCGGAAAACAACAAACATAAAAATAGCACTCAATTTCCAGTTGCTGTAAATAGTAGTTTTGTTATGGTCCGCAAACTTTAGTGACCCAATCAGGCAGCAAGCGGGGCGGGGCGTGGTTTTTTCCAAAAGAAGATGAAAAGTTGCAGTTAAAAATTAATAAACCGAACCGAAAAGTAAGGCAAAAGAAATAAAAGAACCGAATACAAGCGAAAAAAATACGCAAAATAAAACGTGTCAAAATGAAAATGAAAATATTAATAACACAATGCGCGAGCAGCAGAAAAACATAGATAGATTGAGGAGATTGAGGAGAGTGATGAGGGATGAGGGTCGAGGAGGTGGGGTGTTGGTCAGTGGCAAACACGAAACAGTTATTTAAAAATAAGTGCCGCGGATACATTCGTACGTACAATTTTATGAGGCACTATAACTGAGCTATGCCCAGCGAGCAGCGAGCTGCAATAGCCGCAAGGATATGGTATCCCTCCCCCTCCCCCAACCACCCCTCAAACAGTAGTGCAAAGAAGACAAAAAAAAAAAACAAAAATAAATTAATATTTTATCTAGCGCACAGATTCCCGGGCATGCAATGCCACGCCCATGCCCCTCTCCCTGGCCCGCCCACATGCATTTTGTTTGGCCATTTTATGGCCATCATCAAAAGCGCATTAAAATTTTAGTAAGGCAGCTTCAGGCGCTCCACCACCCCCACCAGCCCTGCTCCACCCTGGGGGCTTATGCTGTCCAGGCGTGCTAAATATTAAATCAACAACAACAACAGCACCAGGACGAAAGAGAGATGGGGGTGGCAGGTGGAGTTGGAGGCAATGCAGCTAGCAGTGCAAACAATATAAGCGGCTTTTCCAGGTTCGTCAAAGAGTCCCGCGTACCACCTGCCCCAACCCCAACCCGTGCCACGCGTTTCATTGTATGCTGCTGATAAAAACGTAAGCATATTAAATATTAATAATATTGTGTATGCTTAGTTATAATATCAACATTTTAGTGGTCAACGGGCGACTCGACGCGACTCGGCCGTTATTTGATTATCACTTATCAAAGCACGGCGCGCAAATATCGTAAAAATTTCAATTTATGTCATGTTTAAGGCAACAATCGGAAAACACAGCCAACAACTGAGTCAACAAAAGGTTTTCTGCTTAGGCCTGAGTTAGTTGTAAAAACTTTGCTTTATGGCGAGGAGCAGAGAAACTTATCTCCAGATTTGAGATTTGATGAGTTCATTTCCAAATGACATAAGTTGATAAAATGCATTCAAAGTTGGAAGAATTGTAATATGATATTGCGAACCAGAATTACTTTAAATGTGACTTTAAACTAGATCATTTTTGATCTTTTTAACAAGAATTTTCAGCAAGAATCGCGTTTTCAACTAAGAATCTAACATTAATCCAGAGCTCAAGCCACAATTACAGCATAATTTAAGCATTATTTAACAAACTTAATAATTATGCGAATATTCCAACAGGTCGAGCGAATTGAATCCATCTATCTGTGATATGATTTACATGGCTTAAAGAGCTGTTGAGGATAACAGCAAATGGTAAAGTGAAAGTGAGTTGCTTAGCCCGTTTAGTTCAGTCGATAGATGGGATGGATGCTGTCCCAGCCGTCCAATGTTCCATGTGTCGTAATGATTTTGCCATGCGAGTGACTCGAATGCAATACAAACTCGAACTTCGCCTTCAGAAACTTGCTATACCAGTTAGCCCGGCTGTCAAGTGCTTGGCTAACAACGACTAACGGCACATGCAAGCAGGCAGAAAAAAGGCAGGCAAAATGCGGGAAAAAAAAAAACAAAAAACGAAATACAGAAGAAGAAGAAGAAGAAGGCAATGGCCCAAACTTAGCAGACGCAGTCAGTCAGCTTTGGGCTCACGGCTTTGAAGAGAGGCAGAGGCGACCTTTCTGCCACTGCTGCTTCTGATTCTGCTTTTGTGGCTGCATTCAGTCGAAAAGTGTTGCAAATTACTCGTAACCGGTTTTTTGTGAAAAAAGGGCTTTGAACGTACGAATTTCTGCGGTTTTTTGCCCAGCAGAAATGGGTCAATAAGAAATTCAAATGCAGAAAAAAGAAATTGAAGTAGCCGCCTCAGCTTCCCTTTAGCCTTTTTCATATTTTTGTATTTCTTTTTGGTGGTTGCGCGAATTTCAACAGTTCATTGACTCCAGGAACAAAAACAAAAAAAATAAGGCAAAGTATGGTCAACATTTAGTCGAAATTAGGGAGAAACAAAATGACAGAGAGGGGGAGACGGAGAGAGAAAGAGCTGCAAACGTGTTTCGCACAATGCAGCTGGCTAAGACAAATGGCATTAAATATCAGGGCTGAGAAGCATTTTGGACGCCGTTGACAATGACAAGCAACTTCGCCTGGGCAAAGACGCAAAGAGGCAAATGCAAAATGAATACAGCCAAGATTTATGTGAGTATGCAAAATCTTTTAGCTTGCCACTCAGATTAACTGCAGCTTGGCTCGAGAGATAAACTAGAGTAAGATTTCGAAATGACAACTTGCTCAAGGAATACTTAGTTACTCAAGCAGAGATCTGAGGTGAAAGAATACAAATTTCTGGCATATATAATGAGCTTGCAGCGCTAGAGGAGTTCTATGCTCACCACAAAAAGCGTAAGAGTAAACATCAGTTTATATTTGTTCAAGACAAAGTAAACATAATTAGATCCCCAACTAATTTCAGAAATATTAGAACTTAGTTCTCACAGGAACACAGTTGAAGCTTTTAGCTCGACTAGAGAGCATCATTTAAAATCGGCTTGGTAATCGATGAAAGTTATGGATTGATACTGATACCGGTTCTGGAAAAGAATGTTCAATTGCGCTTCCGCAACTGAAGTGATAACGATGCTGTTCCGGTTCCGGTTAGATACACTGTACAAAATACATACAAATACAATGCAAAACACACCGTAAAGCCGACTCACATCAATTTTGTGGCTATACATTATCATGTATATGGCATAAAAGCATATTTATGGCAAATGTTTGCTTAAGAGCAGCTTTCACTTAAATTTAGCTGGCAAGCACTTGCTCCCATTTGACACAGACAATTTGTAAGCAGAGATCGCCGCAGATATGTGATACATCAATCTTAACAAGCTGATAGCTACTACTATTTGAGTATCTATTAGCATTTAATTGAGCTATCTATGACTCGCAGATACACAACAACCCAACAGGCCAGCGAGAGGCAGCTTCCCCTCGCCCCCTCGTCACGACGTCAATTAAGTGTTAATGTTGATATTTTATTGCTGTCGGCAAAGTCTTTGCAATTGCGACTCATTTACATTTTGGCCACATTTCTCAATAGAGGAAGAGTGCCGGAAATGTCTCAGTTTCCCAGTTTCGCTCTCGACAAGTCTATTTTCTGTAGCGCTTTTCATTTGACTTTCCCGACGGGCATCCCATGGACACAGAGACGTTTTGTTGCCACAGCAACACTGTTGCACGAGTCGCGTCCGGTCACTTTCTCAGACAAGTGTTTTTCTTTTCCTATTTTCAATTATGTTTTTCCTTTTTTTTCCTTTTTTTTTCTTGCAACTCCAGTTATGCACATTTCCCTTTTTTCCATTTTTCCATTTTCGATTTTCATCATTTGCATTATGCTAATGTGTAGTTAGTTGCAAGCTGAATACGAGGCGTGTCTGCACAAGCGAAATGATAGCAAAACACAAATATTTGTTCGCATTATGATTTGTTTGCCACAAACGTGGTTCGTCGGCCGCTTTGGCCAAATATTCGATTTCAGTTTATGTAAATTTGTCAATTTACTGAAAACGCGCGCGGAAAGGAAATGAAAATGAAAATGGCAGCAATGCTTTTCACATTTTAATGAAGCGATTTTCATACACAAATTTACATATTTTAAAGAGCGCTATCTGATTTCATGGTTTGCATTTATGCTTTATCCTTACAAGTATCGAATGCATATACTTTTCACATGCGTAATGAGCAAACATTTGCTCTTTAATGATTAGTATTTTGTGGCTTTTTCTATTGCTCTTTAAATGATTTTTTTATCTACACACATTTTGGCAGTTTTTTTATTTTGCTCATTATAATCAACAGACACAAGAGGCATTTAGCTTTTGTCGCAAACAGATTTTTTTTTACTGACTAATTTTATGAAGTATTTTATTGCAAGCTCATTATATTTTATAGGTTTCCGCCTACGGATTTATATATATATATACACATATATATATATATATTTATATATATTTACTTTCTCTTCTTTTCGTTTAATGATTTCCTGCATTTATAGCTTGCTCCATTGAATTTTCCTTGATTCCATTTCATTTTTTTTTTTTTTTCAGTTTGTATTTTAATTAAATTTGAAATGCAAATTACTTTCATGTTGCGACAACCCCCCATCACAAAAAAAAAATCGGACTGTATATGTATGTAAGCCCATAAATATGTGGAGCATAAAGCCCAATGACCCGACGGACATAAAAAAAAAACCAAGACACACACACACACACACAAAACGAAGCCAACTCGTTTAATTTGGCAAATACTTTGGCATCCTTATCGCACCTTAACGCAGCTCTTAAGTAGCCAGGCAAAGAGACTGCTAATTTTTTGTTAGTACCAGCCCCAGTTACCTTCCACTTTGCGCGAGGTTTTACAACCAATAAAAAGAATTTTATGACCACAACATTAAAATGTTCAAATTGAAAATGAGCACAAGACAAAGCAAGCGACATGAAAATGAAAGAAAGCAACTACACAGGACGCAGGCCAGGCCAGGCCAGGACAGGACAGGACAGGACAAGACACGAACTGGGAGCACGGCTCAATTAGAAGGGAGTGAGCCGCAGGGGCAGCTCGCTGAGTTCTCGATAGAGATACAGATAGAGGGAGGAGAGGCATAAGATACATTTTAAAGCAAATTTATGTGGCACAAAGGCGCACGTTGAAAGCATAGGAAACGGAAGTCAGGCTACGAAAAGGGGAAGTGAAACACAAGTTGGGCATGGCCAGTGGGGTAGGGGTAGAAGCAGGAGGAGCAGTCTGTATCAGCGGTACACACACACACACACACACACACAAACGGAAATGCCCAAAGTCGGTGAAGAGATGGCCCGCTTAATGTGTGTGTTTGAAGTTGGCTTAAGCCTGCTTGGGAAAATTGCAGCACAAGGGGCGAATTCGAGCGTGAAAATGTAAACATACCGAAAGCAAAAAGAAACCTGTAAATGTGTGTCGCAATCGAATCGACAGAGCAGAAAACAGACACACAGAATGCCAGAGAGAGAGAGCAAAAGAGAGGGAGAGAGAGAGAGCGGGGAATACGGCAAAATCAACAGTTAGCCAATGAGCCTGAAAGTGGCCAAGTTGAAAGCAGAAGGGCCAAAAACAACACAATTTACCGTTGCTGTTGCCACACTGCCACTACCACTGCCTCGTGAATCGCAAGCAAAAGGTAAGTGTGGCATCAGGTAGTGAGGGAAACTGAGAAAAGGAGGCAGCGCGTAAGGAATACATAAAGAGCAACAGCTCAAGCAAAATACACCGTCAAAAAAAGTATATGCGCAAGAATTTACTAAATTACCAAAAAAAATATCCGAAAGAGAAGAAACAAATCGAAAAATAGATTTTTATTACAAGGAACAAATACACTTAAAAAATAAAAGCACTAATTTTGGGTATGTAAGCAACTTTAAGTAAAATAAAACATAACTGATAAATTCCAAGATTTTTGCAAGTGTAGCAGTACCAGTAGCGAGCGAGCGAAAGAGAGAGAGAGAGATAGACATAATGCGTAGGTTTCTATAACGACTTCTGTGGGCGTCATACTTTGGGTGGTTGTTTGGCGCACATGGTGCACAGGTGCTGGCACCACATAGCACCACTGGCCTGTGAATAACAGCAGGACGTTGGCGCAGCCAGAACTTGCACAAGACAATTATAAACGTAATGGCAGACCAAGCAGAAGCAGGAGCAGAATCAGCAAAAGAAGAAGAAGCACCAGCAGAGAAGTAGAAGTAAAACTTGAATAAGAACAAGAGACAAGAGGAATACGAGAAAGACGAGGAACAAGCAGAAAGTATCGCTAGATGGCAAAAACGCAGCTGCTGAACGCATAAATTCACACGAACAATGCGAATGCGATGGACACGAACCCCCATAAGAGATGGCTAGGGGATGGGGAGGGTAGCAGGGACGGTAGCAGGGAGGGTAGCAGGGGTAGATTAAAGGTGTTGCGTCGGTCGTTAGGCTAAGAAGCTAGCAAGCTAATGTTAAAGTAAGGCTTGGGTTGGGATGGAAGAACTCAGTGTGTACACAGCACAATCTACTACAAGGCATTAGTAGCAAATGCAAACTAAATGAAAATCGTAGGCAGCAAGAAAGACAGAGAGAGAGAGAGACGGCGTTAGAGAGAGGGAGGCATAAGCCAGAGTTGCAAATGATTGCAAAAGATATTAAAAGCAAGCAAGAAGAGCACAATTATCTTGGGTATGCATGCAATTTTCGTAAAATTCTTTTAATGGCGATTTACTAATGTAACTACTTCTAAGCCAACAAGAATTCAGTGTAAAAAAATAATCCATTTTAAAACTAAAGCGCGGAAAATGTTCCTAAGTAATTTTAAATTTAAAAAATATTTAAAATCTTACTGATTTCTGATTGCAACTTTTGCTAGTCATTGGAAAAAATGGCAAAATATTTCAGATTTATGAAAATTGTTCCACTTAAATGAAATTTGATTGATTTTTGATAGCAACTATTGCTAATCTTTGCCTTGAATTCTTTGCAATAAAATTAAGTCACAATATAACAGAAAAACCTTAAAAAAGTATTTCCAGGTCTGAAATATATATGTGAATCAAACACTTCTAGAACAAACTGAAAGCTTACTTACAACTTGACAACCCTGTGACGACTCATTCAGCTAACTACTGATGCGTGTGTGTGTGGGTGTCTGTGTGTATTTGTGTGTGCGTGTGCACATTATGCAATTGAGTGTGCGCGTGTGTGTGTGTTATTTGCAGCTTTCAAGCTAAAAGTAACCCCGTTGACTCGTCGTGCGTGTCTGCGTTGCGTGGGTGAAATTAGCAGGCAAACACGAGCTAAAGAAATAAATAAAACGAGCGACAGGCAGGCAGAGGAAGAGCAAGAAAAAAGGATAAGCAGCAGCAGCAACAACAGCAATCGGGCATCCTGGCATATCCTGGCACCAACTGCGCTGGCGACGACGTGCGCCAAACACTTCTTCTTGAGTAATTCGTAGCAAAGGTCGTAAAAGTCGAGTCAAAGTAATTATGCAAGAGACAACAGCCAAAAGAGAGAAGAAAACAAAAAGAAAAAAAAAGACCGAGCAAGGAGTAATAACAAGAAAAAGTAGATGCAAAAGAAGAAGAACAAGTAGAAGTAGAATCAACAGCAAAAACAGCACTCGCCATTCGAGGCCGAGTTCCGCAGCAGGACAAAGACCCATTAAGGTTGTATGCAAGAGTTGTTAAGACAAATACAAGCGTCAGCAAACACAAACACACACACACACGCACACACACAGCTGTGTTAATTGAGTGGGCGAGCACACGTGCGTGTGAGTGTGTTTGTGTGTGTGGGCGTGGCTATTGCGCGTTAAAGTGGCAGCGGCTTTCAGCTGAACGACAACTGGCAAACGCCTTGAAGTATGCAACAATTTGATGCAGACACAGCAAAGAGTGTGCGGCCAGCCATAAACGAAACACAGTAATTACAATTCGCTTTTAATTCACGATAACTGTGGCCACCAATGAGCCAAGTAATCAGCCTGTGATTGATATAATCTGCCCGAAAGCTTAACAGGTAGATTAAAGTCGCAACTTACTGAAACTGGCAGTAAATTTTGGCCATAAAGCCAGTTTGACTCACATTTGAAGTGAAGCAAAATATTTGCAGCTGACTAAGTTGAAGAACAAGCTTGCAAACTGAGTGAAATATATTTGATTTGAAAACTCAATTAACTTATTGAAAGCCTCGAAAATTTTCAAACCAGGCTTTTACACTAAATTTGCATAGTTAATTATTTTTTATTTTCAAACTCGAAGCAAATCAGCTTTGCCCAATTTAAGCCATTAAACCAATAAAATAAACTATTCAATTTTGCAGCAAAATTTGCATTTCCATTAGGGTTTCCATTGATGAGGCACAGTGCTCTAATAAGCATTAGGGCCACAAATGCAAAGGCCCACTTCAGCTTGACTCAAATTAGTGGCAAGGTCCTGCGTTGATCAATTCTAAACTCGATTAAATAACGGTATTTGAGACAAAATCAAATTACAACATCGATAAATTGCAGCAAAATTTAATTGCAACTGCGGCTTCATTAGGCATTGAGTGCATATTTGTTGCACACTCGATGCAATTAGGCCAACAAAAGGATATGCCAACTGAGTCAAGCATACGTATATATATATATATTTATATATGTGTATGTATGTGTGTGTGTATGTGCACACATGCCACAAGCAATATCAACGAATATTGACATTAATTGAATGAACCAATATGGACAGCTAGTTGTTGAAGCAGTCAACACGATCGATGTGTGGCAGAGCCGAGTGGAGGATCGGGGGCAATGGCATCACATTTACATCGGCAAGGGGGCTGCCAACTTGGGTGTGCATTGATATGCCTTGACACTTGACATTCGAGTGTAGACAAGAGTGCAAAAAAATAAAACAAAAATCAAACTGAAAAATCACGAGGCGTGCTTCAAATTTGACATATTGGATTGCTGATGAAAATGCCCGGGAAAACCAAACGTAACCACACAAACCACCTACAACCACCCTGCCACTTTTAATCATCGAAGCGTGGCGTTGTGTGTGCTTATGCTAATGTGCGTAAAAAGCATGCAAATTTCTTAATAGCAAAAAAAATGGTTGAACAAAAAAAATAAAAGCAATATTAAAGCGCAGCCATTGAATGTCCTTCGGTTTTGTGTGGGCTGCTGCTGCTGCTGGTCCTGCGGTGCGTTGGCCACATCCTGGCCACGATTCATTTCCACGCCGCATACATGAATATAAATGTGGCAGTAATGTGGGGCGATCAGGCACTCCTCCGACTAGCTGCGGCGTGCATCAAAAAAGCCGCCTCACGCAGATATTGAGTTATAATATGAGAGAAAACATGCTGAGTGATTCGAGGGGTGACGAGAGAGAGCCAGGTTTATGTTTCCACCTCTGGCAATTTAGAACGTTGTTCGCCTCGTGGGCGGGCAAATGGACAGTGAACAGCAGCAGCAGCAGCAGCAGCAGCAGCAGCAGCAGCAGCAGCAGCAGCAGCAGCAGCAGCAGCAGCAGCAGCAGCAGCAGCAGCAGCAGCAGCAGCAGCAGCAGCAGCAGCAGCAGCAGCAGCAGCAGCAGCAGCAGCAACTACAACAATAATAACAATAATAGCAGCAGCAGCAGGAGCAGAAGCAGGAGCAGGAGCAGGAGCAGCAGCAACAATGGCGCTAAATAAACTATGCAGGAAATCTATGCAAATTTTATGCAATGCTGAAGCATTTAAAAATGACTACCTTGCTTCTGCTGTTGTTGTTGTTGTTGAATGTGTGTTTTAGGGGCGTGTCTGTGCAGTCAGCATGGGGCATGGGCGTTCTGTGGGTTGTGCTATAATAGTTATGGCAAATGCTCTGATTGCTCAGAAATGCTTGGACAGAAACTGATGATGGGTAAAGGCCAAAAGCAAAATAAGAAAAAAGTTGAACAAAGTCCTAAAAAGAACACGATGGAAACTTAAAGAAAGCAAGACAGATTGAAATGAGAACACAAAAAAAAGGAAAGGACTAGAAAATAAGTAGATATTTCAGTGAAAAAAACTTGCAAAATAAAAGAAGTTCTAAAGAAAGTAAAGTATAAATTGCAAAGTCATTAAGAAAGTTTACACAGGAAAATAAGACTTTGAATTCTTTCCAGATTAAAACAAGGCGAACAAGCATCGAGTTGAAGCGATAAAAAAGATGCAAAAAAGTCTGTCAGAGTTGTTAAGCCGATTGGAATTTCGTTTCCGCTTCTGGTAAAGGAAATTCAACATTATTTTTTTGTTATGGAGTTAGAGTAATAAAATTGTTCGATCAATATCAAATTGCACAAATTATACGAGCTGATTTTAAGGCAAGCAGCTCTTAAATGAACTACATTTAAATTAATTTGCTGGCAATTTCGCTCTCTTTCTCTAAATTCCACTGCTCCTTTGTCGTTTGTCAATTATATAACAAACACCACATAATTAACGAAGTGGCAATGCAGCAACCACAAAGGTAACCTTGCAACTCAGCTGCCTCCCTCAACACTGCTGCACCACCCACACTCCTCCCACGCCGCCCAGCGCCAATTAAGGTGACCATAACAAATGACTTTAAACCCTGGCAACTATTTCTTTCTTTCCTTTTTTTGGTTTCTTTTTGCTTTTTTTTTTTTTTGCATTTGTCTTGGCCTCAATTATTTTTGGTTCTTTGTGCAGCGATTTTAAAGCTGACCAAGTCAAAATATTGCACTGGTCAACTATTTCCAACTGTGGTCAGCCAGCCCATCTCTCCCCCTAACTCTCCTCCCCTCCCCCTTCCTCCCGCTGCTGCTAGAGAATTCCCAGACTGTGTGGCGCAAACCGCGCTTGATGCTGCGGTTGCAATGCAATTTGTGTTGCATTGTTCAACATTTTTTGGTTACAAAGACTTGAGCAGAGAAGTTCGTTTGTTTTTTTTCTGATACCCTATAGAAATGATTGTGAGTAGAAAGAGTGTTTTAGTGGCAGGCTTTATGCTTCAGCAGCAGCAGCTCGCAAAGTTTTACTTGGCTTTTCTTTTCTTTCCATTTCAGCTGGAGTTTAGAAGTTTAAATAATTTTCTGATTCAGTTGCAGTTGCAGAAAATCAGCATCGAGTTTTGAATTGATAACTTCTAGTTTATCACAAAGATTTTTGATCATTTTCACTTGGTTTTTTTTAATCTTATTTTCTTTCTGTGTCTAAAACAAATGTTGGCTTAATGCTGTGGTCAACTGACGTTGCCAGAACTTGTACAAGTGAAAAGGAAGAGACGAAAGAGAGAGAGAGAGAGCGACTGAGAGTGAATCTTGGCCAGTGCGGCTTTCATTTCCGGCTGCCAAGAAAGACTGTCATGCAACTTCCTGCTTTGGTGCTCCCCCCCTTTTGGCTAATGTGATTGCAAAATGGCGTGCATCCGGTCGGCTTCTATTGCCTGGCTCTATCATAGTTTTGGCCAACATCAAAAGGCAATTACCAATTGAATCTGAGAGTGCACACGTACCGAAAGACAAAGAGCCAATTTGTAGAGGCTCGCTGCGTAAATTATCTGATTCGGCTAGTGGAAAACACTCCCAGGGGAGTGCTAACTAATGCGTGCTTAGCTTGAATTCGGCCAATAAACATTTCAGAGATTAATTGTTTGCATAATCAGTCGTTGCCGCTGGGTTTTTGGGGTGGGTTTTGACTGGAGGCGAAGGCAACTGATTTACTTGTCGTATGCGCAATATTTATGGCACATTTACATTTAATTGTGCGTTAGAATATTTACACACACACCCACACACACACGCACACACTTCGAGGTGGAGGACGACAAAAAGCATCAGCCTCAACACTTGAATTATTAGAAGACATTAATTTTTTTGCACCATTCCCAAACAGGCACAGGCTCAGCGGGCATTAGGCACTAGTTTTTGGGGGTGAAAACTAAGTCCAGCCCCCGTTGGGGCACCTCTTTCGAGACCCCAAAACCCAACTGAGTCGTCGTTGTAGTCGTTGTTGTCTGTGTCGTTGATTGACCGTAGCATTTCAGTTGGGGCAAGAGCAGCTTTGTGGTTTGCGTATTTATATTGTGGCCGAGCCAACATAGTTAAGTAGGTAAAATATGGCCAAAAGGCGCGCGTCATAGTCCTTTTGATAAGCAATTGCCACCTTTGGGGCACAGTTTTGTCCAATGGCCACAGATAATGACAAAAGTGTCAAGGCTTAAGCAATGTGTGGCTTATAAATAAGCAAAATTAATCATGGTCCAACTTATAGCTAGCGTGCGCCTTTAGTTCTCCTCTGAGTTGAATTGTAATTAAACTTGCTTAAAGTTTTCTGCTTTCCTCTACAGAAATGCCACAGTCTTTAACTGTTGCAAGTAAAGTTGAATCGTTAAATAATCCTCTTTGCTCTCTATAAACTGTTAAATATTATCATTATGAATTAATATTAAAATAAACAAACTCATTAAAATATTTCAACGCAAATACATTTGCAAAACAACAAACAACAAACAAATTATTTGATGCTTCTGCCAAATGTGCCAGCATTTTATTACATTTAATATAGCGCGAAGCAGCGCAGCAGGGGCAGGCAGGCAGCAGTTGGCTGACCGCAAAGCCTCTTACCCAAAATGACCAACAGGCCACCGCCAGATGGACTGGGCTAGCTGTTGGTCTGTTTGGTTGCCCAAATTAACCAAATCAGCTAAAAAGCACACAATAAATGAGCTTAAAATCGATCCCAGCAATTGGCCTAATTAAAGAGTAAACGAGGAAGGGGGAGTGGAAGGTGGAGTGGGGCAACTTTGCCACTGATTCGAATTGCGCAGTGAAATCAACTGAAATAAATGAGCAGCACTATTAAATGATTTAACGGGGCGTATTCGCAATGTGGTCAATTCACAGCCATTTTAGCCCGCCTGCATTTACATTTTGGACCGGTTAATTAACTGCCAGGCGCATAATTAAAATTTGACATTTGTTCGGAACAGACTATACCAGACCAGACCAGACCACACCAGCCCAGGCAAAAGCAAGGTGCATTGTTTTGAGCCAGGCCCGTATCAACGCTGAACCGGCTCACATGTCAGCTAACAATGAATAATACCCCGGATAACCCCACACGACCACCTCCCATCCACATTTGTTGACTGACTTTAGCGCTTGTTATTAGTTGGTCGGCCCTGGCGACCATTAGAACCAAGTTGTATATCACATATCGTATATCTATCTATATATATGTGTGTGTGTGTTAGTGTGTGTGTGCTTCCACTGTTTGCGGTTTTAATTATGCGGCCGTAATGGACACAATCGCACAATGAGTCGTCGCATGTGAACAGCAGCTGCAGTTGCAGCAACGGCAAATGATTGAAACAAATGTTGCACAGCCCAAGCCAATAATCAACGCCAATACCCTGTATTATATATAAAGAGAAATAGTCTATGCTGAGACTAGGCAAAATACAAAGCTGAACCTAAGCAATAAGTGAATGAGTACAAAATGAAAAGCTTGCTAATTTCCAATTTTATTATGTGAATGTGGCAAACAAAGATTATTATAATTAAATTCAGTTACAGGGTATCTTTATTATAAACAGCCATCACAATGTGATTGCTCAGTTGTATTATATTTGAAAATTCGGGCAGGCCGATTAATGGAAAAACCGGTTGAAAGAGCGAGGGGAGAGGAGCCCCCCCTCCCCACCACGCGTTTACTGTGCGTTATTGAAAGTAGGCGCTGACTGATAACCAAAATGTTTAGCAGAGCGCATAATTTTTGTTGATTACAAGCAGCAAACACAAAAGCGTCATTCATCGCACTGAAATAGCCATATTTCATATATCCGGAGACAATGGCAGTTTTGAATAGACCAGCGAGTACTAAAAATGATTAGAAAGTTATTTTAAGAACTGAACCGATTGCAAGCAATTTAGAATGCAGCAAAATTCTTGACCCAAAAGTGACAACTAGTACTTAAGTAATCAAAGCGGAAAACTTGTCAAAATTTAATATTCAGACTTTGTTTTTTCAACTTTTCAAGAATGTATTTCAATGCGAATCTTTGCAGAAAGTACAAGACATCATCGTAAGTGTGCCCACATTCAAATAAAATCTGTTTAATGCCAATCAGTCAGAGAAACTGTGTTTATTTTGACATTTCAATTGTGAAGGCGCTGAAAGCCTCGACTCGATTCGACCCAGTGCCTTCTTTCTGCACAAATCTAATTTTAAAGCACTTTTTTTTTCTTTACTTTGCTCCTTTTTCTCGGGTTTTCAATAATTTTTCATACACCAATGGCGTCAAATAGCTAACAGGCAGCGCTACTCCCCGCTCAGCCTCCATCTCTCAACACCTCCCACACCTCGGCTGTGCAGACGTCATGTCTATGTCAAATAAATAGAAAAGAGTAGAGAACGAAAAAAAAGGAAAAATAAATTTGGTTGTATTGTGTTGACTTGCATTTGACAACTTAATGAATTTTCCGCCCATTTTCCACGGGTGGCGCGTTCTCCTCTCACGAGCGATGCGCGCGAAAGGCGTGTAATGATATTTTCAAGTAATTCATCAGCATAAATCATTTTTCGAGTGGCAAGTGGCAAGTTGGCGCCCTCAGCAATGCACTTTAGCCGCTCGCATAGTTTAACCCTAATACGTGCGATATATTTTCGGTGTGTTTTATGAGAAAAGTTTTTTAAGCGCAAAGCGATTTGAAAAAAAAAAATACCAAAAAAAAAAAAGTTAGCTACGTGCGAAAAAAAAGAAAGAAAAAAATGCAAAGAAAACACATGTCATAAATGTCTGGCAACGCTGCCCAGGCTGAGGCATATATACTTTTGACAATGTTCAAGTTGCCTCCACATGGAATATGCTCGCCGGAAGAAACTTTTATTTTTATGTGTTATGTGTTTGGGGGGCACTAACAACAACAACAACAGCAACAACTGGAACAATCTGGCATCACATCAAGTGCTTTCTGTGTGTGTATTTTGGAAGGAAGTGTGTGTAGATTTTACTTGTAATTTGCTTTTATGCTTTATCGCTTGCTTGATTTTTATTATGATTATTATCGTGGGAATTACGCAGCAAGTTTTTTTTTCCGATATTTTTTTTGGCATGGTTTTCTCTGGGGGGGCCAAGGACTTGCTGTTTGGAGTTGTGCTTTGTATGAAATTTTCTAGTGATTTATTGGGTCAGCGGTGGACTTGATGTTCGTTTGTTGAATATTGTCCCAGTTGTTGCTGTTGTTGTTGCAATATTTGATGTGCCTTTGATGACTTAAGCCTGACAGATTGTGTAGGAGCAAAAAAGGCAATTGATTGCTTGCCTGCTCCCGACAGTCCTTGAGAGTTTTGAAGTGCAGCTTAACTAATCTAATCGAAAAGTTAAGGACTGCAAACACACCCTTAACAATTCCCTTAAATCTAAAACTCACGCAAAAATTAAAAAGCTATTGAAGTAGTCAACAATGTGGAAGCATTCGGGAAACTTACCTAAAACGAGACAAAAGAGAAGGAGAAAGTTAGTAAACACATTTCAGCAAACTTAGTGTAAAATAAAAACTATAAGTTATTATTAGAGTCTTATCTTAGTATATTTTAATTATACTTATATTAAATAATCATTAAACGCATAGCAAACTTTGTTTTTTAATTATTTGCATAGTTATATATTTAAATTCATCTTAAAATATTTGTATAATCATTTTGAATTTGAGTTTATTTTAAGAAATTGCAGGCATTATTTGCAGTTTGGGTTGATCCAAAAAAGAGGTTAAAGTTTCGACAATCGATGAGTATTTGGATGAGACGCTGGCCGTTGACTCTTGCAGAGAGCATCACTACATTCGTCTACAAAAAAGAGTATGAGAAATGAGCAATCTATAAAAAATGAGCACGGCTAGAAAGAGATAGTCATATTTACCGTTGGTACTGCCGTTGTAGTTGGCAATGTTGTTGATAGTGTTGTTCGCAGTGTTGTTGAATCTGTTGGATCTGTTGTTGTTGGACCTCCTGTTGGATCTGCTGTTGTTGGACCTGCTGCTGGTGTTGTTGTTGTTGGATCTGTTGCTGGTGTTGTTGGATCTGTTGTTGTTGTTGGATCTGTTGCTGGTGTTGTTATTGTCGGATCTGTTGCTGGTGTTGTTGGATCTGTTGTTGTTGTTGTTGGATCTGTTGTTGGTGTTGTTGGAGCTGTTGTTGTTGTTGTTGGATCTGTTGATGTTGTTGTCGTTGGATCTGTTGCTTGTGTTGTTGTTGTTGGATCTGTTGCCTGTGTTGCTGTTGTTGGATCTGTTGCTGGAGTTGTTGGATCTGTTGTTGTTGTTGTTGGGTCTGTTGATGGTGTTGTTGGATCTGTTGCTGGTGTTGTTGGATCTGTTTCTAGTGTTGTTGTTGTTGTTGGATCTGTTGCTGGTGTTGTTGGATCTGTTGTAGGATCTTGTGCAGCTCGAAAAGCTCCAGCTGATATTGCTGGTGCTGCCAGAGAATTGCGGTTGACAAATAAAGTAACCACGTCGGCAGCCGTTACGCCTTCCGGTAGAGTTTTTATCATACGTAGTAGACGCAACAGTGCACTGCCCAGTTCCTGGTTTGCATAGATGCTGCTGGCGGTGCTCAAGGCGATGCAGGCAATCAGGGTGAAGCGTAGAGCGAACATGTCGAAGCTGAGCTGAGAACTTGCAGAACTGTGCTGCATTCGCGACAAACTCTGGCCTTTTATGACCGTCGAGAACAACACAGAAATGCACAGAGTTTCAGGTCCGCATAACACCCGGCGATAATTCATTGCTATTGGAACGTGATTTTCGATTTCAATTGCATTCCTCCACTTTCTCTTTGGCAAACATTATCAGCCGAAAACGTGCGAGCGCATTGCATTATTTATATAATACTCTGAGATCATTCTGCTTATAGTTTATTGAGGCACTTGTGTTAAGTAATTCAATGAGTAAGCTTCACATTTCTCTTAAGGCATTTCCTCGAGTGCTGTTATCCTTTTTGTCTCTACGGCTCGTTGCTAGTTTATTAGAAAATGCCATCTAATCGATTTCTGTGTAAACTGCTCTTAGCCCCAAACGACTCAATTTCCATATTCATCTGGTGCAACACAAAGCGTCTAAAAAATCTCTTCTGTTGCAGTTGTTGCGAGGCCAACCACTAAGACCACAAAAGGCTCAAAACCGTAAGTAAAACCGAAACCAAAAAGGAAAAAAAAAAAATAGAAAAGCAAAGAGAAAAAAAAACACAACAAAAACTAAACTTCTGCAAGTGCAGAAAGGACGCCATCTAGCGGACGTTGGAGCGTTGTTTAGCAACTGGCAAAGTGCTTCCAGTTCGACGGAAACAATGTGTGTGTGAAAGAAATGTGTGTGTGTGTGTGTGTGTGTGCGTGTGTATGTGTGCTTGGCATGCAAAAAGCACAGCTAACAATATGAGACAGGACAACTAGTTGTCGCTGCAGGAGGCAGTCACACACACACACATTTACACGCACACACACAAAAGCGTGGTTCACTAAAAACACACGTGTGTTGACATGTGTGGTGCCAATGTGTGTGTGTGCGTGTGTGTGTCTTTTTGTGTATTTAACAGCAAAGTCAAGCACTTGTGATATGCACAGCAGAAAATCCAAATTTAATGACCAAGTAAAATAGACACCAAAGTCGATGCGATGTGGATGTTGCAGCAGCTCGGTGTGTGTGTGTGTGTGTTTCCGTGTGAGGATGTGGGTTTGTGTGCTTAAGGCGTGGCACTGATGTAAGTTGAATATTTGCGTTCGTCTCGACATACGCTTTTATAATCGACATGCGTTCTCGTTGTCCTTTCAGACTCTCTGTTTTGGATACCCTTGCACAGTGGATACTAAGGTCTTATCGTCTTCATCCGATTTATATATCGATATATATCTAACTGACGATATTCTTAACTGTCTCTTGCATTCTTGGCTCTTTACATCATCCAACTATTAAATCATATAGTTCTTGGAATTCGTGCAACAGGGTATCTCAATTTTGGTCTACCTCAGCTTGATGCTCTTTTTTTAGGTTTCGCAATTGGATATGCCTTTTTGTGCCTCACGGCTCTGCTAATGTTGACAATGCACAGCCAAGGACATGAAACGAGCCGTAGGCAGGAGGCGGGGCAAAGAGGTTGGCAACCGATCCTGCCCCCTAACTGGTCTGCCTGTTCTGTTCTGTCCTGTCCTGTTCTGCCCTGTTCATGTTGATGGAGTGTTGTCATGGCGCATCGTTAACTTTGCAACTAAGTTGAAAACACACACACTCAGACAGAAAAACACACTAACACACACACACACACACACAGTTAGTACTTTTGGCCGGTGGCAAAGCCAAATGACATTGACATCGACATCTCGACATCGCCATCGACATCTCTCGACACGGACATTCAACCATCATCAGAGCACCGGCAGCGTAGTGCTGACTGCAGGGGGGCAGCAGCAAACAACTCTTTTCCCTCTCCCCTTGTGGCTGCCACAGCGCACACATTATGGCAAATTATGACATTGACAATGCCCCGACAATCCAACCTGGCCATAACGTGTCCTGTTCCACCTTATCCTCCGCCGGCTCTTGCCTTGCCGTTGGGTGTCACATTTCTTAACATGACCCAGTTGCCTGTCAGTTTTGCATGCAATTTGTTGCGGCATGCCACATACACATCCGCAGCCCTCTAAATGAATATTTCATGAGGCCGAATTAAAGATAAAAACAGCTCATGTGAAGTTTGTACTTTGCAGAATTTTCCCCGTTAAGGATCAAAAGGGATAATGATAAGCTCTTATTCATAAATTTCCACCTAACCCAAATCGAGTTTTATTTTTTAGTTCTTCACAGTTTTAGGCTACGATGACAGGTACAACAACACATGTGCCACACTAGTTTATCAAATCTTAAATCTATCCAAGATCGTGTGCCATTTGTGTATGCGATGTGCCCGCCTCTGTCCCGCGCCCCTTCTCTCCTCTTTTCTCCACCCATGATTGATGCTTGCATGTGCAAAGTTGGCACAGGTACGACAGAGAGAGGAAGGAAAGATGCAAAGTGTTAAAAAGTGCTGCATACTTATCAGCGTCTGCCACTTGTCCTTGCTGCCGTTTTCGCAATGGCAGCTGCAACTGCAGCCTGCTCGTTGCTTCAGTTGCTGCATGTGCTTAAATTTTATTTTCATCACAAATGCGTTTGTTGCTTATGCACAACGCGCACATCTGAAATAAATATCGTCAAATAAGAGCGCAAAAAAATAAGCTCAAGTCGAAAAGTTGTCGACAAAACACAGTGAAGCAGATTTTTCCGTATTTTTTTGGTGGCAAAGTTTTCCTTTTTTTTCCTGCTTGTTTTTGTAGTTTTATTTCTATTTCAGTTGCTCTTTCGTTTTGTATTGTTTATGTTTTGCATTACAAATGACTTTTTATATTTCTGGTGTTTTTTTTTTCTCTCTTTTTTCCCCATTTTGTTGAGTGTGTTATGTGCGAGCATTTGAACATTTCTACATTTTCATTGCGCCTGAGCTGAATGAAATTTATGTGCATATATTTTTATATTCCTGGTGCGTTCATTCATGCGTTTCGGGTCGCGATCCAGTTTTACAGCCAACAAAAAAAAAAAAACACCCCACTCACCCCCACCCCCAATCATTGCCACACGTTGCAGGCAACGCATTTGATTTCGTGATTCATGCATAATTACGAGCATAGTGAGTGTATTTCTATATGTATTCATAGAACGTATTTCGTATTCGAGTCTCTCGCATGCACATAAATCAAATGCAATATATCTCAGCAAAACAGAACAAACACAAACACGCAGGAGTAGCAAATGTCAAAACAAATCCGCCAAAGAGCTTGTCATGTTGAGGCTGCTCTGTTCCTGAATGAATGCTCGCTTACTTGTATCCTCGTTTCCTTGCCTCGGGGATTATTTGGTAAGAACCCGACAAAAGTGGGGATATACTCGTATATGATGAGGACATTCATTTACTTTCATATTTTATTCCTAGGAAGCATATTCAAAATGTATAGTATAAGAAATATTCTCTCACTCAATGACAAACGTTTGCATGACGAATTTCGCAGCACTCCAATAAGAATCTTTCATGCTCGGTACAAAGTTAAATTTAGCATACTTTTGGGAGCACTAATAGAAACTTTTTTAAGTTGTCAAAAATATGAAATTGCTGCTTTTGAGTCTGCTTTGCAGACTGCATCATATGACATTCTCAATGCAGCACTCATTTCTGCTGTTAGTTCATAATCTCTTTATTTTTAATCTCTCAAAGATTGCATAACATTTTAGTGGCTATTCATTCAACTAGACAGCAGCAGCAGACGCTTAGAGCAATTTTTAGTATGTTATTTAATTCCATTAGGAAACTTTCTGTTCACTTTAGAGGACATCTTTTTCGGGTGTGGCTCAGCACAAAACTTTTAGGCATTAAAAGCGACCATTTATTACCGTAATCCCCGCTCCGCACTCCCCGCTTCGCCTAATGCCTAAAGTGTAAAGCGGTCAAAATTCAATTAAATTTAAATGTGTGTCGGAGCTATTGTTGCGTTAACTTTGTGTCCAAAAAGTTTTGCGGGGACAGCGTTTTGGTCAATTGAAAGCAATTACAAATATTCAGTCAAATGTGCGAATAATGCCAAAAATTGTGACAATTTTTGTGGGCCAACAGAGCAGCAAAATTTAAAGGCAAGCCAAGAGTTATTTCATGGATTAATACACGAAAAAAGTTGTAGCTTATGCAACGAATATTTAAGCCTTAAGCTCTGGTGCTTAACTTTAAAGTCACGTGGCCAAAAGTGTGCAGGGATTTTCCACGGCAAACATAACATTTTCTTGTTGTTATTATTATTGAAACTGTTATTGTTGTTGTTGTTGTTCAACTTCTACTTCTTCGCAGGCATTCAGCTGTTTCTTTGCATTTTGTTAGTGTTGTTATTATTATTGCGAGAATTGTTATTATTTTGTGCAATTTTCCGTTGCATACTTTATCGGGCAGTGCTTGGAGAGTTGCCTGTTGAACGCACACACACACAAACACGTACAAAATGGCTGACCGTGCACATAATACAAAATGGCTGCCGGCAGTAACTAACAAAAGCAATTGCAGCAAAGTGGGGCGCTGCTGAGGGCGGGGGGCGTGCCCTAGCAAGCAATCATTGCGTGGATTTTACAAGCGAATTTACGTTATATGAAGTACGAGTAATTAATAGCTCCAGAGCACACACAAAAGCGCCTAAGCACACACACACACACACACACACACATAAGCGTATTGTTATAGCTATTGTTGTTGGTTTGGTCCAGTAATTAAAAGATTAATTTTTAATGTGCGCTTAGTGCGAGCAGCACTAAAGAGAACGCGATTCGAGCATTTCCTGCGACGCGACACATTCAAATAAAACAAGTAAGTTGGCTGTCGTCGAGCAAAGCAAGACTAGCAGATACCCTGTAGTAAAGTCTTGGCTTGCCTTAAGTAATTGATTGCAATTGGTAGCTGTATTGAAAGTCTTTTTACTGAATATGATCACTACAATGTTAAGCCATATATCATATATATATACATGTCCATCAAATGAAGCATATATACGAGAACTTATATTCCAAATTTGAGATCGGACTATGAATACAGATAGATAGACGCATATGGCTAAGTAGACTCTGCTGCTTATGGTTTCGAAGATGCTTGCCTCTGCCTGTTACAAACTTCAATATACCCTTCTTAGCCATTTGCTATGGGCTTAGGGCATAAAAAGGATTTAGCTAATGGCCATTTCGACTTCTATACACACACACACACTCATACACATACATATACACACTCATACACATACATATACACACTCATACACATACATATACACACTCATACACATACATATACACACTCATACACATACATATACACACTCATACACATACATATACACACTCATACACACATACACTTATCCCAGCACACATTGTTATTTATGCTCCATAAACAGATTTTTTCATCAGCGCACCCCGAAAAACTGCAACTTTATGAGCCAAATATGTGTTTTGTGCTCTTCTCCCCCTAATGGCGTCTCTTTCTAACTCTCACTATCTCTCCCTCTCCCTCTCTCTCTCTTACTCTTGCACAGCGCATGTATTGTTATCTGGTTTCTGTTAAATTTTTCATTACGAAGCGTTCGAGTTTTCCGCCGCTATTTTTTATATATATATATATTTTTCTGTGCTTTTTAATTTTTTGTTTTTCAGCGCAAATTAAATGTGCAAGGTTTAAATTTTTAAAACAGTTTCAAGTAAGCCGCTTTCCTTTTTTTAAATTTTCTGTTTTTTTCGTTCAGTTGATTAAAAAACCAATAACAGCAAAGGATAGTCAGTTAAATATTAAACTATCAAATAAATAAACTCGAAAAGTACATGGACAAAAAAAATCAAATATTATTTGTATAAATGGAAAGCGCGCTGAAGCGCAGCTCGTTGAGAAAGTTATTGTTATAAATAATTGGTTAGATTTCTCAATTGATTTGCGATTACCGTTTGAGCCAATTAAGTGAAAGCGAAAAATGGAATCAACAAATATTTATCCAATTACAAAGCATTACAAATGAAAAGGCATATTTGAGCTGCAAAGAGATTAAATATAAATATTTAGGCTTATGGAACTCAACTAACATAGTTGTGCAATTAATTAAACATCAATTCCAATTCAATTTGTGATAAATAAGAGTAAAATAACATTTCTATTTGAGCACAACTTAAATTTCTATATTCGCTATCTTAAATGCTGCAAAACGCGATTTTAGTTCAACAAACTTTTGCAATTTAGCTGAAATACCACCAAAAAAAAAAAAAAAGAAAAAAACCACAAACCACCCAGCCTAAACCACTATTCCACACAACTTTTTAAAAAACATTAATCGTCATTCTGTAGTCGTTTCTCTGGCGCTTATCGCCTCGCCTGGTGACTGCCAGCTGCATCCTTTCTTATCCTTCTTAGGTGTCAACAGTGGCACAGGCTTTTCGCTCTGCACGTGCACTATCATTAATACTCTGAAGATGGCTAAAAGTAGACAACACGTTTAAGCATTGTTTGTGTTTACCCAAATAAAAAAAAAAACAGCCAGAGACAAAAGTGCGCATAATTAGCAACAATACTAAAAAAAACAAATAAACAGCAGCAACATCAACAGCAAGTTGGACAGCCAATTAGTAAGGCACAGAGTGTTTAACTTAGAGAGAAAGAGAGTGCGAGAGTGCGAGAGAGAGGGGAGAAAGAGGGGGCCTCACAAATGTCGCTCAACCAAATAAACACAACAAATTATACGCTCCGTTTATTGTTGCGCCAACCCAAAAAACACACCCTATATCAAATGTTAAATGGAATTTAAATACACACAGCAACAAGCAACAATAACAGTTAGCCAAACGCCCCACAGGCAACTGCAATTGTTGCAACAAGAAATAAAAATTAAAATTAAAAAAAAAATCACTGGGTGGCACTCAAAAGTGTCGAAGCGCTTTTGCCACCGTAAGTAAATTAACCAAGCGTATGAGAAACGAGCTCAACTATAAAAATTCAGTTGTCATTTTCATGAACATGATTCATATTCATATATATATATATATATATATGTTGTGGCTGAACTAATAACCACAAAATGTCTAAAAGCTGATTAAGCTGCGGTTAATGAGCCAACCCACCAGACGTATTAGACAAGCCACCAATGAGAGCTAAACGCTGACATCGCTGCCTTCTCCAGTTACAATGCTCATGGGGCATATCAGTTGTCGCAAGGTGTTGCACAAGTCGCTTTGTGGCGACAAGTTCAACCGCGAAGCACTGTAAAGGGGGCGAGGCGGGGTTTAAGGACAAGTTCAGCCGCTGATCAAAGTTAATGGCAATGAAATGTGGTTGCCTTTGACAACAACACTAAACAGTTGGCTCTGACGTCAGAAAAGGCAGCTATTAAATTATTAAGATGGCTAAGAAAGCTAACAACAAATAACAAATTACTTATTAATAAGCAATTTCTTATAATGCTGTCAGAAAACAAACAAATAAAAGAACGAAATTTACCCAAATCATTTGCATTCGTTGTCATTAATAAAAGTGTCAAAATTTGTCGTTGCTCGCAACCCGTTTTTAATTTCCAATAACTTCCAGGCAAACGGTAAAGATAAAACAACCATAGTTGCAACAAATTGGCCAAAAATAATTAAATGCATAACAACAAATCCTTTAGATGACAACCAACTCAAAATGCAACCAAAGCTGGGCATCAAATCAATTTCTTAAAAAGCTACTGCCCAAGGTCAAAAGGCTGTCCAAAATTAACCAAAAAACACAAAAGAAGCAACCACGACAACAACAACAGCAACTAAACAACAACAACAACAACAACAAGACACAAACAAGAACAACAACTGGCAAATATCAGTCACCAGCTTCCCATTGGCAGCCCAACGATGGTCTTGCGGTCAATGGTGAGGGTAGTCCATATGTGCTGCTATCGTTGAGCGATTCCCCTATCTGCAACTGTAAGAAACGTCGTGCAGCCACCTGCCACAATGTGTTGCATGAGCCGCGTTTGCGCTTGGACTCACCAACGGATATTGCGATGGAACCGCTGGTGCGTGGCATACGCATCAGCATTTGTGTGGAGCACACACGCTTTCCGCTGATCGCCAAGGTGGCCAAGGGCATGGGTCTAACCCATGTGCCCGAGCATCGACTGTGGAACGTTCAGTGGTGCGACAATACACCACATTTTGATCTGCTCAAGAGCATGAAGCGTTTCCAGCAAATCAACCATTTCCCCGGCATGAGCGAAATCTGTCGCAAGGATCTGCTGTCGCGCAATCTGAATCGCATGCTCAAAAGGTATCCCGCTGATTATTGCATCTTTCCCAAGACCTGGCTGCTGCCCACCGAGTGAGTTGAGTTTTGAGATTTGAGAGATCTTCCCTTTCTTGACACCTATCTATGCCAGTGCCTACGATGTGGCTGTTTATGCCAGCAGACACAAGCGCACCTTCATCCTCAAGCCGTATTCATCGGGCCAGGGACGCGGCATTTCGCTGACCAACAATCTGCAGACTGTGCGCAAGCAGGAGAAGCTCATCTGTCAGACTTACATCGATAAAGTGAGTGATGAGCATATCCAGCATTCTTTGCCTCCTCACACTGATGATTTCCCTCCCTCCCCCTTTTGCCAGCCACTGCTTATCGATGGCTTCAAGTTTGATTTGCGTGTCTATACGCTGGTTACCTCGGTGGATCCGTTACGCATCTTTGTCTACAATGAGGGATTGGCTAGGTTTGCCACCAACAAGTACAAGCAGCCGGCATTGGGCAACAGCAATGACATGTTTATGCATCTGACCAACTATTGTGTGAATCGACGTAATTCCAATTATAATGCTGGTTGTGGCATGGCCGGTGGCTTCAAGCGCAAATTGAGCGCCTACAATCGGTGGCTGGTCGAGCACAATTACAGCGTGGACGAGTTTTGGGCATCTG
The DNA here is from genome assembly GCA_035044025.1 of Drosophila paracracens. Lineage (NCBI taxonomy): Eukaryota > Metazoa > Arthropoda > Insecta > Diptera > Drosophilidae > Drosophila > Drosophila paracracens. The sequence continues at coordinate 991,866 of JAWNMN010000487.1, forward strand.
TCGATGATGCCATCATCAAGACGCTGATTAGCGCCTGGCCTGTGTTGAGCCACAATTATCACTTGTGCTTCTCCAAGCACAACAAGATTCAGGCATGCTTTCAACTGTTGGGCTTTGATATCCTGGTCGATTGGAAACTCAAACCATACATCCTGGAGGTGAATCATACGCCGAGTCTGTTGGCCGGCGAACCGGTGGATGTGGAGGTGAAGCGACCACTGATAAAGGACACCTTGAATTTGATAAGCACGCCGCTGGTAGATAAGGAGGAGATCATCAGGGAGGATCGTGCTTTGGTCAAAGATCGTTTGATGCGCCAAGCGAATCGCAAACGTGTCGAGACACCTCCCAAAAGAACCCCTGCGGAGCCGCAAAGAGCCGCTGGTGGTGATGACATGAATCAGGCATGCTCCTTGAGTTCTTTGGCTCAACAGATTGCCTGGGAGGAGAGTCACATGGGCAACTATCGACGCATTATGCCGCCAACAGATGTCGCTCGCCACAATTATTATTTCAAGTTCTACAATCAGTTCAAGCAGGTGTCCCCGTTCAAGGAGACGAGCACGAATCAAAGTCACACACGGATCAAGGATCGCGAGCAGTTGAGGCAGCAACAATTGCAGGAGCAGCTCCAAGACAAACACGCTCAATTGCAGCGGCGCAGGCAAGAGCAGCTGGTGGCACGCCACAAACTGCAGCAACTACGATCGAAGGAGAGAACGGTGGGCATTTGGCAAATGCTCAACAAACGCCAGTTCGAGTTAACAAGCATAAGGCTGGACGCCGGAGCAAAGGGGGCAGCTGAGAGGCAGACGACAAATGAGGCTGCCAACAACACCAACAAGTTGCAGCGTTTTAAGGGCAAACACAGTCTGATTTCTGTCAGCGCACGACGACAGCGTCAGCTGCAATACCAGCAGCGACGCACTCGACTACTGGCATGGGAATCCCGACAGGATGCCAAGTTCCTCGTCCAGCACAGCATAGCGGCGGGCAACTCAAATGTTTTGCCAGCCAACAGTGCCGAGAAGAGCAACAACCATAAGCAACCAGACAACAGCAACAACAACGAGGCCAAAAAAGAAAAGTTTGTTGCCAAAAAAACGCTGAGCAAACATTGGTTGCCCGAGTCCATCGATGAGACGGATAAACAGCTGGAGGACGCATGGCGCTCGGAAAGAACAACAGCTGTTAATGGTAGGCAACTAAAGGAGGTGGTGAGTTGAAAAATCGAATCAGGTTGCAAGCCACAAAAAAAAACAAATATATTTAAATTTTTAATGTTTAATGCATTGCAACTGGGCATTCTTAATTCAGCAGACTGCTTGAGCGATTTTCTGCTCCAAGTCTGAGTAACTTCATCAATCTCCATTCCAGGTTTTCCATGAGATGTATAAGCGTGGCAATCTCACCAAAAATGATATCAATCTCTTCCCAACTTATCTGTATCGCATACTAAAAGCCAAAACTAATCAGCAAAAGGACAGTGTAAAGTGAACAGATAATCGCTAGCTAAAAGTAAGACTTTAAATTTCAAGTAATTAGAGCAAATCTAATACATTTACATAAGTAATTTTAATTCATTTATATTTTTAGCAGAAACTTTATCTATTTATCAGATTTCGCAAAATATAAATGCAAGTGTAAACAATGTGAAAGAAAACTGTTAAAAGAAAAAGATTTTCCAAGTGCCAAATTTGTTGTTAATAATAAAAAAACAATATAGAAAAATCCAAATCCGATATCCATATTCACATAGAAAACTCCTACGCAGATTAATGCAATTTCATTGCAATTTTCATACAAAACTTGACCAACTTTAAACTCAATTCCAATCAGCCTCGTAAGCTGATTGCTACCCCAGACATTTTTTACCCCCACACTCATAAAACATGTTTTTTGACAGACATGGCAAAGACCATTATAAAAAAGAGCTAGAGAAAAAACCATCGATTTGTCAAAGGCATAGCCGGCGACAATGCGACATGGCTCTCCAACTTCGTCACTAACAGCAACCCCAACAAATACTTATGAAACCCTCCCCCCCCCCACACAGACACACATTTATACACTCACACACACACTCATGCACACACACACACACAATGAGCCACAAAGCTGAGCCACTAACATCTTGGGCTTTGATGGCATCGCATGCATAAACAAAATGCAACACACAATACGCGACTGGCAGCTGCCTCAATGGTGGGGCAAGGTTTGAGTTGGGCGTCAGTCTTCAAACTTGCATTATTGAAAACTGTAGAGTCGGTTATATCGCATATATATAAACCATATGCAAAGCAGCACCACATTCACCTCTCAACGCTCTCTTTGTCTGCCAAATCGCGGTTGCTTCTGGAGGACCTGCCATCGCCTGCTACACTCAGAAAACAAAATAGAAAAAATACTTTTTTTTTTGTTCCCTTTTATATTGTTAATAAAAAACATTTTATATTCATAAATAATTCATAAATAATTCATAAATTAATAAAATTTTCTCATATTTTTGCTGATTTTTACAAAGTTTAAGGAGCGATTTTTTGAAACTCAGTTCGCTTGTTTTCGCTCAGTGTATGCTCGTCTATAGTCTATGCCTTTCTGGTCTATGGCTTTTGCTTTAGCTTTGGCTTTGGCTTTAGACGTCAACGCATGTCCTGCTGGCATTTCAGCAGCTTTTTGTGTTCGTTCGTTGCTGCTGCCTTTTTGCCCGCCCGGCTGCAGTTGGCTGGCTGTTTTGCACATGTGTCACACACATATTGAAAATTGTGCAGCAGCAGCCGTCGTTCCGTTGCATCGCTTTTCTCTTGGCTTATGGTTGGCTGACTGGTTGACTGGCTGCCTTCTGGCCAACAAAGTCTCGGAGCATACATAACTGCTCTGATAAGCCATTTCAAAGCGGGTTTTACATATGCCAACTCACCCCTTTTCTGCTGCTGCTGCTGCTGCCGTCGCTGCTTGTGTGGCACACATGGGCCACGCTTAATATTTGATTGAACATTGTTGCGCCTGCTGCTGCTAATACTTTTATTGCATTCCCTACAATATGTGCTCCTCAACTCATCTTCCTTTCTTCTTGCTCCTTGCTCCTTGCTGCTGTTGTGATCAGCTTAAAGTTAAAGTTGGTCGGCTTACGCGCAAAGTTTTCGATTTTCGACTGCACTTTCCACATATGCAGCACAAAATTTTCCTTTTGATGCTTTTAGTGTCGTCTTATTAAAAACTTTTTAATCTTATCTCCGCCTGCGTGCCCCAAATCCCTCATCCAGAGTTTGTGTCTTTTGTTCTCATAAAATTTCTATAATCTCTCATCCTCTTCATCTGGCGATCCCCCTTCGCCTACAACGTCATCATCATCAGCATCATCATCTAACAAAGCTGCGGAAATGAATGAAGCATTGCAATGGCAAAACTTTTAGCTCACAGTACACTTTACTTTCTATGTTTTTTTTTTTTGGCATATTTGTTGGTAGTCTAAGAATGTCTGCAAGTGTGTAAGGCTGTGTGTGTGTGTGTGTGCGGAGTGTCTACATTGTTGACAAAAGTTCGGGTTGCTATTAGGGGTCGTTTAGTCTGCGATTAGTTGTGCTAAGTCAGTCGACGTCAGAGTCGAACTTGTTACTGCCTCTGATCGCCTACTCTTGCAACTTTGGCAAAGTTCTTCAAAATTGGGCAATGTCTCAATTGGGAAAAGTGTGACGAACTTGACACAAATTAAGACATATTGCTACAAAGAATTAAGTATTTCGCTTTTGTATTCAGCATTTTATTAGGGAAACAAAAGAACAACTTTACCGATTGAAATGCAGACAGCTTAAAGCAAAATTCAACATTTTTGAAGAGTCAATTACAAGAAAAATTACATATGTGAGCAAAAACTTGCCAACAATGAAGCAGCCTATAAAAACTCAGGCCAAAGTCAAGATATACATTACTGTAAAATATATGTTTGGCTTATGCGATAAGAGGGCACATTAAATACCAATAACAAACAGCTAACGCAACTTGAGACAACAAGATTGCAGCCTGCTTTAAATATTTTCATGCTCCTCCTCTGCTCGCAAATACTCAAGTCATAAAAATGTTAATGCAGATATTACGGTATACATATATATATGTGTATGTGTTGAGGTGTTCGCACTATGTATGTATTACACACATTTCCTTGTACACTTTTCATCTTATCAACCAAAAAGCATAATGTGCTCTTAATCTTCATTTGCACTGGGATAACAACAACAACAATGAAATACCGTCAGAGCCAAGCTGCGAAATGCGTATAAATCCAGAAAGGGAGAGGGGGGGAGACATATTCGCGAGGGCGGAGGGAGGCGTGGCGGAATTACAGCTGCAGAAAGAAGCCTTTTAATTTGTGCCATAAAGTCAGAAAAGGAATTGCTTAATTCCATGGCAAACACTCGGCGGCAACAAAAGCAACAGCAGCAGTACCACCACCAGCAGCAGCAGAAGTTGCACAAGTGCATCTAAAGGATATGCGGGGCGGCATCCAGATCCAGTCAAAGCACAGCATCCAAAATCCCACGGCGATGACTTAAATCAACAAAAGATTTATGCCAGACACAGCCCCCGATTGAGGGGCGTGTGCGGGGCAAGAAAAAATTCAACAAGCAAACCAGGCATATATATAGATATGTATATATACGCATATGTATATATATATATATAAATCCAGCAAGTTGGACTTAATGCCACACTGAATGCAGACAGCAAGTGCAACAACAGCAACACCACGAAAATAATGCTCAGCTAAATGTCAGTCAGTCAGTCAGTCAGAAAAGCCAGATGGGGTTGGGGTATACTTCCTCCTCCCTCCACCCTCCACCCTCCTCCCCCTTACATTGGAGTTGCAAATGGTTTCTGCTGTTTTTCTGCCATTTTTGTTGTATATGCGAATTAACATGTCTGCTCCGAGACTGAAGCCTGTGCTCTATATCCCTGGCAATATCCAGGGCTATAGCTCACAGTCCTCTCTATATACGCATGTCAACACATACATATACACATATATATATATATATATATATATGTATATACAACTGACGTTGGACTGTGTGGCACAAATAATTTGCAGTTTTACAGTTTTTCACCGCTTTTATGCTGCATGTTTTCCACTTCACAGGATTTTATGTGCCACTATGCTCGACTCAAGTGTTGGAAAATACAATTGCCAGCACACATGGCACACTCACCAACACACACACACACACATATGCACTGTGAGAAAAAAAAAAAAACATTTCCGCATTTGTTTTGTTGTTAGTTTTTTTTTTTGTGTTTGGGTTGTGCCGCCAAATGTTTTGCCTTTGCTAAAAAGACAATAAACTGTGTCAGTGCGGGCCAACAAAAGTGTGAATGTGCGTATGTTGAGATACCCTGTAAAACATATATAGTGGAGATGGGAGCATATAATTTCAATGGATTATTACAACTAAGAATGGATCTTTAGTAGATAGAAAATACGATATTCACGAAATCTTTACAAATGATTAACATTGTTGCAAACATTCACGATTAGAAAAATATATCTTTATATATCCTAGAACTTTTATTCAAATTTTCTCTTATAATCCCTGAGATCAGCTTGATCATGAGGACAGTCATGGCTAGCCTCGGCTTTTAATCCTGATCAAGAATATATATATGCATTATGGGTTCGTAAATGGTTTCTTCTGCCTGTTACATTCTTGGCACAACTGAATTTTCAACATTATTACCCATTTGTAAGGGGTTCAGGGAGGGGTATAAAATGTGGAAAGTTACTTTGCAACTTTTCCCGTCTTTCGCAACACATAAAATTTATGCTTATTATGTGTACAAAATTCCGCTAAAAGTTTTGCTTCAGTCTTATTTAAATATTCAAAATATTTTGCCACTTTTAAAGTTAAAGTTTGGCGCACAAGGGTATTATAGGGTATTATAAATTCGAGTTAAACATTAGTAATTCTCAACATATTTAAATGTATCTGTAACTGCTGCATTCTGTGTTTGTGTCTGTGTCTCGCTTTTAAGCAGCATGGCAAATCCTTGAGGACTTTATGCATTTTGTATGCATTTTTGTTGCATTGTTTTTTTTTTATAATTGTTGTTGATTCTTCTGCTGCTGTTTGTTGTTGTTGTTGCTGCAGGTTGTTGCACGTCTAACAATGCAATCTGACTAAACACTTAGCTTAAATATACACACACACACTCAAGACTTTTTCGTATTGCATATTTGTTGCTGCTTTAAAATGTCACACAATTTTCCGGCCAGTTTGTAGCTAAAAAGTAACACATATTTGCCACAAAGCCAGTGTGGTGCCACCGAAGTATCCACAGAAAGCAAACACACATGTGCCCCGTGTGCCCCTTTGCCACATCCATTGAAAATCCCAACCAGAAAAACATAAACAGCATCAGGACAAGTAACCCAAAAGCTTTACTCCAGCTGCCAGCTTTAGCTGCCACTCTGCACCGGCAACAGTGTGGCAAATAACTGTTGTCACACCATAGACCACACTACACACACATATACAAGCAATATATATATATATACATATAGATATAGATATTATATATTGTATGTATGCATATATCCTGCTTGTTGAGCTGTGCTCAAGTGTGCGACAAGTTTTTGCAGCCACTCACAACAAATTGCCATGGATTTTCCGTTTTTCATCGACTTTGCCAAAAAAAAAATAGAAGGAAAACTTTGCAACAAAGTAGCTTATAATACCACTATTCAAAAACACCATGCTTGACTCATTCTTTTAAGGCTTACACCTTTTATACTAAATATGCAATATATATTTATATATATAATATCAAGGATCAAAATCCCCCAGACCCTATTTCAACTCCGTACATGGTATACAAATATGCTCGTGCGATTTATGGCTGTGACTCAAGCTGTAGCGACAGAAGATTCACAATAATGATGACAAGAAAAAGCTTATCTATACAAATCTACTATGCATATAGTAAAGTCTAGCTGGTAAATTTTATATAGACTAGTAGCATACAAATATATATTTTTGGTGTGTACTTACAACTGTGATGGGATAGAAGGGATTTATGATACTGAAGAGTAGAATGTGATATTGACCGTGTAGTTCAGGACGCTTTCTCCTTAGGTCGTCATTGACTTGTTCAGTAGTGCTTCTGCTGATTCTGATAATGTGTGGACTGAGAGTTATGATATATTTGCTATCAAGTGCATTTAATTACTGATTTTTTCTAAGGCATTAGCGAAACTTGTTATACATATAGCATAGTCGAAACTTCAAAATGGCATAACTTGTCAAAATAACTCAGATAAAAAGCAGAGCTTTTTGATCAATTTTGCCCCTACAACTGCAAAGTTGAAAACGTGATTTGAGTCGGAAGACAAGTAAAAATTATAGCCTGAAAATCGATACATCGATATATGGGCATAGGTCGAAACTTCAAAATGGCATAACTTCGTCAAAACTCAACTCAGATTAAAAAGCGAGAGCTTTTTGATCATAGTTTTGCCCCTAAATCAATCGTGCATTTAAAGTTGAAAACGTGATTTGAGTCGGAAGACAAGTAAAAATTATAGCCTGAAAATCGATACATCGATATATGGGCATAGGTCGAAACTTCAAAATGGCATAACTTCGTCAAAACTCAACTCAGATTAAAAAGCGAGAGCTTTTTGATCATAGTTTGCCCTAAATCAATCGTGCATTTAAAGTTGAAAACGTGATTTGAGTCGGAAGACAAGTAAAAATTATAGCTGAAAATCGATACATCGATATATGGGCATAGTCGAACTTCAAAATGCCATACTTCGTCAAACTCAACTCAGATAAAAACGAGGGCTTTTGATCATGGGTTTGGCCCTATTAGGTCGTCATTTGAAAACGTGATTCGAGTCGGAAGACAAGTAAAAAATGCCTGAAATCGATACATCGATATATGGGCATAGGTCGAAACTTCAAATGCCATAACTTCGTAAAACTCAACTCAGATTAAAAAGCGAGGGCTTTTTGATCATGTTTTGCCCTAAATCAATCGTGCATTTAAAGTTGAAAACGTGTTTGAGTCGGAAGACAAGTAAAAATTATAGCCTGAAAATCGATACATCGATATATGGGCATAGGTCGAAATTCAAAATGCCATAACTTCGTCAAAACTCAACTCAGATTAAAAGCGAGGGCTTTTTGATCATAGTTTTGCCCCTAAATCAATCGTGCATTTAAAGTTGAAAACGTGATTTTGAGGTCGGAAGACAAGTAAAAATTATAGCCTGAAAATCGATACATCGATATATGGGCATAGGTCGAAACTTCAAAATGCCATAACTTCGTCAAAACTCAACTCAGATTAAAAAGCGAGGGCTTTTTGATCATGTTTTGCCCTAAATCAATCGTGCATTTAAAGTTGAAAACGTGATTTGAGTCGGAAGACAAGTAAAAATTATAGCCTGAAAATCGATACATCGATATATGGGCTAGTCGAAACTTCAAAATGCCATAACTTCGTCAAAACTCAACTCAGATTAAAAAGCGAGGGCTTTTTGATCATGTTTTGCCCCTAAATCAATCGTGCATTTAAAGTTGAAAACGTGATTTGAGGTCGGAAGACAAGTAAAAATTATAGCCTGAAAATCGATACATCGATATATGGGCATAGGTCGAAACTTCAAAATGCCATAACTTCGTCAAAACTCAACTCAGATTAAAAAGCGAGGGCTTTTTGATCATAGTTTTGCCCCTAAATCAATCGTGCATTTAAAGTTGAAAACGTGATTTTGAGTCGGAAGACAAGTAAAAATTATAGCCTGAAAATCGATACATCGATATATGGGCATAGGTCGAAACTTCAAAATGCCATAACTTCGTCAAAACTCAACTCAGATTAAAAAGCGAGGGCTTTTTGATCATGTTTTGCCCTAAATCAATCGTGCATTTAAAGTTGAAAACGTGATTTGAGTCGGAAGACAAGTAAAAATTATAGCCTGAAATATCGATACATCGATATATGGGCATAGGCTACTGAAAAGTCGATACATCGATATATCGGGGCATAGTCGAAATTCAAAATGCCATAACTTCGTCAAAACTCAACTCAGATTAAAAAGCGAGGGCTTTTTGATCATAGTTTTGCCCCTAAATCAATCGTGCATTTAAAGTTGAAAACGTGATTTTGAGTCGGAAGACAAGTAAAAATTATAGCCTGAAAATCGATACATCGATATATGGGGGCATAGGTCGAAACTTCAAAATGCCATAACTTCGTCAAAACTCAACTCAGATTAAAAAGCGAGGGCTTTTTGATCATAGTTTTGCCCCTAAATCAATCGTGCATTAAAGTTGAAAACGTGATTTTGAGTCGGAAGAAAGTAAAAATTATAGCCTGAAAATCGATACATCGATATATGGGCATAGGTCGAAACTTCAAAATGCCATAACTTCGTCAAAACTCAACTCAGATTAAAAAGCGAGGGCTTTTTGATCATAGTTTTGCCCCTAAATCAATCGTGCATTTAAAGTTGAAAACGTGATTTTGAGTCGGAAGACAAGTAAAAATTATAGCCTGAAAATCGATACATCGATATATGGGCATAGGTCGAAACTTCAAAATGCCATAACTTCGTCAAAACTCAACTCAGATTAAAAAACGAGGGCTTTTTGATCATAGTTTTGCCCCTAAATCAATCGTGCATTTAAAGTTGAAAACGTGATTTTGAGTCGGAAGACAAGTAAATATTATAGCCTAAAAATCGATATATATCTCTCTTTATCACTATCTCTCTTTATCTTTCTCTCTATATCTCTATCTCTCTTTATCTCCCTCATATCTCTCTCTCTCTATCTCTCTCTCTCTATCTTATTATATCTCCCTCTATATCCCACTATCTTCATCTATATTCCCTATATCATTTCATATGCTCTATGGCTGCATCTCTCTCTGTCTACCACTTTCTTCCTCTTCCTCTATATATACATGTCTCTATATTTGTCGCTCTACTTCCCAATCCCTTCATCTAGTTACTTGCACCTTCTTCTCTCCACGTCTCTCTACTTTTATTTCTTGCTAAATACATAAAGTCAATGCATTAATAGTCTGTTGGCCATTAGGTGCCAGCAGACCGCATGTCAAATCGGACTGCCTGTCAAATGCACACACATGTTTTCAATGGCCCACAATGCAGGTTGAGCACAGCTAAAGCGAATTGATTTTCAGCAGGTTAATGACGTTATTTATCTGAGTTGAGCACACGCAGAAATGCCAAAAATTCAAGTCAAAACATAAAGTTTTTTGCATAAGTTTTTCACGTTAATTGACGCTGTCAGCAAAATGTTTAAATAGATAAATACATTGTATGGGGGATACATGTTGATGTTGACGTTGTTGTTGTTGTTGTTGTTGTTGTTGCTGTTGTTTGTTGTTGTTTCCCTAGCATTATGTATTCGGAAACTCTATAAATAATTGCGGAATTTAGGTAAGACATGTTCATGTCACGTTCAAATGTCAATCATCGTTCAGGAGAAATGAGCCATGTTGGCCCGAGTGGGGAATATGTGTATTCAATTTTGGCGCATTTACAGGTAAGACAAATTTGTTGCAAGTGCAACAACAAAAGTGAATAAGTCTAAAAGAGAGACAGAGACAGAAGAGAGAGAGAGAGAGAGAGAGAGAGAGAGAGCGATGGCGGTTTGTGGGGCAGTTAAGTACATGTGGAGAGGTCGAGAGCAGCTTGTTTTGGCCCCATAGACTTGACACCAAAATGTCAGAAGTGCGCCGATATTTGCGATAATTAACTGGGGAATATGACATGGGAATGTTCATATTTATCTCAAAATGTCACATTTTCCCAAACAAACAAAGTTCTTTTAAATACCCTAAGAACATATAGTGAAAATGGAAGAAAGGTGGATCAAATTTCTGTTCCGGTCTCGCATTCCTTATAAGTTTGTTAATAAATAAAAAGATTGGTTACATTTTTTGCTGTTTTAATTTACGTTTAGTTATACAAACTAAAAATAAAATCAACTAAAAATATTGCATTTAGAAAATATTAAGAATATATTCATCCATCTATTAAAATAACTAAGACACCTGTCAAATATTTTCTTTATCTTTCAGTTATTGTTTATCATATATCCGGTAACATATGACCAACAAATATATGAAAATCATTGTACATTAAATTGATTAGTGTACAATCGAAGAGCAAACACAGAACCCAAAGTTTCTGTTAATATTTCATTCTCGTTCTCATTGCTGCACATTTCATTAGTGTTTCTTGCAGCAACTATTGCATAACTTTTCAGTTACTTACCGCAATTCATTAACTAATTGGCGTTGTCGCGAGCAAATCGTTTTCTTTGCGATATTGTTCAGTTCTTCGCGGTTTTTTCTTCTTTTTCTGTCTGCTGCTGATTCTTTGACTTTTGACGGCACTTTCAAGTGTTATTTTGCGACTTTTACTTGTATTTTAATTAGCTACATTTTTCTCTACATTCAACCAGCAACAACAGCAAGAAAAGTCGGAGTCAAGCTCACTTAACCTTGTTTTTTATTTTATGCCACTTTTATCCGCTGCTCTTAAATTGCTTCATCTCCGAAGCTACGTTGTCTTTACCTGACTTTGTAATTAGGTTAATGGTTTTCGCTTCCTCTCTCTCTCTTTCTCTTCCTTTTCTCCCTCTTTCTCACACTTCCTCTCTGCCTCTCGCTGACGCTACTGCTGCTGCTGCTGCATTTTTAGCACCCTTTGCTGTAGCTTTAATGGGCGTAAAGGGTTGCAATCTCTTACAATTTAACAGTTGGTAATAAAACTTGGCAGCTAAACAACTCTAGAATTTATTCACATTCCAAGAGCTGTGGCTTAACTGTTACCATGGCTATGATTTTATTGTGCTTCTGAATCAATTTAAAATAATTGTGTAACAGTTCTCAAAATTTTCTTTCTTTCTTATAGTAAAAATATTTTAAATACTTCTACAATTGAGAATGTTCTAGCTGAGGGAACTCGACTTGGAGCTACGCTGAAATAAGAGAGATTGCTCTTGTAGTCTTTGAGATCGGCTTGAATCGGAGACTAGCTCAACTCGGCTGTTCTCAGATATGTTTGTTATACGCTTCTGCACAAATTCCTTAAAAACCTTTTACACATTACTGCTTCATAGATTCAGGGTCTACAAATAAACAGTTTTTCTTTTCATACAATAATATTTTTCTATTTTATTTCTACACTTAAACTACTCCAAAAATACTCTTAAAAATGTAGAAATCCGAATTCCAAAGACCTTTAAACATCTCCATTAACAATGTCAAGTACAAAGAGTTTAACATGTTGTTCACAGCAGAACGAACAATCATTAGCATTTTTCAATACATCCACACACAGAGTTCTCGGTGGTTGCTGCGAGAGTGTCGACAAATGTTTATTTACCTTGTAACATAATCTGGCAGAGCTCATATCTCGTAAGGGGTTTCAATCAAAATGCAAACACAAAAATCTCAACAGCTTTGACGCACAATTTGTATAAAAAAGAAGTAGCAAGCAAAAAGAAGGAAGGAAGGAGAAAAAAAACCGCTGGGTGGGGCAAGAAAAACATTTGTTTTCTGTCAAATTTGCCTTTAATAATAATAAAGATCATATATTTTCCGCCCACCCGCCAAGGGAATAAATTCGACGACGACACTGGAAACTGTTGATTAAATTACAAGCTTAAAAAAAATGTGTGTGTATAACAACGTGAAGACTCTAAGTGAAATGATTGATCGATGTATGCTTGACAGGGGTTTGTTTGCGACTTAAGGGCATGGCAACAAAAAAAAAAAAGAAAAAAAACAAATGAAAAAATGATTTCAATTTTATTTCATTTATTTTGTTCACTCAGTTTTTTTTTTCTTGTTTTTGCTAGATTTTTTTTTTGTTTTTGTTTTTTTTGTAAATCATTTGAAACATTTCTGGCACAACGGCGCGAACGATTTGAAAATAGCCGCCGTCGGCAAGGCTTTTGGGGCGGGAGGGGGGAGCGGCAACGGTATCGATGCTGGCTGCATACCACGGCGCATTTCAACTCGAACCGCAACGAAATGAAGATGAATTACCCACAAAACTATTCGTCGGTAGGGATCGCGAGCTGAGTGGCATAGTGATGAGCAGAGCGAACAGCAGCAGCAGCAGCAGGAGCAGCAGAGTGTGTGGATGCAACGGTGCAGCAAGCAATAAGCAACAAGCAAGCTGAAGCAAATGACAAAATAAGTTTTGCACACAGTTTGATCAAATGGTCAAAGCACACTATAAAACTGAGACGACATATCCCAAAACGGATACAGATACAGATACAGCTACAAATATCATCTACAGCAGCTCACACAATATGCTTAAATGCATCTTTGCCAAGAAATGTGCGCAAAATAAAAAAAAAATAAAAAAATAGAAAACGCATCGCAAAGTTGAACTGCACTGCAAAATCGCAGATAAAGAATCGAGGTAATAAAAATAGCCAATCTATATAAAAATGGGCAGAGAATCTGTCCGTCTCCCATTCCATCTGTCGACGTACGACGCTTGATGTATTGGCATTCATCAAACTGCGTTGAGAACATGCAGATCTATTATGGCCCGAAGAAGAGTGATAATGGCCAGTGTCAGAGATGGATCTGGGGCTATTGGGCAATCGATGAGAAACAGAAGCAAATAAATTAGCCAAAGGTAAACACCAATTGAGTTATTGAGCAATATACGAAAAATACTGCTTGCAAATGAAAATAGTATTTTATTTCGAGTTTTGCCTGTAGTTTTGAAACTGTTCCCAGTTTAATTTAGTAGCGATATAATTTATAATTTATGCATAAATCAGAAATCGTATTCCCTTAAATACAGTATTAAGCATTAGCTTTAAAATGTATTCTATTTATTTAAACTGTGCAATGAGCATTAATCTCGAGTCATACAATGGAAAATGTAAACGACTTTCAGCAACGCCATTAGAAAAATCTATAAGCAGCTCCCCAGAGATGTCGCACAGCTGACTGACTGACTGACTGACTGACAGACAGACAGACAGACTGAGAGGATGAGTGAGTTTGAGTGAGGCTGTGTCTGTTCCCTGGGCACATGTTGCTGCCCTTCATTTTGATAGGCAAACGCAGAAGGAGCCCGAAAAACTGTTCAAATGCAGAATTTCTATATTTTTTTTCAAAAGTATTTTTTGTTTTTGTCAAATTTTGGCTGCGACAGCAACACGAGGCGGCATTTGTTACTCGCAATTAGTTACACTGAACAGACGCAGCATCAGCGACGACCCCTCCCGCTTTCGCCTCCCTCTCCCCGCTCGCCCAGCTGTGTGTTTTGGCTGAGCAAGAACGGGGACGACGACGGGCAGCAAAATGTGTCGAACGAGAATTGCACATGAAATGCAATTTACAAAATGTTTTCTTCAACGTTTGGATTGCGAAATTTAATTAAAACAGCAGCAACAGCAACAGCAGCAGCAGCAGCCGCAACAACTGCCACAACAACAACAACAACAATGTATATTAAATGCTGCAGTTGAGTGAGCGACAAGAGCGCCTGCCTTTTGGGGTCTGCTCTCGAGTTCGTCTGGGTTGGGTAACTGTATTTTGGCCAAAGTCTTCTTCTTATTTCTGTTGTTGTTGTTGTTGCCGCTGTGTTTTTGGGCGGCCCAAGTAAAAACATCAAAAACCATCCAAGTCAAGTGGCAGCAGGCCAGCCACCGAGACACAAACCCTACCGCCCCACCCTTGCCCGCCTACCCCCTTTGGCACACAAATATCATCATTTCTATAAAATAATGAAGCAATGTGTAAGTTGTGTAAACGCATTTTGGCTTTCTTTGCCACACAGCAGCAGCAGCATCCACAGCGCACCTCTCTCTGTGAGATATACACAAATACATCGCACACTAGTAGCTGCAATCAATCATATACATATATATATATACATATAGGGTAGGTGAGTGGTTGCGATTCAAGAAACGTCAAACCTTTTAACCGAATCTCATTTCAACAAAACCGAGCACATTTTATTGGCATTGCTCATCCGCCACTTGGTAGAAGACATGTGCAAACTGTCGACTCTTGTTTTGTTTAGCTATTTCGGTGCGGCATGTCGAAGTTTAGATACCCTTCACTCATGTTTAATCAATCGATGTGAAGCATCAGCATCTCTATAAATCTTCTGCTAAGACAACTTCTTCAGCAAAGTCCTAATCCTAGAACGATGTGAAGCATCAGCATATATATATTTCTAAGTCATCCACTCCCAAGTAAGAGAATATTTCACATCCATCTATAAATCTTAAATCAACTTCTTCAGCAAAGTCCTAATACTCTCCTCCCAGCTAGGGCATAAGACACACGTCAAAACGAATTGGTCCGCGGCCTCATCAATGGCATAAGTACAATACACAGTCAGGCACAAGCACATACCTGTATATATATATATATATATATCAGTCTATTTATCTATATCATGTGTACTAACCAAAGAGTATCTCCAATGTACATTTGTCTCAGTGTCTTTTTGTTTTTGCGCGCCATTTGGCACAAATCTTTTTGGTGCTTCTTGGTAACAAATGCCAACCCTCCTCCCCGACCCGCCCGCGCATGACTAGGCCAGCAGCAGCAGCAGCAGTTCGTTTCTTATCTAAGTCGGCAATGTTCATTAGTCACAGTGTGGAGCAGACAGTGGGTAGCAGGGGGGGTGTGTGTGTGGCAAGGGGGGTGCGCGTGAAGCATTGCAAATTGTCATTAGTTCAACGTTGGATTTGGCTCTATTTTTTGCAACTCGTGTCGCAGTTGCTGCCTTACTCTCACTCAGTCTATCTCGCTCGCTCGCTGTCTGCCGGCAGTGGATCATAAGTTGTGAAGGAGTGTGTGCGTGTGTGTATGTGTGCCAGTGTGTGTACACGAAACAATTGTTGTCTGGGCTTTGCTTTTCAATTAGAAAAGTTCACAGATTGCCGATACTTTTTCTTATAGGCGAGCGGCTTAAGATTGTCTTCTAGTTTGCCACAGATTGGGATTTATTATGTGGCAGCTTAAGCGGCAGCAATCAGCGATGCAGCAAGTACGAGGCTAAGAGTTAAAAAAGGAATAGAAAAAAGTTTAAGCAACTTATCGATGCTCGAAAAGGCATTTAAAAAACGCTTAAATATTCGCTTTAAAGCAGACCCTTCGAAACAATTATTAGAAAAATATAAATAAAAGTGTAAAATACATTAGAAAACATAGCGAAAAAGGTTTAACCCAAGATCTGGCAAATATTTTGCTAGACTTTTTTATGGCAAGTAAGCAAAAAACCAAAAAAAAAAATACAATGATAATAAA
The DNA here is from genome assembly GCA_035044025.1 of Drosophila paracracens. NCBI lineage: Eukaryota > Metazoa > Arthropoda > Insecta > Diptera > Drosophilidae > Drosophila > Drosophila paracracens. The sequence continues at coordinate 1,008,198 of JAWNMN010000487.1, forward strand.
AACAATTGCAAAACATGGTAAGAAATTTCCCCAAGCAAACAGACACAGTTTTAACCACAAAGAAAAAGACAAGTAAACAAAAAAACAAGAGCTAAACACACACACCCACACACACACAAGGGATGGCTTTAATCAAAGATAACCGAAAGTAAAGCCTGCTGAAGTAAGAGAAAATTGTTAATGCAAGCGCAACACACTCATCGCCACGTGACCCTCTAATGCCCTTACCACTCACCCCCCTACCCTCTCCAACTCATTAATATATAAACAATGGCGACCCTTTTGCCCCAAAAGGTCACTCAATTATAGGCCCGGCATAACTTAACCCCTTCGCCACTGGGTCATTTCCACAAAAGACCAACAGCGAAAAGCAAAAGAAAGCAAGTAGAAAAAAAAATATATACTTTTATAGAAAAAAAAACAAGAAAGGAATATCTCTAGAGCTGGTCTCGACGCGCCGCAGACAAACCAAAGCAGCCAGCCAGCAGCCACCCACCACCCACCCACTCAACCCATTCGACCCACAAGCAAGCCACAGGCAAACCCAACACCAGCCACAAATCCATCCATCTTTTCAACATAATTTTTTTTTATTGTTGTTTGCTGTTGATTTGCGTTTTCGTCATTTTGATGTCTGTTCACTTGACAGAAGCCCAGAAAGCCCAGAAGAAGAAGAAGAAGAAGCAGAATCAGCAGCAAGCATCCAGCGCATACACTGGCAGAAAAACACTGCTGGTCTAGAAGGGCTTTAAGTGCATTTTGAATATACTTGAACAGGATTAAAAGAGTTTGAAATAATAATACTTGAAAGAAGTCTAAAATATATAAATATATAAATAAATATATATATATAAATAAATATATATATAAATAAATATATATATAAATAAATATATATATAAATAAATATATTTATAAATAAATCAAATCAAAGTAGAATTACTCATTGTAAGCATTTCTATGCTTTAAATAAAACTACAAAATTCAGTTTAATAATATTAAGTAAACAATCATTTGTTTATGAATTTCGAGATTATAGAACAATTATCTGGAAATAAGAAGTTTTAGCTCGAATTTTCCTTGATTTTCTTTAGCTTTTTTTGCTCACTGTAATGTTTGTTGAGCTGTTTACGGACAGGCCTAAGGCAACCCGTTGATCACTTATGACAACAGTCAACTATCCCCCATCTCGCTCGCTCTCAATTAATGTGAGGCTCTCTCTCTCTCTCTCTTTCGTCTGGCGTCTGCACTTGTAATTTATGTGGAAAGTTCTGTTTGTGGCGCACGGCGCAACATAAAACAATTTTCATTTTCATTTCGTACATATCCCTCATATGTCTGTCTCTTCCTCTTCTAGGCATTTTCTTTACGCTTCGCTTTTCATGTGAAAATCTTTACTGATTCGTCTGCTGTTGCTTTTATTTCTGTTCTCTTCTGTATATACATTTTCAGGTTTTTTTTTTCGTTTTTCTTTTCATAATTTTTATTTATGGAAAATGCTTTTAAAATACACACAAGCGTCATTTCAATTTTGGTGTGTGTAAATTGATTTGCTACGTACAACAACAACAACAACAACAACAGCACAAAAACTATCTGCAAGATATACAAATACCATAATTAAGCCACAAATCGTTTAATTAAATTCAACTAAGCGAACTACACATAAATTATAAATGCAAAAAGACTTGAGGGAGACAGCGGACAGCAAGGAAAATCATAGTGAAAAGTCACCGCAACAAATCTCCACAAATTTTCACACAATCTGTGACTGTCATGTGTTGTGGTCGGAAGAGGTGGAAATACACTGGTGGAGGAGGCAGGGAGGGGGGTATTACCTATGCCGGTACGTGACCTCCGGGGGCGACGGCACAATTGAAATTTAGCTGTGAAATGTATTTTCTCTTGAATGAATTATTGTTGTTGCTGCTGTTGAACTCAAGGTGTTTAAATTTCTTTGTGGCAACAAGAAAAATTTTCTATTTTCAGTGTTTTTCTTTTTTTTTGGCATTACTACGTCAATGCATGAAATATTTGGTATGTTTCGTTGACAATTGGCAATGGAGCGGGCAGAAATGTGAAAAGCAAGCATAGAAAACACTAATCACATGCGTAATTGAACTACCTCAAGAAATGTGTTCAAGAACACACATTTTTGACGCATTGTCAAGTGAAGTGTCTTATATAAATCTTGGGCACGTGTCGTGCCCCAACCACTTTTCAAAAAAGATATATTTGTTTAGACTGCAACAATTATGAAGTATTGACCATTAAAATTGATTTTTGTAGGCTGTCAAACGGAAATCGGCTCTGGTTTGGAATTGAAAATACGTTTCAACTTGGCTTTTATATAATTTATTATTGTATATATATATATTTATATATATATCTGATATATCGTTTCGATATGCATTTTGCTTTGGCTGCATTTGCTACATCGCTTAACTACACAGCCCCAAAATAAATACACTTTTAGCCTCTTATGGTCTTATACTCTAGGCCCACTGCCAATTTCTATACATAGCTCAGCCAAATATATATATAACGGGTATGTCAGCAACTTTTTGAGTCAATAGAATTGCATTTAGTTAAATGATACCATTAATAGTTTTCTGCAGCTGAATTTCAGTCGATAAATTTCGATAAATAAAATTTGCAAGTGTTTCTTTAATATTTCATAAATCTTCTAGATTACTTCTCTGACAAATTCGCGTAATGCAGACAGATTAATGTAATGTTTTGTAATCTGTTTGTGTCTCGTTAAACATCAGTTGCACAAAGCCCCTTTGGAATATCTGCATTTAATGCGCTGCTTTCTTTATTTTGAAGTTGATCATGATTGCCAGCATTGCCCACTTGGCAACTTAAACAACCACTAAACCACACACTTGTCAGCGAGCATGGCCATAAAGACACACTCCGCTGCCCCACACACACCGCACACACACACACACACACACCGCACGCACACACACCCAACGCACTTCCCGGGCAAGTTGCGCGCTGAAAATACATTTTGGCCCCGCCAAGAGTGGAAAAAAACTACCAGGAAAAACGAAGGAAAGCAAAATATCAAGAAAATTGCTTCATGTTGGCTGGGCTGTGATGAAAATTTATAACAAAAGCTATTGCAGCGCCATAAAAAAATTACATTTAGAGCCTGCTCAGCAGGCACACCCTCAAAATCATAATAATCAACACCACCTGCCGCAATGGACACGATGGATGACTACGAAAACAAAAGCAGCAACAGTTTCCGCCACATTCGTTCTGCGCCTCCCACAATTTAATAGCCTAAAAGTGGCAAACGCGTGCTGGCCCGCAGGTGCCTCAGGAATTTTTGGGGTTGGGCTGAAGAGTGCCTAACGAGTGCCCCAAGAGTCGACCACACTTGGAGCAATAAGTAGATCGACTCGGCTTTTGTTGCTCTTCGGGAATATATTTACTATATATGCTTGGATATGCTTCCTCTTTCTTATCCTAATACACCTTTTACACAGAAATTCTCTAAAACCCTTAGTTCAACTCTACGCTAACAATATTTTTCTCTCAGTGCACTCATCTCTTCACAAATATTTACATTTGTTGGGCAGTCACTAAACTGGGTACACACAGAACTCCACTGAAACTGAAAAGCCCGAAAAGAGCAAACTTTAAAATGTGTTAATCATCTAAGTGGAAAGAAGAAGAGCAGAGCGAGAGAGAGAGACAGGGTGTGAGAGAGTGAGAAAGAGAGGGTGAGCAAAGTGCAGAGAACAAAACACCCTCCCAAACACCACCCAAAAACAAACACAGAGACACCTGAGAACAGTTAACTGAACTCGACACGATGTGCATTAAATATTTGTCAGCAGTTTACCAAAAAGCTTTGCACAACTCCCCCAGCCCCACCTACACCTGCTCCCTCTCCACCTCCGCCATCCTCCATCCATCCCTAGCTGCCCCGTCAGCGTACAACAAATTAACACATGTCTCTCTCAGTGTGTACATTTTTGTTTGCATTTGTTTTTATTTTTATTTAACTCTGGCTTTTGCTTTCTTTTTGCAACACTGTTGCAGCTGTTGTCGTCGACTTTTCTGCTATTGTTGCTATTGTTGTTGTTGTTGTTATTAACTGTTTTCTGTTTGTCTCTCTTGCCATTGTTTTTGATCAATGTTTTAACTCGATTACTTTTATGGCATTGGGGCGAGTGAGTAATAATACTGTTGACTATTTGTGGTTAAGTAGTTAGTGGCAAGTAAGTAATGAGGTAAGAGAGCTTCTGGTCGAGAGATCTCGACTTGGAATAATATACCGAAACAAAATTTGAAGTTTCTCTCTACTGATCAAGAATATATATACTTTGCTCATTATATACTTCGCCCTCTTCTATTAGAAATGAGACTTTCACTTTACTAATCAAATGGAATAGAAGCACTTATATATTTGATTCCCAAAGCTATTTGGCCTAATCCAGCAAACCAGCTAATAAATTGCATTCTTTGTTTAAAGAGCATTCCACGGAATCCATTTAGCCCCCATCCCTCAGACCCAGCCCCACCCCCAAACCCCATCAGCCCACGAATCCACCACAAACTGAAGTATTTAACACAACTATTTGAAACATTCCACTTCAGTACAGACAGAGAGCATTTCATAGCCGACTTATAGCCAGGCCCACATATTTGGCAACACAAATACATACATGCATATATGTATGTATATATATTTAGATTATTGTTTTCATAGGTGTTTGTTTTGCATGCCACTCAGTGTTGCTGGGAAATGTGCTTCTGATAGCACACTCTGCGAAACAGTCGCGCAACTTACATTTATTTTACAATGCAAGCCAGAAAAAACAAATTAAATTCGGGTTTTGCTTCTTAACGAACGTGTGAACGAACTGTCAAACGTTTCTGGCAAAAGTGCGCTAGATAAATATATATATAATATATATATATATATATAAATTGCAATTTAAATGTGTGCATTGTAACTTTTATCTATTTTATCTGCTTATATGGCGAACACGCTGCAAACAAAAACAAGTCAGAAAGTTGCAGTTGAATCGAACCGACTGCGATTAACTCTGTCCGTAAATCAGATGAATATCTGATGAGTACCTGGTGAATGCAATGAATAACTGCTGAATACTTGCCGAATAGCTGCTGAATACTTGCTGAATAACTACTGAATACTTGCTGAATACTTGCTGAATAACTGCTGAAACCAGGTGGAAAATATAAATTCTCTTTGGGGGTGGTTAATGGCTTCAGAAACTATGAAAGATAACGGCTTTTTGGAATGCTAGGGTGGGGATGGGTTCGGCTGGGCATTAAATACATGTACATATATATCTATGCCGATCTTTAAAGAAGTTCCCCAGCAGCCAAGCTGCCTATTTTAGTGATTCCAGCTTTCACATTGTTATGGTATCGATTTTCTGCTGTAACAGTCCAAACTGAACACTTTGTCTGAACCATAAAAATAATATTTATAATTATATATATATATGTATATTCCAAGTGGCAAGTCTCTAAGCCAATATACTCCACCACCTACAGAATCAGAGTATACAAAACCAATTGTCATGGTTCGCTGCTTTAAATGCAATCAGCAACGCCAAATGGGGTTAACGTTACAGTTATTATATGGGTATATATATATTATATATATATGAAATAGTAAAGTCTTTAAACATATGTCTGCTATCAACTGCTTATTTAATCAGTGGAAAACGTGAGTTTAAACAAATTAAACAATCGCTTCCGGTTATTTGCATACACAAAGCACCTGCCAACAATTGTTAAAGACGACAAACTAAAATGCCACAGATTAAAACTGCTTAGCTAAATATCTTAGAACTTGACTATATTCATTATATATATATATATATAGGGAGAGAGAGAGAGATGACATCGATTGTGGTAGCTGATGTTAAAGTCAAAAATATATTTCAATTTTGAAGGATGGAAATTCCTGATTGATTGAGTGTATGGGACAGCATTTTCTAAATACATTATTTATTTATAATCTCAGGTAAAAATGTAAGATGGTAACAGATGTTCTGGGAGGTCAACATTGAAAAAAAAAACCTGGACTCTTTCCCACCTCCAATCGAAGCCAAGTTTAAGTTTTTGAAGCTGTTTGCTAGAGATCGAAAGAATTATGAATCTATATCAGCTCCACATTTAAGGTCACTCTTTCCTAACATAAAATTGAGATTTTTTTTAGCACTATCCTCATCTGTACATATAGAAAGAATCATGAATTTATCATGAATCATGGAGAAGAGTCTAATTTTGAATCTATTTATTCCGTTTTCTAATTGCGATTCATTCAGCGTTTTCAACTGAAAAGTAAGTCTTTATTCACGAACTATGGAATTGGTTACAGCTCTTTTGAATACTACTCAATTAATCATTGACTCCATTAAAAGCATGTAAAACCGCATGTAAAATTTATGCAAAAGTACTTAAATATATATTTTTTACAACATACCATAAATGAATTAATAAACATGAAGCGACAGCATTGAAAAACTTACCTATAAAGAGAAAAAGTGTAAAGAAAATTAGTAAAAAAAATATATATTTTCAACATATTTTTTGGCTTAAATTGTTATTGAAACCGTTAAACATTCAACACGAATTAAAGTTTATTAGTGATTGAATCAGTGCTTAACCGATAGATTTATTACCAAAGACCTAAAATAAAAAACACATTCCCGCTGACCTCAAAAGGTAATCAACTTTTTGTATTTAGTTCAACATTCGGATTAAAATGTAATTTATGTGCGCAATATTTGAAAAATGTACGTATGAGTGTGTCTATGTGTGTGTGTGTGTATCTGTGTGCTTTTCAATCGCAGATGCATTAATAACTTGATTAAGTAAGCGTCCATCTGACCTTCCACTCGCCCCACCCCCTCCCCACCCATACGCTATCAACTGTAATTAATTGCATTCGCCATGGATTGCAATTGCAGCCAGACCAAAAATAAGTCAATGCAGAAAAAAAAATAATATCCACCTTTATATAAATCAATGATTTTCATTCTTTTTTGTTGCACTGACCATGAACAATATTTTTTCTGCCAATGCAGCACTAAAAATTAAAATAAAATGCTAACAAAAAACGAAAAAAAGGAAATGCACAGGAAATATGCGAAAACTTTGACTAAAATATACCCTGTGTAAGAGTTTGTCTTGCTTTTTTTTAAATAGTTGGCAACAGAAAAAAAATGGTTATATAACATATTAGACTAATATTTTGAAAATGAAATTTGCTTATTGTTTTCTTAGGTTATTTTTATTTTGTATTTTTTTATTGTATTTTTGTGGTGCGTACTTGGCTGGCAGATATTCTGTAACAAATATGAAGACTATATCTTTATAGTTATAGTTTTTCATAACATTATTTGGCTGGCAAAAGGTGAAAAAATCCCAATTTACTTTTTACTTACTTATGCCACCCTACTTAAACAGATTTGCAGCTAAAGGGTATGAAAATTAAGCATGGCGCTTTCCACGTGCTCGCTTCTGGGCATATATATTTATATATATAATATGTATCTCTGTATGTATGTAAATAGAGTTTATTGACTTTTAAATTAATGCTGTTGCAGCGAAAATCCAGCACAAGAAGACAAAGGCATAAATTTGATAATTAAATTTTGCAAATGGCAAAAGTTGACAAATGTAAATTGAATTTTGATTTGCTTCTCGCAAACTGTTGTAATTGTAATCTTGCAACAATTAATGTGATAAATTGCAGAGCGTGTGTTGCAAGTATCAATTATGAAATCGCCTTCAGGGAAAACAGCACACAACTGTAAATTATATTTTCCGTATATTTCTTTTACATTTTTATGTGGCATTTTTATCTTTAAATGAATTTGTGGATAGTTTCTTTATTTAAAATATATGTTTTCATGCAAATTGATTTGCAGCGCAATTCAATGAAAATATTCCAAATATATATATACTCGTATATATATAAATATATATTTTATTTTGCCAGCAAAATTCGGTTCTGTTCGAATTGGGTCAATACATTTAAAAAGCATGCAGCCAGAGAGAGAGGATATAAAAAACGTGCAACTCGATTTGAAACAAAGCAACAAAAAAAATGTTGCCAAATAAAAATGCAAGAAACAACAGAAAAAAAATATATCGTTTGAGGAATGAAATGTGGAGGAAAGAAAGTAAAGAAGGAAAAAATGCAGCAAAGGGGATACCGCGAAACGGGTGCAGCAGATGCCAATGCCAGCAGCAACAAGGCAACCAGAGGGAGTAAGAGAGAGAGAGAGAGAGAGAGAGCGAGAGCGAGAGAGAGAGGTTGATCGAGACAGAAGAGTATGAAGCAAACACATAACTTAACCCTACTCGTATAAGTATTCCAGTTTGTGGAATTCGATATTCAGGATTCTGCAGTCTTTAATGTTGTACGTGTTTGCTGCTAATTGAAAATGATGTTAGTTGAGTATCTTTATGTTTTACGTTAAATTTCGAGATTTCATTCAACATATTCGAGTTAAAAGTTATAAATGACGTTTATAACAGCTCAAGTTTCGCACTTTACATTCACCTTGCCAGGCTAAAGTAACATTCTGTAATCTTAACAGTTTAATTTGCACAGCTTGGGCAGTTAACGGGTTAAGCGCTGCGTCAGGCCATATTGCATTTCATTGGCATTTTTCGCAAAAGCGCAGCTCCAAAAACATGTTTATATGCACACGCACGCACACACACACGCACACATACTCCCATACGTATAACAGACGCAGACACAGTCGTTTTATAAATAAAGCCCCAGCACCGTTAGCAACACCAAAAATAAAGACAGCAAAAAAGAACCAACAAAGAATCGTTTGCCATAAGAAAGAAGAAGCAGCAGCAACAGCAGTGCCAACAGTACCGAAAAAAATAAATAAAACCGTAAGCGGCATTGTTGCTGCTATTGCCAAAATGCAGTCAGCGTCGCCATCGCCATCGCCGTCATGCACATGGCACAGTCGTCAAAAGCCTGCACTATGCTGCACTCTTCACTCACGCGTCGAAATGAGCGCAGCTTTGCTTTTGTGAGAGTTGACGCGATGCATTTGCGAATGAAGCGACGCCGGCTCTCAGCTTCTGCTTGTTGTTGTTTGTTGACAATTGTTGCTGCTGCTTTTTATCTTTTCAACTTCGCACGATCCCACACACACACACATAAAAAACACTCACATTTAATTATATTTAGCGCGTTTTTTTTGCTGGTTACTGTTGTTGTTATTACTACTTTTTTTTTAGTAGGTCAGCGAAATTGTATTTTATGTGCTGCTGCTGTCGCTGTCGCAGTCGCTGCTCTCAGTCGCTGCAGCTGCGCAAAACTTGATTTCAAAAGCAGCAACAACAACGAGAGGACTGCATTGAAGGTAAACCGGCGCATAAAAACCGAAGAAGAAGAAGCAGAGACAGAAAACTGCATTAAATTTGTATTTCTGATTTGAAGTTGCATTCGCACAACCAAACAAAATAACGAAACGGCTAAAAAACGTGTTTCGAACTGCAGCGTACAAAACACAACGAGCAAAAGCGACCAACGATAAAAAAAAAAATGTTCGAGAAAAATTTCCATAAAAAGAGCGTAAAATAGCGCTCCAAAGAAGTCGACCACAAAGTTCAAGCACCTGCCCAAAAAAAAAACAACAACAACAAATATATGTATAACAAAAAACAAAAACAAAAAAGCAAAGAGCGTACGTAGAATAAAGAAATAAATGTGCAAATCAACAGCGAGCAGAAATGCGGCTACCAAAACAATTCCATATATTTTATCTACGTACTTAACTGAGAAATGCCGCTACAACTGCGACGCTGACGCTGACAGCGACTTTTGCAGCGCTGCCGATGGCGTATGAGCAATTGAGTAATTACAATCGACAGCAGCAGCAGCGAAAACAAAAGCCAACTCCACCTTCACCACACACACCCCACAAGAAAATAAGAGACAACAACAACAAATGCAGAGCCTATAAATAGCGGTGCAAAGAACGCAGCAATACATTTTTTTTTTTTGTTATTCGAAAGAGATCCATAGCAATTAAAAGTTATGATAAACAAATTTTTGTTCCATTCGCGCACGCACACAACACGAAAGAGAGCGGCAAATGAGAGAGGTTGAGAGCTGACGAGTGAGTGAGCGTGTCAAAGCACCCGCAAGAGAGCAAACAAAGAGAGCGAACACCACAAAGAGAGAGAGAGAGCGGGAGAGAGATCGTGAGCGTAAGCATAGAAAGCCAAACGAGCGTGGCGAAAGAAAGCAGCAACAGCAAACACACACGAACGAAAATGATTCTGCCAGTGACGAATTATGCAAAGGGGCATGACTTAAAGCTGCGACGCCAGCGTCGCTGTCAACGCTGGTACTGCTGCTGCTGCTGCTGCCAAGCGATGAGTCAAAATTGCCAAAAATTGCGCGCCAAAAATAAGCACAAAACATTTTGGCACTAACAAATTAGCAAATTGCTGAGCGATGCATTAGTAATTGTAATAGTCATTCAAGAAAAATAAAGGGGAGGGGTGAGGTGGGGCTATGGTCCTTGAAGAAATGTCTGAAATAAATTACGAAAACACAAATCACAACTAAAAGCGAATTCTTCTAATTTCGTTATTTGTTTTCAATTTTGTTAGCAGCAGAAAAGTATCTTAAATTGGTTTTTAGTTCACTTTTAGATAGAAAATAATAAATGTTCTATTGTATTTAAGCCCGTAACACAACGGGAAAAATAATTGTTGCAGATTGCAATTTACAACCGTAACTGGTAGCTCAATTTAACGCTTGTTTAAGAACCAGTTATAGAAACCGATATTATCAAAAACAACTGGAACCAATCAAATTACAGGTACAGGTAGAGGTTTTACCGGAACCCTTACATTTAAGAGTTGATACCTGAAAATTTACACTTTATCTCGAGTAACCGCAACCCAAATAGAATTCTGTTTGACTTCCTGCTCTAAATTGGTTAAGGTTTAACCAAAAAAAAACAGAGTACATTTTTTTGGCATATTTATAGCCAGTTGCTTGGCTGCCTTTAATTAAAATTCACTTTGACACATTAACTGCTAGTTGTATCTGCATCTGCAGCTGTAGCTTTGACACATTCCGCACAAGTATCTCTCAGTTATTTGTATCTTTTTCACTCTTGGTCTCAACATTCTTGGCATATAACTTAAGATGACGACTTTTTGCGCACATTGGACAGCTGTAGAGACACACACACAGACACACATATAGATAGACATTCTGAAATGTATCTAGTGCTTGGTGTATCTACCAGATGCACAAGCCAAAAGCTACAGATACTTGCTACTTACTTACATGTAACGTGTGCAATTGCCAACTAGAACAACACGTTCACCTGTGACAAAAAGCGCACGGACAGGTAAATAAAAGGTAGACCGAGATAGAGAGGTACACAGATAGAAGAAGAGTGTGGCAAGGGGGGTGCAATAGTGCTTAAAGGGGGTAGAGGGGAGCTGGTTACGATAAAGTATAAACGTGTTTTGTATTGCAGCCATCGCAGCCGTTGCTGCAGTAGCAGCAGCAGCAGCAGCAGCAGAGTTTCTACGCTATTTATCGAGCTGCCCCCCGTCCACACCTTTCCCTCCCCCTTACTCTATCTCTCTCTCTCTCTTTAACTGAGCAGAAAACGTGCTTTTTAGAATGGCATACCACAGCCAACTGGAAATTGTATCTAATTAGTCTACCGGTCTACAACAACAACAACAACCAAGTCTAACCGAACCCACCCCGAACACCTGCCCTTGCTGCCCCTACTGCCCCTGTTTAACACTTGCCACTAGTGCCCCCGTTTTTTGTTGTGTGTTTTTTTTATTATTCGGAGAGGGAGGATTACAAATTTGTACGCCCCCATTTAACGTATGCCCCACAGTTCTATGCTGGGGCAGCAGCAGCAGGCAGCCAAGCCAATAAATAAATTTCAAATGAGAATGCGACAACAGTTTATAGTCTCATAAACATTTTCACACCCACAACAACCACAACAACAACAGCAACAACAACAACAAATACAGGTTGTCAAGCTTGTCACAGCTAAATGGCATTCAAAATTGTTTTGTCTTCCAAAATTATGTTCACAATTATGCATTTTTACACATTTTTTGTTGGCGCTGCTTATTTATTTAATGTGCACTTGATTAGTGTCAAAACATTTATCTTATTTTTTATGGTCACTTAAATAGTCTTATTAGTGTCACAACCAACCTCAACAATTTACAATTAATTAGCTTTTGCTCAAAATATATCCAATTTAAATATTAAAAATCAATTTATGCCTTTGTTAAGTTCGTTTTTCATCTATTTGATTGGCTATTTATTTATTATTCAATTATAATAGTTATATTCAGCTTATATTCAACATATTTCGTAGATTATTATATATTGCAGTCTCTATTAACTAATTTAATTTGTAACATATTTTTTTATGTTTGTCTGCTCATTTTTTTTGCTTTGGTTAAATGTTGGTTTTTTAATTATTATTGAATGGGAAATTACATGATTATAAACCAAAAAATTAACTGTGTTTTTTAGCCTTGATAAGTTAATTATTGATAATTATTATATTATATATATTATACATATTATATATATATATATATTCTTGATCAGAATCTCTAGCCTCTCTACTATAACTTGCCGCTCAATCTTGCAGCTATTTTGCTGAAACTTTGCATATTTTCGTATTTTTGCTGAAGCCAGAATCGGATGACTATATCATATGGTTGGCATGGGTATAATCGGTCAGTTTTTGATAATTACAGTGTAACTTAAATGATGGTCTTTGTCTGCTTAAACATATGTTCATTTTCACACTTATTCCTTGCCCTTAAGCCATGACCACAACTCACAACAAAAGACAGATATTTTTCTATTCAGTTCTCGCTTCTTCACACTCTCTCTCTCTCTCTCTCTCTCTCTCTATAAGTCTCTCTCTCTCTCTTTCACACTCATTGGCGTGTGATTCATGTGCATTGGGTAATAAGTTGGGGCATTATTTGTGCAGATCATTTTGTTGTCTGCCCGGTTGCTTAAGGCCATGATCATTAACGTGACGACTTCACTTACACACACACAATGGTGCAGCTTGCTCTGCAGATACAATAAAATATATATACACACACACACACATACACATTACAATTGACTAACGCCAAAGCGAGCATTAAAACTGCCAAGCGCAAAGACAGAAAAAAATAAACCCAAAAACCGGGCACAAAATTAGGGGAGAGGAGCTGAAGTGTGGGGGGGGGGGGGCATGAAACACGTCACTTGACGACGCTCAAGTTCAATAACCTGGCCAACAGTTACACTCGCACACACATACACACACACACAGAGGCAATTACCAAATAATGTGCCACATGCACATGTAGCCAAAAACGCCGGCAAGGAAAACCAAAACCAAAAAAACCAAAAAAAAAACAACAACAATAAAATCTCAACTGAAACTGAAAAAAATAAATGAAGAGGAAGAAGAAGCAGGAGAAAAAAATAAGTAAAATAAAAATTGAAATAAAAACTGCGACGATTGCTTACATAACAGCAAATAATGTTAAAGCAGCGGTAAAGCAAAGCACAAACTGCCGCAAAAGGGAAAGAGAGTGGGAGAGATGGGAAGCGAGCGAGAGGCAAAGCGAGCGGAGAAGTAAGCACAAATAATGACAAACAACAAGAAAACAACACACAAAACGAACGCAATCCAAATTACATTCGAAAAGGGGCAAAGCCAAAATCACAAAAACAAATCTGAAAATATAAAACCACAAAAAAAAAAAACAACAACAAAATCAAAAACAACAACTGAAAAACTGATCTGTAAACGGAATTTGATTTTGTTGCTGTAGCTACAGATACAGATACAGCTACAGCTACAGCTACAGCTACAGCTACAGATACAAATACTGAGAGTTACTCAAAGATTGTTTTGGCATTTGGAAATTGTGCAAGATAATTGTGCCTTTTATTTGGATGTTAGGCAAGTGAAACGATTGTTGGGGCCACAATCAATTACACATTTTATTAACGTACTAAGCCAAAAGTATCTGACAGATACAATGTAAATCACTTCAGATGAACTACACTCTGTAAAACAAACACAAATAAATGGCAAATTACAAAAGTATCTTACAGATACAAATGTATTTTACATATACAAAAGTATCTCACACTAATGAAAGTAACTTCAAGTGAAAAAGTGGCAAATTACAAAGTAACTAACTGCTGCAAAAGTATCTTCAACTCAAAAAAGTGTCGCAAAATGCAACTAAATGCTACAAAAAAGTATCTGACAGCTGCATAAGCTTCGCACAACCAACATTTTGCTGCACTTGACAATGCTGAGCTTTACCTATTATGTGGCCAGATGCGGCAGCAGCTGACAGATGCAAAAGTTTTTGTTGGCATTAAGGTGCAGCATAGAAAGTTTGTGATTAGAACTAAAAGTAGCTCATTGCCGCAAGTGCAAGCCAAGACAGTTTAAGCACACACAGCTTAAAGCATATTGGCCAAAAATTTCATTAGAAAAGTATAATTAAAAATTTAACGCAGCTAATCAAATTGGACGAAAAGACGCCGCTTGACTAAAAAGACTAAAAGATACTTTCTGAGAACTGCGGAAGGAATCCCAGAATTCAACATGCAAAGCTCATAGTTTGCTCCCCCCACCCCAAGAAAGTGGCGTCTTTTATTAGCTGGAAATATATATGTATATATTTCATGGTATTTCACTCACGAAGTTCATTTCGACATAGGCAAAAATATTAGAATTCTTTGAACGTAGCCGCAGAATAAAAAAAATAAGAAAAACAAAAACAGAAATGAAGTAAAATAAAGAAAGCCAAGTAAAAGAAGAAAACGTGGCACGGCCAATAATCATAATAATAATAATAACAACAACAACAACGAAAAATACATGAGCCCGAAAAATGTTGTAATGGCTCAAAGTGAAAATAAACTGGGCGAGACGAAGAAGGCATGGCTAGAAGCAAGCCAAGGAAAAGGAAGCAAATGAAAAACTAATTGTAGCATAGCGAATTAGGCAACAGCAGGAAGAAGGAGACGGAGGCAGAAAGACAGAGAGAGAGAGGGAGCGAGAACCACGACGACACAAAAAAAAGCGAACATTTCTATGCAAGTCACGGCTTAGCCGCAGGCCTAACCCCCACTCCACCCAACCCCGAAGCACCCCTGCTCCCCCCCTGGCTGACACACTCGCTTGTAATTGACACAAGTTTCGAAAAAGTGCTGCAGCGGCAAGCAGTTAGCAGGAGGAGGGGGCGACTGTGTCGGAGTGTGCGTAGCATATTGAAAACAAAAGGCAACGAGACAGTCTCCCGCTCAGTCAAGTCAGTCATTCAGTCAATCAGTCAATCAGTCAATCAGTCATTCAGTCAGTCAGTCAGGCAGTCCGTCCGCCTGCGTCTGACACGTCTGAGGCGCGGCAGGTAATAGAAAACCGTTAGCAGTCGCTCGTAATTGGCATTTAAAAGTGTGTCGCACACCAAAAACAAAATCGAAAAACCGAAAGAGAGCGAAAGAGAGAGAGAGAGATAGAGAGAGAGAAAGAGAGGGAAAAAAACCAATGAGCCGTGCATGTGAATGGCATAAAATGGACATGAAGGTGTCTAGGCAGCCAATAGGGGCAAATGGCTGGGGCGGAAAGTGTAAATGGAACAGCATTTAGGGGTTGGGGGTTGTGTTTAACTGTAGGTAACGTCAAGAGGGGGTGTTTGGCACCAGCAAAGTGTAACAAGTCAATATTAAGCAAGTAATGCCAGACAGATATTGAAAATGACTTAAGGAACTGAACTTCATAAGATAGAAGTAGGAGAGCTCGACTAGCAGATACCCTATAAAAGACTGACAGATTTAAGTTAATTCAATTTTAAAATGAATAAATTCTCATTAATGAGCTATAATTTTGGGCACAGCTGTGCTAAAGTTCTTCTTCTGATGTTCAGCTAATAGCTGAGTCATCTCATCGTTATCTGGTTAAACTAATATGCCGCACAAATGACTTGAGATATATTATTATTATTCATGAGTCCAACATTCATTAGTCAACCTCTATTCAAACAAACACACAATCATCAGTTAAATTTGGCGCACTCGTAAGTGCCACAAAAGGATGCAATTTAATGCATCTGAACTTGACTTGTCTGTCGGTCTGTCTCTGTCTGTCTGACCATCTGTCTTAACTTGCACAAAATGATGATTGCACTGCTGGAGAGAAAGAGATGAAGATGGAGAGCGAGAGGGAGAAGGAGAGCTGATTTTTGCATATGAATTTATGCACTCATCACAGCATAATTCAAGCTGTTGCAATCTGACTTCTTGCAACTACACTTACCACAAACACCCCTCTCTCTCTCTCTGTCTCATTCTCTCTTCTCTAGAAAATATTGCTTCATTAATGCAAGCAGACGACCTCGTTCAACTTGTTCCATTTCGCTAGCAATTCGCCAGCATCTCATCATATCCGAAGCTTTTTGCATACTTTCCATTTGAACACATTTTGCATGACAGTTGCAGCAACTACAGCAGCGCGTTGCAAGTATGCGCGAAAAAAAAAAACACACACACACACAAATATGGCCACATGAGATGAGATGGCAAAATGCGACAATGCGCCATATATCAAATTATATAAACGTCGTGTACTTAAAAACAAAAAACTAAACTTCCGACCTTCGAGAGAGAACCCAGCATGACATCCGGGACAAATACACGAATCGCTATGCCATATATACATATGTATCTTCTATATTGTATCTGACTCGATGTGTGTGCGAGTCTGAGTTAGTGTGTGTGTGTGTGTGTGAGTGCCTGCGTATTTGCCTTGTAAGTAAATGACAAGAAAAATATAAAATACTAAAAAAAAAAAATGTAAGAAAAAAGAACAAAGCATAAAGAAAGCAAGCGTCGCAGGGCAGTGTAGGGGGCGGGGCGGGTCAGGGCATGGGTGGAGTGGAGGGAAGCAGTGCAGAACACAGCGCGACATAAATTGAACTTTTTTTTTTTTTGCTGAAACTTGTCGCGAACACAAAACGAGAGACAATTTGAACAAGCAGCACAAGTTGGGGACAGCAAACGAGAGAGAGGGAGGGAGGGCGTATAAGAGAGTAGGTTTGACAGACATAAGAGAGTTATTCCTCCTCCCTTTCTCTCTCTCTTTTCTACTCCCCCCACATTCCCTCGATCAGTTGTGCGTCGCTTAACACTTGAGACACGAATCATAATTTGTTGTAATTGGAGTTTAAATTGTCATTTCCAGCCGCCCCGCAACGGAAAAGCGGAAAAACTTGGCAGCTGCTTATATATTTTTGGACACATCTTTTGTGTTTGATTTCAATGAACAAAGGTTTGGAATTTTGAGAGTAAAGCGCGAGTAAAAGAGATGAAAATAAACAAAAATATATTTCTATAACAATTTTTGATGACACGCAAAAAAAGAGTAAAAAAATTATAATTTCAATAAGAGAGATTTCAGCTTGTAATTGAACAGGAAACGCAAATTGGCCGATTGAAATTTAGAGCCGGAAACGAAATTGAACAGTTATAATAACCATTATATATATAAGGGAACTGAAATACGATTCGATCTAAAGTTAATTTTATGTCAATTGGAATTTGAACTTTTAAATTTCGCGAAATACATTAAAATCGAGTTCAAATGACAAAAATTTGACTTGGATAATCAATTATTCCACCAGAGCATTTTTGACTGGTATTCTTCCTTTCTAATTTACACCTCAACAACAACAACAACAACAATAACAGCAGCAAAAAAGTAGTTAAAATTCCAAGAGAATTGTGTGTCAACAACATAAAAAAAAAACAAATTTTTAACGACTTTTACAAGCTGCGTGTCTTATAATTTAGTGGGTCAAATTTCAATACTATAACTATGCTCGGCTGCAGCTGGTGATGAATATTGCTGACCGAAATATGAATAAAAATTTAATGTTGTTAACAACAACAGAAGTCTACAAATTGTTGACCAATATGGAAAGCAGCAGCTGGTAATTTTGTATGCCAGTCAGGCATGAAATTCATTTGCCACAAGTGTGACTAACACACACAGAAAGAAAATGCAATCAGAGTCAGCAACAACAACAACAACAAGTACAACAAGAGAAAACACTACAATCAGTTGGTCATTTCAACAATTGGCAACAAAAGCAGCAGTCCACTTTTTTGCCACAACTAAATCACAACACAAAACGAGACACAAATTGCTTGCAACTTTAACTGGCCAACACTTTCATTACATGCCACACACACACACACACCCCCTGCCTACTTCCAACACCCACACAACTATCAATATTCTTAAGGGACTTGAGTCGCCACTTGGCTCTTAACTTGGTCTTAACTTGTCCTTAACACAAAGGGTGGGCTGAAACTTTGGGACTAACTTCGCTTTTTTCGTGGGCCATAAAATCTGCTGAGTTGTCCACTCGAGCTATTTTGCCAAATCATTCATAACTAAGCCGACACGGCAGACGAACACCCTTTGTCATTATCATCATTATCGTGATCATCATTAGCATTAGCAGCAGCAGCAGCAGTAGCAAATTTCAATTAGCTCAATTACAAATGCTGAAAGGGTGCAATACACATAAATATACGTAATATATATATACAAATGTATATATATATATATATATATATAGGTGTATATATTTGTCTGCATTTGTATTTGTATTTGTTTGCTACAGCACAGAAAATCAACCCTTAGCGCCTCGACAAACTTTTTGGCAATTAAAACTTGGAAAATGAAAAGACAATAAAAATCAATTATTGTTAATAACAAGACACAAACAAAAGCAGCGCAACAACAACAACCGAAGGAAAACCAATCTAAACAAAACAAAAAGAGGCAACAGCAAAATAAAACTGTAAAATGTAGCCCCAAAAAGGTGGCCAAGCTTATAAATACACCGGAAAAAGTCAGAGTGTAGAATTGTAGACCCTTGCTGAGGGTGTGATAATTTGACAGCGAATTATGTTATGGCCTAAGGGAGAGAGAGAAGGTTAGTTAAGGGTCTGTAAAAAAAGTCAAAATCATACTTAACATGGCTAAGAGTAGACTTTAACTGAGTTTGTAACCAATTTAAGCAATTTTTGACGAACTGCACAAAAATGTCCAACAATCTAAGCCGACAAAAACCAGTTAAAACCCAGCCTTAAGGCTCAAGCAATTCGCAATATAATTTGGTACACAATTTCCATTAATTAAAATAATCAAGGATACAAAAAACAACCCCCGTGATGATGATAGAGGACTCTAGCGAATGCCAACCCCTTTGTGGATGCCTATATCGAATAATGGTCAAAAAAACAAGAAGAATAATGTGAAATGCATTCCGGACTTTGGCCAGACGAATGCATTTAATTAACACGCAAAAAATGAGTTGAAAAGCCTGCAAAGGGAAGGGGGTGCAGAGAGAAGGGGTTGAGAGAGAGAGAGAGAAGCAGATGAGAAGGTCCAAAAAATTACTGAATGCATTTTCTGGCTACTCGAGACACGACGACGCGAAGGCCTTGCAAAAGACCTTGTGGCAATGAGTGGGTAGGTGGTTGAATGAGTGGGTTGTGTGGGTTGAGTGGTTTGGGTGGTTGGATGGTGCAGGCACAGGTAAGCAGCCGAATGCATACAGCCGAGATATGTGCGGAGAAAATGGATGAAAATGTTACGAGATATGTGAAATGAGGGAGAGTGGTGCAAATGTGTTGGCCTCCAGACGCACCACCGAAAAACGCACATGATTAATACATAGAAGGGGGTTGGGGATGGTTACGTGGAAAAGGGGGAGGGGGGATGCCAAAGGGGGGCTGCTGCTGACTAAGCTCAGTGCTAAAATGCTTGTTGCTGCCAGTCTGCCTCGGATCGGTCAGACGAATATGCAATCTATTTTTGAACTGTCTGGCGGAGGCTGAGGGGGTGTGGGGGATGCGGGCATGGTTGATGGATATGGAGGGGGTGGGGCTGTTTGCTGTGTTGGCTGCATGCTGTATAGCATGCAAAATTTATTTGCCATGGCTGTTGATGCCACCGCGTGCGTCACGCAGCCAGACGCAACGGCGTCGCTGCTGTTATGTGCACTGGAATTGTAAGTAAATGTATGTGCACGAGTGTGTGTGTGTGTGTGTGTGGTTAGTGGTGCAGGGATGGAATCCACATAGCAGCAAATTGCAAGCTGTGGTCAAAAATTGTTTGCTCTTGGCGAGCCAAAGTTGCAGCAAGCAGTCAACTGAAGCATTCACATCAAGAAAACATACTCAAAAAGCAGTCAAAAGCGAATGAAGTGAGTGCAAATTATGCAATATAATATTCAGACATCTATATATATATATATATATATATATATATATATTACATATATCAAATATATAAGCAGCAAGTACATAGCTGAAGGCTTTCGGGCTTTGCTCATAAATATTTATTTAATGAGAAAAACCATTTCTGCTTGGCTCAATTCACAAATTTAATTGCGAAAAATTGATTTATGAATTAAATGTGAAAATTTGTGCATCTTTCACTAATTGTATCAGATTAAAGTGATATAAATAATTATTGATTTATTATAAAACTTTAAAAGAGCATAAATCAAAACCAAGTTGCCAATTTTAAGCTACATATTAAATAAATAATAGATAAGATTTATTAAGACTATTCAGTGAATCTTTTGGAGTCAAAGGTGCTCTGCTTACGACTAGGCTTAGTCACTATCGAGAGAGATCTTCAACTGCCCATCTCAGCAGCATATGACGCTAATCTGGGGAAATATCTTTTCCAGTCACAAAATAGTTTCTAAAGTGCCACCAAAAATCGCAATAATAAGCAGAATCTAAAGTCGCTTTTTAGCTGCAAATGTTAAGCTGCGGAACTGCTCTTAATATACGTATTATTATTAATATTATATTTCATATTATATTATTAATGATAAGCTGTAACTTATTATAGTTACAATCACTTAAGATTCAGGGTCTCCAAACCAAACCGCAACCGCTACACTACCTTACCGATTGACATTCACTATCGAATTACGATTCGGCTTGACAAGCTGCTTGATTCTATTTTGATGCTACCTGATAGCTGAGTTATAGCCAGTCCCATCATGACTACTTTTAGACTACTCTCGCTGAGCATTCAGGAACTCTCTAACTAAACGATTCTGTCCAAGCAATCTTTCCCAAAGTTGCACTTTTAATTGTAATCTCGCCACTCTCTCTCAGGTCAAGTCAAATCCACACGCATCATCTGTGTGTGTGTGTGTTTTAAGCCGTGTATTAAATCGTTTAGCTCGACTGCAAGTGTCGTTAAGAGCGTGTTGCATAAGATTGCGTTGCCAGCGCATCCGACGCACTGCAAGTGCACTTAATCACAGTGGAAGTGGATGTGGATGTGGAAGTAGAAGTGTGCTGGGGCTGGCCAAGTCACTGAGGCAGTCAGTCAGTTAGTCAGCCAGGTGGTGTTAGAACTGTGAGCACGTTTAGCAGCAGCTTGCAGCTTGCAGGTGCACGGCACGTACGCAGCTCGCAGGCAAAAAACAGCATTCAGCTGGCAACAAGCTTAAACGATGCCAAGTGGCAAGCGAAGGCGATGATGTTGGCCTGGCCTGGCCTGGCCTAAACTCAACTGAACTGAACACAGAACACTGGCAGCTTTAGCCAAACCCCCCAAAAGCGTAAAGAGGCAAACAGGGCCAAAGAGCGACATGGCCAAAACTCTTCAAATGATGAGAAGATGCTGCTTCATGTGCTAATTGCGCTGTCAAGTCAAGTGTGCAAGTGTGCGAGTGTGCGGCAGTGTGTGTGCGTGGCTGTGTGTGTGTGCATTGCTGAGAGCAGACGGAAGCAACAGCTCAAATGCCACACACACACACACACACACAGCACTAATGACGTAAAGAGAAAATTTGTTGCCTACTTTTGCACGCTCTCCAGACAACAACCACAATAAAAACCACCCAAGAATTTCCCAACAACAAACACATAAACATATATATATACATATATATATATATATTTATATATATTTATTACTATGTAAAAACATTTGCCATTTTCATTTTTTTGTCTGCCCAATAAAGTTTTTATTTTGGTGTAATTTCTAAAAATTTTTGCATACTGACAATGAAATGAAAAACAAACAAAAAACAAACAACGTGGAAATTTTATCGGCATTCGGCGAGAGATAAAAATGCGCCGGCAAAAAGCAGACGCCAACAACAACAACAAACAATATTTTGGCTCGCTGCTGGCAATGGCCAAAATCGATTTTTCCAACCCTCAACATGTGGCAGTGGCAAAAGGCAGTCGAGAGCCGGCTCTCGACTCTGCGACTCAACTCGACTCGACTCTCCCCGTCTCTGCCACGCTGCCACTCTCAAAATACTGTGTGTCTAGTCGATGTTCTGCTCTGCGCTGCTCTGCGGTTTTTGGCCTCTGATTTTTCTTCTTTTCTTTTTTTTTTTGGCAAGTTGGGAATGAGTTAATAAAGTTTGGCCAGCGACAGCCAGAGAAAGAAATCGGCAGACTGAGTGCAGTACATAAATCTTATCTAATTGCTATTTATTTTACTTTGAACTTTGTTAATATATATATTATATATAATATCATCATCATAATCCAAGTTATCTTATCAAGTTCTTATTATTTTAGCTTCCATAAGGATTGGCTCTGCTTTCAACTTATTACTTTAAAGTTCTGCAACAGTTCTTAACAGATTCAAGCAGCGTCCTTGGCCAAATTCAAACCAGCTTTTGGCATTGCTGCATCTACTGATATTTATAAATCACAGTCGAACAGTCCGACAGTCTCTCAAAAAAGTCCTCGCCGCCTGATAACTTTAAGAGCCAGCTCTTGCAGCAGGCTGCACTTCAACCCCCCCAAAAAAAAACAAGAAGAAAAAAACTTTATCACGAACATTTCATTTCTGGTTCTGTTTCTGTTTCAGTTGCTGGTCGCTGCCATCCCCTTTTTTGTTATCAGGGTGCTGAGTTTGGGTTTGGGTTGAAAGACTACAGTTTGGACGCCCCCCAGCCCCCGCCCCAACCCCAAATTGATTGAATAGACCAACAACAACTAAACCAATATATTGAAATGTGTGTGCCTGATGTGTGTGGTCGTGTGTGCTTGTCAATCCGACTGCCTGTTCCTGATAGGGGTGGTTATTCAAGTGGAGCCATGCACGAACATGTGCATATTTAGATATATAAATACATATATATATATCGAGAGTTTTCCGCAGGTAATTATTATTTAATATTTGGGGGTTGATTGGGAACATATCACAAATATTATTGCTGTTGACATTCTAAAGGCTAATCAAAATTGATACAGTTGCAAGCTGCTTTCAACAAGCAGAGAATGGTCACCTTGGACACGTTAAGGATTATAGAAAGGAGGAGTCCAACTGCCGACATCTATGGAAGGTATATTTATAGTATATATAATATACATATGATAATTATTAACGAGTGTGTTGGAAGTATAAAAAAAAACTCATAAGTAGTAAGTTTTGGTTCGAATATTTTGGTAAACAAACAAGTTGGAAATCTCTAGTTAAGAGAGCTCAATTAGGGAATACCCCAAACCCAGTATTATATAGACTTGCTGATTTTACTTAGTTCAATGTAAAAATATGCTTTGTTTAGCCAAATCAGTGATTTTTAAATGATATTTGTATGGTTGATCAATAATAATTTGAAAGCTATTTCAAAATAACTGCGAATTATTGCAATCGAAAACGATTTGTATCGATATTTGTGAAATGGTATATATACTAGAACTTATATTCAAAAATGAAAATATTCGATACATGGTCTCTTCTTATAGTCTCGTAGATCGTAGCTATATCGAATGCTGATCAATAATATATATCTTTGTGGACTGACAGACGTCTGCTTCTAAACAGTTGTAGCTAAAGCAGCAGCTGCTCTCTCTCTGGATATTTGGCATATTTTTTGGTTAATTACTTTCATGTATAGAAATTGTAACTATTTATCGATGTTATCGATGTTATTGGTTATCGATTATTGGTACGTACCCGAGCATGCATGTTGACGTCGTTTTCGCCGGGCTGTTGAACGCCGGTGCGTATCTTTTTATTCTGGGGTCCCTCGCTGACGACGATGGTGGCCCCGCCACCGCTAACGCTGCTGCCTGCGACAGAACCACCGACACCACCGCTGCCGTTGCTCGCACCGTTATAGGGCATTGTGGTCGGCGTGTTGAATGTGAGCGAAGCCTCCGTCGTGCTAAGCAGTGTTTTTTTCGATAGAATCTTGACGTTTACTTTTGGCCGTAGCCGACGCTTTTTTTATTCAACTGCACAGTTAACAGAGATATGAATAAGGTGTGTGTGTCTGTCTGTTTGTTGTGTGTGCTTGTTGTGGCTAACTGTGTGTGTGTGTGTGTGTCTGGTGTTGCTTGGTTGCTTGTTTAAAGTGAGAGTGTAAGTGTTTTTATTTTGTGTGGCAGCACTCACTCGAGAACGAAGAACGAACACGAGATACTCCGCAGAAAATCGTTTGTTAAAAATGTTGGCTTAAAACGCGCGCGATTTTTGATAACTTCTCCTAATTGATTTTCGAAGAAGTTGTTAATAATTTGTATGTAATATATATATATATATTTACTAAATGTTGCCTTTGATTGCTTTTTTTGCTTTCTTTTTATTTATTTTTTTTGTTGCAAACACACTTTTTCTTTTATTAATTGGCCACTTTCAACCGCATTTGACGTTTTCTTCTTCTTATTGCACTTTCAATTTGCGTGTTGAACGTAATTTTGTATTAATCGCCTTTCTGTGTTTGTAGAATCAGCTGTAATAGCGAGAAAAAGAAGGAGAAATGGGTTATTAAAGCATGTGACTCAAAAACAATAACAATAAAAAAAAACTTTACAGCTGAGTTGAGTGAAAATTCTCGTTGCAAATTGCAAAAATGAATGTGGACTAAAAAAGACTTTCTAACAATGCAATCAAAGTAATTAATTTACAAGTATTTAAGCAATATTATTTAATGAGACATCAACTCAAAGATTATGACTTTGAATAATATACTAAAAAATAAAATATATATAAAGCATAAAATATAAATTACATTTCTCAAAACTAAATGAAAGAAATGACACAGATAAATTTTTAAATGCAGTTTATTTGTTTTATAAATATATAATAGACTTAATTGAGCTTGAAATTGTACAAAATTAGCTAGAAAAAACTCGCAATATTTTTTGTAAACATGCAAAACAGTTTAAGCTCATTCGCTGTGAAAAAAGTGCTCATCAAATGGAAATAGCTAAAGCAGACAATAAGTTTTTATTGTACCAATTTGGATATATATAAATATATATAGAGCACATAGTTATCTTTTTATGCACTTTATCGTGCAACTGTTGCTCAATTAGACACTAAATTATCAACAATCATATCAATCATATCGATTGCCTTTCAATAGGCACACATTTGGCGCTTTATCAGTAAAATATTACAAAAGGGAGAACAAAAAAATGGCATGAGATAAATTCTGTAACATATGCATAAAAATTGACATGGTTGGAAGTAGATATAGCATATATATAAATAAAGTAAATAGTTCAAACAAACACACAAACAGATGTTGCTCTTATCAGAGATGAGTGAAAATAAAAGAGAGAAATTTGTATATATACATCTATATGAATATTATCAAAGCTTCAGCATTATATTATTGATTGAGGATCCGAACAATTTAGAGTGGAAAAGTAGATCGAATATTCGTGAATTTTCTTAACTTTTATAGAAAGAATTTCCATGCGAACTAGTTCCATGGGAACTAAATCCAAAGTTCCCTTTGCTAAATAAATACGTAAATTCCAAAATAATTTCCAATCTATATATGAAAATTATAATATCAAAGTAAATAATTACAACATTTTGGATTGACTGAAAAATACAACATAATGCAATACAATATCATAAATAAATATATATATAAATATATATATAAATATATATATGTATTTTTATATATATTTTTTGTGTTCCACATTTTGTGGTCAGATTTTTTTGTGTCTGCAAATTATGATGTGTTGCAACAATGGGGAATTCATTCTAATTGGAGTTCCGAGCGCATAAATCAGCAACAACAACAGATCAAAAACACAATGCACAGCAAACACACGCACAACAAACACACACACACACATACACACAGGAGACACGCACGGAAAATGCAGAAACAACCCTCGTAAAAAAAGCTGAAGCTGCAAGCAGCCAAAAAAGCGAAATAAAGCGCCGGCAAAACAGCATACAAAAAAAGAAGGAATATGGCCGAAATGTCAAAATAAGTGTAGAAAAGGACAACGGCAGCAGAAGGCAGACACGGACGGACAAGTGACAAGGCAACAACAGCACGGAAGCAACAGCAAAAGCGAATTGGCGAAAACGAAACGAGAATGAAACATGGCTGAACTTTTAAGCAACGGAAAATCCGCGTGCAAAGTAAACTTGAAAAAAGTTGTGTTTTATTTTCATTGTTGTTGTTGCAACCCTTAGGGGGGAAAATGGGAAAGCTAGAAAAGGAATCGAAAAGCGGACAACGCGATTGCCGTTTGCTTGCCGCTGTTGCTGCTGGCTTCAGTTTTGGGGAGAAGGGGGAGGCCCAAAAAAAAAATATGAGGGAAAATGCCGGGGGTTGATTTTTCATTAATGAAACACACACAAAAACGCCGCGCGCGGAAAAGCGAACGAACTTTTCTCGCTTGGTATTCTTTTTCCTTTTGTTTTTGTATTTAATTTCACAGCTTTTCAGTTTTACTTTTTTTTTGCATACCTCACGCTTTAAAATGGCGGCCAAAGCACAACAATTTTTCTTTTGATAAACTGTTGATTTTGTTAATCAAAACTTTGCCAGTTATTCACAGCTACAATTTGTATTGTTTTCGGTTTTTATGTTTTTTTGGAAAATATTGCTGAATTTTTGAAATGCACACAATGTTGATTTTTTTTCCGGCTGCGAAAGTTAAAACTGCACTCTATAAATTTCTAGCTGTCAATGGACGATTTGGTTTGGTGTCGCTGTTATTGCATTTTGACAGCGCCTACTTACATTATTTTTTAACATTTGACAGACAATTGACAAAAGTTGCTGCTGTTGTTGCTCTCTCTCTTTCTCTCGCATACACGCACATACACATATACACGACGACGACGACGACAAGCTAGCAAGGTGAACGAAATTTGATTTGATATATATTTTTATTTGTTATGTGTGAAGTTGTATTTGAGTTGAATTGAATTTTTCATCCGTTATATTGAAGACTTCTGCTGTTGTACACTTCGGCGCCGCGCTGGCGAATGACGGTCAAATAAGAACTGAAAACCTGTGAGAGCGTTTTCATCAAACGTCAGCGTCGGCTCTGCCTGCCTGCCTTTTTTTTTTTCTTCGTCGTGTGTGCACACAGCACGAAGCGACGCGCGTCGGCGAGACCAAAAAGAGAGAGAGAGAGTGGGGCAACAGAGAGACCACATACAGGTAGGTTGGCAGCTCTTTAGCACTGACAGCAGCTGCACGCGTCGTCGATAGGGGTTGCAATATCTCACATACAGAGAGAGAGAGAGAGAGGGAAAGGGAGAGCGCACACATATATGTATATAGCGTGTGAGAGACAGCCAAAGAAAGAGAGAGCGAACGAGAGAAAGCATGAATAGTATCAGCGTTGTTGGTTCATTAAGAGTAAAAGTACCTTTTTGGTACTTTTTGGTTTTGTGCTGCCCTTTTTGTTTGGCTATTTCGTGGGTGGCAGAGCAGCACCTACCGGTTACGTTCTGTTGTTGTTGTTGTTATTGTGGTTGCTGCTGGTGCGAAGCAAAACAGCAAAGCAAACGAGGCGCTTAGAAAACTGTTTTCATACTTTCTTAATACAATTTCGCCAAGATTTTCACAGACACAGACACAATTACATTTATTGCGATTATTAAATAGTTGCATTTGTGTGCAAATTGCAAGTGAAACGGTAAATTAACACTTTCACTCGCTTGGCGAGGAGGCGTCGGCTTTTTCCTGCTTACCTTTTGAGTAGAAATTTGAGAGATGATTGTTTTTTTTTTGTTTTTGTAGTTGCTTGTTTTGTTGCTGCACTTTCAATTATTTCAATTAATAGCAAATATTGTTATTATTATTATTGTTGTCTAACTTTGCGTGGCAAGCGATATTTATATTTTGCTGCTGCGATAATCGCGTGTCTGCTGCTGCTTCTGCTTATTTCTCCAGCGGCCCTTTTTTTATACACAAACAAAACGTCGGCTGGGGCAGACAGAGATAGAAGAACAGGCAGCCAGGCAGCGAATGACACAAACCGTGGCTGACAGAGAGAGATAGAGAACACACACACAGCGACGAGAGCGTAATGCGAGAGCGTATTGCGAGAGCGCGCAGGGAATCGCACAATCGAGTTTGAGAGATTGTTGTATTTGTGTATCTGTGTGTCTGTTGTGCACGTGTATGTGTCTGTGTGTGTGTGACGTCGACGTCAATGCGGCGATTCGAAAGAGAGCGAATATAGCGCACGCAATGGAAAAACTGGCGCGGCGACAACAGCAACAACAAAAACGACGACGATGACGACTGCGACGACGACGCGCGGAAGTATTTAATTAAGCCCAAAAAAAGTATTTCATTTAAATTGATGGGTGGTGGTATGTTACCGTATGCGAAATGCACACTCACACGTATATACGCGTTAAATTCACAATACACAATAGCCGTTGTCTCTCTCGTTGTGGTGTGCGTGAGTGCGTGCGTGTGTTTATTTGTATGTGTGTGCGTGTGTTTGTTTGTTTGTATTTGTATCTGTGTGTGCACTTTTCTGCTGCTACTGAAAGGTTTTCAACCGTGCGCCACAGTGTCTCAATTCGTACTGAGAAAATGAGCGGCACGCTCAGCGATCAAAAACACATTTGACCACATTGTGTGCGAGCGGTGTGGCATGCTCGTGCTCTTTCTCATGCTCGTGTAATCGCTCTCATTTACAAGCGTGCGCGCACCGCACACAGCAATAGCAACGAGCAGCGAGCATCGAGCAGCGAACAAGCAGCAGACGAAACACACGCAAGTGTGCTGAGCGAGTAACCAGAGCGCGCACAAGTGAAATGTGCTTGCTCTCTCTCTCTCTCTCTCTTTCCCTCGCTCTCGCTCTCGCGCTCCCACTCAGTCTTGTAATAAAATCGAGAGAGAGAGAGCGCCAGAGCATAAACAATCATACATACATACCCACAAACATAGATACGTTTATGAGTTTCATGGGAATGCTTGTGCATGTGTGTGCGCCATGCTTCGTTTTGCTTTGGCTGTGAGACGCGCGCGCCTAGTTTTTGTTGTTTGTGACTGGCAAAAAATTGGGTACAGTGGGACAATAGCTGGCAAGCATGTGGCATGTCCATCGAAAACAATATAATTATAAAATATTTTTATTTTTGTATTTAAATAATACTAATACTTATATAAGTACCCTAAATGTTATTTAAGTTCTCCAATATAATTTATATTTATATTATTATAGTTTGATATTCTGTTGCATAATTTTCAATTATTATTTTCATTGGCGATAAGCATTTATTATCGATAAGTCCTCTGATTGGCCTCTCTCATATTTTGCACACAGTCAGTTAAGAGCGAATGCTTTTGCATTTACTCTTTAACGCACCACGCCACTCTTCCACTCTTTGCGCTCTCGTTCACCCACGCGCAACAACAGCAAACTGCCTTCGACCTGCTCTCCATTCTCGCTGCATTTCCATGCAATAATTTCGTTAACAGTCGCTTTTAAATTCGCTAACAGCTCTCTGTTATGGAACAGACCAACTGAGTTAACAGCATTTGGGCATTAACATTAACAGCGATTAACAGGCATGTTAATTAAATTTATCGTTTTTTTAAATATATTTTTGAAATGGAAATGTTAAAATGGAAAACGTATTTGTTATAAAATCGAATAAAAACTATATGAAAATAAATAAATTGAGTTTAATACATGTAATAAATAAGTGAAAATTGTCACTTTCAATTTTATATTGTTTGTTAAATTATTTCTAGCTTTTGACTTGGGGACTTTGGGGGAATGCCTGCTTGTCTCCTCCTTGTTATCATTGCCCTGGCTCCCCCAGTTTTCTTATCTATGCTACAACACTCTACAATAAAGAGTAGAATACAAAATGCATTTTTTTTTATTAGATTTTATGATGTTGGGGTGTGGATTGTGCCAAGCAGGACAACAATGGTAACCAGGGCAGTCAAATAGCAGGACATCATCCCCCTCCCCACCCTAGCAGCACTCTTCCCCTTTCCCACTGTGTGCGCCTAAGTCGCATATACTGCACATGAATGCCGCTCGATGGTTACGTGTTTTCCACATCACTCCACCCACTCACCACCCCCCCCTAGTGCTCCTCGCTATCCACCTCTTGGCATTGGCATCCTTTCGCTCGTTGGCTGTCCAAGGCTCAGCGTTCTGCTTAATGCCAAAGTGCAACAACAAAAACAGCGAATGCAGCAAGCTGCCTGGTAAACAACATAAACTATTTAGTCTATGCATCTATGTGTGTGTGTGTGTGTGGGTGTGCTATGTGTGTGGGCGTGGCCAGGCATTGGCATCAAGCGTGGCCTGCCACAAGCTCCTGGCCAATACCCTAGTTTTTATTGCGAAGCATGTACAACAAGAAGACAGCTGAAAGCATTCTCAATTTTTAATCAGATTAACAATTTCCGTTGACATCAAAAATGCAAAATTCACATTTAAAAATCATTATTTATTTAGTAAACAACATTTACAAATGGCTTACAAAAATTCTTTCTTAAAATTGAAAATATTATATAATTCATCGATTGCTGACATTAAAATAAATACAAACTTTTTACTTATATTACAGATGATATCACTATAGATTCTCATAAAAGGAAAATAAAAATCTAAAGGGTGTACAAATTGGGTGATTAAGTGGCTAAGAGGACTCCTTACCAACTCAGACATATTTGAGGTTGACTTGAGGGGTGTTAAGGCAATGTGTAAGTGTCCTTTAGAATCTGTGCGAGATCATTAGAGCAAAAGTCGAATGAGAGGCCAAAGTTGCTGATTTGCGAGCCAAGCGAAACTTTCCAAGTTTCTGAGCGTGGATTGGTAAAGAACCGCTGAAACCAGAAATGGACTCTCGCTTATCTGAATATGAGTATAAACTCTCTTAACGCGACTCCCAATGCTGCCTTGAGGGGGACCGATAATCCAGAACACATTCTGGAAGATTGCCCGGCAACAGGCAGACCTGGACTCCTCCTACATCCTTAATATTCTATAAAGAAACTTTGTCTTTAAAAATAACAATAATAATAACAAAATAATTAAGTGATCCTTCAAGCCTACCTCTATCATATCCCATCTAATGCTTAACTGTGCTTAGAGTTCATATTTTATAATGCCACTTTTCGACACTGTTTGTCGACAAATCTAATGGTTTTCAAGCATTTCCATTGCATTCTACGATTAGTAATGAATTCTTATATAAAAAAAAAGATTTTCAACTGCTCAAATATTGAAAGGATATTTCCAAGTCGATCTATTTAAAGCGCTGCCGCCTTAGTCTAACCTTTGGCAACTGGAGCGAAACTCTTTGCCAATGTTTGTATCATAAAATATGGATTTAGTCGAGTGTACTCTAGTGTGCGTGTGTGTGTGTGTGTGTGCCACGCTCGAATGTACTTATCGATAAGAATGCTGCTGTTGTTGTTGTTGTCATGTTTGCCACACTTGTTGCAGAGATTGCATTCCGCCTTCTTCTTCTTATTCTTCTTCTCCTTCTTCTTTATAAAATACACTCAAAAGTAATGCAAAATATGTGCTTAATCTAAGCAGCTTTAAGTCGCGGCGAAAAGAATTTTAGAAAGAGATTCTTTGAATATTCAATTTGCAATTTGCTTAGTTGAGCAGCAGCCAAACCAAATCGTCTATGTACATATGCAATGGAATATTTGGAAAATTTTTACACTCAAAAATAAAATACTAGAATTATTCTAGAAGCCAAAACATGATCAGAAAACCATTACTAATGAAAGTTTCTCCTTGGTTAAATCTTTTTGGCTTACATGAATATTAATCAAAAATGCTGTCATCAATCTTGAATAGGAACCAGATCTAATTAGGTATTGTTGCAGTAAGTGTGTGTAGGGTGGTTATCCCTAGAAGATGTTCTGGGCTCACCTTGCACCTTACTTTCACTGTGTGCACTCAGTTCCATCATAAGATAATAAACTCAAGTTAAGCGAGTGCTTTTCTCAGCTCCTCTGCTCCTCCGCTCCCCCGGCCCTTCCCTTCACTCACACATGCAAAATGCAAAAACCTAATGCGCCTTTAAATGGATGAATACAGGGTAGGGTGAGAATGAGATCAGAGCGCTACACTGCGAGAAAAATTGAATGCCCAAAAAAAAAGATGATTTTTCGTTCTTTCAGGAAATATTTGTTAAGGATTAAGATCCACAAATTGAGAGTACAAATTCGAAATCTAAGTCTATGAATATAACTGAATCAGGAATATATGTTCTCCATTTGAGATTTGCTTTTCTCTCTCTCTCTATCTCTCTCTCTCTCTCTCTCTCTCTCTCTCTCGCACTTTCTCTTTCTGCCTTTTCCATGTAAGTGGATGTAGTTGACTAGCACTTCAACATGCTGACAAATCTCCTCTCTCTTTCCACCCTTGGCTGTTTCTGTAGCTGATAAGACGCTGCTATCAACGCCTTACACTGCCACACTTGCCCCTCCCACTTCACCCCAGCCCTACTCAGCACACCAGAGCAGCGCAGCATCCGTTTCCGTTGCGCTGCAGCGTCAGCTTAGTATCCTGTTTTGGCCAGATTTACAGCTGAAACTCCTTGCGTGTGTGTGTGTGTGTGTGTGCGTGTTTATCTATGCCGTTGCCGGAAAGTGAAACGCTTATGAAAACGTCCGGCAAGGCGCTTCACAAATCCTGCCATCCTGCCACCCATCCCCCCCCCCCCCACCCACAATGCCACCACAGTTGTTGGATGACCTTCTTTGGTTTGTGGGCTATGCTAAATTTAATATTAACTTTCATCTGCTAATTTTGCACAGTTGAACAATGCTTCAAGAATTTAATATCCTTGCCGCTTCAAATGACCAGCAGCTGGTTGGTTGGTTGGTTGAATGAATGAGTGGATGGATGGATGTGCGAATGCCTGCCTCGTCACCGAATCCATTTTCTAACTCTGTCTCTGGCGCTGGCGCTGGCCCTTGTCCCAAGATAAACAATGAAGTCTTGACCCAGTTCCATGTTACTCGTTTGCCTTGCCCTTTGTCATCATCATCGTCAGCACCACCAGCACCACCAGCAGCAGCAACAGCTTTGACATGGGCAAGACACCAAAAAAAAAAAACAAAGGAACTGGTTATAGTTGAGGCAGATTTCGACGAGGAGATACCATTTATCATCTGTTTATATGTTTTACGGGTTTCTTAAGCGATCTTGATGAAATTTTGAAAAGAAATGATATATCTTTAAGAGTCTGGCGTTCATTAGCGTCCTTTATCGATATTTATCGATACTGGGGAAATGGATGAAATATACTTGATCTGCATTCAGTTTATGCGAAAAGCTTCTTCTATATAAATATCTTTTTTTGGGTCTGAGATTATCTGCAAAGGTTTTTAAATATTAAAATAAATATTTTGGTTATTATTCCTATCTTATATTAACCATACTTAAATAAATCGAAATTTAAATATATATATACATTTTTTCATTATATTTTTGCATGGTTTATCCAACATTTTATTTTAGTAAAATCCAATTCAAAGTGAAAATGAACAAAAATTATTATTTGAACTTTAAATGCAAGCGAGAATTCATAGCAGGCAGAATTAGAGAGGGAGCGCTTAGGGTTGCCAGACTGTGCAGACAAATGGGAAGAGTGGTGTGGTGAGTATAAAAGAGTTGCCTCTAAATCAATAGCTTAGATCATTAGCTCTTGTAATGAATATTAATGTTGATCTGGAATAAGCTGACATTTCGTGCGTATTTTCAAGATACCTCATGCAATTCGCATGCAGGGTAGAATAAAAAATAAAAGTTTTCAAGAATAAGACAAAAAATGCGTCAACTTTACATACAAGAATTGTGTGCTAACCCAAAAAATTGAGACAGCTTTGCCCCAATTCACACACTCACACACACACACACATGTATATAACAAAATATTTATTTTTTGAGTGTATTTCTTCCCATTTTTTTTTTAGGGGTTGCATTAAGTTTGTGCGTGGGTGCCAAAGCTAAAGTGCAGTGAGACAGTCATTGGATCATTTGTCTTGGCAATGTTGCCCTTTTCAGATTCTGCTTTTCGCACAGCTCTTTGTTTTATTGCTGTTGCTGGTGCTGCATGTTGCAAGTTCCGGCAACGTAATGCTGCAATGGGGCTTATGGGTTTAGGCAGCTTATATGACAGTCAAGTTGGCAAAAGCCAAAGCGAGCGCACAGAAAAATGAAAGTATGCAGAATAATACTTATCAGTTTGGTAAGTTTTAAAGCGAGTTAAGCAAACGAAGTTGATAAAAGACACAAATGACAGAGGGAACCGAGGCGAGATGGTAAATAAATATTAAGAAACGTTTACTGATTGCAACGGAACGAATTGAAAAATAGCAAAACTGAGCGAAGTATAAAAAGTTTACGAATCTGAAAAGTATTTGCAAGCTGCATTAAAATCAATGGTCTGAGAAAAATAATAGAAACAAATGTAAAAATATAGTAAGCTGCTTATTCTTCTTCTTCTTTATTTATTAATGTATTAAAATAATAACAAAATATAAACTGAATTATCTGGCAAGGGTTGTAAATTGATGCCATATATTTGTATAATATTTCATTCAGTTTTCAATAATATCCTTATAAAAACTGTATCAAAACTATTTTTGAATTTGCGTTGCACTTTTCTTTTGAAATCATGTGAAAGTCCCTGTTAAAACAACCCTTACAGTATTTAGAAAATTTTCCAGGATAGGATCAAATCAATGCAGAGTCTGGCACAAAACTTAAAAATTAAAAACAAAAAAGAAGGCGAAAAATGACAGCCAAAAACACTGCCCAAAAACAGTACGCTCTCAAATTCACACACACATGTATATATATATATATATATATATACTTAACTTTTGCAACGATACGAGTCAAGAGCAAAAGAAAAAAGTGAAAAGGGCAACTGAATCACTGGCCTGACGCTGACTCTGAATGTCCGTAGCAAATGAAGGTGTCAAAATGACAAGCAGACAGCAGCAGAAAAAAAATTAAAAAAGAAAATCTCGAAAGGCACAAAAAACACACACACACACAGACACACACACACAGATAGATAGCTGCCATTCTGGCTGGACGTGCAGTGGAGCGACGGATGGCTATGCTGAATAGAAAGGCCTGCTGCTGGGCCTGGGCCTGGTGCTCGTCCTGCTTCGGGTCAGGCTGTCTGTCTGTGCTGTCGGACTAACTGTATAAACGCCAAAACGACAGTAGCATTTTCCAACTTACACCATCAACAACAGCAACAACAGCGACAGCAACAGTAGCAGTAACAGTAAAAAAAAAACAATAACAAACGCTCGTCGTACAGTGCAGACTACATAATTGTATCTGTATATATATATCTATGTATCTATATATCTAAGTATCTATGTATCTAAGTATCTACGTATCTATGTATCTAGAAGCTGAGCCCGCTGCATTGTATTGCAGTTACGTGCTCGATGGTCCAGCAAAATGGCGGAACACAAATTCAACAAAACAAAAAATGGACAGCAAAACGATGACATTTCTATCGACATCCCGAAAGGAAGAAACTGCCCGAACAGCTGGCACTCAAGGCTATATTGAGCTTATACTATATTAAAATATAAATGGTCAAAATTTTACAAGAAATACACAACAAAAATGTTAAAGGTTTCGGCAGTGGTTTTAGTTTCCTCGACATATCGACTCCTGCATTTATTTAATGAAAGTTTTTGAATTTGAACATACTTTAAACCTTACCAATGCATGAGTACATCCTGTAGCTCAATATATAAATTTCCTTTAATTCACAGTCTGTTTTTAAATTAGGCACTATAAATCCATCCAACCCCTAACCGGTTCAACCTGTAAAAAATAGTCGTGTCTAAAGCTGCACAAATTTATGTGCCTTAGTTACTACAAATATTTTGTGCAATAACCTCAACCAGCCCATCAATCTTTGTGTCTAAGCACCTCAAAAATGGGGTATATACAAAATGGCGCCATAAAAAACAAAAAAAAAGAACGCTTAAAGAATTTTGCGATGGCCAACTACTGACATGATGGCCAAATGCCAAAGCGGATTTAAGTTGTGGCAAAACTTTAAATGAGTTCAGGATTGTAGATTTAGATGGGGTGTACACAACACCCCATTACCAACGCACCCAAATGCCACGCCCACTTTTTTTTTGATGCTCTTGCTGATGAGGCGTAATGATGATGACTTAGTTGGATTGATTGATGGCACACAGAGACACTGGCAGCAAGACGAATCCACATTTGGGGGCGGGCAGCACATGGACAAAATTTACAATTTACACATTACAAAATTAATTGAAGAAAAATAAAACAAGAATGCTGAAATTGAAAGAGCTCGACTACAAGTTACCCTGTTGCGAAGTCTTTGAGTTTATATATACACCTTATGGATGTCCCAGATGCTTCCTTCTTCCTCTTAAACTATCAATGGTGTTCCATATTGAAGTGGAGACTCTCTCTAAGATCAGCTAAGATCAGATATATAATTTATTTACCCGTTACACAGCTTCGCACAAATTCATTATACCCTTTGTAGCTAATTTTTAATGGGTTCTGGTTATTAATAAAATAACCGAAAAACCAAAAATATTGCTCATACGCCGCATTGGTTGCATGTAGTATAAAAATAGCAAAGTGAAACGCATCTGACGCTGCATATGACCAATTAAATTTTTGTGGCATTTTTTTATGTCAGTTCGTTGAGGCGGAAATGCCATCAGTTTGTTGGCCAACAGCATTTTTGCCATAGAACTTGGCCCAGTCAGTCAGTCGCAATGGATCAGTGGACGGGCGTGCATCGAGCGTTCATCATACGTGCCTATTATCGGAATAATGACTCCATAAGCAGCGCCCAGCGATTGTTCAAGAAACAGTTTAGCATTTATCAAATTCCACCAACGAATGTGATTAAATCCTGGCTGCGACATTTCGAGGGCACGGGCTCCTCACAAGCAGGCGGAGCGAAACGTTCCTCAATTCCGGTAAGAGTTGAATCTAAATATATATATATATATATATATATATATCTATAGTTTTTTTTTAATGTTTCTTTATTTTTATCATCACAGCAAATATTTTGCACCATTTGCAATCAGTGTCTGAGCAATGAGAAGAATTTCACCAGCTCCGTAAAGTGATCAAACGAAATTGAACGAAATGCAAATGTTATAAAGTATTATATATAGTATATATATATGTAAAATTCCTTCTACTTAGTCATAGTCATTTTGATATATAATGAATTCAAATGTGCTTTTATTTTATATTATTTTTGTTTTTTTTTTGTTTTTACTAATTGACAAGTTTGTTGGACATTTCAAACGCAGCAGTGTATGGGTGCCAAGCAATTCAAAACACGCCCGACATTTGTCTCATTTCGAGCGGTTCTCGGACATTTGTTTTGCATGCTTGGCTAAACGATTCGCTTGGTTTCCCAGACAATGTAAAAAACAGCAAATTCTTTTGTTGAAATTACAAGTGACTGAACAACAGGAATTGACAACATAAACATATTTGAGACATGATTGTCGTATTCAAATATATTTTGGTATAATAAATGAAAGCTTGATCAACAGCGAAGAACAAATCTTAAGATTTCAAGTTGAAAATGTTTCGAAAGCCATTTTCTTTTTAGTTGTGGCGATTTTCTTTCTATACTTTGCTATATTCCTATTTAGGTAGTTAAGTTGAAGTTAGTTGAGCTGCAATCATTAATTATCTCCAAATGTGACTTTAGTAATTGTTTAAAATACTCCCATTGATTTCCATGTAAGTTTCTGCAACGTGTGGCAAAGTTTTCCGTTTTATCCCCAAACACAATTTGCGTTGAGTTGCTCAATGTAATCAAAGAGGCCAGCTTATAGTATGTCAAAGCTATTCTATTTATAGATTTCCTTGTGGCACATTCTCTCGCACGTTGCCCAGCAGACAAAGCTACACTTATCCACTCGGCACTCGGTGGTGGGCAGCTGTCAAGTTTGAAGTCAAGTAAATCCACATATTAACTTTTACCGACTACTGATTTTTTTTCCACATGTCAAGCTTTCTACACTGTTGTCAGCTTTTTCAAAAAAGAAAAAAAAACCAAAGAAATAAAGTGAAATAATAAAATGTCATCAGGGCCTGTCATCGTGTCATATCAAATCATGTGCTGGGCATGGGAGGTGAGGGGCAGGAGGAGAGCGTTCAACTACCCCAGGCCCTAACGCATATTAACGGTTAAGTATAACGGTTTACAGATTACAATCGGAAAATGCGCATAAGGTTTTTACGATACGTTGCCGATGGCTCTGGCTCTGGCTCTGGCTCAGTGTGCGTGAGTGTCTGTTCTTGTGTGGCATTAGTTTGAATAATATGTGGAGCACATATTTCGCGAGGCAAATAAAATTAGGTGCACCCCACAGATTGCCACATAAAAAATCCCCAAATGCCGAGAGATGGGTGCGAGAGCGAGGAAGGATGCCCGGAAAGGAACGTCAACGGCAGAGGCAACTGCTGCTTCGGCTGGTATCATAATTTCGAAATGACAGGTAATTTGGGGTAACAACAGGAGCAAGCGTAATGTAACATGGGAGGCGTGGCAGGCACGAAAGCAAAAAAAAAATAAACCAAAATAATAAGGAAAATGAAGTGCGAGCGCCAAATGGGAAAATGATGCGAGTTTATTAAGTACCGTTACTCAAAATGTACAAAATCCACCCGGAATTTATGATACGCAATTTCCAAAATATAAAAGCGAAAAAAAAGAAGCGAAAACTCAACAAATTTATATTGTAAATATATATGAAGTGCTCAAGTCCTTAGCCCGCTGTGCTATCTCTAAATGATTTAAGTACACGAACATGCAACTAATGAGTGGAGTCTTAGAGTACCCCTCACTCCCCGCCCCCCATACTAGCTTGCCCCATAAACTCAAGTCAGGTGTGTGTGTGCTTTAAACTGCAATTGAAATTTAGAGCGAAGAAACGTGCCACCAGAAAAACACACACAAAGAAAATTGCCTGGCATATTTCATGTGCTTACAACTGCAATTGATCAAATGTCGCCAAAGCTTGTGTTTGTCAAAGGGTTAAAGTGGGTGTGTTGGCCTGACAAGTTTATTGTCAGCAGCTTAAACAATTTGAGTCTTGGATTTGATTGATTGAAATAAATTTGTGATATGACAGTTTGAAGGAGCTTACAGGTTTAAATTGTGGCAAGATGGTGGGCACAACTAAAATAACACATCCTTGTGGAAGCAGCTGCTGGTGGCGACATCTAAGCTTAACTATGAATTGTTTCTTTTGGGAACTACATATATGATATAGTAGTTCGATGCTTATGATTTTTTGTGTGGAGCGCAATAATTTGCATATTAAGTAAGTGGTTTTCTTGAGAAACCAAAAAGTTATTCTTCCAAGAACTCATGACTTCTATGCAGCTATATAATATAGTAATCCGATTCGATCGACTCTGACATATGTACTGTCTGTATTCTATGGGGTCGGAAATATCTGCCACAAGGCATCACAAGCTGCACAACAAATTCATGAAACCCTCTGCAATAGTAAGCAAGTAAGAAGTAAGTAAGAAGTAAGTAAAAAGTAAGTAAAAAGTAAGTAAAAAGTAAGTAAGAAAAATAACTGCAAATAGGACAAACTTATTATTGAAGTTAATATCTAATTTAAATAAATAAATTAAATATAAAAATAAATAAATTAAATTAAATAAATTAAAGATTTCTCTCAGGAAATGCACAAGCATCAGTTTCAATTTATATTGCCAAAATTCTCGAGAGTCTTAATTTTCTTATTATAATGTTTTTTTTTTGAATTTAGTAACTAGGAAAAATCTTGTTTGAGCAACGAAATGATATTGCTTGCTAATAACAGTAAAATGCACTCAACTATTCTTTGGCTTTTACGTGCATTTCCCTTTTAACCGGATCTAACAACTTGCGCTGCATTTACTTTTGCACATCTGCAAAGAGAAAGAAGAATCAAATTTAAATGCCAACGAATTGTGTAACTTGAGCACAGCTTGAAATTTTTTTTTTCTTTACCTGGTAGTACAGGACAACTCCCCCGTCCTCTCCTGCCGTCTCTCTTTGAGTGTTGTTGTAACTTTTGCTTGTCCACATTGCTGTTTCCGTGTTTCTTGCCGTGTTGC
Source organism: Drosophila paracracens (assembly GCA_035044025.1). Lineage (NCBI taxonomy): Eukaryota > Metazoa > Arthropoda > Insecta > Diptera > Drosophilidae > Drosophila > Drosophila paracracens. Next base: position 1,048,741 of record JAWNMN010000487.1, read on the forward strand.
TGTTCAGTGCTGTGCTGGCATTTCATTTAGCGCACAACTTCACATTTGCGTTGTCTGCAATTGCCATTTCCGCTTCCTGAAATTTGCCACTCGTTACACACACACACACACACACAAGCACACACTCACACTAAGAGAGAGAGGAAGAGACAGCGCAGCAATCTACCAGGCAACCGACATTTTCATTTCCATGCTTGGGCGCTTCGCACGAATCAATTATTCATCATCATCGATTAAGTAAGAACAGCTACCATGCGGCCTCCCAACCCCTCCCATTCACCCCCACCCTCTCACACCACTCCTTGGCTGGCTGTCTCGCTTTTATTGTTATGATTTTTGCCGCCTCTGTAATGGCCTGCTCATGAAGGGGACTTTGGCCAGAATTGCGCTCGGCGCGAAATACAGTTTAATGATACCAACTAAAAGCCCGAGATTTATACATACATGTACAGAGTACACACATACATATATATACATATATATACATATATAGAGTACATGTATCTACACTTGTGTGTGGCATATGTGCAGTTCATATATCCATACAACAAAGAATTACAATACATTCACGTCAGGACATCTGTATGGCACATACATACATATATATATATATATATATATATATGTATGTGTATAGCAATGTATATGGTATAGGCGAGTTCTGTTTTACTCTGTTGGGTCGGCTCTGCTTATTTTCCGCCGTTATCCATTAAATATTTATGAAAATTGCTTTTGCTGCAGTTTTATTCACTTGATTGTCCTTTTGCCGAGCAGCTCCTTGCTTTGCATGCGCTCCTCCTTTTTTTTTTTTTTTTTTTTTTTGGCAAGGCCAGTAAAACAATAAAGCTTAAGAATTCAATTTCCTAAGAGCTTAAAGCTGCCACTTCCTGCTCATCTTAATGTGTGAGTGTGTGTGTGTGTTATATATGTGTGTTTGTATTTGATTCTTGACACACATAAATCGTGGCACAAGACATGTGCCTAGATAATCTCACATTATGAAAAGATGTATTACAATAAAATATTTTCGCATCAATGGCAAAAATATTTTTAATAGCCAAAGTTAAACAACGGAGAAAACCATGATATATGGCCAGGGTTAGCTTTGGGGCTTAAGATTGCGAGTGGGGGCAGTTTGAGAAAGGACTTGAGCTCAACTACAATTAAGGCAGAATGTGGAAAGAAAGCAAATGTGAACAAAGAGTGAAAGCGAATAAGGAAAATGCAGTAAAATGCTAGAGCTGAATTCCCATAATGGCAGCTTGAGAGCGAAAAGAAGATTTTCATTTATTTATAGCTAAAATAAAGCTCAAATCTAGTTAGATTTCCAACTGTTTAGTTTTATATTATGATATCAGCTTCAGTAGAAAAGGGGTCTGGAAAAGTGAAGCAAACAAGTAGGTGAAATCAGTTTATATCTGAATATCTATGAAAAGGATTAGGAATCCACTGATCACTTTATCTGGCACTCCTTAGGAGCAGGCTATAGACTCAGAAGGGGCACAATAGATCTAATCGGTTGCAGTGTATGAAGTTCAATAATTATAAAGTTATGTTAATAAAATTCCGCATAATAAATCAAACATGAGACTTCCTTCGGCAGCTACCACCACAAAACTTAACCCATTGCAGACTTTAAAGATAAGTTAAGGACTCTTCCATTTTCCGATGTGTATAAACTGCACTTTCTTAAGTATTCTCGGATTGTTTCACAGCACAAAACATTCAACTAAAAGCAGTTTATGCAATAGTTTAAGCCGCAATTTATGCTAGCCGTAGGCTTCTTTCTAATGGATTCGACTGCATGGTTATCTATTGGGGATCATCAAAATATATGAGCTTTGGGATCCATTTCAGTTAGCCACAAACTGCTCCATAATATGCCATTAATTTGTGATGCACAACACACACACACACACACACACACACATGGATAGAGAAATTAGGCAGCCAAACTACAACTCGAGCCAATTTCATTGGACAAGAACTATGCATTTGGGCTGAGCTAATGGAAGTCAGGAGCTGGCATGCCGACAGATTAAGAGCGATAAGCGGAACGGGGGGATGGGGGACCGGGGGGGGTTGGTGTGTTTTGGGGTGCATTGCATTGCATGAAGATAGATGGCATAGATATGCCGAGCAGCGTTGCTAATAATACGCATTTTCGCTTTAACGGGACATTGGGGCTAAATCTGGCATGCAACGTTTTGTTGCAGTTGCCGCAGTTCTTGTAGTCTCTGTTGTCTCCGTCGTTGTCGTTGTGGAAAGGACAACAGCAATACTGCTTGCCTGCCTGCCTGCCAGCGTTCGCTCAAAATAAATTGCAATTTTATCGCGAATAATTCAATTAAATGATTTTTGGTTTTTTCCCATTCGTCTGTCTGTCTGCTGACATTTTTTGCGCTGTCTGCTTTTCTTTTCTTCCTTCACTTTTAACGCATTTTCACATTTTCTTTTCTACAGCTTCTACAGTTGACACTCTCGCTGCGTTTTTTGCTGATTTATTGTGCATCGTTTTGTCTTTTGTGTCTCTGTCTATTATGTCTGCTATCTAAAAATAAGTGCCGCACTCGACTGCATATTTAGATTTCGACTGGCCCTGCTTGCCTCCCCCCCTCCCCGGGGACTGCCCCCCAAGACAGCAAATCAGATTTAAATATTTTGGCATTTTCCATCAAATTTCATTAAATGTACTCGAACTTTAGCTTTATTGCCCAATTCTGTGTATGTGAAACTTTTGTTGCATGCAAAAATGCGGCAAGTTGATAGCAGCAGCAGCCGTGCAGCAAGCCACATTCGACATTCGATTCATTCGTAGCCGCAGTTAGGCAATCTTCCTTTTGCTTTTGCTCCTGAACCGCTCCTCCTCATCCCCGCTCCACCCACAAAATCTCAATCACTTATGCAGCAATCAGTCTCAGCTTGCTTTCCACACGTACGCTTACTCAGTTTGCCACACAAAACATGCCCTATGCCACAAGGCATATGGCACTTGGTTTAAGCAAATATATATCCATACACTAAATATATATAGATTTGGCTTTCAACGATTGAGATTCGGAAACCGATTTGGAATTGAAATTCAAGATTTGTTTATGAAACCGAATACTGGGAAAAACTTGGAAAAACCTTAACATTATATAGACCAATTTTCAATTAGTGTTTCAGGCATATACAAAAAATAAAACATGTTCAAAATTCGTTGTAGGATTTGAATTTTTTGTTTGTCTAGCAATTAAAATAGCATTTTATAAACTGACACTTATTATTTATAGAAAGTTTGCTTTCACACACAGACAAGTTGAACTGAAACGGTTCAATCATGCAACTTGCCACAAGCCGCACTGTGAAAATAAAAATGCATTTAGAGGCTAAAATTAAATGAAGTCACTTTTCGGTGCATACCAAATGGAATAGCAGACAAAAAAATAGAATGGAAATGCAATCGATAATAACTGAGAGAATATATATATATATATATATATATATAGTTGAGGCAGCTTCTAGATTTGTTCCATTATAGAGTGCCAAAAATATTATTAGATAAAGGCTTGACCATTTCATGTGCATATGCCACTTATTTGCAGTCACTGTTGTCCTTGATGATTCATTAAAAACTAATCAGAAGAGTCAGCATTGAAGGGGATATTTTCAATTCTGTAGAAAATGTCTCTGATATCACAACTGATATATATTCGTGATCAGCATCGATAAAGCCTTGTCTAGTTGTCTATCTTTTTTGATGATTGTTTTTATAAGTTTTCTGTGCATAAGTTTAGTTTATTTTGGCATACTTTTGGGCTGAATTAAAATATGTAAGTTTGGAGCAGAGATCTCAAATGGAAATCACATAAGCAACTGCATTCCTAACATTTTCGCCAATAAATAGTCAATTTTAATTAAAATGTTATCCTAGAGTGAAATATCACAGGAATATTATCAATTACAAAGACGGCTTTGCATTTCCAACTCTCTTTTCAACTAACTTTTCAGGCAGTTAAAAGAATCTTAAATCACACGTTTAGTGCTTATGGAAAGCAGCTAAAACTCTTCTCTAATTTCTCAAATATAAACTAAAAGAAATACTCTACATATATTTTTTTACTGTTAAAGCATGAAGACAGCTTGTGACGATGCTTATGGATTGGTTTCCAAGAGCGCACGATCCTGGCAAGTGGCATTGCCCCGCATTGAGCACATTATGGATGTGGGTCAATTTATGGAAGAATCGAAGCACTTCGGTGGCAACATTGAGAAACTAAACAAGTTCTTTGATGACCAGGTACAACAGTGTGAGGATATAAAGAAGCTGCTCAAGCAACATGTGCAGCTGCAGCTGGATACACTGCATCAGGTAAAGGAAGATATTGTGGAATTGCAGCTACAGGTTCGCAAAACCGGCCAAAAAATCAATAAGGTCTTGGTCAAGTTTCTCGATGAGACCGAAGTGAATGAATACGATACGATGGATGCTCTGCAACGCTACGACATCAAGATGAGTTCACTGTACGGTCAAATACTGACCCTTGACAGCGATGTCGACTATGTCAGCTATTTGGCCAGCATTGCCAAGTTCAACAAGGAATATGTCCAGGAATGGCATAAACGCCAGCAACTCCAAGAGTCCCAACTAGCAAAGATCAAAGATCACAGCGACAGCGAAGCCGAATAGCTGAATACTCTATAAATGCTTGGAGAGTTATAAGTTATAAGTTATAAGAGCGGAATGCTCATCTTATACATTGTTCTCTTATACATTGTTAACTAAATTGCAGGTTATACAGCAAAAACCAATGCTTAGCTTTTTTTCTTGGTCTTCTTTAGTGTTGGGATGCCAAAGAGTATTCGAATGTTTAGGGGATGATGTTTAGGAATCCAGACTATATTTCAAATTCTGCATTATATTCGGAATTTCGAAATTCACGCAATCAATCTATCGCATAGAAAACAACAGCGGAAGTTGTTATGGTTTCCAAAAACATGGCACTTTTCAGTTCACAGCAATTCAGACTGCCCCATTTTTTGTGGTCTTGGTTTGAGCACACAAAATCGCCACTTTTTTGTTGGTTTAACTCGCATGCTACTCACCGACTGGCTTACTCGATGCATTCAGTTGCTGAATTTGCATGCTCAATTCATGAATAATCCGTGCGACACTTGCGTTTTATCGCTTTGCATAGTTGCAAGTTGATGTTGTTGTTGTGAATCAGAAGCAAGTGCAGTTGGCCAACAGGTGGCGCTGCCAAACACTCTTTCATGGTGAATGTCGTTGCTGATAGCGAAGCGTAATTATTATGCTCGACACTCCTCACCCACTACCTCTACCCCCCTCCCTTACTGCAACGGACTGTGGATTGCAAATGGCTATGGAAATAGGATTGGAGGCAGTAACTTTTACTTTTTGTTTCTTGTTGTTTTCCTCTGCTTGTTGTTGTCGTTGGTTGTTGTTTACTGGAACGCATAAGCGCCTCTAGTTATGCAATAAATAAAACGCTTCTGTTGCCCCCTTCAAGCGTAAAGTGGCGGCCATGTTTGTGCACAAACTGCAAGATGGCGTCCTGCATCCGTTTGTGTGCTAGCTACCCCCACACCTATCCCTACCCGTACCGCACCGCACCGCACTTCCGCAACACTTTCGCTGTAGTTGTGTTGTTGTTTTAAGTGTCTGCTACAATTCCGTTTGGCTAAAACTTTGCCAGGCCTTGCTGCTGTTGTTGTTGTTGTTTTTTGCTCGTTGTTTTTTGGTTGCAGCTTCCGTTGTCGCCAGGCTGCTCAACTGCAACTTCCGCCTGCACACCCCTACCCCCACTGTCTCTATCTCTATCTCTATCTCTGTCTTTGCCACCCTTTCTCGCTGGGCAACTGGCTTATTTAGCTTTGGTTTAATTTGACAAAAGAGCGTATTTAAGAGCTGTGTAATTTACGTAGCTGCTGCAATGGCGTTTTGGCCAAAAGGTCAAAGGATAGCATGAATAATGCAACAGACAACAAACAACAAACAACAACAACAACAAAGTGGCACAGTTTGCAGAGTGTGCCGCTTACAGTTTGCTAATTGAGTTGCAAGTCTCTTTGCAGGTTGCTTAATGTAGGTAATTAGTGCCGCCAAAAAAAAGGAGACACTGGCTAAGACAACAACTGGCAGCAACAACAGCAACAACAGCACCAACAGCTGCTGTCAATTTACATAATCAGGCAAACTAGCAGCGTGCAACTTTGTCTCTCTACTTTGAGGGATTATGTTGCATTCCGCTTTAGCCGAATTTTTTCGGACACTACTTGGATTAACAAGCGGATAACATCTAATGCGATTTGCACGGTAAAGTTATAAAACTTAAATTGCATCAAAATTGTAGAGCATAAAACTGTTAATGAAAACTTCTCAAATCAGTTAGTAAGCTGCAGATTTAGATTTTTGTGCCCATAAAAATGTTTACTGCACTCAAGCAGAGATGCAGCTGCAATCACCATAAATATCTTGTTAAGACACTAGAACACTATGAACTCTATGCCAGCAAAATCCAGCAGGCTATTTTACTTGTAGCAAGTGCCTTGTAAATCCAAATCTGATCATGCGCATTTGGATCTTTACTGCCAAACAGAAGCATATCAATATTGTTTAGTCTATCAAAGCCAAGCTAAGCTTAAGACTAGCATCGGTTATTCCGGTCTTAACACAATTTTCAACACATGATAATCCAACTTGCTGTAAAATCTTTAAGTTGCAGGAGTCTGAGATGCAGGTTTGTTTTTTTTTATAATACAATCGTCGCAGCATTAGCTTGGATTTTCTCCATATCATCTCGGTTTCAGGCAGAGTAGTTCCTATTAATAAGCGCCACCCTTGGGAAAACCTCTCTTGCTTCTTTTTGTAGCTGTTTCTCTGGCTTTAAGTTACTTAATTACAAATAAGTTACCTAATCAATCAAAACAGTTGAAAACAGCTGATCAATAATGTATCTGGGTATATTATATATCACAATTCAATATCGGATATGGATTTGTATTGAGAGATGTATCGTATATCGAGAAATGATATCCAGAACTTAAAGTGTTGTTCTTTTAATCTGTGAGCATAGTTTTCAGACAGGCAAAGAGACAGACAGACAGACAAAATTAATATACTTAATGGAGTAGCAAACGCATCCTTTTGCCTGTTACAATTCTTGCACAACTTCCATTTATCCTTCTCCCATTTTTAAGGGCTTCAGAAAATAAAAATAAAATGATTGCTGGCAGTTTTTTTCTTTGGATAATTTTATCAGCCCCAAAACCGGCCTTTATTTAATAGTGAGTCTTGCACAATGTTGGAGAAGTTTTTGGTTTTGTTTTTGATTACCAGCAACGAAGTGGAAAATGTATTTTCATGCTTGATAACATTTAAAAGCTGGCCAAGTTAAAGTTTTGCAAATAGTGCAAGTCTTAATTATAGCTAACACACACAACAACACACCCACAATCATGCCACAAACAGACTGGCAAAAGGAGAGACACAGTTGCTGTTGTTGTTCCTGTTGCAATTGTTGTTGTTATGGCAACAAACCAAAAATTATGGTTATCCAAAAAGTACGTGCAGCAATTGGCTGGGAAAAGCAAATGCACCTGAGCAATAAATGAATGTGGTGTGCGCCTCATGTGGCAAATTGAGTTAAAATTAAGCAATTAATTTAATTAGTGCACTGTGTGCGGGGGACACAAACACACACCATTTGCCACTTACCACACACACACACACACACACATACACATGTCACATGCAACAGTTGCAATTAAGCGCAGAGATACACAAATATACATTTGTAGCTGCAGCTGCTCTCGTGTTGCATGCTGCACATACAGCTGTCGTCGGCCATTTGCAATTGCGGAAATTACGCACACAAATTAATGTATACACACAAACACACACAAACACACACACACAATTTTACATGGTTTTAAAAAAATCATTTTACGAGTATTTTATTCAAGATGAAAAATGATTATACAGTGCAGCGGGAGAGGGGGTAGTGGGAGTGGTTGCACCATTAAGAAAAAAGTGTTGCGAAATTCATTTATCAATCGACTCCTTCTCAATTAAGCAAATGCACAGCACAGCACAGCGCAGCACAAATGTATCAATTGCAATTAAAGAACGATTGCAACACGCCGGCAACAAAATCGGAGTATTCAAAGGGGAAATGCAACAGCAGCAGCAGCAGCAGCAGCCGGGTGACAGCAAACACTGAAAGTGTTTTAAAATGTTGCGGAAATGTGCGAATGTTCATTAATTAACCTGCGCAAATGAAATCGAAATGATTTGGAAATAAATGCAAATATTCGAGTCTAAAAGTTTGCTCAACCAATTAAAAGTTTCGACAAATGTTCGGTTTGAATTTTATTTGCAAAAATAACCACAAATAAAGTTGGTTTTGATTTATATATATTTTATATATACACAATTAATAGATATATATTTACAAATCTAATAGTCTTCTTCTTTGTTTCTACTCGAAATCGATTCCAACACTCTTGAGTACATGTTGTACATGTTCTGTTAAGTTCTTTATGTTCCAACACCTCTTCAAGCTAATTGTTTGCAGGCTCTTCTGGTAAATGCACAAACTGCTGCCACAATATTTACATGCACTATGCAAATGCAAACACTCAAATGCCATCTTCGAGGTGCTTCTCGAGAGGAGCAGGCAGTGGTATTACACCCAATGTGTACCCATGTAATTCGAGTGGTCAGCCTGAAATGAAGCGACTAATGCTCTGCACTGCTCACACACACACACACACACACACACACACATACAAACATACATATATATAATCGTAAGCGCAAACAGATAAGGTCAAGTGCAAATAGTTCTGACACTTGAGCCACTACGAGCCAGCTGATTGATGTGGGAAAATATTACACCTTAAAGGAAGTAGGTAAAATCAATTGGAAATTAGAAAGAGTGTGAAAGAAAGAGAGAGTGAGAGAGAGAAAGAAAGAGAAAGCTATAGTGGAGAAAGACTGACTAGAAAATACCCTGAATTAGTTGACTCGCTGAGGGTAGATAATATGATCAATATGAAATTACTCTTTGGTTAAAAAAATCTGCGTTTTTTATCCGATCCTAATGAAAATTTTAACTGTTGATCAGTAATATGTTATATGATGTATCAATAGACTATATCTTTAGATAGATATATATATAGACATTTGCCAAGCCAGCAAAGCTACTGTGAAATTTACATCGATTTGATCTGCGTATCTCTTATAATCTTTGCGATAATCTTATGTTCAAACAGACATGGCTATATCGACTCGGTTGTTCAGCCTGTTCAACTATATATACTTAATAGGTTCGAAGATGCATTCTTCTGCATTTTTGCACAACTTTTATTAAAACTCATTTCAAAGTGTATCAAAAAACACATGTCAAATATTAGTGATGCTCGTGCAACAACGACTGGCAACAACTTAACACAAGTGCCATTCTTACAACCGAAACTTGAGAAGAAGCCCAAAAAAACCTTTAAGTAGAACCCTCAAAGGCACTGACCAGCTCAGTTGCTCGCGGTCCGTTCAAGTCAACAGTTTGTGCTGCAAAGTGCGACAAAGAAGCTGGGCAAAGCTCAAGAACTGGTTTTTCAATCACAAAGTCAAAGTCAGCTCAAAGACATAGTTAGTCAGCATGTTGCAGCTGTCGTGGTTGTTGCTAATGATTATGTTCTCGTTGGCTCTGTTGCAAGTACAAATGCAGCCCGTTGTGGAGCCGCTGCCGCCAGTGCAACAGGAGGAAAGTGATGTGAGTCGGCCGTTGTACGATCAGCGACAGACGGGCAAATACAACATACACGTGAGCATCAAGGATGTGGCCATCATTGAGGTTGATCAAAATGAGCTCGCAGATGTAAGTGGACAGGCGAAAGAAACAAGTTGGCAATAAATCCATATATAGATATATGTATATATATATATATAAAGCAACTAACAAGTCTAAAAATAACCCTTTGCATTTTCCCATTAGGAATCGTATAATGCGGATGATGATGATTATTATTATGATGATGGCGCGCTGACCATAAAACCCATCAAGTTTACCACCACCACCACAGCAGCAGCAACACAGCCAACTACAACCCAGCCAGCAGCAACAACAACAACACAAGCAACATCACCCATCACGACCGTTGCAGCAGCAACTGTTGCAACAGTTGGCGCAGCCAGCAGCAACATCAGCTCCTATAGCGCTCAGCTTTTGGCAGATATCGCTGCCACGCAACGTCAGCGACCCAAGGCGAACAATTTAATCATTATGGAGACGCCCGTTGGCAGCTCATCCACACTGATACCCAAATGGCTGCACGCTCGCTCCAAAGATGAGCCAATCACAACAACAACAACAACTAGAACAACAACAGCACCTAGAATATCTACGCCCAACATTGAGTATACGCCAGCTCAGGGTCACGATTCGCCCATTTTCAAGGTTAAAGTGCAACGTGCCGTCCACCCAACGGAGAGCCCCTCCCGTTGTCGCAGCCATCACTTTCGCGATGCTCAGGGCAAATGTCGCAGCATACGTTCCGGTTCTATTTTGTGAGGCTCGAACAATAAATAATAACTGCAAATTCATAATCAGCTTATCACATCTGATTCTCTCTCTCTCTCTCTCTTTCTGTGTCTGTCTCTTGCTTCACTACGTTTAGAAGAAAGCTGTTCGGCTTGCTGGTGTCGCTGCCCTTTGCCAGCAATCGTCATGGTGCTCATCATGCCAATGGTCTACAGATATCGCCTTAAGATCCATTTCCACAGCAATCATAATGATCGTGCAGTTTTTAGCTCTTAAGTACTTTAAATAATACTTTTGCTTCTAGTTAGGTTCTAAGCGTATTGCTTGATTTAAGATTAAAGCTTAAAATACTTTTGACTGATTTTGCAAACGTTTTTATTGATTTTGGGTTGGATTTCATTGGTCTGGATAATTAATCGTTTTTAATTAAGTAAATTTTAGAGCAAGAATCTCTTTTTAGTCCACATTTCGCATTAGATATATACATATTTATATATGTATATATATATTGTGCATAATTGGGCATGCATAATGCGGGCTAAATAATCCCAAATTGCTTCTTGTGTGTGTGCTCAGCTAACCAGTTACACATTATTCAGCTGCACCACTTAATCAATCGTTAATTGTGCCCGTTTGTATGCTTAAATATTTATATATGCATATCAATATTGAAATTGTTGATTGCCACAAGTAATTGATTTGATGAGACTGCATAAATTATGATAAATTTGCCAAGCTGAATAGTGCGGTTAACCAAATTCTGAGTGGCCCTGAAAAAAGGGGGGATGGGAAATGTTTAAGCGCCTAAATAAGTTGATGCATTGAAATTTGGTGTCATTTAAATAACTAATGTTTGTCAAGGAAGCAAATCTAAGCTGAAACTACTAATACACAAAATTGGAATCAAACTAAAATAGACTTACGACTTCAACCTCTAAGCCACAGCCAAGTATTGCAGCGAAAAGTTGGGAAAGTTGCAAAAGAATTTTCTTAAAATAATCTAAAAAATTCGACTGTTTAATACAAATCAGAAAAGACATGCTGAACTTGGAGTTCCTGGTGGAAACGGAAAGGAGTTGACTCTCTGGTCAACCCAACTTCTTAAGCATTACTCTACTCTACTGTGCTCTGATCCCTCCAGTCGTACATCCTTAAAAGTACAACAATAAATTGCAGATCATTAACTAATGATTAAGTAAGATTACTCAGTTTTAGACAGATCTGTGCAGACATAAATTTAGTGTATATGAATTAGTATAAGATATGAACTAATTTTCTTTATTCTAATTATACATAAATAAATGAAAATAAATACTTTAAGCTTTAAATGTTAAATTATCAAGCGTCTTGAAAAGAAGCCCATTTAATTGAGTTTCGATAATTACCTTCAATTCCTTTGCTTTCGCACTTAAAACTGGAAATGGTGTTTTGGCAGCAAGCTTTAATTTTTCAAAGGCCTCGTTTGCATGGCTAATATATGCGCTTAATCGTTATATATGCGACAGAGAGTGAGATAGAGAGAGTGTGGGAAAGAGAGAGAGAGAGACTGAGAGGAAAATACGAGCCTATTGAAAGTCCATTACTAGCCATCTGGCTGGCCACAAAATGATTGCCAGCAGCAGCAATAGCACACAAGGCCGAAAGGGAAATGATTTGCATGATGAACAATATTCGGAATGAATAGTGTGGAGGGAGTCACAAGGGGGCATGGAGTGCTGGGCGCAGGGGCGTGGTATTCAAATTGAGTGATTGAATGGGTAACTGAGTAACTAATTTACATGCAGGCAGGCAGCCGAGTCGGAGAACGCAGAATGCAGAATGCGTAATCAGCATTTCTCATTGACTTGAAAATGCACTAAAATTAGATTAATTTTCGTAATGAAATTTGCCACACCGAAGGAAATTTTCTTCTTACAACTTTTAGAGAGGTGGTGGTGCGGGGTTAACTGCATTTGTAATTAGTTTTAGCCACAAACAAATCAAGGCTGCTTCGCTGCGAAAAACATGGCATTCTTGATTTTTTTCTGATTGCTCAGCAGAAAAGAACTGGACATGCAGCCGGAGCACGCGTACCAAGTGAAAGAGATAAAGATAGGGGGAGGGAGGGAGAGAGGGAGAGATAGAGAGAGGTGATGCCTGGTCTTATGCTGCATATGAAGTGTATAAATTGCACTTCATCATGAATTTATTATCAGCGCAACTGCAGCTGGCATCGTTGCAGCTGTGCTGCCTCAGCACAAGATGTGCTTGCCACTTCCACACACATACAGGTGCTACCAACAACAACAACAACAATAGGCCAACAGTCTGCTGACCGCGCTATGCACTTTTTTCTTCTTGTTTCGCGCAGCCAACTTGAAATTTTGTTAACTCAGCGCAAAAATATTAATTCTAATTTCCAAAGAGGCAGCAAAATTGCGTTCAACACTTTTGTTAAATGGCTGCCATTTTTAGCGGCATTTAGCCGTTTTTAGCTGCAACTTAAACAGTCGCACAAAAGTGCTCTCTTTGAGAAATGCTTCAAGATATTCGCTTGACAGTCGTCTGAAAAGGTTTTTCACTCATTTCATTCTTCACTTTTGCCTCTTTCTCCATTTCCCCCTTTCAATTTCCTTCTTTCTCTCCCTTTCCTCATCCTTCTTATAACACGCGCCATTTGCTGCTCATCAATTAGCCGCTTGGCAAAAAAAGAGACTGCCACTGAGTAGCTTTTAGTGCTGGAAGAAGGCTTAGGCAAAAACGCTTTTTTATTGCCTACTTTGAGGCGTTTTACTTCTGGCAACGCCAATTATTTGCCAGCTCGGATTTTAGGACCTGGCTCTAAGCTAAGCATTGGAACATTTACAAAGAAAAAAGAAGACAAAAAAAAGGTGCATTGCACTATGCAGATGACAGGTGGTAAAAGAATGGAGCTTAGCTATGGACACTGCCCGGAAAAGGGACAACTTTGATAAATTATACTTTGTTTGGCCTAAATTCACAATAATTTATTGACTTTTTCTCATTAAACACAATAAAAATTGTTTTGCGTTGCATAGCCTTAATTTAAGAACATTTTCACTTATTTATATATGATATATGCTGGGAACCCTTTAAGAGCAGGCAAAAGAGCGTTATGCAATATTTAACAGGATGCCGCGTTACGTTTTAATCTCTGCGCACATTTTGCATATTAATCACTTAATTAGGTTAACATTATTAAAATAAACAAGTGTCTGAGATTGGATGTGTATAAGGGTGTGTGTGCGAGTGTGTGTGTTTGTGTTGCTGGCATTTATCAGGTAGGCACACACAGCAGCAGCAGCAACAGCAGCAGCGGCAGCAGAAGCGACAGCAGCGCAGGATTCAGATACAGCTGGCGTCATATATGACTTCATTTTATGTGTCGCAGGTGCTTAAAAATGTTAAAGGGGAGCCTTCGTGTGTGTGTGTTTGTGTGAGTGTGTGTGGAGTGTGGCGTGTGTATATTGCATTAATTATGCGCCACACTTAAGGCCAACTATACACACACACACTCACACGCATACTCACCCTCGCACACACACGCAAATAAAGCTTCACAATTAAAAGCGTTATTTTTTCTTAAGTTGCCACATGCCGCATGCCTCAAATGCCAGTGATTAGATACGCTGCTTAAACAGCGCTGCAAGTAAGTAGAGATCATTTTAGTAGGCTTTAATAATATTTGAGTTAGACTTAGAAAAAGTGCTTCTGTATCTCAAATCGGCTCTAAAATACTAAAGAAATTAAGAAAAATAAATTATTTTATATGGAAATAGTCTAAATTTGAATTAATGTTTTGTGCCACCTTTGAGAAGTTATGTACCCTTACACATCATTAATATACAATAGATTTATTATTTTGTTGTATTGTGTAATGCTTGTTGAAGAAGGTACATGTTTTGTATATACCCATTGATCGACCTTAAGATATCCTGTATTTTATGAAGATACTTTCTTAAGTTAAGTTTGAGTTAACCAAAATCAATAAGTTTTCTTTAAGAATTTGAATACACTTCATTTATCACTCGTAGAACGCGTATACCCCATAGAAAAATGCGCAAACGCCTCAACCTTGTTTGTATTACGAGAAGTGCGTCCTTATCAAAGAGCACATAAATATTATTTATTGTTTTTTATGCCAGGCAAACGCAACGGTTCGGCTCAGTTCATGTCACAACCCCAACTCCTCCACCCCCTCCTTCACACACACACACACCAAGCAATATGGATTGGGGTGCAAAATATGAAAAGGTAGCAAGTGTATGTTGCAAGACTCCGCGGCACCCCTTCCCTTTCCACCCTCAGAGCCTACGCATTCCGCTGAGAAATGTGTTCATTGTGCTTTAATGAAATGTGCGAAGAAGGGAGCTTAAGGGGCAGGGGCAAAAAGGGAGGCGTGGCTATAAGGTGTCGCTGTCACCTTAAAAAAGTACAGCGCTCAAAAGAATGCTACAGTTTCTTAGCTCCCGAAAATAAACACAATTTATGTCGCGTTAAATTTTCTTTCACTTTTTTTTTTTTGCTGGCTACTTTTTTTATCTTGCCAAAACATTTGTACAATGTAAACTTTTCAATGAAGCAATTTTAAAGTTGCTAACTTCAAATGACGGGGTAATAATTTTTAAAACATTTTTGTAGCAGAACACTTTTGACATTTGTTATTAATACGATTCGAATATGTTTTTGGGGCAACAAAACTTTTAAATGAGTTGCCAGTGACATGAAAACATTTGCTAGTTTCACACACACACATGTGATTATGTGTGTGTGAGTGTGCAAAACAAACATCCATCACATTTTGGGGCATCAATCACTTTAGTGCGGGCTTACATAAGCGAGCAATTGCGGTTGAGTAAACAGCTTACTGCTTACTGCAACATTTGATGGCCATGTTAGAAAGACAGAGACAGAATCTGATGTATACTTTGTTTAATTCAGTGCGAACCATTGATAATGGCTAAATCAATATGATATGTTATTTACACTCTTTCAATATGTCATGAAATATTTTCGAACATATTTTATTGATTTTATTTTTATGTAAGTCCACTTACTGTTTGTTTTGATACCATACCTTCATTATGTATAATGAAGTTGGGAAAAATATGTAAATGTATAAGCTGACTGCAGGATATAACCCGTCAAATGGTCTATTTGGCCCGATTATATACCTCTTAGGTTAGGTTTCGTAAGCTTTTTACTGGCAGTATCCAATTAAACTAGTCATAGTCAATTTCAGCCCAGTTTGCTTACTATTGGACTGCATGACAGTTGATGAAAGAGAAGTCTTAGAAATTTAGTATGCTGCATGCAACGGTGTACATATCTGAAATAAAGGTAAATACAAAATTCAATTTAAAGCAATCGAAGTCTTAAGTCTCAGCCTAGTTGTTCAATGTTCAATGTTTGCATTTGCCCTGTCCAATTCACATGGCATACGCTATATCCTATCTGTTGCCCCCAACTTGGCCACAAACAAACTTCCTGTATCGATGCGACCACACGTACGGCTATCAGCCTCACCTCCAGCTTCAGCTCCAGCCCCAGCTTCAGCTCCAGCTCCTTTACTGTCACACTGCCATACTGCCACCCTGCGGCCCAATATCTAAGTGAAAACACAGATCAACAGCACGACAATCAGCAGAGAACATTGGACTCGATAGATACCTGCTACCAGCTACCAGTCGTAGGCAGCTACGGACAAGGCAAAGACATGGGGTACAGCGGCTCAGCCCCTGAGGCATATCTATTTTGCAATGCACACGTTCCACACACACCAAGAGCGGCCCCTCCCCCAAGTCAGGGTCCTCTCCCATATGGAGGACACAAATTGTGTGACGCCCACTTTCGATTTGTTGGGTTGGTTTTCTCTCTCTCTACTAACCGTATTTTTGCCAGTTGCATTTCTTGGATTGCATTTAAGCAACATTTATGCATTTTTAATGTGACAGCTGAGCGGATGAGATGGCCGACTGCTGCTGCAGCTTCTGTTAGCCAACCTTCCAACCTTTCACCTTGTTGGCCTACGGCGCTGACAGTTTGTGCATTAGACATATAGTGTTCCTAGTGTATATGCGATTCATATATGTGTGAATTTTTAGCTTTTGCAATATTTAGTGTTGTGCAATCTCACAAAATTGTCGCTATTCCATTTGTTAGCTCCGGCTCAAAGCTGGAGACAACCGTAAATCATTGGTATAATGTGCTGGGGATTTTGTGAATTTCAACATGTAATTCTTGATAATAAATGCATATATTTGTGGGCATTCCTACATACATTTTTAAAGTAATTTTCAAAAGTAACATGCAAAAGTGAAGCTTGAACTGCACTTGAAATTTAAGACCATATAGAGTTGGAATAAGAAATCCACAAGCGATCTCAGCTGCGTACGATCCACAAGCATTTCATTTCCACAAATTGTACATATATAATGACATTCTCTTAAGAATTATGCTCTTACGGATTATCTATTGTGGTATCTAAGTTCGTCATTAAAGCTCTGGACAACTAACGAACGAAATCCACAAGCGCTGCAGCGCACTCCCGCCATTTTTTACATTTTTTCAGCAGAAATTAATGCGTTTTGTTAAATATTGCAGCATGGGTATTATTGCATTTTCACAAACAGATACGACACAAGATTAATCGATTAACGGTAGTTAATTAATTGCAGTCAACACAAAATTTAACCGCACGGCAGAAAAACCGACCGATCAACAGAACACACGCGCACAAACTAAATCCTCTCAATAGGCTTTTGTGGGTTGTAATGCTTGAAGCTTTCGCTCTCTAGCTAAGCGCTCTCTAGCGACGGAATACTTAACTAACAACCCATGGTTCAAAAGCTGTGGGGGTGTAGTTGAGAACTGATTTTACTGCCAGACTCATCAAGCACCTGCAAGGCTCGCTCTTTTTCTACATATGTAAGGCGATCAGCTGCTCATAGCTCAAATGACTTCTACTCTCACAACTTCCACAAGGCTTGCAGTGTGGGCCGTGTTCTTCTGCTTATGCAGCCTACTCTCACAGCATCCACAATGCACGCTCTTAAGATGCACTTGCAAGGTGAGATAGCTGTGGATCAAAGAATTAACTCCAAAGCTCACAACTTCCACATGGCTCTCTGACAGTGCAGTTGATCCGCGCTCTTCTGCTAACTGCAGCCCTCACAACAAATTAGTTTTAAATAATCTTAAATTATAATACATATAAATACAAAGAATTAAATATATAATTATTAAAATTATTTTAACAACTTACAGCATTTTTAAGACATGCAAAATCAACAAGCTTACACTATTTACTTGTAGACTATTTAAATGCTGCCAATACTTTATTTTTTACCTTTATTCACAGCCATAATATTTTATTTTGGCAGTTACAGTTATTAGTTATAGCACATTCAGTTCCAACACTTGAGCGATCCACTTTCGCTGCTGCCCCACTTAAAATCGCACTTAAATTGGCCACTGGAAATATTCGCAGTAATCACAATTGACTGCGAAGGGCATAATCAATGCAATTTCGAATGGTTTGCAGTGAAAACTCGCCGCTGCAAGAGCAGCAGTATCGGCCGCAGCTGCGGAATGTTGAGTGTATGGCAAAATGTTGCAACAAAATGCTGCACGAGTCAACTAAGTATGCAATGCTTTTTGTGGCAGTCGCCAGTCATCCTGTTAGCTAGTTGGCCAGTTTGCGAGTTGGCCAATTCCAACTTGGTGTTTATTAGCATGATTAGCTGCCCTGCCACTTACACACACATACACCAACACTCACACAGAAATTATTTGCGCACTGAATTTGGGTCAGTGGAGAGGTGGGGAGGGGGAGGGGTGCATGGAGCAAAATGGCAAAGCATCTTGTAATTTGATTTCAGCATCGTCCTCGGCCAGGCAAATGCTGCACTTCTCTCTCCCTCTCCCCCCCTCTCTCTCTCTCTCTTTCTCTTTCTGTAGTTGTTTGTTTGCTTGCACTTGCCAAACGGCATTAGATTACACTAAATTACACTGTGCAACAAGTCTGCAAATCAAGTTTTGCTTATAGCGTTTCGCAAAGACAAACTATCGACTTGAGTGGAACTGCTTCGCTAACCAGGGGCAATGAGGACCAAATGACTTCAACTGGAATTGAGCAATTGACAAGCCTGGAAGACTGGAAGACAGAGATGTTTCTCTGAATTGTTGTAATGACTTTTAAGAAAACAAACACAAAAAACATTCCACAAATCCTTGTGGATCGCAGTTTTATTTTGTTTTTTATATGTATTAAAAAATGATGTCACTCAATATTCCATCTTTTATGATGCAGATACAGAATAAATATACCTTATAGCCTCAATAATTAGCTACTGAATCTTTTATATTGAATTGAATATACATTTATGAATATCCACTCTTAACTGTTTAGCTTTAGTTGTCAGCCCACAGCAAGTTTATCATTTATTTAACTTAGTAATAGGCCACAAAAGGATTATTGCATCCGCTGAATAAACTTAGTTGAGCCAGGTAAAACCAGGCCTTAAAACAGACTTTGCAACCTTAACGACTAAATAAATACACTTGAATTAATCATTCGCTAACTATTTAGTTCCATTATTAATTTGTCGTGCAGTGTTGAAGAATATGCAATGGCCGGCAAATGGGCATTGAAAGATATTGAATGGGCCAAGTTGGAAAGATTAAAGTGCATTTTTAATTAGTTTTCCATGCACTTCAATTTTTGACTCACACAGAGAGAAGAGATAGGCAGACAGTAGAGAGGGACAGAGAGTAGAGAGAGAGAGAGCGTCCGTCGCACATGGCTTATTTCGTTTCATTTCCGGTTAACCGCATCCTGCGTAATAAGCGGCACTTCCGGCCCCAAATAGACTTAAACTGTTGTTGTTCGCCTTTTGTTTTTGTCATTGTTTTGTTTTTATTGTGAGGCAAATTTTGTGTTAGCCACAAGACACATCAGTCCAACAACAACAACAACAACAACAAAAACAACGACAACAAGAAAAACAACTCGAATTTGTGTCCTTGCTTCGACAGGATGTTGGCCGGCGCTTCCGACCCTTCCAATGGCACTCTTCGGAGGAGCCTTGGCAAAGTTTTTGTGTTTTGCATGTGAATTGCACGTTTATGGCCACTTTCTGTGAGGATGCTGCTGGCCAAATTGAAAGCTGAGGCACAACTGAGGCTGCATTTCTATTTGCACGCCCTATTGTTGTTGTAATTGCTTGTGTAGCACAGTTGCCACTTGCCACTTGCCACTTTCCACTTGCGCCACGCCATGAAGTTTACTGCAAATCCCTAAAAGTGATTTAAACATTTTACGGGTGTTTTTCCATTTTCTCTGCTGTTGTTTTTGGGGGTGCCTGCAAAAAACAATTAACAAACTGAGTAAATTCTGACGAAGATTTAATGCCCTAAAAAAATTGGCTATTAGCCATATTACTTATCTGATGTAGGATGACATAGGTTTCCTCGCAGAGTGAGGTGTATTGCTGGTCACATTCAGTAGTAACTAGTAGTAAAAATAAGAATTTTTAGAATCCATATCCATATCTAAATCTATACATATGCCAATATCTCTATTTATTACTATATCCAACATATTAACTAAACATTTAAAGCAGACAACGCTTCCAACCCAAATAAAATTTCTGAAGAATAATTTGTGGGTTTCGTGGTTCAAGGAACAGATAACAATAAACATGTCAACTTACGTTCCACACAAATAACTATACTTCTTGGATTAAGCACAACATTAATTAACTGTATTATTATGACAAATGGCAACAGTTTAATTTGCATATTACTAATTGTTGACACAATAAAAACACATCTCCATACCCAAATCCAAATCAACCCAACATGCTGTGGCAACCAAAATGTTGCACAGCAGCAAAACACTTAAATAATGTAAAATTACAATTTAATTGCATTGCAAGTTTGCGGCGGGAACAGCAGCGTTGCAAGGGATGCATTGGGTTGGGGGGAGGCGTTGGGCGAGCAAGCAGCTGCTTGACAGACTAAGTGCGCCCATATGCAAGGACTTACTGTGCCCAATGCATACACATACACATATGCATATAAATGTGTGTATATGTCTATAATAGACCCACAACCGAGCCAGGCTACATATGTTCCACAAACGTTTTATTTGCACGAATTAAGCAGCTCACAACACACACGCTGTTGCTGCTGCCATAGCTGTTGCTGCACCGTGGTGTCAAGTGAACATACTTAATTACAATACATTTTCTCTTTATAGTTATGCTCTTAAAAACTCGCCTTAAAAGCTCTGGATAGTACACAAACAAAATCCACAAATCCATTTACCCAACTCACACACTAATACAATAACAGCTTTGAGCATTCAAGCTCTCTGTCGCATCAAATGTGGATCTAGGTTTTGTAATTTTGTAATTTTGTAATTTTTTCATCAGAAATTAATGCGTTTTGTTAAAGCGGATTAAACAATTGATGCGAATAATTTGAACATTAAACCATTAAAAGCAGTCAGTTAAGCACTCATTAAATGAATCTTTTGCCTGCACAACAGAAACTACGACCGATCAAGAGAACGAATGAGCACAAACTAAATCATCTCAATAGGCTTGTGGCTTACAATAGCTTGGAGCTTTCTCTCTCTAGCTAAGCGCTCTCTTACGCATCTTAGGCGATCAACTGCAAATGGTGTAACTGCTGTAGGTCACAGAAATTACATATACTCCGACAGTTTCCACAAGGCTTGCCGTGTTGTCCGTGCTCTACTTCTTATGCAGCCCACGCTCTCAACATCCACATGGGACGCTCTTCAAATACATAAAATAATTAACTTCCACATGACTCGCTCTGGACATATTGCCTTTCTGAGAATGCAGCTGATCCCTGCTCTTCTGCCAAATGCAGGCTAAAAGCACACAATTGAAATTCAAACATTTCTCTCTACCTAAAATAAAATATAAATAAAATAAAGTTTTGCACATTTCGTTGTCAGTGTGTGAGGCTGTTGTGTGTGGGTGGTAAGCGTGTGTCTGGATGGCATTTGTATGGGGACATTTGGATGGCTTCTGCCTGTGGCTGCGCTGCGGTTGTGCATTTCTGCGTGTTGCCTGTCAGTCTCTCTCTATCTCTATCTCCATATATCCCTCTCTCGCTCTCTCTCTTGCTGCCCACGCCATTAGCATTCATGTGCGTGAGCGAATAGTCTGGAAGGGGCAAGGGGAGGGGAAGGGGAAGGGGCTTAATGCATAGGTCCTGCCAAAAAAGCCAAAGCCAAAGCCAAAGCCATTGCTGCAGCTGACGACGAGGACAACGTTTGGGGTTAACTGGCATTAATGTCATGCAGCCAGCCTGGCTGCCATTTTGTAGGTGCACACTTTGTGGTTTGTTGCAAGACACAAAAGCGAACACCCAATAAACCCCATCCCCTCTGCAAATTTGCTGGGAATCCATTTAAAAGTTAGTTTGCATATCTTCGTCTCGTCCCACACACAAACGTGAATAAAATTTACTTAAACGCATCGCCTTATTTTGCCGTTTGACTCCCGCCTGTTGCATGCCACAGCACATTTTCTGCATGTTTGCTCAACTATTTAGTAGCATTTCTTCAATGTCTTTGACATTCCTTTGGCAAATATGTCAGCTTGTCACAAGTTTTGTCATTTTAAACAATTTGTTTACTTTCTGTTTGACTCGATTGCATAAAGATCTGAAAATAGTCGCGTTTCCTTATTGTGTGTGCATAAATTGAAGTTATTTCATTCAGTTCAGTTTTATCAGCTGATCATGGAGGGTGAGTTATTTCCATTCTGGATATTTTTGTAGATCTTATAAAGTTTAAAGAAACTACTTATAACTTCATATGTATATTTATATCTCATATTATTTGTATTTGTTCATTAGGCGCAACAAAAACTTAAAAAATGTATTATCTCTAAGCTTAACTCGGAAATTTTAGTATTAAAAACACTTTTGTAGATCTTGTAGCGTATTCAAGACGATAAATATACTCCCTGTCTTTGAATATATATATATATATATATCAAACTATTCTGATATTGAAATATTCATTCATGTCTTCAACTTTTTCAATTTCATACAATTGATTCTGTCTGATTGGGACAGTTATATCTTTATGGCTAAATCAATTTCCAGCAAATCAAAGTCAAATCACACACAAATAATATGCACAATAGAACCAAAGTTAATAAAAACCATAAAATAAAAAGAAAACTGGGTCAAAGTTGAGGAAATGCACAAGCAGCAGTCTAGACTGAAGACGACTGTTTCGCCCTGTGTCTGCCTGAAGGCATCGAAGTGCCTTTCAGCGTTTGCGTCATATTGATTTTGATTGCGATGGCGATGATTATTGATAGCAACAGCAGCAAGCAGTGGCAGCTGTGGCAGGTGTGGCAGCATGCTAAATTGGGGCAGGTGCGTGCCATGCGTGCAGAACACAACACAACATTCACAATGGGTTAGCTGCGCTGCCAGTTGCTGTCAAATCGACAGGCCAGGGCCAACCTCAGTCAGTCTTGGGCCGACTTTCATCCGCGATGCGTGCTCGCCAACCAAATGCCCAGGAACGGGAACAGCTGCGTCGCCAGCGCTCCGAGACGCGCATGATTATGGCACGCTACAGGGCAAGAGGTGCCCCTTTTGGGAGACATAGAGTACTCCTTATGCCTTAATCAATTTACTAATCCTGAGTCCGTGTCCTTGCAGGCTTTGAATATGTGGTCAATCCACCGATTTTAGCCAAAGTGGCCTTTGGCACCACCATGGATCGTGAGGTGATGCCCTTGAGTGGAGCATCTATGACCAGCTTCATGAGATCCCATCTTCCAGAGTCTCAACCGCATACCAGTCCACTCGATTATGATTGTGCAAAGCCAATTGGGTTTAAGGTAAGTATATATGGGCGAGAGAGTATTATGATTTGTACATCTTAGAATCCATTAAAGCTAATAGACCCCGTATATCTGTGATTAAACTGGGAATATATTTGTCCTTTTGCTGTGGGCAGTACACGCCCAGATATAATATGACTTCATCATTTGTTTAAGGCTTCATCTCTTTGCTCTTCGATCTATCTACACATTTGTCATTTACCTCTCTCTCTCACTTCCCCCCTCTTTCCTTCTCTCTCTTTTCTTTCGAAGTATCCCTCAAAAGCTGGCTTCTCCGCTCTGGCCAACAAGATGTCCCGTTTGCCCATTGTCCGCGAACAGATCATTCCACCCATGGGCGCCTATGAAGCCACACCTTGGATCCTGCGCGCTGGCTACACCTTCGACCGGCAGGTGGTGCCCGAGCCCAAGTGGCTGACACCTGGGTAAGTGAGACGACTACCTTACAAAATTCTAACTACTCAATTTGCTCCACTTGCTCACAATCAGCGCCTCCACGTATACCATTCACAACAAGTATCCGTATTACAAATTGGAAACGGTTTTTGGCAGCCGTCGCATCATTAGGCCAGCTGTGGCCATCTTCTGTGCTCCCACCCACTTGGCTCAGTGTCTGACCTGCCACCAGCGACCCAGGGGTGATTATTTCCACAACCCTGCCACCGACAAGGACATGTGCCGCCGGTGCATGCACGAGGAGCTGGCCGCCATTAAGCACTGCAGCCTGAGCGTTGTTGAGCGCTATCGCAAGAATCAGCACATCAAGCAGTTTGTGCCCGCCCGATATTGCGGCTTCTTTCACGATCATAACGGTACCACCGCCGCCATGGAGCTTACCACACGCAAGGAGCTGCGCGACAAGATCCGTGTCGAAAATTATTTGTATCGCTTTGAGCGCAAAATCGAATAGCGTCAGAAATAAAATTAATAAACTTTAATAAATTAAATATATATTTTAAAGTATATTTTAAATGCAATAAAAATGTTTAATTAACTTGACTAAGTAACAAATTAACTGCATTACAAAAAGTTATTAACTATTAAGACTAGATCCAAAACAAATGCCACTTTCTACTACTAAGTTTCATGTGGCAGCTTTAAATATGAAAATCACTTAAATTTAATTGAGCGATTCTATTAACCACTCGCGAAACGCTTAAAATGGCATTGCAACTGCCACAAATGCCACACAAAAAAGGCGCGCAACAAATTGTGGCATTCATTGAGGACATGGCCAACTAAAATAACATGCATTGACAGCCTGCTACCTGCCACACACTTGCACACATACACCCACATACATAATGGCTGTGAATGTCGTCGCCATTGTTGGCAGCCGCCCATGCCTGCCACGTGCCACGCTCGCATTGTGAGCGCAAAAGGAAAAGGAAACTAAATGGCGGAAATGCGAATAAAATTTTCCACTAGAAAAATTACAAAAACTGCTTATTAACTTGAGATTCGCTCGTAAAGTAAGCGGAATGCTTAATGCAAGCAAAATATATTTAATATTAATATTAAAATTTATACAATCTTAAATATATTATTTATTTAAAGTTGAATCATTGATAAATAAAGTACAACCAATGTGACAGAAAACGTTTCACTAGAAAAATGGAAAAAAATAATAATTTTAGACTCGTAATTTAAGTGAATAAATAAAATGCTTAAATAAATCACAGGCTGTATTTAAAGTACTGAAAAAATGCACATAATTTAAAAAATATTAGTTTTTTTTTAAGTTGAATCATTGATAAACAAAGAACAGGCAAATGTGATATAAAATGTTCCATTAGAAAAACTTAAAATATATCAATTTTAGACTCGTAATTTAAGTGAATAAATAAAATGTTTAAATAAATCACAGGCTGTATATAAAGTTGCCAGCAAGCATACTAAAAAAAACTCATAATTTAAAAAATATTTTTTTTTTTAAGTTGATTCATTGATAAACAAAAAAGAACAGCCACTGTGATATAAAATATTTGAATCATGAACTACATCAGCAGCGAGCGTTCTCTTCCTTTTAAGCAATTTATGAGTAGAGTTGAGAAAAAAAGAAGAAAAACTACACAAACACACATAAAATAATACACTGAAAAATTTGTTGCAAATTGCGATGCAACCAAAAAGAACAGCCACTGTGATATAGTTGTGTATTAATATGGTAGTATATCAGCAGCAGCAGTTCCCTCTGGTTAAACACAGCATAGGTGAATTTATACTGCAGTTGATAACATTTCTCATTTTGTTGGATGGCACTTTTGGTGCAAAAAGAACAGCCACTGTGATATAGACGATACGTGGCACATACAGCACAGCATCTATTCTCTTTACATTAAAGGCTATAGACCAGAAATCGGATACGGAAACACAATTCTCGCGATTGAAGTTAGGAATTGAAACAGGAACAGATCTCGCAATCAAATCGAATACCGAAAAATAGTTAAGAGCCTCAACTTTAAACTTTTCATAACGGAATCGGAACCACTATAAGTCGTGACACTATAAGCACTCTTCACTAGTTGGTTGACTTTGGGGCGCAACACGCGCTATAAAGGAAAATCACTGTGATATGTAACGGTTTAGTGAACGCATATCACAACGATCGTTCCTTTTAGCGAGTGACCCATAACGTATCCAATATATATATATATAACGAATATTATATGCACTTCTATATAATATATATAATCGCTGCGTATGCCACAACGAACTTCAATGGTTGTCTAGCTTTATGATCAGAGAAATCACCTAAGGCTGGACGACCAAAGAAACTAATTGCAACCTCTATAAGATATAGATCGATTTTTCTTATTTTTTTGAACAAAACTTTTTATGTTGAACATTTTAAAATTATAGCACGAGTGTTCGGTCTAGTCACTTTATATATGGTATATAGAGTTTGGGTTCGAAAGCGACCATACCGACAATCGCCATTTAATTTTAAAATACTGGCTGGCTGCAACTGCAACACACACACACAAAACACTGGAAAAATCACCATTTTCTATTTTTCTTTTGTTGCCACAATTTTGAGACACACTTTGCCCAGTGATGGTCTGGCAATAGTCAACATTACTGTACAGAATGCATCCCAAAAGCAGAGCTATGAACATTTTCGAAAGTATTTTTTTAATGTATATTTTTTGCTGATCCATTTCGATTATACGACAAACTTCACCCAGTGATGATGCTAAGTTGTCAAAACTGAACAAGGTTTGCCATATAATGTAATTATATATTATACTTATTTTCGCGATCCTTGCACTTTGACACTTGAATGCTGACTGATGCCCTGACTGAGTCTGGCTTCAGCTTATATACCCTAACCGCTGAGGGCTTACCTGAAGTTCAGTTGGGCTTAGCTGGGCTGCTTAGCCGGAAATTACCTGCTTTAAGCGACGCTTTCCACGGAAATCGCAGTTTCTGGCCTTCGTGTAGAATTTTGCAACTTAATCCGTGGCCATAAACGGATTAATCCCGCACAATACACACACACAGCCAGGCACACACACAATATTCTGGGTAAAAACGCGCAGCTGTGTCGCGGCATAAATTCGCAGAACTGCAATTAGGTTAGTCCGCTGGCCAAGAGAAGAAAGGATCGCTGGATTGGTAAATTGACCAGTTAGCCCGAATCTCAATCTTGGCCTTGGCGTGTCCTTTTGTGACAGACTGTACATCGTGCGCAAATCCTTAACAGCTACTGCGACAGCGCTGCCCTTGAGCAAGGGCCACCACCTGTTGACTGAAGAACCGCCACTCAAGATCCTAGAAAAACGCTTTCTCAAGAACTGTTGTTCACCTTTAATTGCTGGGCGTGTCCTTACTTCTAGTTGGCGTTAAGCACAGTTAATTTGATAGGTTTTTTCGACTATTCCTAGAGAGATCTCGAGATCTCTTAATCAGCAATTTTCACCTCATGCCAGTTTCACTTTTCTTCGAATTCAGTAGTCGATTCTGGTAAAATCGTTTGCAGGGGGCGGACCTTCTGGAGTATGAAGACATCTGTCATTTTTTATTACTATATTTACAAGCTTGATTTATATTTAGTATTTTAGGAACTAGGAGAATAATAACATCCGCATTAGCAAGGAAGAACTTATTTTTCAACCGATTGTTCCTATGGCAGCTAG
The DNA here is from genome assembly GCA_035044025.1 of Drosophila paracracens. Classification (NCBI taxonomy): domain Eukaryota; kingdom Metazoa; phylum Arthropoda; class Insecta; order Diptera; family Drosophilidae; genus Drosophila; species Drosophila paracracens. Next base: position 1,076,332 of record JAWNMN010000487.1, read on the forward strand.
GGTATAGTAGCTTGAGATCCTTCTTATCCTTATCCTTATATATCGTTTTTGATTTGCATACAAGAAGTCATTCTGCAACCGATTGTTCTAATGGAACCTATATGATATACAAGTCTGATCCCGAAGACAGGATAAAAATCCATAAGTAAGCACATCTCCCTCCCCCTGCTTGGGTATATAAAAAGACACTTATTTTTCCATTATATATTTCAAATTAAGTTTTTATTTACTCAGACACACACACAATTAAATTCTTAAAATACTTTTATATATTTTACACCGATTTTTCTTTATTGCATACTTAAGACTAAATCAAAGAAAATATATCAAGGAAATCGTGAATCAAATATTGTGTGATTTTCACACGTCAGCAAATTTTATCTAAAATTTCGCTTAAAATGCCAAAACATAAATTTTTGCGGATTCTGGTAACAATTTACTGTTATTTCATTTCTTCCACAAATCCAATAATAAGCAATAAAAATCAAAATAATATCAAATTTTGGAGACCGAAATCAAATTCTATCAAAATAGTAAGCCTTATGTGATAAAAGACAAATTTCGAAAACATTCATTAAAAATATCGAATCCTTGGATCCGAGATTCAGATATACAGCATATATGTTATCTGGAAAGCTCTTTAAAGAGCCGTATTAGAGATTCGTTTAATGTATTTTCAAAATTGATTATTTTCAATTCTAAGACATTTATCCAATCAATATATTTTGTTTTACATTAAAAACATGCACCATCAAAAATAAATAAATAACACGATTTGTTTTTGGTTTTTTTTTTTTTTTAGCTTTCGCTTTGTATTTGTATTTTGTTTTTTTTTGTTTTTTTATTTGGTAAAATTAAATCAATATCTTCATTCAATTATATATTTTTTTTTTGTTATTACCTTTTTTCAGTTATCTTTTCTTAGAAAAACGAACAAATTTTCAGCGTACAACTAGAAGAAGAAGAAAACAAAGATTTAAAGTATAAAAATAATCAAGTTGAAATCCCAAAATCAAATAAAGAAATAGAATTAAGAATAATATTTTGAATCTAAATTGAAAGGTCAGATTCTCGCTCTTGTTGCAGTTGCAGTTGTTGTTTTGTTTCTTTGATTCATATATTTTCCTGTTGCTGTTGTTGTTGTTGTTGATGATGTCTTCAAGATCTTTTCGCCACTCTCTCCTTCTCTCACTTATTTCTCTTCTTTAATCTCTCTCTCTCTCTCTCTTCGTTAGGCGCTCCGCCATTACCAGCTGTGGGAAGTAAAAAAGATGTACAACAATATTATTGGGTAGGAAAACATTAAGACAAATGTTAGCGAAATGCTTTCTTCTGGCCGTTCTTCTTCATGTTTTTGTTGTTGTTGTTGTTGTAGTAGTCATGTTGTATGTTGTTTGATGTTGTTGTTGTTGTCGGTTATCTATGGTATGTAAGTATGTTTCGACGCCTTTGCGCTTAAGGATTAAACTTAAAAACAAAACTCTGCAGTTTTTAAATGGAAACCTAAAAAAAAGGAGAAAGTTTATCAGTTTATTATATATAATAATATTTTTTATCATTGCTTACCGTTTTGTTTAAAATATTTGGGCTTCCATTAATTTGGTGGCATCAATGCCGAGGAAATCAATGGGGTACGTTAACTATGAAAACTAAGCCTTAATGCTACGTGTTATAGCTTTTTACACTGCAAATAGAAAAAGTAAAATTTCATTTTATTAATTTTTTTCTGTTTTTATAGTTTAAACAAAATATTTGTTTTGGAATATTAAGTAAATAAATCAATTTCCAAGTGATTTTCGAAATCCTTTTAATGCTAATCAGAGGTGTTCAGAAAAAATGTAATTTTAAGCAAAAGTTACATTTGGTTAAGCTTAAAGTTAGGATCTGTTTTGGCTGGAAATAATATGATATATGGACCTGCTAAAGCTGCAAAATATAAACTGCAAATTTGCCATATAATCTAAATAGTTGCAATGCTTACAAATTTTTTATATATATATTGGTTTTCCAAAAATTTCAAATTACATTTTCAGTGCTTGAAACATTTAAAGAGTTTCTTCCGAATTCTATATTTTAAAAATAATTTGCTTATTCTTAAACAAAAATTGTAAAGTGCAGTTTAATATTAAAATAAGTACTTAAAGATAAAATCACCGAATAAGTGTTTGGAAAAAATAATGCATATTTAATTAAATAAAATAATATATATAAAATACAAATTTCAATCAATTTTGTATAAATAAAAATACCAAAAATGTGTAGTTTAAATTTTTTTTTTTTTTTTTTTTAATGTTGTGTTTTATTTTAGATCATGTTTGGAAGTGTTTGTAAAATAACTGTGAAAATATTCGAATGTATTTTAAATTTTGTTTTTCGTTGTCTCACCGAAAATATTCATATATATATATTTTTTTCTTTTTTCTCTTTTTTTGAATATTTTCGTGTAGAATTTATTTAAATAGTTTTGGAAATGAGTATTGTAGAAATAGGTTTTTTTTTGTACATAGAAAAACAGTCTTGTGCGTCACAAAAAATATATAGAAAATATTTAAAGGCATTTATGAGAAACTTACAAGAAATTGTCGTTGCCGCTTTGGCGACTGTTTTAGCCGCTGTTGTTGCTGCTGTTGTTGTTGTAACTGTTGCCGGCATTGCTCTGGCAGCAACATGCGATAAATGTTGTTGTTGTTGACGTTGCTGTTGTCGCTGTTGTTGTTTTTGTGGTTGCTTTTGGTTAGGTGGTTGTTGTTGTTGTTGTTGCTGCTGCTGTTTGTTGTTGTCATCTTCATCAACAATGTAGTAGCTAAAATGTGTATTGTTGTTGTTGTAGCCACCATAACAGCCACCGCCACCATTTTTATTGCTATTGTAGGCAGCAAGTGTGCTTGCTGCTGCTGCTGCTGTTGTCGGTTGCTGCTTGCGCTTGTGCCCGGTTATGCTTAGAGCGGCCGTTAGACTCGAAGCCGCATGCAGTATCGAGCGCTGATTGAAAATGCTATTATAGGCAGCTGCCGCAGCCGCATTGTTGTTCTTGCGAAATTTATGCTGATGATGATGTGGTGTTGGTGGCGGCGGCGGTGCCGGTGGTGGCTGATGTTGCTGTTGGGATAACTGTTGTTGTTGTTGTTGTTGGTGTTGTTGTTGTTGTTGCTGCTGCTGTTGTTGTCCTGGTGGCTTTGGCGGTTGTCACGAACAGGCCACCTCAGTTGTTGTTGTGCTGTTATTGCTGCTGTTGTTGTTGTTGCTGCTGCCATTAGTTGGCTCGCTGTTGCTGTCCAAGCAGCTGCTGTTCTCTGTTGTGCCATTATTGCCGCCCGCCTTCGCCTTGAAACTGGGCGCATTCATTTGCGACGCTGTGGGCGTGGTCGGCGCCACACCACCCATATCGCTAGACGCATTCGAATTGTCCTCGTTGAGCTGTGAAAATTGTTGCATTCAATTGAAAGTTTTATTTGTGTATACAAAATTTAAACTTCTCTTACCGATTCACTCAGACGATGCACTTTGGCGCCACTTTCGCGTCCACGATTGCTGCTCGCCTGTTGCTGGCTCGGTGGCAGCGGATCCTGCGACTGTGCCAGCTCCGTGGAGAGACGCTTGCGATTTGCCAACATTGTGGTATTGAAATTATTATGACTCTCCATCGATTTGCGCTCGCGCTTCAGAAAATCAGCATCCAAATAGACCGACAACTGTTTGCGCTTCACATGACGCGCATCGATGGCCATGCCCTCTTTAAGCATTTTAATGTTTACCTGTGGAAGAGGCAATTTATAATATATATTTAATGCATAAAATATAGAATTGATAAGAATATATATACAAATATGTATTTTGCACAGTGGACCCTCGATAATTGGTACAATTATTTTATCTAATTAATTCTTCTAATGACCGACAAGCTTCCACTGCACAATATTTAAGTTAAAGGTATTATTTTGTTGGTCTGCTTACGCCATGCATAATCACATGCTCTGTAAAGTTTTGTATGCTCTCGGTTAGATCGATGTTGAGGTTCTCGGAACGCTCAAACTCGAGTCCAATAAACCAAAGCGAACAGAACGGCGCTGCCACCGTCGATGTGGCAGGCTTTTCGTCCTTTTGCTGCTGTTGTTGCTGCTGCTGCTGCTGCTGTTTCAGATCATCTTCGTTGCCGCTGTTATTCTGCGAATTGTTGGGGGTAACAGCGCCCTTCTTCAGCTCAAAACACTTGGGATTCACATGGGCAAGTGCAATATGCGGATTACGCTCCAGATTGCCGATGAGCAGTCGCACCTTGGACTCGACGAGACCGCACCATTCCAAATGATCGTCTGCCGTTTGTGAGTTGACGAGCAGCACAATAAAATGACGATATCTATAGAAGAAACTGGGCGCCTCGAACAGACGATCCCAGTTGACGCGTCCGAGCATTATTTCATCTGTGATGCTCATGCCGCGATTGAATTCGGTCAATATGACCTTCTTAGTTGACTCGGACACATTGAATGTGGAGTTTTGTTGTGGATATGCGGGCGTTATAATCGGCATCAAGTGATAACGATCCGAAGCATTAACGCGCGGATCCCAAACCTAAAACAAAACCAGATTTAAATACATAAGTTATCATATATTATATATATCATATTATATATTTATTTTATGTTATATCACACTTACCTGAAAGCGTAGATTCACATTGTCCGGATGCTTTAGCAGCACCGGATTGGGCCACTTCCAGCGCGAGAACACCAAAAAGAATTTGTGCACCAGCGTTGCAGCGGCCGCATTCGGATACAGCTGACAGGTGCGTGCCACAAGCATGGCCCAAGTGACGCCACCAAAATAGCCAAGCGAATTCGAATATATGCCATGCTCTACGTAGGTTAAATAAGATTGAGAAATTGATAAGTATATATTAAATTATAAATTCAATTAGTTCTCTTCACTCACTTTTAGCCCACAATTTGATGGCGCGCAAGGCGAGGCGAAAGTTCTCAATGTTGGGAACGAGGGCAAGTATCTCGTCAGTGACACGACAACCGTTCAAGCTGCGCACGGATCGTGGATCCAGATTCTTGAGCAGATTATCGTCGCGCAAATCAAAATCATCGGGTATCTCCTTGAGGGAGAGACGGGCAAACAGCAGATCAATTTCGATGCCATCGAAATTCATTTTAATCACCGGCACAAATGCCTCCTCAACCGAGCGACACTCGGTGACTTCTGGCTGCTTCTTGAGCACCTCGAAGAAGCTCTGAAAGTAGTCGGTACGCTCGATGTTGCGTGGCGCCACACACAATGCATCGATATCTGCACCCTTATGATGCACACCCAGTCGATACGACCCAAATGTGTAGATCTTGCCGCCGAGGCGTTCGGCTGCCGCCTCGGGCATATTCTTGCTAACGGATATCTCTTTGATCCATTGTTTGACCAGCGTATTTAGCTTGGCCAATATCTCCATGCGATGATTCAACTCATCCTGGCTCTCGAACACGTTGTAGGGCTCCAAAGATTTGCCCAGCTCACCCGTGCGTTGCAGATCTTCGGCACGGGGCTCCGCCAAACTGATGGCCGATGTCATGCCCAGCTGTTTGGCTGGCTGAATGCCGTTGTTATTGCCATTGTTATATTGCTGGCGTGGTGTTGGTTCGGAATTCCACATATTTTTGCTTTTCCTTACGTTTAAATACTGCAATCACAAAAACATATGCACAATTTATCTACATTTTTACTCTTGATTTTGTTTTAGTACTCACCTAACTAGTCTTACACAAATAGATGGTTGTATTTTATTCTTAATTAATTTGCCTGCTTTGCTGCTGCTTCCAGTTTGTGTGGCAGCAATAAATGGAATTATGCGCACAATAATAAAATGCTGCAAGTAGAAATGAACAATTATTTTCCCCAAGTACAAAAATCAAATCAAAATCATTGAAAATAAAGCTTCCGGCAATTTGAACAAATCTTTAATTGCTTTTTCTCTGCCACAATGCAATTCCATTGCAAAATGCGATAAGATATATGACCAAAAAAACAACAAACTAGATCCACAATGTAAACAAAATGAAAGTTCAAAAAGCAGCAAAGAGCGTTAAAAAGTTCTCTCAGTTCTGCAACTTTTGAAAGCGAACATAAAATAGCCAAAACAAAAAAAAGAAGCTAAAAGTGGCTAGAGATAAAATAATAATCAAAAATTCTTTTCATTTAACAACTACTTATTAACTACCACAAAATGTTGCTACATTTGTCAGCTACATGGCTTGACACTACTTGAAAATAACAACAACAACACAACACAATCTGCGAAAATGCTGATTTAGCAGAAATAAAGCTGACTTCAGCAGCACTGCCTGTTGCTGAAAGCTGGCCACACTTTGTTCGGAGCAAAAGAGTGAGAGCTTTTCACATTTGTTGTTGTTGTTTTTCTTGTTGTTGCTTTTAATCATATAAACAAATGCGTAGATATTATTTAAATTTGGGACAACGCAAAAGTGCAAACTAATCGTCGACAGAAACATAAACAAAAAAAAGCAACAGTAAAAACGTATCAAAACGGAATCAAAAAACAGATAGACACCCACACACAGAGAGAGAGAAAAGACTCACGCGCACACACACACAACACACGCATAAATTGTGAATACAAACAAATTGTGCGCTGCGCAAAGAACATTTCTGTTTACTGCAACTCACCTGCGCTTCTTCTTCTTGTTTCTCTTCTCTTTCTCTCGGCTGAAGTTCGGCTAAGTTATCGGTTTTAAACAAATTGAAGTTTCGTTATGCTGTTGTTCTTGTTGTATGCGTATGTGTATATGCATGTGTGCAGATGTATACATATGTTCATATGTATGTAGTACTTTGGCAACGTACGAATCTTGATTCCCATTCATTTGTGTTGCGCTCCGGCTTTTTTTTACTTTGCACTTTTTCTATTTGTTATTTGTGTCGCGCTTTTTTTTTTGTGTATGTGTGCTTTATATTTTTATTATTCGCTGTCGCGCGTCGTCATCTGCTTCTTCTTCATGCTTATGCTCATCTCTTTCATATCGTATTCGCTGCTTTTTACCCACATGTAACCTTTTTTTTCTTTGCTTTTCGTTTTTCTGCCTGCTTCTGGTTTTTTTATGCTACGTGACTCTTACGATTTGGTCGCTGATTGACGCACAACAAACAATCACTTGTCATTTAACGGATTGCAGGCATTGATGAAATTGCGTCTAGTTGGTTTTTTTTCTTTTTTCGTAGTATTCGACTTTTACCGTTTGTGTTTAATTGTTTAACCGTTTGTTTTGCGCGTTCTGCAAATTAATACGAACAAGAACCGCAGCGAGTGATACAAATGTGTGTGGATAATAAAAGAGAAGCCACAAAATGCAGAGTTGCATTTCGTATGTATATTGTTGACCATTCACATGTCTGTGCGCTGCGCATACGCATAAAATACCGACTACGAACAAAAAAATACTGAAACACACAGTCCACAACGTTACTTTTCATTGATACAGAAACTAAATAGTTTACTAATAGATGCTGTAATTAATTGTAGCTAGATTTTTTTCACATAAAAGCATGCGTGCCACTGGCAGCCTGGGCTCTTGGAATCCACACAAGTTTCACGCATGTGGCAACGCTGCTAACAGCTGTATACTTTATTTGTATTTTGGTGAATTTGAGTAAAGCTGGCCAAACAATTAAGAACCATGTAAAAGCAGGCAATTAATGGCAGCCACAACAACAACAACAAGATGATACCCTGGATGCGCGACAAGTTCAATGAGAAGCGCGCCAAGTGGTTAGCACGCAACAAGCAGCGGCACAGCAACGAAACCGAAATCAGCGAAACAAGTTCCACAACACAACGTACGACGAGCAGCGGCACTGTCAGTGGCAGTGGCAGCGGCAGCGATGCCGGCAGCAGCAGTCTCAGTTTGCGCAGCGGCGCTTCCAGCAGCCTCCAGGTGCATCATAATGTCGAGACTCAAACGGATGGTAGCGGAGCGGGTGGCGTGGGTGGTGGTATTTGCATATTGCGTACTCCCTCGCCAGCGAGAAGGAGACGGATACAGTTGGAGCTGCAGCTGCAGCAGCAGGAAACAGCAACTAGGAAGAAGGAGAAAGCGGAGCAGGCGAATACGTAAGTTGACAACAAAAACGAAAACAGCAAACAACAGTTAACAGTTATATTCCCAATTATCGAAATTCTCCGTTGGATTAACGACAATAATAACACACATACACACACACAAACTATGCAAAAATTGCGCAGTTTGTTTCTCAGGTGAGTTCAGAGAGAACCGTGCTGGCCACATAATTAGAAACAGATGAAAAAAAAACCTTACAACTGAATTGAATGACTGTTTCTCACCATAAAACTTGCATATTTTGGCATGTTGCAAGTGTGCTCAATTATATGGCTATCACTGTCTATCTACGCACACACGCAGATTCACTAAAATCTCTTCACTCTCAACAGAAAAAACAATGCTCGCCTGAGCACGGCTTCGGCCACGATTGTCTCGGATGCGGATGCCTTGACCAAAATTGGGGAGACGCTCACAGTGCGCGTCATTTGTCCCAGTTCCCGTGTGCTCATCTTCAAGACAGACATGAATAAGCGCCTCAATGATTTGAAAAGCGAGGTCATCCTGGAGCTTAGCGACGATCCCGAATCGATACAGTTATTTGCGCCCGATGTGCGTCATCTGAATCCACGCTATCGATTGTATCGAGCCGAGTATTTTGGCAGTGAACTGAATGAATCGCAGACGCTCGCCCAGCTGCATGTGCGCCACAACGAGACCTTCATCTTGTCACCGAAACGGAATACACTGTACCAGGCGGTGACACGCACCCGCGAGGTGCCCGGACCCAATGATGCACTCGTCGAGAGTGCGACGAGATTTGTGCACAACAACACCTGCACGCTGCCCATCATCGACATCAATGAGATCTTTCAGCAATCGAATGTGGGTCGATCGACAAATTATATCTATATATATATATATGATACTTATGTCTCACATTTTTGTCAGATTCAATATGATGTGCGCAAGGTGCTCATTTCGCTGGCGCAGGCATCGGCGGCGATTATTGGCGCCGGTCCGTTTGCCCCGCGCTTGATCAGCATGCTGAAGCAGCGACTGGTGAATCGGCGTAATCATCAGGCGGATACGGTGCAGTGTCTCGTCGATATGGGCTTCGATCGGCCGGTTGCAGAAAATGCGCTGCACTTGAACAATGGCGTCTACTCAACCACTTTGGAGTGGCTCATCCAGAATCAGCGAGAGGGGGAGGATCCGCAAACGCAACTGGAGCACACTTTGCCAAGGTTGCAGCGCAGCTTTTCATCCATTTCCCCCTCAACCATTGTCACCGATAACGTAACTATATATATAACTGTATATATATATCCAACATATATAAACTCTCTCTCTCTCTCTTAGGATTCGGTTGAGAACACTGCTGCTCTGCTGCAAATTGTGCGTATTTATAGTCATCGCGATACGCCGCCAAATGAGGAGATTGTCGAGGCCCTTACGGACATGGGCTTCGATCAGGCAGCCGTTTTGTTGGCCCTGCGCAAGACGGGCAACAATAAGGCCTCAGCCTGCGATTGGCTATGCGAGAATCGTTCGGCCAGCGTCATCGAGCTGCGAGAGGGTCTCTCTCCAGACTCACCCATACTTAAAGTAATACTCGAAATGCCGCAAGTCCAAATGACGCTCAGCAATCCAAAGACCTTTTTGGGTATGGTTTACCAACTAATTATTATTATTATTATTAACTTAATTATTATTAATATAACTTTTAATTATATTTCTCTTTTCCTGCAGCCTTTTTGGCCATCTTGGAGAATGAGAATGCGATACGCGTTTGGCGTGGCGACAATGATACCACCTCGGTTATCACACATATCCTGCAGAAGTATCACGAGGAGAAGCATGTGATGGGCATTAATCAGTTCTACTTGAATCGCTGGTAGAAAGCGAACAAATGTGGCCTAAATAATTGAGATTAACCAAATTCTATTTATACATAGCATATACACATTCACGAAATCATATATACATATACATTTACACATATATATATATATAGATATACATACAAATATTTAGATATATATATATATATACATATGCATATGTATATTTAAATATATACATACACACTTACATACATACATAGGCATGGTTAAAGTTAAGCGCATCTGAGCCTCATATATATTGTATGACAAGTATTTTTGTAGCCAAACAAAAAAAAAGAAAGAAAACTTAAAACTAAAAAAAGAAACCGTAATAAATTGCACCAAGCCAAAAGAAAATGCAAAAAACGCTTCGCTTTCAGAGCACAAATGGCTGCAATTGAGAAACGCTTACCGATCAGTACGAAAGAAATGCATTAAATAGTCTATAAACAAATTGCAATTATATCATTAAATCATTAAATCATCTATGCAACTAGTTCGATTAGTTCTAGTCAGCAGGATCTTAGGCTTTTGTCATTATCAAATCAATCTTATCAAGAAAACACTCGCACAACATCTACTCTTAACTTGATCTAACTTTATAACTGAACCGTGATTTCTGTGCGGTTGTCTTACAAACAATTTGTTGGAAATTTTGAAGAGTGAAAAAAACGGATAAATCGCAACTAAACGTCAAGTATTATTTTGTAAAACAAATATTGTATTTATATTGTTTAAGTAATTAAAACAAATTAGTTTTTATAAAAAAAGAATGCTTATTTTATTGACTGGAATTTTGTGTGGAGACAAGTTTTTCTCTATATTAAGAGAGATTTTTGAGAGCAATATGGGAATATGAGCAAACCTGGGAATTTTTACTTGTTTTGATTGTTTATATTTATAGCTTTTTTTACTGCACAATTAACTTTAATCTTTCAATCAAACTTTTATGCTCGGAATGAATCATACTTAACCGCTTACGTAATCCAAATGAGTCATGGGAAATAATGATAAGAGATATTCCTGCTGGCAACGAAGAGCGAGATTAGAAGAGAGCGAGAGTAGCATTAAACATTGAGGATTGTGGATTCTAAGAGTCCAGCTTCCACAAGCACATTGAGGCAAAGCAGGCGTAAGTAAGTAAAGCTTTTAATTACATTCCTTTTATATAAAATGAGCCAAAATTTAAATAAGTTCAGCTAAATCCAAGCCCATATTAAGAGGGGAAAGCTGTTCGTCTAGCATTATGTAACCCCTGTCGACCGCAGACCAATTCAGGAATATATGAATGGGGCCTATAATTATGTATGTATGTGTGGGTGACACTTAGTGTGTCCTTTTGGTCAAGGGTCATGTGGCATGCGGCCAACTGTTTTCATAAGCGTAGCAAACATTTTCACAAGCCCAATTAGTTGACAATCCCCTTACCTCCAGCTGACCGCTGACCACACAAGTGCCGAGAGTTGTTGTTGCAAGGACTCTCTCAGCTCATGACCGAGCATCCTTTTGGCCAACTTCCGCCTCGGCATACTTATGTGTGTGTGTGTGTGTGGTTCCATGTGCAACGCACTTCCTGCTGAGTTCAAAAATTAATAAAAACGCAAAAACTTTATTCTTCGCTCGTTCTTTTAGCAGTTTTCTTTTTTGGTTTTGTTTTCTGCGTTTTGTCAACTTGCCACGTGTGCAACAAACATAGTTGCGAACAAAAGTGAAAAAGCCAAAAGCAATAAAGTTTTCAATTGTTTCGCTTGCACTCTATTCTCAATTCTACTCTGCTCCAAATGGAAAATATTTCAGTTTTGCAGTTGCTTCGAAAGTCGAAAAAATAATGAAACGAACCCAATTAAGCAACATTTAAAAATATAGTTTGGAATTCAATTTAAAAAATATAAATAAAATAGATTTTTATATTTTTTAAACTTAATTTACTTATAAAAATATAAAAGAGAATATATATTTTTGTAAATCTTTATTATACTTGTGTTGTACTTTTAATTGCTTATAGAAATAAACATTTTTTATTTTTATATTTTTGTATATTTATTTATATTATATTAATTTTGTATAAGGTCTGCTCTTTTTAAATAAAACCAACTTAAAACAATTTATTTGTTTACTTAAATATTTGTTGCACTCAATTTAAATCTATGTTAAAGGTCCAAAGGCTGACTTTTTTTCAGGCGTCTAAAATCCACACGATTAATAAATTTATTGCCAATAGGTTTTTATTGTTATTCAGTCTATTTAGGCATCATTTAAATTTATGTATTTAAATTGCATATTGCAGGGATTTGGTAAGAAATCCAATCAGAAATCAAAGATTGGTTTAGCTTGGTTAGCCCCAAAAAAGCCATGTTTGGCTCCCTCTGCTTACTTTGTCCCCTTCTGCTTTTAGTGCCTTTGGGACAGCGATTTCCTTTGAGGGAGACATCTTCGAGATAAACATATCCTTCGTTGGATGCTGGAACTGGTCTGTAAGGGAGGAAGACACCTAAAGTTAGAGACTCCTCCTACCAAGAGCTGAATCTTGGCAGATGAAGTGACGAACGATTTATCATCTTTCTCAATTCTTCAACTGCTAACTTCATAAGCCAGTCAGCTGCTGCAGACAGAGTATTGCTTAGTCGGCTATGCCCAACAGCATTATTTGCTATTCCTACATATTTTATTTTTAGTCATGTTGGCTTCAAAGTTTTTTAACTGGTGCTGACTTTAAGTGCAATTCAGTGCCGAGGCACAAGCGAAAAAATGCAAAAAACTTTTACCCCACTTGTAGCTAACTTTCTTCATCTTCTGCTAGTTGTTGGTTTAAGTGTTGTTGTTGTTGTTCTTGTTGTTGTTATTGTTGTTGTTGTTCTTGTTTTTTCTTTCTTTGGTGGCTGCCACATTTTGTTTTGTAGTTTTGCAGTTTAAAAACGCATTGCCAAATGTGTCACACCAAATGTGCTTGTTGTTCTTGTTGTTGTTGTTGGGTTTAGTATAGTGGTGGGTGGTGGAAGTGGGGGGGGGGAGTGGGTTAGAGAGGATATTACTATTCGGTATGCGATTGCTTTGTCCTCTGCATTGCACATTCTGCACTTGACGTGAAACAAAAGGCATCGTCAATGTGCACCAAGTTCTATAAACTTGTGCAGAAACCCTTCCACCCCCTACTATCCCCTGCCCAGGTGGGCATGCAAAAAGTGGGTTAAGTATTTTAATGGTGACATTCAGGCTTCTGAATTGCTTTTTGGGCAAGTCTAAAGAAAAAGTTGTACACAAAAACACACTATTATACTACTTACAGATTCCATTTATTTGTATTCTTCATCAATGACTAACTGAAACTTGGACTGGCAGATCCTTTGTCTTTGTTCAAATATTTATGCACTTTTGTGAGTAAGTTTGAATGGCAAAAGCAACACTGGCATGCAGAGAGACCTTAACATTTTGTCTCTGCAAGACATCATTTAATCTAAACTCACTATACGAAATAAGTCTGTCTTCTCCTGAAGAAAAACTTGATACTATCCAATCGATCAATTAGTAATATCCATACTTCAAAATTCGAGCATTTCAGCTACAATGAATATATATGTTTAAACTTGAAATGACCGCAAAATATAATAAATTTTCATATAGACAAAACGTAGCGAATTTTTCTAACCTAAAATCAAGTCTCAAATAGCACTGTTATTTAACAGTATTAAAACTTACTGTTTATTTATTCAGAGCTTTCTAGTACAAAATGAACCGGTTCGCTTTATGCGACTTGAGCTACGCGATTCAGGCGACCAAAAGCGACTACTTCGAACTACATGCAAGTAGTTGAAACAGACCATCGAAGAAGGTGATGATCATAAGGAACTTACAATTACCGTTGCTTGCAGTCAACAACAGATTAAGACTACGAAACGGGAATGCAAGACAAGCAGCGCTGTACATAGGCAAATTCAGTTATTTTGTCACTTTGATGCTTATCAAATATAGCAGTTGGACTTCATTCTGTAAGAGTATTTAAGTTTCGTGGTGAAGATAAATGTTCTATCTGGTTTGGTTACACGCACATATGTGTTGTGTTTATAATGTTTTGCAATTTGTTAAATTTCATTTGGCTTTTGTCTATGTTTTTTCTTTGGGGGGTTTTTTGTTTTTGTTTGTTTCCAGTTGAGCGAGAGATGAAGCGCCATGAAAAGCGAATAATTAAACAATTGCACTCTTAATGCATTACAATTAATTTTGCCAGCGACCGCACATTTTTCATTTTCATTTTCATTTCATTATTCAAAAAACAGCACTCGAATTACAACAAAAAAAACAGGAGCAAAAACAACCAAATGCAATTTTGGAAATTTATGTTAAGCGCGTTTATTTAGTGGTTGCGATATAGTAATATATATAGAGTCACTGAAGCTGAAGTGCGTTTTAATTAATATTGCTTAAATTGCGCTTTTTAGTTATGCTTTTGAATTGAATTCAGAGTTACCATTGAAAGTGGTTGCAAGGGAGGTGGCCAAGGTTGATTACTAAAAAACACTCCCAGCAAGTTTGGGAAATTTTTAAAATTCATTTAGGGGAGAAAATGCAAGGTAATGTTGCGATTATTTGTATTTTTATGCAATGAAAATTCCCATTAAAAATGGGAAAGGAATGTGATGAAGTAGTGCCAAAATATGTAATCAGATATACGATATCAGAGTCTATAAAAGTTAAAGTGTAGCAAAAAACCTGCCAAGTGGTCCATGATAAGTAGAAATTTTTTGGTATTCGGTTCCATAAGGTTACGAGTTGAACTAATAATATCGCAACCCGCTCCGTTCCGCTGTTGTTCCACTGCTGGTTCTTTAAAACGGTAAAGTAGCGTATCCGTTTCCAGTTCCGCTTTGACACCCTTCCTTAAATTGTTTAGGACTTGAGCAAAATCGCTTCTTACTTCTAGATGGAATGAGTTTGTTTTTTCATAAGCCATATATATGTAAATATAGCTAAACTGGTTGCTAGCTCGGCAGCTGCAGCTGCAGCTGCAGCTTGTTACCTAATGGTCCTTGCCCCTTGTTGAACATGCAAAAATTGATGACGCATGCGGCAACAAAAGAAGTTAGTGCGGATTGCAGGGGGCGGTGTCGAAGGGGGCTGCAACGGTTATGCTATAATAAATCATCTGATGCAAGCCAACATCAAACTAACTACTTCTAAATCCGCACCCTCCCGCACCGCTCGCGCAGGCAAATGAGTTTTTGATATTATCAAAAGGGGACGAAATGCATTGACAAGCAACAGTCAACCAACCCCACCCTCTCGCTGTATCCACCACCCCCAACCACAACCATGTTGCTTGCTTAGCCGCAGGATAAGAGACACACGCCCAAGCACTCCCCAGCAGCCTATAAAAAATAAGAGTAGCCTTGTTGGGGGAGGGGGAGGAGAGCGAGGGTTGGCGGTTGATATTGTAGTCATTTTTGGCTTTCGGCAATTTCCGTTGCATATTTGCAGGCGCCGCACAATTTATGAACATTATTATTATTATTATCATCGAAGCAAAACCAGAAAAGCCAACGTCAAAAAAAACAAAAAAAAAAACAATGCGAATTCGGAAATTTTCGCAATTTATATGAAAATGTTTTGTCATTTGAAATTCTAGTCGCATTTTTTTGAGAGAGTGTTTTCGATGTTTATATTTGCCGTAAAAGTCGAAATAATTTGCTATAATGCGCCGACTCCTAAACATTGCATTAAATATGCATTCAAATTGTCGTCTCAGCGAATGCCATATAATAAAATATTAAAATTGACTAAGCAATCGATGGAGTGTTGCACGAACAGATGCCCTATAAAAAGAGGAATAAAAACAGGTTTTCATCTAGAAAACTGTACTACTCAAAATCTACTTAGCATGTCACACTCACTCCCACACCATTATACCCCTCGCTCGCATTTTATTGCTTACAGGGTATTGAAATGCATAAGACGTGCATATTGCTTGTTTATCTGAGAGAACATTTTCTTTGGGATTTGTCTTTAATGACATTTAACCAAATGAATGTTTGATTTTAGCATGATTGTATTTGCCGTTGACTGTTACTCGATACTCTACTCAATTAGTCAGCCGTGTTTCGATTTACAAATCATTCAATTTGTTAGCAACTTGCCAAATTGCTTTGTTACCAGCTCCATGGGATTTGGTTAAGCTGATTTAATTTATGGCTTAGACTATTATTTAACTTCAGTGTGGAGCAGCGAATGTGTTTAACCGAATCGTATTTCTGTTCCGGTTCTGGTAAAGCTTATGAATAGGTTAACAACTTTTTCTGTTCTGTTATGGATAAATAATATAGTTCATTTTCTGAGTTTAATTCGTTTAAGTTGCGGTTCCTGTTCCAGTTTGACAAACAGAGCATCACCTATGGATTATAATATACTTGCTTAATATATACACTCCTAGTAGTATATACCTATAAACTACCCTTAAGCAAAAGCAACTTTTAACTACCACCCCCTATCTCCACCCCTCAAAAGTTCGTCTCGTAAGTCAGTGCATCCAATTAAACATTTAAAAGCAAATCGAACTGGTTCATTAGCAAACATTTCGAGACCCTATGTTGCCCCAAAAATTGGTCAATTGCTGCATTTCATTTATATGCCATAAATACTTGTTGGCAACTTTTACAACGCGACATGAAAATTAAGTTTAGCCACGCCCCCAGCCTGACCAGCAGCCCCTTAATGGGTCTGTCTGACTGTAGCGGAAGCAAATAAAAATGCAGCTTAAACGCATGAAATCACACAAAGATACTAAAAATTGGAGCATTCAAGCGGCATGGAGTCTGTGGCAAGCACAGAATGTCCTCGCAACACACACACACACACACACATACATATGCATGTAAAGCAACACAACAACTACCACCCGGTGGACAAAAACAAAACTCTACAGTTTATGACGCAGTAGGCCAAAACGTCCCGGCCTCATAAATATAAAAATTAGTTGCTGGTCAGTTAGCAAGTGGGTGGCTAATGGCCAGGAGACGGTGACGGTGGGGGGGGGGGGGGAGGGGAAGGGATACGGCTGACCCTTGATATCGTGTGGGCTCAGCTCAGTTCAGACGAGGACGCGTCGCTCTTTTGGCCTCGAAGGCTACGGTGGCCGCCCCACAATTAATTAATTAGTTCACTTTGACAAAAATTGGTGGGGTCGCAAAAACCACTAACTGGATGGTCAGCAGAGGGGCAGAGCGGGGGTGCTACTGGGGTTAGACCCGACGTGTGTGTTTATTTATTATGGCAACTGCTGTGTGGCACAGTGTGTATGTGTGTGTGTGTGTGAGTCTAATTTAGTTGTATTTTATGTATGGCTTTTTTGTGTGGCAAAGCAAAAGAGCGAAAGTGTTCTCAAGTCACTCTTAAAAACAAATGTGTGTGGTCTGCATTTAGTTCAAGGGCAAAGATCAGCTCATTAGAAGCGAGCGCGACTAATGTGGATGGTGTGTGGTGTCTGTGCTGTGTGTGAGTGTGGGAGATAAGTTATTTGTCCGCTTCACATTACATGCAAATGCACTTGTGCTGAGAGTGAACAGTTGTGGATGCCATGATAATTTAGTATCCACTGCAGACACATGCACTTGTTCGGAAGCAGCCTTTCCTCCAGTTGTGGTAGTTGTGTATTCTGTTTGCAGTTAGCGTACGACTTTGCTTGTGCGCGTCTGAGTTGTGGATCGCATCCTTCTTCCACACTGGCCGTCTGTTGAGAGAGAGAGAGAGAGAGAGATCTTAAGAGAATGCTTTGCATAAAAACATTGAGAATACATACATAATGCGAGGTCTCTTAGAGGTCACATCCAAAATGGCAGTCCACTTTATGGCCAATTGCAATGTAAATTCTAAAGCAAATTGCAATTATCATACAAATAGAAACATATATTTTTAATATTAAACAAAAAATGCTACAAATTAAGCAAACTTAAGTGAAATATAAATTTAGTTCCAGTCCTGTTTTTAATTACTGCTTTAACGCAAAGCTCTTCAAGGGGTGATAAGCTTGCCGATGTTTGTATCTGTCCAAGCTGACACTAACAAGCTGCATTTTGGCCAACTACTCGGACATTGATAGCCTTAACATGGCCTTATTAAAATGGATTTATTTTTAATGAGTCCAGGGGCTGGGCGAAATGTGCCGGGCAAAACAAACTGCCCAGCCATGAAGGATGGTGGGAGGGGGAGAGCGGTGATTGAGGAAAATCTTTCACGTGTGTGGAAAATAAATCATCATTGTCCAAATACAAATACAATTGCAATTTTCTTTGACTACTACGCAGTGGCTTAAATCCTGACAAATGAGCGAAAATCCCACTCCGAGAACATAAGATATTAACGTGTATTAACTACGTCCCCCCCTCTGTAAATGCATTAAGACCATATATATACACTACAATGCGATCCTTTAGCTGCTGCTGCTGCTGCTGCACTGGCGTCAAATTTGCTGCTTCATTTATAAGGCTTACGGCGCCGCCCTTGCCACAACAGTAGTCATAGCGAAATTAAGCATGAGTATCAACTATGGGCATCATCATTGCCCATAGCCAACCCCCAAGCGTATTATTCTTGCCAAGGGTAGAATTCTTGCTGACTTATTTTTCGCCATAGCATTGACTTCCTTTTGTTCGAGAACACGAATTATGCATTAGTTTCAACTTGTAGTGCATGATTAGATGTATTTTTCTGTACCTTCCCCTCCTCCCACGAATGTGTTGAGGGTTGCAGCTGACCCAATAAAAATGTAAAGGTTGCTGACACGGCTTAAGAATTACGTATATGGTAAGTAATATATATGTATATGAATAATAAATATGGAAAATATAAGTAAAGTTAATTGAAAACGAATTAATTTTCAATTTACTCAAGAATTAAGACTGAAAATCGCTTTTCTAGATTTAAATGCAATTCATGTCCAAAAAGAATTCTGAAAATGAGTTTTTGGATATTTCGGATTGCCAAATTCTAAGGATCTAATGGGTTGATCAGGATTATAGTTGCAATGTTTCACTAACCCAAAATAATAAATATCAATCATAATAGATATTAATTTGCTGCATCATGGCCGACTGATGAATATATACCCTTGTGTACCTTCTAACTAACTTTGTCAAACTGTCAAACAATTCATGTTCAAGCAGACTGGCAACATTTTCTTTAACATTCTTTGTTTTTTGTTTGAGGCATGGCGTAGACAACCCCCAAAAAAGGCAGCAGCAGCAACGGCAACAACAAAAAGAATGCTGCTTTCCAGTTAGCTGGCTTTTAATAAATATAAAGCGTTAATTTGCTGCATAATTGCGCAGTGCCACACCCACCCACTCGTTTGCTTGCCACGTAGGTCCTTCATGTCGCTCGCAGCTCGTTTTGGCTTCTAGTTAAGTAGCACAGCCTCCCTCCACTATAACCAACCCCTCCCCCTCCACCTTCCTTCCTGCCCGAAACACCACACCCTTGACTCGAAGTAGACAGGCAACCGTCAATGGGCTGCGGCGCCTCCCCATTTTCATGTCTTCAATGACAGTTATTTCATTTTTCTTGTTGATGTTTTTTCCCAGCACTCATTAAATCAAGTTAAAAAGGCACAGAGCAGCCTGTTGTTGTTGTGTTTGTTGCTGTTCTTGTTGTTGTTGTTGTTGTTCTTTCCGTTGTTAGCCAAGCTGTTGAAGTTGTCGTGGATGTGCTTCTGGTTTTTGTTGCTATTGCTGTTTTCTTCGCCTTGTTCTTGCGGCAATGTCGAAGACAGCGCACAACATTTTCAAAAACCATTTTACACACAACATGTTAAAGCATAATACACAGAGAAAAAGGACATAAAATCCAGGAGATCCTTGTATACATGACTTGGCTTTAAATATTGTAATAACTTTGCCACTCAGAGGTGGGTCGCTTTATGTGCTGTAGCCATAAAATGATAAGGTTAAGTCTAAAGAGTGACAGCTCTTTAATAAATTTCAATTGCACATCCAACTAATTGGACAACTTATGAAGAACTGGCTTTATTTTCATATGTATATATGTTTTAAGGTGAGTCAGAAAGAAACTCTATAGAAAAATGCACCCTCAGCCAACCAGTCATGCTGAAAGGGGGTTTACAAACTACATTTTTAGAGGTTTGCTGTGTCTCAAGTATTTAAAGAGTTATCGGAAAAGATTATATTTCCGACTCTATAACGATTTAAATATAGAAAATATTGTGATAAGGAAGGAAACACGACTCTAGTTAAATAATTGGCATGTCTTAAAAAAATGACAATAGCTATATTGGTTATCTATAACGGTAGTTTAATAATCACGGTGAATAATAATCACGGTGAATAATAATCAACTTAAGTGATCAAAGAAGAAGAAAAACAAACACGTGTTTCATTACGTATTTCTGATTTTCAGAGTTATGAAGCACAATTGTTGAACTCATTATTAATCTATATATACATATATATTTGCTATGTTATGTTATTTTGTGCTTATCAATCCATTCATTGAATTGAATTCAACAATCTTCGTAGTATAAACAAAACACTTTTTGTCATTTCCATTTTCGTATATTTTTACATAAGAAGTTATCTAAAACACTTTTCGAAATGCCCAGTTTTCGTTTGTCCTCATCAAGTCTATATATAATGTTTACGATATAACACAACCATCTTCAAGGACACAGCAGGCAGTTAGCGCCACGCAACATGCCACATCAGCTTGCGACGGACCGTTGTTCTGCTCCAGATAGATCGTTTGGGGCTGGGTGACTATGATTTCGGGCTGCTGGCTGGGGATTACTTCAATCACCTCTACAGGAGGTGGATAGAACGGATCGATGTACGGCTGGATGTACGGATCGTTGTAGTCCACTTGATAGCCAGCGTTATACATGATTCTTCGCCGGGCAAACTAACTAACTAAAAGCAATGTCTAAATATTTATTGCTGAACGCGGCAGTAACATGTTTAGCACTAAATGAACGATCCACTGGAAGGTAGATTCAAATGAGTTATCGCTCTGATTTCATTTTTTATAATATATGTATGTATGCAAAAGTATATATATATATATATGTATCTAAAGCTATGGTGTTTGATCAATGAGCCATGATAATGAAAACGGCTTGTGTAAATGACCAACAACATTCGGTGTGCTCAAAGGCACAGTGGAGCAGAGCCAATAGATTTCGATAAATATAAACATTTTTACGTATTTTTCAGTTAGTTCAGATTTGCTCAAATGAATGCCTAAAAAGTGTTGAGTATATCTAAATATTTCTGCACCTTATCAGCTCTTTGACTATTTGAACCATATAATTTATTATTTTTATCTCGCTCTCTGGAATTATGCAATTTGTAGAAGATAGCGTTGCGGAATTGGATAAGAAACAAAGCATTATAAGCAAATCTGTCTATCTTTCAAGTCTTACTTTACTTCAATGGTTTATGAATTCGAATTCGAAATCGAAACAATTCTTAAGCAATTTGTCAAACACTCTGGTACCACTGTGCAACAGTGCGAATGAGTAATATTATTTGGGCTTTAGATAAAACAGCAAAGCGAAGGAAAAGTACACACAAATTATGGTGAATGGGTTACACACACAACTGCCCACTGCCCCACCCCACACACCCCCTCCCATCACACACTCGAACATATAAAACCCTTGTCAAAACTTTGACTCTGCGGTTGCAATACAAAGCGAGTGTGAGGGAGAGAGAGAGTGAGAGAGAGGGAAGAATAGAGAGAGAGTGAGAAAATGAAAAGTCACATAAAATGTTTTATCAAAATGGCAGCAGCAGGCGGCACTTTTTGACACATTTTCGCTTTTATTGGCAAATTTTGAGAAACACACATATATATAAATAATAACTGGAAATGTGAACTAAGTTTTTCCCATTGGGTTTTGAGAACCCGCTCTTCACAATCGTAAAACTACAAATTGTTGCGGCTTTTCACTGTATTATTAAATTTGGCGTTGCCACAAAAACAAAAAACGAACATTGGAGATTTATGCAAGACAATATGTTGCCCCAGACCAAAAACCACAGGCCAAAAGCATTATTTATAACAAATCGTAAAATTTTATTGCGCGATAAATGTGTGTGTTGTTAGTGGGTGCATGTGTGTGCGTGTGTGTGTGTGTGTGTGTTGTTAGTGTGTCACAAAAACCAAACTTAATTTAACGTAAAGCATTAAAGGATTTGCAGCGCCTTTGGTTTGAAGTTTCATGTTGTTATTGTTGTGTGCTACATTATCGTGCAACAGCAACAACAATCGCCGCAGCTGAAGCAACAGGGACAGCAGGGTATACAGCAACAGCCCTTATCCTTGGGCGCCGCAGGCTGCACAATCACCGTCGTTGGTCCTTGGGGCGGTGCCACATTTATCACCTCAACACGTGTGCGACCATCCATTATTGCAGTTTTTTAGTTGACAGTTGCTTTTTTCAAGTGTCGATCGGTTGGCGAGCCGCGACTTGTGGCACGTTGAGAGAGCCACACAATACTACACTTAATGCCAGATCGCACTATTATAGCTTTGCCCTGGCCAATCTCAATGCCCAACTGAAATGCAGCCCTCAACTGGAATATACTCTTATCTTTTGATAAAACACTATCACGCTCTTGTGTCTCTCTCTCTCTCTATTTCTCTCTCTCTCTCTCTCTCGCTCTGTCTGGCGAGCGATGTTATCTGCAACAAAGTTGTTTGGTAATTTATATATAGAGGTGTAGGAAAAGTCACTAATTCGAGTGTGCAGCTAACAAAAGTTTATAAGCATTGATTTAATGCAGTTAGAAATTGTATAAAAACATATATATATATATACATTTATATATGTATATAACATATATATACTGTACTTATCAGATTCCATGTTAATTATTTGATTTTTGATTTGCCTTTATTAGATATCTAATTAACAAACAAAAGTGTATATAAAAATATCGTTCATACTTATCAAAAAGGTATTTGAACTCAGTATAAAATATATTTCAATATTTTTAATATGTTTCGAACTGGTTTTAAGCCAGTTTGGCCTCCAAAATTCAATTCAAATGAACTCTTTATATTTTTTTTTTTAAGGGGCCGGTTTCGGTTTCAATTGTAGATTTCTAAACTTGTTACTAAACATAAGTTGTCGATTTAATGTAGTAATCTGGGCAGTCAAGCAAAGAATAATAATGATTAATCAAAGTTGGATTATAGCCCATAAAGTTCCCTCGCAATCTTTAATAATTTAATCAATATGCAAATGCGAATGAGTCACTTAGAAATTGCCATCAATGCCAACATTGAGTGAAACGCTAATTATATTGTTATATATGTTATCTAATCTGTTTATCAGCAGTTATCAAAACTAAAACCATAATTACACAATTTGCATGCACAGCTCTCTATATATACAGATATATACATATATATATACATACATATATATATACATGTTGTAGTCATGGCGATATCTTATTGCCAGATCTCAATTAAGAATTTCAGCCAAAAGGTGGGTGGGGTGGGGTTGGCGGATGAGGTTGTAAGGGGAGCTTGCCCCCAATGAAATTAATAAAAATATATTTTTGAGCGCGCAATGGTGATGATAATTAGTGTACGTGATTCTATTTACTTAATGCTGCAGCAACAGCAGCAGCGGCAGCAGGGGCAGCAGCAGCCACAGCTTCCCCAAAAAAATAAAAGGGGTGCTTTACAGCATTGATGTTGATGTTGTGCTGCTGCGGGTGTGTGTGTGTGTGTGTGTAATATGATATGCGCGTAAAAAATATAGTACGTGTGTGCGTGACAATGGCAACAACGTGCGATGACAGGACCTGAGCAAAACAGAGTTCGGCAAATTGGGGAGCAGGCGAGAGACCCTTCTTTTTGGAGGTTTGCTGGCGGGTGTCAAAAATAAAACAACGCCTGCTCGGAATTTTAAAATAAGCAAATGAGTTTGCGCCTGAAGTAAGTCAGCAGCAATACCCAACAACCAACAACCAACAACCAACAACAACAACATGCCCCCATAAATATTTATAAACTTTGACCTGTCATATAAATACAGGGTCATTAGTTGCTTGCACACCTTTACGCTGGGGACACCCCTCGCACACCCCTCTCTCTACCTCTCTCTCCGGGTCGGGACAATAAAATCCAACTAGGCGGTCATTTAAATGTTTGTAGCTAAACACGACACTGACAGCAGCTCGATTGGGGCTTATTAGTTCTACCATGCCACACAGATGTGCAAAATGCTTGAGTTCTTGTAGATGTCATTGCAAGGATTAAATATTGGTAAAGTTGCCTCAAGTTGTACTTGTTTTCCTTAATGGGAATGCGTTAAGAGCAGCACTTGTCAGCTGGCTTAAACAACTTTTATGGAGACACTTATGTCCATTTATTTTACGGCCAGCCATATAAAATACGAGTTTTGAAGTGAATTTCAGATCATATATCAAAAGGCTCGGGACTATTTTCTTATATGATGTAAATTTGTAAGAGATTAAAATAGGTATTACTGGAAAAAGCTAATATTTTTCTTAGTTTTAAATTTATATATAATATTATGATATAGCTAGAATCATTATTTAGAAGTCAAGGTTTCACAAATTCAGAAGCAAATTTAGAAGCAGTTAGGATTGTGAAAAGTTTTCAATCATTGCGATTTTTCTGTAATAGAATTTGAATACTAGAATTTTTGTTCCATTAATGTCGATGAACAAAAAGCCATGGTTTTAAAAAATCGGAACACTTTTGACCAAGTTAATATTTGAAATCGTTCTCAAGGCGCTTTGTTAAGCTAGAGTTCAAACATGACTTTCGAACTTGAATCGTGTTTTCTAATTTGAATGCGGAATTGCATTTGAAATAAAAGTTTCTGGACGTGATACGATTTCAATTGTTATTGATGAAAAGCTAGAATAAAATTGGAAAAACTTGCAACATTTTATTACGTAGCCCTAAGTAGCTGAAGACTGAAAGGCATTTGTAGACCAGGCGCACACTTATTTATAATTTGAGGACGGCGCGAGCCACGCCCAACTGCCTATGCGAAAGAAACATATAAAAATGATAAAGCAAAATGGCGAAAAGTGGCAGTAAAAAAATAAAATGCGCTGCCGCAAAAGTGCCATTTGTGGCATAAACACATGCGCGCCAAAAGTTTGATAAGACAAAAGGCGACAGCAAAAATGTGTGGGTGGTGGCAAGGTGGCAAACAGGTGAGCTGTGCGGGCCAGGTAGGCCAAAACAAGTTTGCCAAGTGTGGCGCCACACACACACAAACACATCAATAGACTGGCTCAAAAAAAAGAAGAGAAATACACAACAACGACAAACGTGGCAATGTCCCAAGGATGAACTTCAGCTTCAGTCGTTGGGACCACAATGTGCCACTAAATGCTGCCACTAAATGTGTGCCAAGTATTATTGCAGCTGCCTATCTGTATATGTATATATATAATATATATGTATATGTTTTTGTGTGTGTGTGTCGCATATTCTTAGGGAGCTGCCTCGAGTCCTTTGGGCTGCCTTCTTTGGCCCGCGCATAAAATTAGCACAATAAAAACCCATAAATGCGGCACAAAAACATGAAAATCCACTTGTTATAATTTAATCGAGTTGATAGAATTTTTACGACACAGCTTTTCCAGGTAAATTTTCTTCTCCAAATGTACGCATATATACATATGTGTGTGTGTGTGTGCCGTGTGCTGTGTTTGTGTGTATTTTTGCTTAGAGGCAACGCTTAAAATGTAGGTTAAAATAAAAGCTGTTATCACACGAGACCAATTTATGGTCGGCCACAAAGATAGCGCAGCTATAAACTAAAAATCTGACAAAACTGGGCAAAAATAAAATAAATAAATTAGCCACAACTCGGAAATGATGTAAGCTATAAAGTTCTTTTAAGCTGACAGAACTTTTGAGAACTGCTTCAAAATCTATGCCTGAAAAACGTTCAAATATTTGACATTTTTCTTTGTGAATATTCAAAACATTGTTTTTTTTTGTTCTGCTATTCAAAAACATAACAATAATTTAATAATTTAAGTGTATCTCAGCGAACTTGTAATATTAATTGGCTCATAATCTTCATCGGTTTGATTGCCCGATGTCGTCACGGATGCTTTGCTAGAACGTTGACTGAACATCGAGCCGGTTTTTCTACTGAACTCCTCCTCGGTGCATGTCAGACACACATTGATGAACCTCTCCAGAGTTGGCGACTTGAGCTGACGGGCAATGGGAGCTGCCTCCTCCAATGCCTCCTTGGTGCGTTCCACTTTATGCTGCAACGTGTTCGCCTTGATAATTTGCACAACGCTCAGGAAACGCCAAATAAAACTGTTGCAGTTTTGACTCTCTGCAGCAAATTGAACAAATCAATTCAGTTTTCAATTATAAAATATTGTTTTTCAAATCAAACCTTTGATGGCTTTGCGTGCATTAAAACAGCATTCATCGTAGTGCAACTGCGACAACTGAGCGTTCGCAATTTGATGCAACAAATAGCACTTCTCAATCGAGTATTTGGCAAAGCGAATGCGATTCTCCAGTCGCAAAATCACTTTTCTAAAAAAACCGCAATAAATATCTCAAATCAAATTTGGTATTTGAATTCATATTTACCGGTTCTTCTTGCCTTCTAAATCTTCATCGCCTCCGTGATATGTGGAACGATCGCCGAACACATATGGCACAATGTCCTTAATCTTCTCCACTGGCAGCAGCAACAATTGCCGCATGGCCTTCGTCCCAGTTTTGAAGTACTTCGGCACACGATACTGTTCGCACAGGGCCAGTGCCAGAGTATTGTATACCTCATTGATGAACTCAAATTTCCAGCACATGACGCGATTCGTCTTTTTCACATAATAATCACCCATGATTTGCTCAATATACAGCGAGAGACTCTACAAGGGGGTATTGTCAGCAACTAATTTGATGTGATCATATTGTATACACACCGCGATATCCTTAACTTTACGCAGCTTTTGAATATGCCTTAGATCCGCAATCATATCACGATGTGTCTGATATTGTATGCGGAATAGATACGCCTCCCGGTTTTTCTCCAACATTTTCTTATTGGGGTACTTCAAGAAGCTGACATAGTACAGCGGACTGCGACATTGTAACATTTTCTGCAATTAAATATATACGGTTTAGCATCTGGCATGTTGATATATAGATACTAAAATTGATACAGACTATAAACTGTCGGACAATCTCGTATTGCTTAGCTGAAAGCGTTTTCAAGAACGATTTCGAACGTTTGCATTGGTCCAGCAGCAAATCGGGATCCTTAAGCAAGTTTTTCATGAATAGAACATCTTTCCACGAATCATTCAGATACGTCTGATGTATAACATTGAAGGCACGCGCTCTACGCGCTATTTCCAGTGGTGACAAAATCTCTTCCTAATTAAATTGGTTAAAGTAGTTGGGATATGATAAAAGAGTCCTAAGTACAGCACCCACCTCCACTTCTGGTATGCTGAGTACATCACATTTCTCCAGATCTCTCATTATCTTCCACCTCGGACGTTCGTCGATAATCTCCTTAGCTTTGTTTATCTCCCTCACACGTTGAATCAGTTTCAGGTTCTTCAAAAAGAATAAGGACATCGACTTGCCAGTGACATCTCTGATGACATCTGTTGCCTAGAACCGTAACTCATTCAATATAGATCTATACATATTTCAGTTATATTTCCCATTAACTTACCACAATTTCGCGTGATTTAAAGTTATTGGCCTTGACCCCAATGAATCTACGCATGTTGTCATGCACCTCAACTGAACTAGTCTCGAACTGGTTCAAGTCAAAGAGCGCATCGCATATTTGCATATTAATGGGGCAATTGGGACCTCTTTGGGCCATCGACATTTCTAAGATAACCAAAACTTAACACCCAAGGTACGATGATATTGGCCTGATGACAACTTACTATCAGCTTTACGGGCATCCTGCAGGGCCTGTTCGATTTTGGCCGCTTTACGCTGCACCTGACTGCGTCGATATAGAGTTATATAATCGAAACCATCAATTTCCAGTGCCTTCGTATAGTAGTGCAAGGCTAAGTTCTCGCGGCGTCGATTAAAGTAATATGTGCCCCAATCTCTGTATATATCATGCTCAATTTCCGGACTCCAGTCAAACTTATTCCACGGACTTACTCCACCATCCATGCCAGCGGGCGGCACGTGGCCCACGATTGAAGTCATTATTATCTAAACGATATGTAGAGCTAGTCCAAAACTATAGCAAATGTAGAAAAATTAAAATTTATTTTATACTTTTGTTTGTAAAATGTGTGTGACTATATGTGTGTAAAATATTACTGAATTATAGTTTGTATATAGTCTGTAACTAGGTGGATGAAGAAAATGTCGCAGAGCTCTAGATGGGAATTATTTAGGTGGTGTCTATTATATATATTATATATTATATTATACAAGAAACATAAGATTCCTCGGTAGTAAGGATGGCTCCCCAAACATATATCAACAAACCGTGCAGAGGATATTATAAATTTATCAAGAAGTTTTTAACGTATTGAAGATGTTCCGGATCCCTGATTTGTAGCTAGCCAGAATAGATTTGATGTTCTCAGATGTACATTTTCCAATAAAATAAGTCACTTGTTCTGCTTGAATGTACATTTAATTCGAGTAGTGCTTCACATTGGATTTTTTGTTTACCACATATACATATTATTTACATTATTTACATATACATATTATTTAATGATCATATCTTCATCATCATTGATTGAAGTATTGGTCGAGTGCTTGCTGCTCCGACGCGATGACACTATGCTTTGTTTCTTGGCGGTATCCTCATCATTGCATGTCTTGCAAATTTCCATAAACTTGATCAGATTGGTATTATTTAGATGTTCCACCAAGGGTCTAACCTTATCCAAAGCTTCCTTGGTCTTTTCCACCTTATGCTGCAAAGTATTCGCTTTTACCACTTGTATGTAGCTCAGAAACCTCCATAAGAAGCTGCTGCAATTGTGAGATTCTAAGTAATAGAGTGAATTAGTACATCATATATATCAGTGATAAATATATATAGACCCGGATTCGATTAGCTAACCTTCGACGGCTTTGCGTGCACTTAAACAGCACTCGTCATATCGGCCTTGAGTCAGATGAACGTTCGCAATCTGATGCAGTAGATAACATTTCTCAATCGAATACTTTGCGAATTTAATTCTTCTCTCCATGCGACCAATCAGTTTTCTGAGAACTTTTCATATGAGTCAAATTATCGATAATTGGATTTATCGGAGCTTACCTAGCATTTGCTGCAACAGGATCCTGATAATCGCCATCTTGGTAGGTGGAACGATCACCGAACACAAATGGCGCAGCATCCTTGACCTTATCCTTTGGCAGCCGTAACAATTGGTTCATTGCCGACGGATGATAGCGGAAATTCCTGGGAGCTCGATACTGTTCGGACAGAGCCAGTGCCAGAGTATTGTATACCTCATTGATGAACTCAAATTTCCAGCACATGACGCGATTCGTCTTTGTCACATAATAATCACCCATGATTTGCTCAATATACTGCGAGAGACGCTACAAGGGTAGCAGTTGTTGGTATCAGAAAAATAAAGCAAATAATCATAATCATAATCTGATGTTACCTTAACTCTCCCTTCCTTCCGCAGCCGACGAATTTCTCTTAGATTCGCAATCATATTACGATGTGTCTGGTATTGGATGCGGAAGAGATGCGCCTGCTTATTCTTTTCCAGCATTTTCTTATTTGGAAACTTCAAGTGACTAACGTGGTACAGTGGATTACGAGATTGTAACATTTTCTGTAATCAGTACAAGTAGTAGAACTAGTTTATATATATAGCCTTTAACAGATACTGACCATAAACTGTCGGACAATATCGTATTGCCTGTTGGAGAGAGTTTGCAGAAAGTTCTTGGAACGTTTACACTGTTCCAGCAGCAAATTGGGATCCTTAAGCAAGTTTTTCATGAATAGAACATCTGTCCACGAATCATTCAGATACGTCTGATGTATAACATTAAAGGCACGCGCTCTACGCGCTATTTCCAGTGGTGACAAAATCTCTTCCTAATTCAATTAGTTAAAGTAGTTGGGATATGATAAAAGATTCCTAAGTACAGCACCCACCTCCATTTCTGGTATGCTGAGTATATCGCAATTTCCCAAATCCCTCAATATCTTCCATCTCGGACGTTCGTCGATAATCTCCTTAGCTTTGTTTATCTCTCTAACTCGTGCGATCAGTTTGGAATTTTTCAAGAAGAACAACGACATGGACTTGCCAGTGACATCTTTGATTACATCATTTACCTAGATACGAGAAAAACTCTTTTTTTGGGTTTTGATCTCAATATTAATAGACCTTAATATTTCTAAAATACCACATCAAATCGACTGTCGAACTTTTCCGCCTTGACGCCGACAAAGGTTTGCGTATTGTCGAAGCATTCGGCCATACTATGCTCAAATTGGTTGAGGTCAAAGAGCGCATCGCAAATCTGTAGATTAATTGGTGAATTGGGCCCCATTTTTTTACTTGCCATGGCTAAGAATTAAATACGTAACATATGTAAAAAGTATCGAGTATCGAGTATCGAATACCTGAAGCATTTCTTGCATCCTTCAAACATCGTTCAATTTGGGCGGCTACCCTCAGCGCCTTGCTGCGCTGATATAGAGTCATATAATCGAATTCATTCAGGATCAATGCCTGCGTATAATACTGCGTAGCCATATTCTCTCTGCGCCGATTAAAATAGTATGTTCCCCAATCTCTGTAGATGTCATGTTGTATATCCGTGCTCCAGTCGAATTTCTTCCATGCCGGTAGCGTTTCTGCAATGCCCTGCGCCTGAGGTGCATTTATTATTGAGGTCATTTTATCTTTTACTTATTTTTTTTTGTAAATTTTTGATTTAATTTTTTTTAATGTTTTCATCTGTTTTACTACTACTGATTTTAGTACGTTTCAAAATCTGAGACTAAGTTTAAATATTACAAAAGGCTTCTTGATGCCGAAATCTTTAAACAATTTAAAGTCAGCAGGGTGTCGAGCGAAATAAGGGTTGTAAATTGATGGTAATAAAGATAAATCGCTATTCGGTATTCGATTTCGTTATTTCTAAAGCATCTATTCGAAATTGAGCATTTCCAAAATAACGCTTTCCCAATTGGGACAATCATTTGAGAAATATGGAAACTTTTTCAATTCTTTTTGGTTTTTTTTTTATTTGCTGATCAACGATAACGATGTATGTATATTATTATGGCATTGGAGACCAGGGCTGCGTGTTGTGGGACAGGCGTGCAAGTTTCCGTATCCGTTTCCGTTTCAAATTTGAATTCTGTCACACTTCCAAGGTGCTTACCTTGCAGCTAAAACCCAAACTGGGAGCCACGCAATGCTAACATACAACATAATACAACATATTATTAATAAACACTAAAAGGAAGAAAAGTGTTGCAACAATATTCAACCGCAAGTCATGTGACTGAAAAGTGGCACAAACATATGAGCAGACCTAACACGACCCGATTGGCTACCACATCAGAATGATGTGCATGCCCAGAGTGCCCAGCCAAGAGTAAGAAATCACTTAAAACACACACCTACACACACACACACACACCCCTAGTTGAAAGTTTCAGTTAAGTGGATTACGTACCACAAAAGGCCAATGACAAGTGTTAAGAGTCGTAGGCGTCGTATTTATATTATACCACATGTTGTAGCTGGTTGGGGCAACTCAACGCGCACATAAATCTAATGTATAATAAATTTAAATAGTGAATTCATGCAAAATGGCAACTCGAGTGTGTGGCTAGTTGCCCCTGCCCCTTGCCGCATTGCCCACCCATTTTGGGACCCGCCTCATTTTTGGCTGTCTCACGCACACCATGCAGCTGCCGCGGACGAGGCCGACAATGACTACACTTTAGCGGCAAATTTGTGCGCATTGTCGCCGTATTATTTGCTATTATTTATGCCTTTTCCACTATTTACTTCAGTTGCTTTCTTTTTGTTGTTGTTGTTGTTGCTCACACGCCATTGCTGTGGTATGCAAAAGTGAACGCGAACCACTCCTTCTTGGCCAGCACGGTCAATGCCAGTGGCGTAGGCAGACAATCAAATTTTCCAAATTTTCCATTTAGTCATTTTGGTGAAACATTTTAGACATAGAAACTTGTAACTGGACTAAAAAATGATTCATTCTCGTGAAAAACCCACTGCAACCAATTGTCTACATACTTCTTAAGGAACATGAATCCATTCGTGCTTAGTAAGTGAATAATATTAATAATAATAATAATTTTAAATTCATAACAAAATATAATTTTAATATAATTAAAAACTGGTTAAAAAAAGGAAAATTTTTAATAAATATATAAACTTTTCCTAAACTTATAGAACTTTAAATTTGACAACCCAGATTTTTATATATAAACATTCGTTCTTAGTTTCTGAAGTCAATATTCAACTATTAAAGCCAATTTTATTTTTCCAAAATACAAAATATAATAATTGATTTAATTTTGAGTACATATTTTTGGTTTTATTCAATTTTGAAGTACGGACTGACTGTCTAGTATATATATAATAAGATTTGAACCCCCTTCCTTAGCCTTCTACGTCCCTGCACGCATTTAGCTGGCGTGCTAAGCATTTGCGATTGAAAAGGCTCGCGTGGATTTTAAACATTTTCACACAACATTCTCATATTTAGACGGCACACATCAGCGACAGTTGAAAGCCAGTTGCCCCGTGCCGTGGCTCTGTCGGATAAGTTGGCGGTAATGTAAGCTCCATAAGCCAAATAAAGGACACACACTAATAGCATGCAACACACGCGACCAGAGCCAAAGCCAAAGCCAAAGACCCGCCAAACGTAAATCTGTGAAATGTAATTGTTGCCATGAAGAAAAGCAGAGAACCCAAACGCGGCAACCCCAAAACTCAATGCCCAATTCTCACCCCCCATCACCCCCCTCTCCATGCCCCCTAAAAACCACCCCGCTCAGCTAAGGGCATTTTAAGTAAGTTTTGCTGGCACTGTGTGCCATATTCGCATTTTGATAATCGCTCGGGCCTCCATCGTTGAGTCGAGTCGAGTCGAGTCGAGTCCTGTCGCTGATATACAAATTGGCTTTTGCAATGACTTTATACATTTTACGAGCCAGCAGCGGCCCTTTCGAGTGGGTTTTCCTTTTTAGCTTTTTCAGTTTTTTTTTTATGCCTTTTTATCGAGTATTTCTCCTGTGACTCGTACTCTTGTTCTTCTTCTATCGGCCTGGTCTAGTTGAGAATGTGCTATGCGAGTTTGGCGCACTCTGATGCGATTATAAGGGCTAAATTGATGCAGATAAAATTAATTGAATTCAAAAAGCCAAATCCGCTGCCCTTTTTTTCTCCCTGTTTCTCAACTTATTTTCCTATTCTCGGTTTTTTTTTTATCTGGTGATTTTGGCCAGATAGTTTGGGCCAGTTAGCCGGTTAGGTCAGGCGAGCAATAATCTTGAATGTGCACTCTATCGACGTCCTGGCTCATATGTGGGCCAAACTTACTTAGGCTATAGGAATGCAATTAATGTATTTTAAACTGGGATGGATGTGAGTAAAGTTCAACTAAGAGTTGATGATAAAATGCCCGTTAAATTAGGCTGTCAAACTGAATCGCATTTGATTACAAGTTCTGTTACGTTGTGAATTGGTTTCATACATTTTATCGATTGTACTAATAATATCGATTCCCTGAAATTCAAATAATTAGGAATTTCGGATGCGGTTACGTTTCTGAATTTCTGAATAATATTAATAAAAATATTTTGCAATATTCCAAGCTTAAAATAAAAACTATCTAGTAACATTCAAAAATATTAAAAAAGTGTTTTAAATAATGATAAATTATCACTTCAACGAAAACTGATAACAAGCCATTCGCTGAAATAAATATAATAATCATCAATTATTGTTGGCGTAAACAAATGCTGATAATTACTTAAAAAGACAACCATGCTATTAGAATGAATGAATGTCTATAAATAAACTCTTTCGGAGTCATCTAAATTTGGGGAGCTCTCATTTATCACGCCTGCAAATGACATATAGCGGGGAACAAATGCTTTATTGTAACGACAAACCTTCGCTTAGATTAGATATCACTTATCGGTAGACCCGATAAATTACTAATTTTATTTACTACATAAAACGTAGGTACATTATTATAAAACGTGTGCTGCAAATCAAAGTGAATTCAGTAAGAAACAATAGTTTCACACGTTCGCAGTTTAGTTTGATCAAGGACACAGCCAGCAATGCATCCTCACGGACCTCCACCATGTCATGGACCGCCGACACATCACCACGAGCCTCCACCACATCATCATGGATCCCCGCCACATCATCATGAACCTCCCCACCATCATGAACCTCCACCACATCACCATGGACCTCCTCAAGTTGCTGTTCATCCGATTCATCATGAGGCGCCGCCACATCACCATGGACCAAATCCTCAACATCGTTAAACTAGACCAAGTCAACCCAATTGCTTTGGAAGGAAAATGCCATATACGAATCATTTTCTCAACTTTATTTCATAATTCTTTACGATTTGTGATCAAAGCTCAAAGTTCTTGAAAAATTCTTTTGTATTTTAATTATTGCACCAATAAATATGCTTTTTATACTACCCAAAACAATTTGTGTTTTTGTTATTATTATTTAATATATACATTATTTATGTTGAACGAATTTCTAGGTATTATTTTCAATCCTAGATGCACTGGAGATGCCCTGGAGTTATTAAGCACATTCAAAGTTACTTATTTAAATACTTTACAACATATTCTCCCTATTTCTCAACTTATTTTCATTTTCTCCGTTGTGTTCTTTAACTGGTGATTTTGGCCAGAAATGCCCCTTAAACTAGGCTGTCAAATTTGGAATTTCGGATGCGGTCACCACTCTGAATTTCAATCAGTAAGTTTCCGATTCCGGTTAATCTTTGAAACCGTGCTAATAGAAAGAAATTAAAATAAAATTAATAAATGTATTTTGCAACAGTCATAGCTTAAAATAAAAAATATCTAGTGACATAAAAAATATAAAAAAATGTGTTATAAAATAATGATAAATTATCACTTCAACGAAAACTGATAACAAGCCATTAACTGATGGAATTTCCTGCCATAAATTGTCAGCTAATCGCTTAAATAAATATAATAACGATCAATTATTGTTGGCGTAAGCAAATGCTGATAATTACTTAAAAAGACAACCATGCTAATAGAAATGAATAAGTACTGAATGTCTAGAAATAAACCCTTTCAGAGTCATCTAAATTTGGGGAACTCTCATTTAGCACGTCAGCAAATTATACATAGCGGGGAACAACATGTTTTTGTCAGTCGATGACAAATTCTTTTGTTACCTAACTAAATCAATAGCCAAATGCTTGATTGTAGCGACCAACCTTCGCTTAGATTAGATATCACTTATCGCTAGACCCCATAAAATACTAATATACTGTACTATAGAAAACGTAGGTATAACATTATAAAACGTGTGCTGCACATCAAAGTGAATTCAGTAGAAGGCGTTAGTTTCGCACGTTCGCAGTTTAGATTGATCAAGGACACAGCCAGCAATGCATCACCACGGACCTCCACCATGCCATGGACCGCCGACACATCACCACGGGCCTCCAGCACATCATCATGGACCCCCGCCGCATCATCATGGACCTCCACATCATCATGGACCTCCACATCATCACCATGGACCTCCTCATTACCAAGTTGCTGTTCCTCCGATTCATTATGAGACGCCGCCACATCATCATTGTCCACCTCCTCATCATCATGGACCACAACACCGTTAAACTGGACCAAGTCAATCCATTTGCTTTGAAAGGAAAATTACATATATGAATCATTTTCTCAACTGTATTTCATAATTCTTTACGATTTGTGATCAAAGCTCAAAGTTCTTGAAAAATTCTTTTGTATTTTAATTATCGCACCAATAAATATGCTTTTTATACTACACAAAACAATTTGTGTTTTTGTTATTAATATTTTAAATATACATCATTTATGTTGAACGAATTTCTGGGTTTTATTTTCGATGCACTAGATGCCCTGGAGATGCCCTGGAGCTATTAAGATCATTCAAAGTTACTTATTTAAATACTTTTTCAATTTTAAATATATTTCTACAGCTGTATTTATTCAATGAATGAATCAACAGAATTTATTTAAATTTCAGAACAGCCTTATTTAGTCAAAACATTGATAGGAATTCACACCTTATTTATGTTGTCTATCACTCAATCAATTTTAAAGTTATCTTAACGACAGGTTTTTTACGACAGTATTATTTCTATTATTTTTTATTTTTATTTTTATTGCGTACTAAATGACATGCGTAATCTGTATTACTCATACCTTGTAGTTTACCCAAAATATTGTATCTATTGATTAGTAAAATATTATACTTGAGATTAGATAAGATTTATCTTTGCAAAAATATTTGGTATGAATATACATTGTGGTTATTTGTCGGCTATCTAAACGGGTTTAGTAGGCTTCAACAACTCTTGCGAAACGCACGCAAATAATTTAAGTTAAAAAAAAAAAATTAAATTGAAAATGGCACCACCACATGGAGGGCATGGAGGACATGGAGGGCATGGAGGACATGGAGGACACGGTGGAGGGCATCACCATCATGGACCGCCGCCACACCATCATCATCATGGACCTAGGCGTCGCGTTATCTGTTGCACCATTCTATAGAGATCGACTGGAACTTAAAGACAATGCCATCTAGTTTTAATGTGTGTTCAAATAAAGTAGAAAGAGTTAGTTTTAACTTGAAAAAATAGAAAAAAAGAAGTGTGTGTTTTAATAAGGCGAATCAAGTGGCGGCTTCTCAAGCCAATTAATATGCGACTAATCGTTATGTCTAAATACTTTAAAACCTCAAAAGCCGTTTACACGGTGGTTACTTTAATGTATATATCTATATATATACAGTGGCGGACAGCTTATTAGTAATTGCCTGCCATAAGCTTATCATTCATTATTTTTCAGAAATTCCAAAGACCGATGGTAGGTACATATATTAACCACCAAAATTAATATATGACCCCAATACATTGGGGTTTCCCCACCTGCTACGTAGGATTATGTTAGGATTATTTGGACAAGGCACTTTGTGGACACCTGGGTGCCATAAAACCCGGATTTTTTACCTAAAGTTGAGTATTTTCGGTATAAATAGACCAATACTTCGTAGTCAGTTTAGTTTCATCCTGCATCTCGGGTGCAATAAGCCAACTATAGACAAACAGACTACCATTGAACTACGGAAACTCATCCTGGAACACCACAAAGACGGATATTCACATCGCCAAATAGCTGAAATGGTCAATCTGAGCAACTCAACTGTGTATAACACATTTACTCTAAAGTGCCGAGAAGGTAGGAATCCGACATACTTTCCGGTTCAACCAGGACAACGATCCCAAGCATAAGGCCAAGATAGTGCAGTCCTGGCTCATGAGAAACTGCACCCACGTGATAATTCCAACTGCCCAGTCTCCAGATTTAAATGTCATTGAGAATTATTTTTTTGTTATTTTATTTTTTCGTATGACTAAATGACATGCGTGATCTGTATTACTCATACCTTGTAGCTTCCCCTAAATATTGTGTCTATTGATTAGTAAAATATTATACTTGAGATTAGATAAGATTTGTCTTTGCAAAAATATTTGGCATGAATATACATTGTGGTTATTTGTCGGCTATCTAAACGGGTTTAGTAGGCTTCAACAACTCTTGCGAAACGCACGCAAATAATTTAAGTTAAAAAAAAAAAAATTAAATTGAAAATGGCACCACCACATGGAGGGCATGGAGGACATGGAGGGCATGGAGGACATGGAGGACACGGTGGAGGACATCACCATCATGGACCGCCACCGCACCATCATCATCATCACCATCATGGACCGCCGCCGCACCATCATCATCACCATCATGGACCGCCGCTGCACCATCATCATCCTCATTATCTTGGACCTAGGCGTCGCGTTATATGTTGCACCATTCTATAGAGATCGACTGGAACTTAAAGACAATGCCATCTAGTTTTAATGTGTGTTCAAATAAAGTAGAAAGAGTTAGTTTTAACTTGAAAAAAGAGAAAAAATGAAGTGTGTATTTTAATAAGGCGAATCAAGTGGCGGCTTCTCAAGCCAATTAATATGCGACTAATCATTATGTATAAATACTTTAAAACCTCAAAAGCCGCTTACACGGCGGTTACTTTAATGTATATATCTATATATATTATATATAAATCTTATTACATATACACGTTTGCCTTGCGTGTCGATTTCTGCTCAACACATGTGTGGGGGTGTGCACACAAGCACACACACACAGTTAAAGAGAAAGAGAGAGAGAATGCTCCGCTTTAATTTATAGCAGTCAAGTTGGAGCAGACCAGAGAAGACATACAAGTGCCATAAATTTTGGCAAAGGAACACATTATTTATACTGTCAACTGGCTATATTTGAAACGGAATCCAACAAGGCTACAATATACTACCTATAAATAAGTGCATTACTCCGCCAAAAAAAAGCATACAGAAGGAGTAGAAGACGAAGGGACCCGGAGAACAAGTAGTGCTCATTTTGGTATAAGTCTTCATTAGCGGTTAAAAGGCTGACCTACAATGGTGGGGCTAGCAGCCAACAGCCAACAGCTAACAGCTAACTGGCAATGGCTGCCAATGGGTTTTTCATACGCATTGAACTGTCGCCGCAGCGTTAAAGCCGGAAATGCCCAAAACAACAACAAAAGCAACACAAACAATACCGTTCTGTGTGCGCTGAAAAGGACGAGCAGAAGGAGCCGAAAGCAGAATGCTTAAAGTTCAAATTAAGCACAACAGCTGGCGAAAAATTGAATTGAAGGCAGCAACAGAAGCAACAACAACAACAACAACAGCAATGTTGCTGGTTTTCCCCCACGCGCCCCCTGTCGGAGCAACCCAAAGCATTTGAACGACAACAGCAACCGAGGCAAGCTAAGGAAAAACCAAATACAAAAAAAATTCATATATATATATATATATATATATATATATGTATAGTATAAAAAAGCCGAAGCATGCTTCAAGGCGCCGAGGCGGCAAAAACACGACCTCAACTCGATGACAACAGCTGGCAAAGAGACAAAGCGCGAGAGAGAGAGAGAGTGAGAGCGAGAGCGTGTGACATGCTCTCTTGAAGAGAGCCAACTTACAGTGGCGCCACTTGCCAGTGTAGCGTTCAATTTGCGTACTATGCAAACGCATGCGCCACCAATTTTGAGTGCAAAACATAAACAGAGAGAATTACGTGGTATTTAAAGCAAATTGTCTTTTAGTGTTTTGTAGAATGCTTCGAGGTCTGCCTCGCAAAAATGTTCATTGGCAGCCCGATAAGAACTGCGCTTATTGTTATTGCTGCGCTGCAAATTTCAGCTGTCTTGCCGGAAAAACCCAAAACAATCTTATCATCGTTAACAATACTTAAGCGTTTTGAAGTGTGAGCAGTCAGCATTTGATAACGATAAGTTTATACTATATATAATACATATATGTATATGTATATATATGTATATGTTGGTCAGTTAATAAATTAGTCGCCTGACAATTTGTGGTCTAATCTATAGTTAGCTTTATGCCTAATGAGCGTGTCTCTAATAAAGTACAAAATAACAGCAATTGATAACTGTTTAAGTAAAGATATACATTATTTAAAAATTAATGTATTTATTAACTGGCTAAAGTCGATATGCTTTTGAAACAAACACCTTAAGATTGATTGGAAATTCTGTTCGTTATTGAGCCGATTGCTTAATTGAAATATAAAAGTCAACTTTTTCTTTTGAGAATCAGTGACAGGCAAGTAGCTTAACGGAACTACCAAAAAAAAGAAAAGAAGAAAATTGAAACCAATTTATAATCCTTACCGGAACATTCACACTTTACGTACCGGAAACGGAAATGGAATGCGATTCGGTTTGACAGCTTGTCAAAATTAAATTGACAAATAAATAAAGAGATGTTTTTTTACCGTCGAATTTTTACTGTAAACACATACATGTTAATCTTGCTATATATAAACTATTTGTTCATAAATATATCCTTGTGTCAAGAACTCAAGCCAGTCTCGAAGGTACTTTCCGTTTCAAGTCGTAAGTGTAAAATTTCCCATTTGTTTCCCTTGTTCTCGTGTCTCGTTGTGATTCGCTTAATTTACAGTCTTGTACA
Organism: Drosophila paracracens; assembly: GCA_035044025.1. Taxonomy (NCBI): domain Eukaryota; kingdom Metazoa; phylum Arthropoda; class Insecta; order Diptera; family Drosophilidae; genus Drosophila; species Drosophila paracracens. The sequence goes on from JAWNMN010000487.1 coordinate 1,116,641, forward strand.
TTTAATTATGCACTCGGTGGGTTCCATTATGTAATGTTGAAAAGTGGCTGGCCATATTCTAAGCATGTAATTATAAATGCGAGTGTTGCTTAGCTGCAGCCAGTGTTGCCAGCCACGCCCACCAGCTTAAATAACGTGGCAAGCGACAATGACGAGGCAAGGCGAGGACGGGCTAAGTACGGTGCTCTTGCTGCAATGTAGTGCATAAATTATGTTAGGCCAAAGTGCAAGCAAAGTTATTTGCAACATAAACCTTGCCACACACACACACACAGAAAGATTAACGTGTGCATTTTGTTTTTTATGCCAACAGCTCATAAAAACACTCGCACACACACACACATTCACACACACACACACACATACAGAGATGGATACTTATACTAAGCCGTCTGACGCGCCGAGTGAAAAACAAACTGCAACGGAAGCTGCGCCTCAGTCATGTGATAACTTTTGGTATTCAGGGAGTGGGTTGGTTGTGGGTGGGTGGCAGGATGAGTGGCGCTAGGACTGCTCATGGCGGCCACTTCAACGACAATAATAAGCGCCACAACAGCAGCAGCCGCAACAGCAGCATCAGCAACGGATGCCGCGTTGGAAGGTGCAAGAACCGTGGCGTCTGTTAATGATAATGATGACAGTCTGTCGCCGTGGCTTTGCCTCGCTGCACTTGCCCCTCGCTCCCTATGCTGTAGGACACTCGGCGCGCTAGTTAAAGTTTTAATTTGGCATATTATAGTGGCTGTAGTGGCGCAGCGTGCGCTCGTTAGATACGGATATGGATATGAAGAGAGCATATGGCATTATGCTCATGCTCATGCGAATACAAGTGCAACAGCAACTGAAAATGCTGACACGCCACAAAGTACAAAACTAGAAACAACTTGAGAGTTCTGGCATTGAACTTTGTCTAACAGAGTTGGGAAGTGGAGAGCCTAATGCGGATAGCCTGAGAGCGCAGCATTTAAAAGATACAAATAACGAAAATTGTCCTCAAGTGGGTTCTTTTCCCGGAGAGAAGTTAAGCATGGACATCGAGTCAGAATCGCGGAATTAATCTAGAACTGAAACCATAATTAAAAATATCTGGTTTTTGAAAATCGTTTCAGTTTTAACTGACTAAGGAAAATTTGAAACCTTCCACTAGTTTAATTTTTGTGCCAAAATTAAGAGATGATTTTTGAATTGATCTGTAGATGAAGAAATTATTAAAAATTCCTAGTTTTTGAAATTTGGATCGCTTGATGAAATTAAGGCTGTGGAAAGATCTGAACCGTTTCTAGAAGCACTCTTTGAGGATGAATTTTAAACACGGAATCAAATCCGAATTCAACAGCAATCAATTACTTAAAAAACTCTAAATTAATCCTACAATGAATATATACATATATATATATATGACTATAACTATATTCTAATTTTAGGCAAAAGTGAAATTTGCGTAAATCTGTTGTTGATTTGTCTCGGGTCTTACGCTGATTTCAATGCTGAGCAGCTCAAACTTTAAGCCATTTGGCAAATTATGTGCGAGTGGCTTTAACCCTTAAGGAAAGCAGTGCACAAAGAAGCGGCAATAGCAAAGGCAAAGCTATGAAGAAGAAGAAGGAGGACGACAGAAGCAGGAGAAGAAGAATGCTAGGAAAAAAGGGGGGTGAATTTTTGGCAAGCATTTTCAATTCAATCAAACGCCCACTAACAGAAATGCAAATACCCAAAAGACAGACAGACTCGCACACACACACACACACATACACACACACAGCATATACACACATGTTGGCATTTAAATAAAAATAAACATGGCAAATGGCTAGAAATACTTTGAAACACTTTTAAGCATCATTACATTAGCAAATTTTTCTCTTCAGTCAGGCAACAAGCACAAAGGCGAAATGTGAGCAAAACAGATTTTGGGGCAAGCAGCAAAATGTGGGCGGCACTTACTGTTACTTTTTTTTTCTATTTGCAAATTTTATTACTGTTGAATGTGCTGTGTGAGTGTGAGTGAGTGTGTGTTTTTGGTGGGCGTGGCCAGTGGCTATAAATACAACGTACGTGCAACATATTATGGCCACTTCTTTTGCTGCTGACTTTTGTGGCATTTTCTAATTTACATTTAACACAAATGTAATTATTGACAAACGGCAAAACGCTCTGACAACACGTGAACCGCTATGCACCACCAGCAACAGCAACAGCACCACCACCACCAACGTTGGTTCCTATGTAATTGTCGTTATAATAAATAACTTCAACTGTCCAACACTTGACACTTGACATCAACTGCAACGGAAGCAACACACAAAAAGCGAACGAGAGAATAAACTATTTGAATTGGCAAAACTCTTTTGCAATATACCCTGTAATACTTTGATTGAATTTAGAGATAGATAGATAGATAGGTGTTCAAACTAGGGAAAACTGAACTCAATCTGAGAGTTTTTGGAACTCTGTTCACTTTGGAATTAAAAAATGGAAATCGAAGCGTTTGCAATCACAGAAAAGTCGAATTTCTTGACAGACCGTTAACCGATATTAACCGATTGAACCTCAGAACCAGAACCGGAACCGATAACCGATTTGATACGATAAATGCTTGAATCCAGCTTGATTTTGGCTTGTATAGTGTACATATTTTTCATATTCAATCCATTTTTGAGGCGTCCCAAGCTTAAGGGGAATGTCTCAAAACGTACATCCACACAATATGCCCCATTCCCGCCTTATTACAGGGTACCGTAAACCACCAAACTCGACTCGACCGCATGCAAAGCGGCAGAAAAACAGCGGCGCATATTTCAAACGGGACACATGTAAAAATGCTGAAGCGCTGATAAGGACATTAACATTTGCACAAGCACATCATGCATAGGGTAGGGTGGGGGGAGGAGAAATGGCAGGAGGGGAAGGATAGGAGCAGGAAGGGCATACGAATTCGTATGCGAAACATCAAAAAAACTTTACCGCGTCGCTTTTGACACGCAAATTTATAACAGCAGCAACAGAAACTTATTGTGGTGCCCGCAACAAAAAAAAAAAATATAACCAAACCACCCACAAAAAAAAAAAGAGAGAAGGGGAGTTGGGGGGCGGTAAATGTAGAAATAAATAAAAGGCAGCAAATTTTTGGGAACGCATACAAATGCAATTTAAATTTACTTATTTGGAACCCCCCGGGAATTTCGAAATTATTTGCCTTTTCACGCAAATTTAGCGACCATTTTTCTCAAAAAGCAGTCAGAACCCCCCACCCACTCCTTAGACAGGTGGGCTACCAATTGGAGCTAACATAGTTAATGGGAAGGGGAGTGGTTGGGGGATAGACGGTGCCACCCTCTGACATGTGCTGCACAAGTTTTGTTCGGCCGAGTATTTTGTACGATTAGAAAATGCTTGAGAAGAGCAGAAGAGGAAGAGTAACCCAAAAGGCTCTCTGACAAATGCCCATTCTAACAATGTTGTTGTTGCTATTGTTAATATTGTTGTTGTTGCTCCTGTGGTGATTAATGACGTCGAATGCTGCGAAAGCAGTGAGTGGCGGGGGAGGAGAGCAGGTTTGGGGGGAGCTGCCTGCCTTGGCAGCTTAATTTAAAATGAAAATTGTACTTAATTTCTAGCGTAGCTTAGCAGACGAGTTGGGTAAGGCGGGAGGAGTGGGCCAAAAAGTAGAGAAAAGACATCTGTTTGGCGCTGTTGCTTACACACAATGAGAGGGAGAGAGGGAGAGAGAGAGAGGGGAATAGAGAGCGATGGAGCTTATGGAAAAGCCATTCGGTAACTCGCAATGCCCCCAAAGCTGTGCTCATTGTCTGGCTAGCTTGGTACTCTTTGTTGACTCTATTTATAACGCTTTACAGATAATTCAAGCGTTAAGCATAGTACATAAATTGCTTCTAGGCTTCACACTTAAGTCCATCATAAGCGGGGAATATTGGATAATTAAAGTCAGGCTGATTTTGCAGTTAACTAAATCAATCTTTCAATTCTATAAAAAGTGAGATTTAAAATTAGAGTTAGAGTCTCTCATGAATAAGACAAATATTATCGTCATAAATATTATATCTATTCCTGACTCTAAATAAATTTATTAATGGGCAGACAGTCTGACTAGATATCTTTGAGTCTTTCTGGACTCCTGGGCACCATTTTGGAGTAACTCCCTCATAACATCCCCCACAGTATCAGGTTGCTAAGATACTCCAAGGATTTTCATATTATGCTTTCTGCCATTCTTTAACCATTCTTTAAGCATATAAACTATGTTAAACATAACAAATTATGAGCAAATATTTATAACAAGATATTGAACATAAATCGAATAATATAAAACAAATTGAATAAATTAAATGAAAAATATTTTAACATGTAAATTTAAATCTCTTAAACCCATCAATAAATAAATCACTTTTAATTGGTGCAAAGCATGCCTCTAAGATAAATACTTGGCATAAATTAAGCTCAACTTATTTTCAGCATGCGAAAAGCAAAGAAAATTCACAGAGTGTGGTAAACAAATGTCAGTTTCAGGCTGACTGAGAACCGCAAGCAAATTGAATTAAGATTACCACGTGAGGATTTCAAAGAATTTACACAAAGTCAAACAAGCTTTAGTTTATTATTGTTATTATTATTTGAGATAGGTGGGGTGGGGTGGATGTGTGTGGGTTGGGTTTGGGCAAAAGCGTTGGCAATTTTCAATCGCAATCTGTTTTTTTTTTTTGTGTTTTTTGTTTTTGGTTTATTTCTCTTGGTGCAAAAGCTACTTTATTTTGACAGCAGACAAACAAATGTCAGAATTGAAATTAAAAGGGAAGCTGCGACAGGCAGACAAGTGCGGGCGAAAAACTTGGTGAAAAACGCGAAGAAGGCGAGGCAGAAGCAGAGACAGAGAAGCAGAGAAGCAGAGAAAGCAGCAGCCAGTTAGAAGTGGCAGCCGCATTACGCATCAGCGCCAGCTTCTGCTTCAGCTCCTCTTGCTCCTTCAGCTCCAGCTCCAGCTCCAGCTCCAGCTCCTGCTCCTGCTGCTGCTGCCTGCTGCTCCTGCTGCTGCTAACTTCACTCACCACGCATTGCTCTGCTGACTTTCTTGCATTGCCGTTATTCGCTTTGGTTTTGTTTGTTTTTGTGTACATTTCACACAGCGTGAAATTTTCTAAATGTCATTTTGCTGTCATCTCGTGGATAATAAGATTACAACTACGTTGAAATAATAGGATTCAAATGAAAAAACTTTGCCGTCGTCTGTCTCTTCTACTTGTGCACTCGCCTCGCCCCTCCCCTGCTCTTCACTCCTCTCTACTTTCTTGCGCTCATCTCAACTTTCAATACGACTTACACCCTCCCTCTCTCCCACTCTCTCTCTCGCTGTGTGCGGTGGAGTTTGTTTGGCCAAAGTGCAAAGTTTCATTTGGTCTGCTGATTGAGTAGTGCGATAATGATTAAGCAGCTGCTGGCAAGCTACTCCCTCCTAAATCTGCACCCAAAAATAATAATAAAAAAAGTATGTACTCTATATGTAAATCAAACATAAAGGTAAAAGCAATGGATCTCGAGACACCACAGTCTGCATACGTAATTGATTCGATCGTCGTTCGACGAGTCAAATGAGCCAAATCACAAATGGAAGGCAAACAACAAAACAAATGTGAAAAATACATAGAAATAATAATTGTCTTTCGTAGATCGCGCCCCCAGGCTACAAGTTGACGAAAGTACTTGCCATTATGGAAAAAACCAAAATAGAGTAATAAACATTAAATGATGTATGTACAACGAGCTTTGCTCAAAACAAAAAATAAAATCACAGCTCGAATAGATAGTTGCCGCGGGGCTATTAACAAACTGTAAGAGAAATGACCAGCAAGTTGTGACTATAAAAGCTCAACGCTGAGCTCAAAGCAACATCAGAACTACTTCCACGTTCTACCAACTCATACCAAGTCAAAATGAATACAATTCTTGTGATCGCTTTGAGTGCTGTGTTTCTGGCTCTGGCCGTGGCAACGGTAAGTTCTCGATAGCAGCTAGAAGAACCAATCCTTAGCGAAAAAAATAGATACTTTTGAAGAAGTAAAAATTCTAAATGAAAAAGGAAGTAAGAAGTTTAATAAGAGTCTTATAATATTATAAAGGGTTAAGTGATCAAACAAATAAAAGACACAAAAATAAATTCAGACAACTCAAGAAGAAAAACAACAAACATTATCATTATTCAGCTAAAGGTAATCATTTTTATCATTCTATTTGATAAATGCAGCCCGTTGAACTGAGCGACGAACAGAAGACTCTGAAAAAGCAGTATGCTGAGGAGTGCCACACGGAGATCAAGCTGACCGAAGAGGAGAAGGCAAAGGTGAAGGCCAAGGACTTCAAGGACCCCTCCGAGAATATCAAGTGCTTCTCGAACTGCTTTTTGGAGAAGACTGGCACCCTCAAGAACGGTGTTGTCCAGGAGGAGGTCGTCCTCAAGAAGCTAGGCGCACTCATCGGTGAGGAGAAGACCCGTGAGGCATTGGCCAAGTGCAGTGCCATCAAGGGCGAAAACAACTGTGATACTGCTGTGAAGTTGTATGATTGCTTTAGGCCTTTCAAGCAGACCGAAATCAAGGCTTAAGCTGGAAAGATTAAGCAGCTGCATGCTGACAACTAGTAATCAAATTATGCTTGCATTGATAAACCAATAATAAACGCTATTTCCATAATAAGCAAAACTAAATGTGTGTTTGGATAAGACAGGGTAATGTGGGTGGAGTATCTCATTCTCAAATGCAGCTAAAATAAAAGAGCCAAACGAGATAAATATAAAGTAATTATTCGCTTGCATTAATCGCAAAAGCAAACCTGAATTTCAATTAAATTACGTGCCATTATTAAAAAAGCAAATCACTGTCAAAGCTTGCCGGCAATAAAAATGTGACAACTTGTATATCATGTACATCAAGCTATTAAGAATTGAAACCGGCTGTCAGTACCAAGAAATTTCGGCTATATAAGCTCAACGCTGAGCTCGAACAAGCAACAGAAAATTTTCTGAGTTCTAACAAGTTAAAATGAAATTCATTTTTGTGATCGCCTTAAGTGTTGCCTTTGTGGCCGTGGCAATGGTAAGTACTCGAAAACAGTTAAATTAGATTAGAACTTGAGTGAATTATATAGTACAAATGACAATTACTTGAGATACACAATGAAAAAGTGGGCAACTACATTTACAGTGTAGTATCAGAAAGTTAAAGACCGGGTAAATGAACGAATAATGTTTTATAGAACAATTTACAGTATCTGGTAGACATTAAGGTTAATTCGGTCGTTACCTAAATGATTTGCTAACTCATAGATCAAGAGGAACAATAACAGTTGAGTGATTTCATATTGTGAAGGATACGTTAGCTATAATATATATAAACGTTGTCTTTTATTCATGATCCATTCTCAAATCTTAAATCACATCTAGCCGTCTGATCTGGCCGACGAAACACACAAGGAATTGAAGAAGCATATTGACTACTGCTCCGTGGAGAACCACCTAACCGATAAGGAGACCTCCCAGCTGAAGGACAAGGACTTTTCGAGTCCCAGCGAGAATTTGAACTGCGCTCTCAACTGCTCCCTTGAGAAGTTAGGCGTCCTTAAGAACGGTGTCATCCAGGTGGACGTTGCCCTGAAGATATTTGAACCAATCGTCGGTGCGGAGGCGGTAAGCAAGGGAATAGCCACGTGCGGCAGCATCAAGGGCAAAACTGACTGTGAAACGGCAACCAAATTGTACGAATGCGTTGCAAAATTGAAGAGCAAACTTTAAAGCGTCCAGCTGCGCATGCTGACAAATTATAATTAATTTGTGCTTGTATTGAAAAACAATAATAATTACTGTTATTCATAATAGGCAAAACAAAATGTGTGTTTGTTCAAGGCGGCAGAGTGTGGCGGGGGGTATCTCTTTCTGAGTGTTACGTACCCAATCAAATTGAGCATGCATGCTCAAATGCACTTCCTACACTGCAAGCTTTGCAGTGATTTCAAAAATCGATTTAATATTTGCTTTGCTTATGTAATGTGTTTTATTTGTGCTTCTCAAGGTGCTCTTCACAATTATAGATATATAAACTTGGGCCAATAAAAAAGTCCTACTGGGTAACTTTTCGGTTTCGCTGTGTTGCGTCACAGTTTGTCACAGCTTAATTGGAGCTTTTCTGGCCTCTGGACTGGGCACAAGCCAGCAGCTTAAATGGATTATGTATACACATATTTGTACAAATACATATATCTACTATGTATGTGATAAATGTGTGTGTGTGTGCGTGTGTGTGCGTATTTGTTGTGTTGTGCGTTGGCTCATTTGCCATTTTCAATTTGCATAATTAAATGCACAATGAGTGCGTCCCACACCTCAGATTATGCAGCAAATGCGTTAATATTGTAAAATAACTTTATTATTTAACGGATTTCGCCGCGTGATTGCTGCTGCTGCTGTTGCTGCTACTCGCTTATCAAATATGTAAAGTGCAGCAGCCTCAATTACTCTGCCCCTCAAGCCGTTAGTGCCTTTGCCACGCACTGCTCAAAGTTGCGGATAAATTCACAAGCGTCGGCGCTTTTTGCAGTGCTGGTCTTACAAGTGGCCAATTGGCTCTTGATCTTGTCGGCCGACACTTTGTCGAAGCGTGCCTGGCTATACTTGAGCACGGCTTCACCATTTTGTTTACCATCTGCAGTCATCAGGCCCAGTTTCTTGTACAGACAATTGTGATAACACTTGTATCCCTCGGAGCCATTCGACACATCCTTGCCGGCAGTGATTTGCGACGCCTCCGCATCGGGTATTTTCAGCTCCTTGATGCACTCCTGCTGCATGCGCTGATAGGCAGCCTTGTCAGCAGCACTCTGCGACTGTAAACAAGATTATTATAATCCATATCCCAGACATATCAATTATTCTGTCTTACCGAAACCAGCTCAGAGATTGAGCACAGCACAAAAATGGTAACAAAAATTTGAACTTTCATCTTGTTTGAATATTTTCGATCTGATTCGATTTATGCTTTCAAGCTGCTTAAATAGTCGTGCCAGCATGTTAATTGTATTTCCCCGAATTTTTTTGATTAAGTTATTAAATTTAAATTGAATTTAATTTTAGGTGTGAATAAAAAACAATTTTCCTTGAAAAACATTACTATTAAAACGTAAAAAAAGTAGCGTTAAATTTGTCTCTGCCCATTACATTTTCGTTTCATATCTTTTCAATAGTTTAAATATTTTTTTTTGATAATTGTTTTAATTTATGAAATAAATAACGCGATTGTAGGTTCCGTTCAGCTAGATTGTTTATTTTCAAACTTTTTATTCACACTAATATTTATAGTATTATTGATAAACTTTGGCAACACGAAGATTTAATACCCTTGCTAACGGAACTCAGTTTTATGGCATGAAAATTTCATTATAAAATTTAAAACCGAACAATTATTCATATGTAAATTATGTGATCAACCATTATACTACTGTAATTTAAGTGTATATTTAAGTGATCTTTTATATATACATTATAATTTGTGGTATTTGAGTTATTAGTTAGCTTAAGCAGATGTTTAGCTGCACTTGAAATTCAAAGTAGCACTCTTTATGGATAGAATCAAGAGCATAACAAATATAGTTAGAGATATATCGAGTGAAGCCCAAAGATATGCAGTAAGTTTATGGTATTTAACATGCCCAGCCTAAAAGCTTGCCACACTTTTTATTATTGCAGAAATGTAACTTTAACCTACAAAATTCGCCATATATTAATGGTAAAAGATATATTTATTGCGCTCATATAGACTACTCCGATTCCGTCGTTTGCTCGCCGTTACGATGAATGGCATCAATGACCTCATCGGCCTTATCATACGCTAGTCGAGCATTTTCCAGATCACTCTCATTTTCATTCCCATTTTCATTCCCATACTCATTCCCATACTCATTCCCATTTTCATTCCCATTTTCATTCCCATTCTCATTCCCATTCTCATTCCCATTCCCATTATCATTCTCATTCCCACTCCCATTATCATTCCCATTCTCAGTCCCATTCTCGTTCTCATCGTTGTCGGTTGCTGCCAGATCGTTGCCAGAATTGCCCCGCTCGATTACCTCTCTTAGCCGCTGCTCCGCCTCCAGATTCTTGAGATGATTGTAGCATAGGTGCAGCCTAAGTGCAGCCTCGCAGCGATTCTTGCTGGTCATGTCCTTGCACTCCTTAGTCTGCGGCTTCAAGCGATGCATTAGACTCTGCAGCTGCATCCGGAACGCTTCCTCCAGCATCATATCGTAGTGAACGAGGCCCAGACTCTCGTACAGACAGCGCACAAAGCACTGCAACGGCTCATTACGCTTCAGATCTGAATATGGCGATGCATTGCTATAGTCCAACCAATCGACCAGATTATTGCTGTCACTCAGATCACCCTCACCGTCGCCAGCGGCCATGGCCAAATCACTTTTAGCGCTTTCGCTGAAGAACATGTCGAGCCGAATGAATTTCAGCTGTGACATCGACATCTCTGTCTCCCTCAGGCACGACTGCAGCAACTCCTGGCTGAATTTTGGCGCAGCCGTCGTCTTCAAGGTCACATTCTGTTCGTCCACTTCGCTGCGTGTCAAGGACATGTTTAGCGAAACTGAGATCGTACGGGCCTAAAAAGAGTATAGAAGCTTTCTTTCTACTTTCTAGCTGCAGAGAAACTTTATCTTTATTACCCATGCCAGTTGAGGTGGATTGGTAAAACACAGGCAAAGCGCCAACAACAGGGTGACTCGGGTATACATTTAATTTTGACTCCGCTTCTATTTTGTAGCACTTTCAAAAGCAATAAAAAGACATTTATATCTGTCCCTGACGCACCACACGCACTGCTTTTTATAGGGTCTGATGTTTTAGATAGTTATCAGTTTTAACTGATATTTAATGGCTGGCACAAATTTTGCATGCCTCAATAGTCACAAATCTGAAATGGATCACCAATTAGGCGGTTAATAGTCCCACCGAATTCAACCAGAAAAATACTTTGTCCGCATCATTATTAAGATTATTTTAATGGCAGCGATGACTTGTCATCTATTTTTGGAATATTTTAGATAAATAATGCTTTAAGGACATGCCTCAGTGCGTGGCCATATAATGATCAGTGTAATATATAGAAAAGTGGCTTAAATTATCATTATTACTCTATTTTTAGTCATAATGATGTGGATATTTGAAGTTTTCGGCGAATAATTACTAAAATAACTAACATTATTTTAAGATTCTTATATTTTTCATTTATTTTATTTAAAGTAGGGGGCACAATAGACCTTATAGGTCGCAGTGCTAATCTTTCCCAAATTATAATAATTTTAAAGTAATTACAATTGTGAATTGATACTTTTTGGGCAATTACTTAAAATTGGCATTGGATTCGTAAGATAATCCCAGAATCTTATCAACATTCGGGAATCGCGGTCAATTGAAGTTCGCCAGCGAGTTAGCCACTAGCCTTAAAAGCAATCCCTAATTGATGAACTCAGCAGCAGACGTGTGCTGATTATCTGGAACAGAAACAGGGAGCAAAATACAGGAAACGGGACCAAGAACCTGGACTGTCAGTATGTCTTTAAGATCAAAGTAAAGACAGTTGAACTGTCAATCGCACAATATATCTAACAACCCCCCTGAGCGTAGTTTTTATAAAATTAAATTACATTAATGTGAGAACCGCAGGCAACCAACCACACCCCTCGCTACCTCCCCCGCATCAAACCCCAACCCCCGCAAGAACAAGTCACAGACTCATTGAGCCAACTAACAAGGCAGAGACAAGACAAGCGAAATAAGAAAAGTTGCGACCAGCTACTTGGCTGTCTCTCTATCTCTCAGTCAGACTGACTGTCTGTCTGTCTGTGTGTCGCTCAGTCTCTCAGTGTGTCTGTCTGTCAAGACAAAGGCTAGCGAAGCATCAATGTGTTTGTCCCTTTGGCAGGACGCGTGTGGGTTTTTCTTTGACAAGCCGCCACACAGCGCTCGAAACCACGAGCTGTCTACTTAAATGCATTAGCCGTTTCTCGTCGCGTCAGACGGGGGATGGGGGATGGGGATGGGCGTGGTGGGGGTGTGTTAGTGGGAGGGTATCCTGGCATGGGTTTGCTTTTTAATAGACATTAGTAAACGCATCAGTGATTATGCCAAGGCTTTTGTGTGCAGACAACTGCAACTGAAACGGATGCTAAATGGAAGTGACATGACAGTCAGTCAGACCGTTCTGGCCAGGAAGTGACAAAATGAATTATACACGCCAAAAGCAACCAAGCAGTCAACCAGCCAACCGACCAACTAGGCAGACAGCCAGTCAGTCAGCTGACGCCAAGCTAATAGCTAATAGCTGGGCACAGCTCCAAATTCCCCAAGCGATTGTCCTTAACGTGCGAAACGTATCCCAGCGCAGCAACCCTATAAATGTACACTCCGGAAAAAACCAGAGCCCTTGTCCAATGAATCACACTTGTATTTTGTATCTTTAGAAATAACTTACAATATAAGGGAAAGTTGTCAAGCCGAAACTTCTCCGCTTGAAATTCAAAATCAGAAGCGAAACCAGTCTTTGAAGCCAGTTTATATAATACAATAACTGCAACGAATACCGTGAAAATGTTAAATCAATTTCAGAGCTGACATTCCCATCAATTGGTTAAACCTGTTGTTTAATATTTTAAGACGATTAACCTTTTTTAACAGTGTATGAATACCCCGAGCACACCTCACTGATCCACTGGCAATTGCAATTGCGACACGTGCTCAATGAATGTTTAATGATTTGTTAATTGGATTTTGGCTTTTAAGCAAGCGCAACAGCAACAACAACAACAACAACGGCACTTTTTGTGTCTATTCATTTGTAACAAACATTAAAAATGACTCGAATACAGTGAGAAAAAAACGTGTGCAAGTCTTTTGAAGCGATGCCTATCAATATTTATGCGTGGCATATACCTTTGGGAGACTGAGACTGAGATCACAAGGACTTAACGCCTGATGACGGTTTGACAGCCGCCACGTAATGATGGCCAACTGTTATGCAAATTCCCAGCCAAATGACCTTTGAGACTGCTTTACAATAGCTGCAATTATAAAGAATGTTGGCCACTTTTGAAGTTCCACCAAGTTCACATATTTTCCAGGTATAGGATTTCAATTAGAGCACCCTTAGTCGAACAGAGGGTAGTAAAATCTGTTGTATTTGCTGAAATGGGAAATTACTTAAGAAAATTAATAAATTTCAATTTCATTGATTTCTACGTAAAGAAAGCTCTGATATTTATTTTGATGTATTCAAATTTACACATTCATTAACAAGTATAAACAATTTTTTTTTTATTTTTTTTTTTTTTGTATCAACAAGTTATTGCTGATAATTCACAGATAATTTTTTGGGCTCGTAATAACATTGGTTGACTTAGATCTCGGCGTGATTTTCATGGTAGCACTGGAATAGTTTGAAGGCTGTATCGCAGTTATTCTCACCCTTTTGCGAATCGCACTTGGCCTGAACCGCTTTGACCTTGTCAACGCCGGCGGTGGGACCGAACCTCTCCAGGACAACATCGGCCTTGACCTTGCCATCTGCAAAGACGCCGATCTTCTCCAGGAAACAGTTGGCAAAGCACTTCACCTTGCCATCGACATTGTCAAATTTGCCCTCACGCAAAGCCATGGCTTGTTCCTTGGTAACGCCCTCCTGTTCGATGCAGGCAGCACCAACGGACTTGACCTTCTCCTTTTGCTCCTCCGACATCTCCCATTTCTAGAGAGAATACGAGAGAGACATTGCGATATATGTGGGATATGGCCGGATTATATATAGATCACTTACTTCAGCAGCAACCAGAGCCACACAGGCAACCAGAACAATTAGGAATTTCATGGTGTTTTTGCGTTAGATTTATTTTTCACACTGCTCGTTTAGTTCAATGAGAGGTACGCTTTTATATCATTTTGGGATTTGCATTGTTGTTGCTTGTAGTTTGTTTTTTTTATATAGTTGAATGATCGCACACAGCTACACTTAAAACGTATAAATAGCTGTAGTACATTTAACCCGCACTTAATTGTTGCACCCAGAATAGGTGAAAAACAGGTATGCAACAAGCCGAAGAAAGCATTACCTAATAAATAGTGTAGATATATTTATATATATTTGATAAGGTCTACAGTCGAATCGATCTAGCCATGAAAGACTATAATATAAGTTCTGGTATACGATAAGGTTAGCAAATATCAATATCCGATATAACATAATATTCCATTGACATATAACATGATCAAATTATAATGTTGATCATCTGCCTGAATTCCATAAAGATCTGATGAAGGGAACCAATGAAAATCGTACTAAGTTAGGTAACGACTTGGGTTCAGGGTATCCGCCAGTCGAGTACTCTCGACTAGCGCTTTCGAACTTATTTTTTAATGATTCTCAACTTCGGCTTTGCCTACTCGTTCTATGCGTCACTTTCATAGATTGTTTTTTTTTTATTGCAATCAGACGGCCTCAAACAATTATTGCATCCAGTGATTTACACCAGGTTGAATGCGCCTTTGTTGCTAATTGCTTATTGTAATTTATTAAATTAACATTAATGATAATTTTAAATGTTTTTGAGCTGTAATTTTTTAAGTGGCGTCGAGCGCAGCGATGCAGCAATTTTCATTTTTTTCTTTTCTTTTTTTTTTTTTTTTGACTATTAAATACGTACACATTTTTCAGGGCTAATTCGCCTAATCAGCCTACTTAATGAGACATAATTTTGCGCTTTGAATAAAAAAGAGCCAAAGTACACATTTTTGTTGTAGTTTTTTGTTTTTATAATTTACTACTAAATATTCAAAACCAAATTGGTGAATTAGTATTTTAAATCGGATGGAACAACACGAGCTTCATAAAAAAAAACAAACAATTTGTGAAAGTTGATTCCAAATTACTCTGTGCCTGATATGTACCTGATATGACATTATAATTTATAGCTAGAGAGAATGTATTCCGAATCGGGCAAAAAACGATAGCTTTCTATTATTATGTTTATTCATATAAAATGTTCTCAATTGTTTTGAATTTAATTCGTGCCCTATTAAATTACTCTAGTTCCTCAATTTAGTTTTAAGTGTTTGCCTAACTATATCATAGTGCTATGGAAAGCTATAATTAGTAAGCACACAATCAATCTACAATCAGCAATTTTCCAATGATTATCCCATCTCAGTACATTTCCATAATTAAACGACTGGAAATGAGATGCCGGCAAATCAGGCGTGCTCAGATAAATACTCCGGTTTTCTAATAGATTATTAAAACAGAACTGTGATTGAAGTATATTCGGTGTACAGAAGGCAACTGGGACTTATAACACATTATCTATTTTGTGACTTTGGTCTTGGCAAATTAAAAAGAGTATCATACAAGATATTATCTGTAGACCGATTCAGCCTGCAGAAAAAATACGGATTGACCTCAAGTCTCATCAAGATAACTTTAAAGCTGAGGAACAGGTTCGCATAGAAACAAACATACGGCTAAATATGACTATATCTATTTGGCTAGTGATGCTGATCTGGAATTTATATACTTTATAGGGTCAGAGATGTCTTCTTTAATGTACTACAAACTTCACAATACAATTATAATACTAATATAAACTCAAAGTGCAAATGCTGAAAGTGGTTTCCAAAACTTGATAGCCACGTTTTGGCAATTATGAAAGCCACATTTAATGTAAGTTGACTGTGTGTGGAGACAAATGGTTGTAAGTTGATATTTGGAAAGAGACACTTTGTTCGCGTCTCGTGTTTCGTGCAACAAATAACGTTATATCGCATATATTACAAATATTTACTGCTGACAGCATCGATAATTCATGACCTACTCAAACTACTTACCTATGTGCATATACTATATATATATATATAACCCTGTTAAGGGCAAAACTTACCCAGACAAACTCATAAATAGTTACGCACGCCAACTCGAACCCAACTCGAATGAAAATGAAGAGAAAACAAAATGTCAGAACTCTGGCAAGCGCTTATTGGGTGCCATCGTCGCCTGCCAGGGCCATAACAAATATAAAATATTTAAATAGTAATAAATTCATAATGTCAACGTGTTGTTGCTGTAACTGCCATAGATTTATAGACAATAATAACGACAAACACGAAACGCCAGCCCAGAACAACAAAACAAAAAAAACCTGTGACTTAAGTATCCAAAAAAAAAAAATAATAATAATAAATAAAAAAGCGTCGCTGAGAAGCTACCGACTCAGCAATACTTTAACTAGTTCGCCTTCTTTTGGTGACACTCTCATCTAAAGAATGTATGTGTAAGACACTCAATAAGCGGTTAGTTAGAGTACTCAAATCTCACATACCCAATCCTCTCTTTCGCAAAACAGTGTATAAACAGGTGAGAATTCACTTGTTGAGGCAGCACGCCGAGAAGATACCCTCAACCAAAATGACCACCTACATTTTACAGATAATCAATATTATGTTAAGGTAATCGGTTTATAATGATATTCGGGAAAAGTTCCGCTGGCTCCAGATCAGGTCAAATGTTCGTCCAGTCAACTGTGGAGTTATCGCTTACTTACTCTTGCTGAACTACACTATACCCCATTTACGCATATTCAATGGGTACAAAAAACAAAAGCAAAACTTAACTGTGCAAAAAAAAAGAATGAAAAAAAATGGAAAAATGGAAATGCCATTCGTTTTATAACTTCATATAAGAAAATAATAAAATTCTTTTATCGTAGACATGATAGACGGTTAGTTCAAGGGTCGGGGATTAATAGCGTCATGTACCTTATAAAAATACATATACTATATTAAATACTATATGGCATGCCATAAAAATATAAACAGCACATAAAACGACTATGAAAAACAATGGCACACGTTACACTACAACAGCAACCCAAGAGAGAAACTCAAAGAGAGAGAGAGAGAGATAGACGGGGGGAGAGAGAGAGAGAGAGGCAAGTTTGGCGAGCTAATGAAATGTCATTGGACCCGGGAGGCGCGGAGCGGGAATATCAAACTAAACTGAAATGCAAATGTCACGCGAAAAACTATTTGACGACAACATTACGTTGACATTATAATGCGATGTGACCAAAGAATATATATATATATATATATATATATAAATTTATATGGCCTCAGGAGACCGCAACCAACCTCAACTTGAAACTGAACCATTAGCTTATGCTATATGCTAAGCGTATCCCAGTCATATGCAAATTTGATGACTTCTTTTTATGATAAGTCATGCAACTAACTGTATTCACCATGAACATTAAAAAGTAAAGAAAACAGTTATAAAACTAAATACAAATATGCTCAGCAAAGTGCGTTTAATTGTAATAGTTTTACAACCATCCCAAATTCCAATTATTGCCCTTGAAATACAAAATAAATAAAACATAGTCACGATATGCATATATATAGATGTTAACCAACTTTTTAATTATATTCTAATCGGGTTCTAGAAATCAATTATTAAAATGTTATAGCCTAGCTTAGCTTGGGAAAGTTTGTAGAAATCAATTATTAAAAAGATTATAGCTTAGCTATGTAATTAATCAGAGCTGTGAGCTTTTGATATATAAATTATTTTGATATCATTATTTGTACACTTCTACTCAATTGCAAAATCAGTGAGTAAGTCAGTATCAGGGAGAACTATTTTTTATTCATCCAGTTTCATATTTCAGATAGATTACTAGGAAAATCATTTCCGTCATCTGAACTTCCCTTCTAGTCCTACTGTTACTTCAAGGACTTCAATTTCAACAGACAATAATTATAAATTTTTGGCAAGTGAAAACCTTAAATGACCGAATGGCCGATATATCATTTATTACTGTCACGTTTAAATGAGGGGGTGCTGAAGGGCTGCGCTTGATCTCTGTGCCGGAACAAAGCCTACAGAAATTCAATTAGGCTTATCCCGTGCAACAACAGCAACAACAACCAACGACCAGACCAGAACAGCTGCAACACCTGCGCAATTAATTAGTGTTTGCCGCATTAATTTCACAAAAAAAAAAGAAAAAGATAATTCGAGAGGCTCACATAAAATCCACAAGCCCAATAGGAGACGCAGGCATTGGGTCAAATGCGTAGCTCGACCCAATGGCTAATAAATTCAAAATGTGCCCAGCATCCGCCGTGTCCTTCCTCTCTCTTCCTGGTCTCAGGACCACTACAAAAAGGCTTATCTCAGCCAAGCTCAGTTTTTGGGGCACGCAATTAGAGCCAAAAAATATATACCAAAGTCAGCAATGGGCCGGAAAAACCACTGAAAACACTAAAGCAGCCAAATCAAATAAAGCAAATTCAGTTAATTTAAATTATAATTAAGGTGCCTAGCCAGCACATTCCCTGGCCCCAGATGCCAAGATAAAACATGCTTTGAAGTGTACGCTTGGGTCCAACTTTAATTGAGGATTTACCTAAAACCTAGAGTAAATCCATAAATGAAAAAATGTGCGACAAAATGAACAGGAATTGTGTAAGACCTTTATAGAGAGAGCTTGGAATGTGAGAACTGTATAAAATGGCATGCTAATATAAATATTTATTATTATTACTTTTTGAGTCTGTGAAGTCATATGCGAAATTTCGTCATATTATCAAGGCACATTCGACATAATCATTTTGAATTCATTTAATTTTAAATATATTGTTTTATTTTATGCGCAACTTCATCTCTTGGGGCAGGCTGATAAAAATCTCATCGGTGGCCATAAAATGTAAGCGACAAGCTCCGGCGAGAGATATCATAATTTCCACTTCTATAATTTGTTTACGATTATAACCGCATGCAAAATAAAACGCATTTAAGTAATTAAGTCATAAAAAAAAATAAAATGCGTGCGCTCGTAAAAAATGTAGCCGCATTTGCAATAAAATGCCAAGGAAACAAAACAATTAGGCAATTAAATTCGCTCATATTACCAAACATTTTCGTTTTGGTAACAAAACGCGTCGTAAAAGGCCTAAGGGGCACTCAACGAAAAAAGAAAGGGTCACAAAAAATTATGCGCATAAAAATAGCACAAGAAAAGAACATGAAAATGCTGTTGATTTGCTTTTGCCCAATGTCGATTGCGGAGTGTTTTCAGTAATATTTATTGAATACGAATTCCAGCAACCAACAAAAAAAAGGGGGCCAAAAAGAAAGGAAGAAGCAGAAAGCGATGCGCTAACAAAAGCAGCACATATTTTTGCCCAACTGCCGGCAACGAAAATTCCGAGCGCGACAAAATGAATTCTTTTGTGACAAGTTCGGTTCAGTTCAGTTGAGCTCAGTTTCAGCTCTCGGAGGAGCCGGAGAACTCAAGGCGAACCCTCAAGAAACGCCAGTTACGGCCACTTCATGGAGCAGCGAATCGCTTCTTGACGTCATTTTTTTGTTGCCTCCTCCTTTTTGCTCCTCTTTTCATACAACGCATCAAAGATAGTCAGGTGAAGGAATGCAGTAACCATTTTGTAAGAAATTGAAAAATCTTAGAGGCAAATGGGGGATGTGTGTGTGTGTGTGTTGGTGTGGGTGTGTGTGCTTGTGTGTAGAAAATCATCAGCAAATGCGCTGGTTTAGTTCACATTATTGTCAGTGGATATTTGCTCTTGTGCATGGAATTTTTTAATAAACGTTAAAGTTTATAGCATACATACGAGCATATCGACATGATGGACCCCATACTTATAAACTGCTTGGCGAGTGGAGAGAGGGGGGATGGGAGTTAAGGTGCTATCGTGGATAGGAGGCGTTCATTCAGTCAGTTTCTCGTCTAAAAAGGTAAGCCAAAGGCATAAAGAGCCCTCACATAAAACCGACTAATTAGGCAAAGCATCTAATTAGACACACACACACAACAAGCAGCAGCAGCAGCAGCCGCAGCTGAAAGAGAAACAGGATGCTACGGTAGTACCAAAAAAAAAAAATAGAAAAAATTAACCAACAAGGATATGCGTCTTTTGCGCCTGCTCGTAAAAGTCAAAGCCCCCAAATGACAGCGTCGCTAAAAATTCTTATCGTAACGCCAAAAATTAAGCCACCAACAACAAAGTGAAAGAGCCCCAAAAATTTATTGTAGCAAAGGTTAAAGATGCGCCATGTTAAATGTGGAAATTGTTTAATCCAGAGCTTAGCAATTACAAGGCACAGCGCCCCGTGGTCAGCTGCATGAAATTGGTAGCTGACAGCGTTTACCCAAACAGCCAAAAAGCAACAAAAAAAGAAAACGCAAAAAGGAAACCCTCCCTAAACCAAGTACAAGCCGAAGTAGCAATGCCCTAGCAGAGTTTCTTAATAGTTTTTTATATAAGTATTATTTAAATAATATTAAGTAAGAAAAGTTGTCATTATGAATGGTAATAAATATATTTACCAACTAGATTCAATTCTAACAAGATTAAAACTAGCTTAAGAGAAATTACAAATACTTTGAGCGACATCATAATTTTTGAACTATTTTTGATATCACAGGGCACAAAATACAATTTCTATATCAACTTTGTTTAAAAGTAACAACTGTTCCAAGTTTCATTAAACAAACATTGTCAGTTTGATAGATATTTTAATACATCTTCAATGAGTCAGCAAATCTTCTTTAAAAATCAACAAACTCAACTGCGCTGCATTCCCATTTCAACATGCCTTCTTTGAGGGTAAACGCATATATTTATATAAAATATATATATATGTATATATATATATATGTATATATATATACAGAGAAGAGTGGAATGAAAAGCTATTTACATTTTATTTGCTTTGTAATTTGATGCTCGATTGCGTTTTTAGTGTGTAATGAGCTGGGCAGCAAATGCGTTTTATTTTGTACTGGCAAAAAAAGTCAAAGGCGTTACAAAGCAGGTGTACCAGAGGAGTAGAGTACTCAACACTATTTGGACGAATAGGGTTTGTAAATAAGAGAAATGGGGTAGTGAGAAGTAAGGTTAGTTGGCGCATAGTTAACTTAAGCCAATTTGACAAGCACAGTTAGTTTTAATGCGCCTTGAAAACAACATAAATTTCAAATAATAAAATTGCTTGCATCGTTTTGCGAGTAGTTTCTAAGTTTAATAATAATTTAATATACATTTCATAAATATGCTGCATAGAGTAAGCAGCTCTTAGCCAAATATTTTCACATATGTCAGTTAATTGATTCTCACAGTTTATTCATCATCTATTAAGTCATAAATTTAACATTATATTATCTGCCTTTCAATAGGAGTTTTGTGGTCTTGGCCACGCGAATTGAATTTTCTTCATTGTTTTGTAGGCAAGCAAAGCAAATTGTTCTCATCATAATTTCCATTGCATTGGACGCACGAGTGCATTAGCAACACCCTGAGAATATTTAGGCACTTCAATTTGTATACAAAATAAATTGCATAAAATATTCTATTTACGTGCTGAACAATGCCCAAAACATGATCCATCCAACCAACAGCAAAGAGAGAGGGGGCAAAAGCACAAAGATGGATTTGCACGAGAAACCCGAAAATTTATTTATTATATCTAATGCAATCAAAAATGGTTGTAACTGCAATGCCTGCGGGATGGGGGGCAATGCTCTGGCTGAGTGGAAGGGGGTGGCAGAAAGGGGGTCGAAACTATGCGCATTTTGGTATTACACAATTTGCTGTTTGGCCATGCATTTCAGCTATGCTTGGAATTTAGTATAAGCTATGCGGATTGCGAATACTTCTCGACAGTTATCGAGAGTTCCAGTTGAATTCCGGCGCTGAAAGAGTTAAGTGAAATAAATAATGAAAGACACACAAAACACACACACGCACAACTTTCTGTCACGTGTATTTCAATTTGATCAAACTTGCAAAAATAAGCAAACATTTCTCATTTCACTAATTGGAACGAGAAGCTTCAACTACGAAATGACTGAGCACTAAATTTATCACACACACAAAGGTGTTGTGCCATTTGGCAAACTGGTTTTGTGTGAATTGTTCAATTATTGCTAAAAGCACTAAGCAGACAATACATTGTATTAGTGCTCAAAGTGTTGTTTTCTTGTTGGCCAATAGACAAGCATTTGCAATTTGAATTTAAATTTGAATTAAGTGTATTTAATTGCATTTTCATATACTGCCATCGACATTAAGGAACTTTGGCTAAACAGTTTCAGCAGCGATTTGAAACTAAACATGCAAATTGCAAATGAAATTCATTTTTATTGAGATTGTATGGTATTTGAGTGCACATTAAATGTGGATATTTAAGTAACGATAAGGGAGATATTGAATATATTGAAATTGGATACTGAAACTGAGAACTGAAACTAAAATTGCTTACAGGAACTGATATTATGACTCTATCTAGCATCATAAGAAACCGAATATAGACAAAAATATGAAACCAATTTATAGCTATTATCGAAACCTTTAAACTTTAAGAAACAGAAAAACACGCTCAATACACGCTTGCGGTGCTGCAATACCAGGCCAACAGAAATGTTTAGTTAAACGATTTACCTAGAGAATAACCTCAAATACACGTTCTTCAAAGTATGCAACAATTTCTTTTCAATTTAGCATTTAAATCGAACCGCTTAAAAGTATGCAACTCTTCGGCAGTCAGATGATCGCAGCTAATATTCAACAACGGTTTCATTTATTATTAAGTTGGGCCCAATTCTGGCGGTACTGCAATACCAGGCCAACCCGCGACAGAGGTGGAGCAAGCTCCTATGAAAATAAAAATCAATATTTCACATATGAGCGCTTTTTTCTTCGAGTTTTCGTATTGTTCCCCCACTCAAAGTAACAGGCGAACAGAAATGTTTAGTTAAACGATTTAACTGGTTTCATTTATTATTAAGTTGGGCCGAATCCTGGCGGTACTGCGATACCAGGCCAACCCGCGACAGAGGTGGAGCAAGCTCCTATGAAAATAAAAATCAATATTTTCCATGTGATCGCTTTTTTCCCACTCAAAGTAACAGGCGAACAGAAATGTTTAGATAAATGATTTAACTGGAGAATAACCTCAAATACACGCCTTTCAAAGTATGCAACAATTTCTTTTCAATTTAGCATTTAAATCGAACCTCTGAAAAGTATGCAACTCTTCGGCAGTCAGTCAAAATAACAGGCGAACAGAAATGTTTAGTTAAACGATTTAACTGGTTTCATTTATTACTATGTTGGGCCGAATCCTGGCGGAACTGCAGTACCAGGCCAACCCGCGACAGAGGTGGAGCAAGCTCCTATGACAATAAAAATCAATATTTCACATATGAGCGCTTTTTTCTTCGAGTTTTCGTATTGTTCTATGATCAAAAAGCCCTCGCTTTTTAATCTAAGTTGAGTTTTGACGAAGTTATGGCATTTTGAAGTTTCGACCTATGCTCAGAAACCGATTTTCAGCCTATAATTTTTACTTGCCTTCCGACCCAATATCACGTTTTCAACTTTAAATGTAGGATTGATTTAGGGGCAAAACTATGATCAAAAAGCCCTCGCTTTTTAATCTAAGTTGAGTTTTGACGAAGTTATGGCATTTTGAAGTTTCGACCTATGCCCAGATACCGATTTTCAGCCTATAATTTTTACTTGTCTTCAGACCCAATATCACGTTTTCAACTTTAAATGTAGGATTGATTTAGGGGCAAAACTATGCTCAAAAAGCCCTATGTTCCCCCACTAAAATAACAGGCGAACAGAAAGGTTTAGTTAAACGATTTAACTGGAGAATAACCTCAGATACACGCTCTTCAAAGTATGCAACAATTTCTTTTCAATTTAGCATTTGAATCGAACCGAATTCAGCCTATAATTTTTACTTGTCTCCCGAACCAATATCACGTTTTTAACTTTAAATGTAGGATTGGTTGACCTATGCCCAGATACCGATTTTCAGCCTATAATTTGTACTTGTCTTCAGACCCAATATCACGTTTTCAACTTTAAATGTAGGATTGATTTAGGGGCAAAACTATGCTCAAAAAGCCCTATGTTCCCCCACTAAAATAACAGGCGAACAGAAAGGTTTAGTTAAACGATTTAACTGGAGAATAACATCAAATACACGCCTTTCAAAGTATGCAACAATTTCTTTTCAATTTAGCATTTGAATCGAACCTAATTCAGCCTATAATTTTTACTTGTCTCCCGACCCAATATCACGTTTTTAACTTTAAATGTAGGATTGGTTGACCTATGCCCAGATACCGATTTTCAGCCTATAATTTTTACTTGTCTCAAGACCCAATATCACGTTTTCAACTTTAAATGTACGATTGATTTAGGGGCAAAACTATGATCAAAAAGCCCTCGCTTTTTAATCTAAGTTGAGTTTTGACGAAGTTATGGCATTTTGAAGTTTCGACCTATGCCCATATATGATACCGATTTTCAGGCTATAATTTTTACTTGTCTCCCGACCCAATATCACGTTTTCAACTTTAAATGTACGATTGATTTAGGGGCAAAACTATGATCAAAAAGCCCTCGCTTTTTAATCTAAGTTGAGTTTTGACGAAGTTATGGCATTTTGAAGTTTCGACCTATGCCCAAATGCCTATTTTTAGGCCAGTATTTTTACTTGTCTTCCGACTCAATATCACGTTTTCAACTTTAAATGTAGGATTGATTTAGGGGCAAAACTATGATCAAAAAGCCCTCGCTTTTTAATCTAAGTTGAGTTTTGACGAAGTTATGGCATTTTGAAGTTTCGACCTATGCCCAAATGCCTATTTTTAGGCCAGTATTTTTACTTGTCTTCCGACTCAATATCACGTTTTCAACTTTAAATGTAGGATTGATTTAGGGGCAAAACTATGATCAAAAAGCCCTCGCTTTTTAATCTAAGTTGAGTTTTGACGAAGTTATGGCATTTTGAAGTTTCGACCTATGCCCATATATACAGATCTATCGATTTTCAGGCTATAATTTTTACTTGTCTTCCGACCTCAAATCACGTTTTCAACTTTAAATGCACGATTGATTTAGGGGCAAAACTATGATCAAAAAGCCCTCGCTTTTTAATCTGAGTTGAGTTTTGACGAAGTTATGGCATTTTGAAGTTTCGACCTATGCCCATATATCGATGTATCGATTTTCAGGCTATAATTTTTACTTGTCTTCCGACTCAAAATCACGTTTTCAACTTTAAATGCACGATTGATTTAGGGGCAAAACTATGATCAAAAAGCCCTTCCTTTTTAATCTGAGTTGAGTTTTGACGAAGTTATGGCATTTTGAAGTTTCGACCTATGCCCATATATCGATGTATCGATTTTCAGGCTATAATTTTTACTTGTCTTCCGACCTCAAAATCACGTTTTCAACTTTAAATGCACGATTGATTTAGGGGCAAAACTATGATCAAAAAGCCCTCGCTTTTTAATCTGAGTTGAGTTTTGACGAAGTTATGGCATTTTGAAGTTTCGACCTATGCCCATATATACGATCTATCGATTTTCAGGCTATAATTTTTACTTGTCTTCCGACCTCAAATCACGTTTTCAACTTTAAATGCACGATTGATTTAGGGGCAAAACTATGATCAAAAAGCCCTCGCTTTTTAATCTGAGTTGAGTTTTGACGAAGTTATGGCATTTTGAAGTTTCGACCTATGCCTATATATCGATGTATCGATTTTCAGGCTATAATTTTTACTTGTCTTCCGACCTCAAATCACGTTTTCAACTTTAAATGCACGATTGATTTAGGGGCAAAACTATGATCAAAAAGCCCTCGCTTTTTAATCTGAGTTGAGTTTTGACGAAGTTATGGCATTTTGAAGTTTCGACCTATGCCCATATATACAGATCTATCGATTTTCAGGCTATAATTTTTACTTGTCTTCCGACCTCAAATCACGTTTTCAACTTTAAATGCACGATTGATTTAGGGGCAAAACTATGATCAAAAAGCCCTTCCTTTTTAATCTGAGTTGAGTTTTGACGAAGTTATGGCATTTTGAAGTTTCGACCTATGCCCATGTATCGATGTATCGATTTTCAGGCTATAATTTTTACTTGTCTTCCGACTCAAAATCACGTTTTCAACTTTAAATGCACGATTGATTTAGGGGCAAAACTATGATCAAAAAGCCCTCGCTTTTTAATCTGAGTTGAGTTTTGACGAAGTTATGGCATTTTGAAGTTTCGACCTATGCCTATATATCGATGTATCGATTTTCAGGCTATAATTTTTACTTGTCTTCCGACCTCAAATCACGTTTTCAACTTTAAATGCACGATTGATTTAGGGGCAAAACTATGATCAAAAAGCCCTCGCTTTTTAATCTGAGTTGAGTTTTGACGAAGTTATGGCATTTTGAAGTTTCGACCTATGCCCATATATACAGATCTATCGATTTTCAGGCTATAATTTTTACTTGTCTTCCGACCTCAAATCACGTTTTCAACTTTAAATGCACGATTGATTTAGGGGCAAAACTATGATCAAAAAGCCCTCGCTTTTTAATCTGAGTTGAGTTTTGACGAAGTTATGGCATTTTGAAGTTTCGACCTATGCCCATATATCGATGCACCGATTTTCAGGCTATAATTTTTACTTGTCTTCCGACCTCAAATCACGTTTTCAACTTTAAATGCACGATTGATTTAGGGGCAAAACTATGATCAAAAAGCCCTCGCTTTTTAATCTGAGTTGAGTTTTGACGAAGTTATGGCATTTTGAAGTTTCGACCTATGCCCATATATCGATGTATCGATTTTCAGGCTATAATTTTTACTTGTCTTCCGACCTCAAATCACGTTTTCAACTTTAAATGCACGATTGATTTAGGGGCAAAACTATGATCAAAAAGCCCTCGCTTTTTAATCTGAGTTGAGTTTTGACGAAGTTATGGCATTTTGAAGTTTCGACCTATGCCCATGTATCGATGTATCGATTTTCAGGCTATAATTTTTACTTGTCTTCCGACCTCAAATCACGTTTTCAACTTTAAATGCACGATTGATTTAGGGGCAAAACTATGATCAAAAAGCCCTCGCTTTTTAATCTGAGTTGAGTTTTGACGAAGTTATGGCATTTTGAAGTTTCGACCTATGCCCATATATCGATGTATCGATTTTCAGGCTATAATTTTTACTTGTCTTCCGACCTCAAATCACGTTTTCAACTTTAAATGCACGATTGATTTAGGGGCAAAACTATGATCAAAAAGCCCTCGCTTTTTAATCTGAGTTGAGTTTTGACGAAGTTATGGCATTTTGAAGTTTCGACCTATGCCTATATATCGATGTATCGATTTTCAGGCTATAATTTTTACTTGTCTTCCGACCTCAAATCACGTTTTCAACTTTAAATGCACGATTGATTTAGGGGCAAAACTATGATCAAAAAGCCCTCGCTTTTTAATCTGAGTTGAGTTTTGACGAAGTTATGGCATTTTGAAGTTTCGACCTATGCCCATATATCGATATATCGATTTTCAGGCCATAATTTTTACTTGTCTTCCGACCTCAAATCACGTTTTCAACTTTAAATGCACGATTGATTTAGGGGCAAAACTATGCTCAAAAAGCCCTATGTTCCCCCACTAAAATACCAGGCGAACAGAAATGTTTAGTTAAACGATTTAACTGGAGAATAACCTCAAATACACGCCTTTCAAAGTATGCAACAATTTCTTTTCAATTTAGCATTTAAATCGAACCGCTTAAAAGTATGCAACTCTTCGGCAGTCAGATGATCGCAGCTATCATTCAACAACGGTTTCATTTATTATTAAGTTGGGCCCAATCCTGGCGGTACTGCAATACCAGGCCAACCCGCGACAGAGGTGGAGCAAGCTCCTATGAAAATAAAAATCAATATTTCACATATGAGCGCTTTTTTCTTCGAGTTTTCGTATTGTTCCCCCACTCAAAGTAACAGGCGAACAGAAATGTTTAGTTAAACGATTTAACTGGTTTCATTTATTACTATGTTGGGCCGAATCCTGGCGGAACTGCAGTACCAGGCCAACCCGCGACAGAGGTGGAGCAAGCTCCTATGACAATAAAAATCAATATTTCACATGTGAGCGCTTTTTTCTTCGAGTTTTCGTATTGTTCTATGATCAAAAAGCCCTCGCATTTTAATCTAAGTTGAGTTTTGACGAAGTTATGGCATTTTGAAGTTTCGACCTATGCCCAGATACCGATTTTCAGCCTATAATTTTTACTTGTCTCCCGACCCAATATCACGTTTTTAACTTTAAATGTAGGATTGATTTAGGGGCAAAACTATGCTCAAAAAGCCCTATGTTCCCCCACTAAAATACCAGGCGAACAGAAATGTTTAGTTAAACGATTTAACTGGAGAATAACCTCAGATACACGCTCTTCAAAGTATGCAACAATTTCTTTTCAATTTAGCATTTGAATCGAACCGAATTCAGCCTATAATTTTTACTTGTCTCCCGACCCAATATCACGTTTTTAACTTTAAATGTAGGATTGGTTTAGGGGCAAAACTATGACCAAAAAGCCCTCGCTTTTTAATCTAAGTTGAGTTTTGACGAAGTTATGGCATTTTGAAGTTTCGACCTATGCCCAAATGCCTATTTTTAGGCCAGTATTTTGCTTGTCTTCCGACTCAATATCACGTTTTCAACTTTAAATGTAGGATTGACTTAGACGCAAAACTATGACCAAAAAGCCCTCGCTTTTTAATCTGAGTTGAGTTTTGACGAAGTTATGGCATTTTGAAGTTTCGACCTATGCCCAGATACCGACTTTCAGGCTATAATTTTTACTTGTCTTCCGACTCAAAATCACGTTTTCAACTTTAAATGCACGATTGATTTAGGGGCAAAACCATGATCAAAAAGCCCTCGCTTTTTAATCTGAGTTGAGTTTTGACGAAGTTATGGCATTTTTAAGTTTCGTCCTATGCCCATATATCGATATACCGATTTTCAGGCTATAATTTTTACTTGTCTTCCGACTCAAAATCACGTTCTTAACTTTAAATGTACGATTGATTTAGGGGCAAAACTATGCTCAAAAAGCCCTATGTTCCCCCACTAAAATAACAGGCGAACAGAAATGATTAGTTAAACGATTTAATTGTAGAATAACCTCAAATGCACGCCTTTCAAAGTATGCAACAATTTCTTTTCAATTTAGCATTTAAATCGAACCGCTTAAAAGTATGCAACACTTCGGCAGTCAGATGTTCGCAGCTATCATTCAACAACGGTTTCATTTATTATTAAGTTGGGCCGAATCCTGGCGGTATTGCAATACCAGGCCAACCCGCGACAGAGGTGGAGCAAGCTCCTATGAAAATAAAAATCAATATTTCACATGTGAACGCTTTTTTCTTCGACTTTTCGTATTGTTCCCCCACTAAAATACCAGGCGAACAGAAATGTTTAGTTAAACGATTTAATTGTAGAATTACCTCAAATACACGCTATCCAAAGTATGCAACAATTTCTTTTCAATTTAGCATTTGTCTTCCGACTCAATATCACGTTTTTAACTTTAAATGTAGGATTGGTTTAGGGGCAAAACTATGATCAAAAAGCCCTCGCTTTTTAATCTGAGTTGAGTTTTGACGAAGTTATGGCATTTTGAAGTTTCGACCTATGCCCATATATCGATTTTCAGGCTATAATTTTTACTTGTCTTCCGACTCAAAATCACGTTTTCAACTTTAAATGTACGATTGATTTAGGGGTAAAACTATGATCAAAGAGCCCTCGCTTTTTAATCTGAGTTGAGTTTTGACGAAGTTATGGCATTTTGAAGTTTCGACCTATGCCCATATATCGATTTTCAGGCTATAATTTTTACTTGTCTTCCGACTCAAAATCACGTTTTCAACTTTAAATGTACGATTGATTTAGGGGTAAAACTATGATCAAAGAGCCCTCGCTTTTTAATCTGAGTTGAGTTTTGACGAAGTTATGGCATTTTGAAGTTTCGACCTATGCCCATATATCGATTTTCAGGCTATAATTTTTACTTGTCTTCCGACTCAAAATCACGTTTTCAACTTTAAATGCACGATTGATTTGGGGGCAAAACTATGCTCAAAAAGCCCTATGTTCCCCCACTAAAATAACAGGCGAACAGAAATGTTTAGATAAATGATTTAACTGGAGAATAACCTCAAATACACGCCTTTCAAAGTATGCAACAATTTCTTTTCAATTTAGCATTTAAATCGAACCTCTGAAAAGTATGCAACTCTTCGGCAGTCAGTCAAAATAACAGGCGAACAGAAATGTTTAGTTAAACGATTTAACTGGTTTCATTTGTTATTAAGTTGGGCCCAATCCTGGCGGTACTGCAATACCAGGCCAACCCGCGACAGAGGTGGAGCAAGCTCCTATGAAAATAAAAATCAATATTTCACATATGAGCGCTTTTTTCTTCGAGTTTTCGTATTGTTCCCCCACTCAAAGTAACAGGCGAACAGAAATGTTTAGTTAAACGATTTAACTGGAGAATAACCTCAAATACACGCTCTTCAAAGTATGCAACAATTTCTTTTCAATTTAGCATTTAAATCGAACTGCTTAAAAGTATGCAACACTGTGTAAATAGCAGTACAGCTCTGCCGTCTTTCTGGATATCCAGCAAGCGTTTGATAGCGTATGGCATGATGGCCTGCTTTTTAAGCTTAAGTCCCTACTACCATCGACGCAGTATTTACTGCTGAGGTCCTACCTGTTTGGCCGTTCTTTTATGGTTGAAGTTAGGGGCGAGCGATCAAACTTGCCACATACGCAGATGACACTGTGTTCCTTGCTAACTCCTCCACTGCTTGGAGAGCCTAAGCGGTTACGCAAAGGTTCTTGGATGGTTTAAGTACCTGGGCCAACCGGTGGAACATCTGCATCAATGAGAACAAGTCTCAGCACTGTACGTTTGCGCTCAGGAGTGGTAACTGTCCAAGCGTCCGACTCAACAACACGATCAAACCTCAGGGGAACCATGTTCGCTACCTGGGTATGTATCTGGACAGAAAACTTACCTGGCGGAAACACATACAGATTAATGCAGCAGCGTGTACATCCAAGAGGGCGAAACTCAACTGGTTACTGAAGTCATCCAGCAAACTCAGCTTGAGCAACAAGCTGCTAGTGTACAGGAGCATCATCGAGCCCACTTGGACATATGGGATTCCATTTTGGGGCACAGCAGCAAAATCTTGGGTTAACCAAATTCAAGTTCTTCAAAACAAAGTCCTAAGAGATATCTCTGGTGCTCCACCCTATGTGCGCAATATGACGCTGCACAACGACTTCGGGGTACCGTCAGTTTTCAGTCAAATAAACCGACATACAAGTCGATACAATGACAGGTTACATAACCACGTTAACCCATTGGCTTCGTCAGTAGGGTCGAACACAACCCGCAGACGCTTAAAGCGCCTCCACACCAGCGACCTCTGGACAGTTGAGCGTTAATATTATTCGTTAATGTGCAGCAAATGTTATATTTAATGTTACATTTGATGTTACGTAATATTGTAATACGTTCAAACCAATTATATGTTTATGTTATTAATTTAAATTCCCTGTTATTATGTATACAATCTTCAAAACAATATTTTATAACCTTTCATTAGGTTGATCAATATTAAATTAAATTGCTACATTAAAAAAAAAAAAGAAAAAGAAAAACGATTTGATTTATCACACTGGCTTATAGTAATAAAAGCATCTTTGATCTATTTCGTTAACACAAGTTAAGTTAAGGTCTGTATACCGGATATATACGAAAATCATAAGAAAACACAACTTCAAACCAAACAGAAATATGATTTGATTTGTCACTCTGGCTTATAGTAATAAAAGTATCTACCTTAGTTAAGGTCTGTATACCGGATATGTATGAAAATCATAAGAACACACAACTTCAAACCAAACCAACCCCTAAACTAACTGTTCGCTACGTCATTTCGCGGCTCTTTTATTTGGTTTTGTGGAAACTATTCACGCATTTCAGCCAACTGACCCCAAAAAACCGGGAGCCAGAGTTCAACAACCTTGCGCCACATCCCCAAAGGAAACAGTCTCTGATGAAGCTGTTGTTGAGGGAGCTTATCGAAGACACACACACACACATACATATACACTTGTTAGCAATAATCATAGGCATAAGATTTACTAATAACAATGATATAAGACATTTGCGCAAATGAGTATATAATAAAGCTAATGGAAAATTATGGAGCCAGCTGGTTGGAGATAGAGGCTGGAGTGGGAGTGGGAGTGGGAAGCTGGTTAGCTGGCGCCACTTTCTCGCCAGTGGAAACATATAAATATATAGAGTATTATATGAGTTAAATTATTTATGTATAGCCTTTCGAATGGGGGTAGTTTTAGTATGTGGGGTGGCCAAAACGATGCATTCAGCAATTTGTGATTCACTTTTTTTTAAGAGCATTTAACTGCTTCCGCAAAAGAAATGCCGGATCTCAAGTCTCATGATTAATTCAATATATATGTATGCATATAATTGATTAAATCGACCTTCATGCAATTTATGGGGCTATCATTTGAAATTAAATGCGAACTTTTAATGTTTATTACCTGAACATATTGCAAGTAGACCTTTTACTGGAGCGTGGCCCTCACAGCTATGCTCACCTTCACCTTAATGGTCTATTAAGGTGTTTTGGGAACGAATTTCGGGCCTGCGATTTAAATGCAATTAAATTGAAATGTATTTTTGATACCCTGTAACTATAAAAATGATAAGCGAAAGTATTTTTTTGGCAACTGGAAATTGTTTAATATTAAAAATTATTTTCTAAACCTTTTTGGGCTCTTAACAGATCCAGCTACATCAAATCGTGTCAAACCTAGTCGTAAATTTCAATCGGTTAAGCTGCAGTTGCGTTTGCGGTTTGCCACGCTGGCCTAAACAGTATCTCACAGTCGATCAAGCCCCTTCCACAGCACTCGTATCGGTTTCGGACACACTTTATGGCCCGGCAATGGCCCAGAAGGGCTGTCCGTTGACTTCAATTAAAATAAATGAAATTGCTCCCCCCCCCCCCCCCCGCATCCACACCCACAGAAATACAGAAAAAAGAAAGTTGGGCTGAAGCTCGTAAAAGTGTTAAACACATTAAATGACCGCCTGGCCATCGATAAATGGTGCAGCCCGCATCGCATTTATTTATTAACAACAATAACTTTTCGAGTATTTAATTTAGCTTAAATCTCACTAAATACAATGCGCCACGCCCCCTTTTATTATGCACGCCCAACATTTTAGCGGTTTTTGTTTTGCTGCCACCCACGCAGCACACAGAGAGAAAATGTCAAAACCGAAAATTGTCAAATGCACAGAATTTTATGCGCCATACATTTATGTTGATGCGGTTGCAAAGTTTTTTAATTACATTTGACGCAAACGCCCACCCTCCCACTAACCCCAACCCCTCCCGTTTCCACCTAGTCATGCTTTTCATTTTGACATACCATGGAAAATATTTATACAAATGTTTGTGTCTGTGTGTGAAAAACTCATTTAATTTTGCCAACAATTTGGAAATGATAACAAATACAGTTTAGTCTCAGCATGCAAATATTTTTTCTCTCATTATAGAA
Organism: Drosophila paracracens; assembly: GCA_035044025.1. Classification (NCBI taxonomy): domain Eukaryota; kingdom Metazoa; phylum Arthropoda; class Insecta; order Diptera; family Drosophilidae; genus Drosophila; species Drosophila paracracens. Next base: position 1,150,276 of record JAWNMN010000487.1, read on the forward strand.
TGGGTTTATTTGAACACACATATAGAAAACTACATATATATATATAAAAATATATATATATATATATATATATAAATATATACTGCAAAATAGTATGCATGAATATTTAGATTTTGCTTACACACACTTTATGCATAGGTTCGCATTAAGTTTGAGTTGCCTTGCCAGCCCTCACACTCCCACGCCCTCCCAACCCACTTGTCAAGTGCTTGTCAATCATCCATCAGATGAGAGCAAACTCTTTTGCAAAACTTGGCTACTTATCTAAAATGTGGTTTAGGAATGCACACAAAAACAAAAAGGAAACGAAAACGAAAACTAATTGCTGAAAGGACGCTCCTTAAGCAGTGTAGATTATGTAAAGCCTAGCTGAATGACAGCCCTATACAACCATATATCCTATCTCTAACCCTGAATCATAAAAATGTTTAGACAACACACACACACACACAAGACGAGCTCATCATTCATTTGAGCAAGTAAACATGGCCAAACGGAGAAAGTGCCTGCTTAATGTTATCAGTCGCCTGCGATCTAATGTGACCCAAATATATATATGCTTATATAGGAGGAGGTGTGGGCAGATGTAGGCATATACATAAGCTGAGCTGCTGACCAAGCCAACAGGCAAACAAAATTTAAAGCAATCTCATTGGAGCTTACTTAGCAAGTAGGTCGCTTGATTAGCATGGATTATGGCCAAGAAAGCAGCAAAAATTTAATGTGGGATATTGTTTAAGACTTTGTGCGACTGCACACAAAAGAGTGTAGTGAGAGAGAGAGAGAGAGAGAGAGAGACACAGAGAGAGAGAGAGAGATAGTTTGTATACATAAAAATTAAAATGAATACAACTTAAACTCTGGTAGGAACTGCTCTAAATATTGAAATGCCATAATTTCATAAAAAATAAAACAAGTTTTAAAAATAGGGGTTCTTTAGATATGGTTTGAACCTTAAATCAATACTAGATTTAAGCTTGAAACCCTGATCAAAATCAGCTTGAAGACGGTTTTAATCTTCCATCACAACTTCGTCAAAACAAAACCTGATTTTCAACAACTTTTTTAAATCCAAAATTTGAGACTAAGTTTCTATCCCCAAAAATAACTGCGGAAGCGCATCCAAACTTTGCACTGAATTTAAATTTAGGAACACAATTTTTCAATAGCATTCATGCAAAAATGCTATACAAAAAGTCCATTTGAGTACAATTCATAATATAAAATAGCGCCTATACAAACAGTTACACAAACTAGAATTCTTGATTTTAATCTTAATATAATATATATATGAAAACAATGGATAATGCCTTAAAATCCCATTTACATGCATATATATATTGATATAAACCAACTATCAAAATTACCGACAAATTGCACTAAATAGTTGCAGTAAAATAATAAAATAATTGCAATCCAATGCCATACAAAATTATGATTGCTCTTATAATTATTGTGATTAAAGTTGCGATATAAATTAATGCATTCAACAGTTGCAGTTGCAGTTTTTATTTTTAACTCTTAAATTAAGTGCAACCCTCATATAAAAGAGAGTCACAAAGTGAGCGCTGACAACAGACAGAAGAGCAAAGAGCTGAGGAAATCATCCATGAAGAGCACACAACTCATAATGAAATTTACTCTAGTGCTGCTGCTTGCCGTGTTGTCTGTGACCCTGGCCATAGAAGTAAGTATTAGTTTATTAAATATAGTATTAACTGACAATGCCTGCCACAGCTGAATGAGGAGCAGAAGACAAAGATTCGCATGCATGTCGATCAATGTATTCAGGAGCACGATCCATCGATTGCGATGCACGATGACAGCGTGGAGAATGTCGATGACAAGTTCAAGTGCCATGCCAACTGTGTCATGGAGCGGCTCGGCTTCGCAGTCGATGGCCAGATCAATAGGGATGGGGTGCTGCAGCTACTAGCGCCCACTGTCAGCGCTGATAAGGTGAATGCGGTAATATCCAGCTGTAAAGCCATCAAAGGTGACGACAAGTGCGATGCCGGGTTCCAGATACACCAATGCTTAAAAAAACTCGCCTTGGAATGATATAACATGATTTTTCAATAAAGCTATCAGAACATTAAAAACCAACCTAGAATCTTATCAATATTTATGTATTGTACAAATTTTGGAAAGTGTAAATTTTCTTATTCTAAATTGTAGTTATAGTCGGCGTTTAAGACGATGTCAAAACTAACTGTCTAGACTTTTTCACTTTTTCCAAACTTAATTATTCAAACGCAACATAAAATCAAAAACAATAGATTTTTTTTATTAAATCAAAATTTACAAAAATGCTGAAAACGAACGGGGCGGCACAGCTGAAATTTCTCAAAAATGTAATAGGATCATCGCAAATATGTCGAAAATATTGTCCCAAGGCAGCAACTGGAAAGCGAACCATATTCGATGTTGAGAACATCAAAGATTTTGAGACGAATGTGAAGTGTTGTGAGAAGCCGGTGGTTGTCGATTTCCATGCCAGGTAAGCAGATAACTATAATCGATAACACACTTTAAAGATGTTAATCGAAACCGAATTGTTCTTTAAAGCTGGTGCTCGCCATGCAAGGCTCTTGCTCCCCGCGTTGCAAGCATTGTATCGGAGCAGAGGGGCGGCATCCATTTGGCCCGTGTCGATATCGATGAACTGACGGAGCTGGCGCTGGACTACCAAGTGGGCTCGGTGCCATCGCTGCTGGTGATGCACAACGGCAAGGTACTGAACCGAATGGTGGGTCTGCAGACATCCGAGTATATACGCGAATGGCTTGGCCGGGTGATCAATACGTGTGCGCCTGATTGTTCATTTATTAAGAAATAAAATCTTTTGTTTACTTCTTTTTTTTATTATACAAACAAACGAATAAACACGTTTTTAATTAATTTTCATGCATTTGATACAAGCTCCGGCCGTCTGGCGATTTACTCTGCAAATATCGTTCACCGGCAATTCAAACTGCAAACAAAGTCTCATTCTCGACTCGGCTCAGCTCCAGCTCAGCTCAACTCGTTCTCATCTCTCCTGTCTCTTCTGTCTCTTGCTCGTTCTCTTGTCGTCTCGTCTGGTTTTCAAACAATTTGCGAATCAGCGTCAGAGTTGGGTGAACCAACAACAACAACAACAAATACAATGGGCGAAACTCGTGTATCTCAATTGTTTGTTTATTTGCTAGCCAAAAACAACAGAGTTACTGCAACTCCCCCATCATCATCAGCATCATCAGCATCAACATCATAGTCATCATCGCTTTATCTATCCATCCATTTATCTATGTGTATACTCATCTCCATCACAATATATCCATGTGTCTAACAATCTCTATTTGCTTTTACTGGTTATGTGCGCCACTGTGTCCTGCTGCTTGGGGAATACTCTCTAATTGATTTTGCTAATGTTGCTTTTTAATGAAGTGTCAAATGTGTTACTTGGCTGGCGTTTAACTTGGAGTTGCGGACTTAAAGTTTATCGGTTTTAAGCAACGAGCTTCTTGAAATGCATTCGAGTTGCCAGCGAACAATGGATGAACAAATAATGCTATTAAAAGCTTGTGCTCCCACAGGGAGGGGCATGAAAATACTTAAAGTTGTTCTTCGAAGATCTTAAACTATAAATAGAGTATTAAAGTCTAGGTGTGAGCAAGTAGTTGTTTTACCTATAAATACAGTTTTCAGATTTTCAAAAACATTTACAATATGCAGAAATATTTTGTATATTTTATTATTTTATATTATTTAATTAAGGCAAAGGAATGTGTTACCATGAAAAATATAGTTTATATAGCCATATCTATTGTCATTGGTATTAATCTATAAATAAATTATCAAAAGAAACTTAAAAATAAATAAATTGTCAACAATTAAGTTAAATATAATCTTATCTTATTTATTAAAATAGTTGAGAAATACATATACCGAATAGCATTCGGTTCTATAAGTAGGCCTGCAATAATTGCAGTCAATGTGAAAATTGTGTTTGAGTAGCTTTTTGAACTTGCCGCTTTCACATCGGCCCATTAGCTCAGCTGGTTAGAGCGTCGTGCTAATAACGCGAAGGTCGCGGGTTCGATCCCCCCATGGGCCATGGTTAATTTTTTTATTTTTACATTTCTCTATAATTCTTGCTACTTATGTGTAACATTAAATTACTATAGTTTAAAGGAGAAATCAGCAATCATAGAAGTAAATAATATTTACATAAGTGTATTACTCAATGAGCGCCATTAGTCTCAATGATGGCATTCAGTCCGCTAAAGTCTATCCTCTGATACGAAAATCTTTAACTGAATTCTCACTATGCATATAGACACTGCCCGCATTCCAATTGTGACAGACTAATCCTTAACCCTTTTGCCACCCACACACAAACGCATTACCATAACCATTTTGGTAGCTGATTGAAAAAAGGGGGAGTCTGTCTAAGGACCGACTACACATTTTGGCCATAAACAAAATGGAAATTATGAAGTAAAAGTGTTGAACAGTTGCCAAACTGTTCACAAGGACACATTTCGCATTGCTCTTGGGTTTTTTGGTTTTTTGGGCAAGCAAACTGTTTGTGCTGGGCCCACAAAATAGATGTGCCGCAATGTAATTGAGTATTTGTATTCAATTAAGACTTATTTCAATATTTGCATTCAACGACAACGACAACGGCTGCATGCAACACAGACCAGACACTCAACAGACGACACTCCATGTTGTGTTGCCCAGTGTGCAAATCCCTTCTTCTCCATATGCTGCGAACATAATTTGCTGAAACGAAACTTGAACAAACAGAATGGGGCTGCTGGTGGACAGCGACATCGGCAGTGGCAGCAGCAACAGCAGCAGCAGCAGCCAAATCGCTCTGCTTTGAAGTGATAGGGCAAAGGGGGAATGCGGGAGGAGGAGGGGGGTGGTTACATCATGTGTGCAAACTGTCTGAATTTGACAGCCCGCATAAAGCAAGCAGCAGACAAACTGTTCTGGCTAGGTAAACAGGTAAGTGAGAGGGGCGTGGCTACACTCAAAAAAGTAAATAGCATTTCAAAAACCGCCATGGTCAACTCAACCAATTTTTCAGAATGTTAACTGTCAAAATGAACAATAAAAAAATACTTTTGGCAACATTTGAATGCACAAAAGATCGGAATAATTTATATAATTGTTTTCTGAGTGCATAAATGCATTGCTCATAGTGGGTACACTTAGTGTGTGTGCGAGTGTGCGTACTGTGTGTGTGTGTAAGTGTTGTTCTCTGACACAAAATGCAACAAATATTAATTTTTATTATGCAAACATTGCTTTAATTACATTATTTTTGTGTATGGCCCAGCAAACAAACCAACTTGACGTGTCTGTCCGTATGTGTGTGCGCGTGTGTGTGTGGTTAACTAACCCCCACTCCCCCACATTTTGTGTGTGTATGATCAATCACTGGAAAATTGGATTTTCATATGAGCCGTGTGTGTCTGTGTGGCGCTTATGCAATTTCCCGTGGACGTGGCAATAGCCTTGTGGCTGTGCAAAAATCAATCGGTTGCCAACGTTTCAATCGATACACTCATTCAGCCACCCACCCCCTCCCCACTCCATCGAAGCCCCCGCTTGACAAGCAGAAACACAAACTTAATCAGCAGCCATGAATTGGTCAATAATTTTTAAATACAAATCAAGTGTTAACTGCGCCGCTTTCTGCCCAGCATCCAGTGGCCATTTGTGGGTGGGTGAAGTGGGTGAGAAAACGATATGGTAAAAACTGTGTGTGTTAAAAAATCATAAAATGACTGCCGACTGATGAATGAAAGCTCAATGGCTTTGCAAGTGTTTAAGGGAGCCTCTCTTTGTACACATAACAGATTGATTATCAAGTAGTTTGCTTTCAGTAATTAAATTACACGTCCAAAATGTCTGGCTGTAGTAAACTGTGCTCAGATCTCGAGTACTCAAAGTTTAATATGAATTTATGTAAGGTTACTGGTAATAAATACTGCTAATGGCTTATGCGTTAATTATAAGACAAGGTTACAAATCTTAAGATAAAATAAGCTATAATAAGTGGGTGGAACTTGAAATAACAAATGGTGCAAATAATTGATATAATTGCACAACTTTATGATGCGGAACCGCAGCGATAGCAGCCACTTTACTCATTGAAATTCAAAACAAGAACATTAAAAAAAAAATGCAATTAAAAGCACAGTTATTATTGGCCCATATAGTATCAAACTGAAATCAAATAGCCATTAAAAAAATTCAAACTATTATTACAAACTTAATATTTGAAGTAATTGAACGCAAAGCGGAGCCGAAAAGCGATCCGGTTTGACACTCTGCTTTTTATCCATTGTATTTGAGTTCTAGGTATAAATAGGAATGGGAATAGGAATACAAATAGAACCACATCAGTTCTTGCTATCACTTAACTCAGGATTAATCTTCCATTAATTCATACTGATGTACAGTCTTGAACATTATTCGATTTTCGAATTTATAACCATATCGTGTGTCGTTCATTTGTCTTTAAGCAAAGCTTCGAATCACAAAAACCGCAAATGTCTCCTAACGTTTCACACACACACACACACACACACACATACATACACAGAGAATGAGGCAACGTGGGATTTTGACACTCAAGCAGATACGGAATTCAGGCGGAACCCTTTTTGTCGGCTCAAACCATTTGGCAATCAATATAAAGACACAGCTCAATATATCTATGTATATAGCTATACATATATAAGTATATACGTATCTATGTGCATATGTAGATATGCTTCTGCTTCTTTATTTTTTTTTTGCTGGCTTTAGGCAAGCAGATCCATCTCTTTGCGTCTCGTCGGGCATATTTTTTTTTGGCCAACGGGCCAAAATGGGCTGCGGCTGCCTGGCGGAAATTCGATTTATTTTCATCAATATTCAATGTCAATGCAACATCTTCGTTGCCAAAAACCAAAAGCGTACAACACCAATTGCAACAGCAGCTTGGGGCAGTTTGGTCAGCTGGGAGGGAGTGGCAAGTGGGGGTTGCTACCATTGCGCCATGGAAACGGACTTTGTGGCTTGAACTTTTTGGGGTTTTCCTATTAAAATTTGATGCGCACGTTTGTCGTTGTCTCATGTCGCTTGCTGCTACCCCCTAAACCCTTCCCCCTCCCCCTCACCATTCCCCATCCCACTCTCAGCAGGTGCCGTTGGCAATGCCGCAGTTTTAGAGAGAGTTCCCGTTACACACACACTTGACGCTTTACCATTGCATATTTAAACAAATTTATTTGCAATTTAGTGTTTGCGGTCTCCGAACATTTCCCATTTCAAAAGTGTTCTAACTGGGCGGTGCGGTGCGATGCGGTAAAGTGGGCGTGACACTGACTGTGGCATTGACAGCTCTGCTCTATACTCATTGCCAAGTTAAGTGGCGCGCGAAAATTAATTAAAATTTTGGTATTTATTGACAAATATGCCAATTTTATTGCGACACGCAAACCAAAAACCAAAACTGCGAAAGCAAAACGGGAGGCTATATGAAAGGACGGTTCAAAGTAAAATTTATTTGAATGCAAATTATATTGCAAACCATCCAACAAGTCGGCTTGGCTTACTCGAATATTTTCAAGTTACAAATAATGCTAGATATTATCAGAATATAAGAATTTTTAGACGATCAGAATTGCATTAGATGCACATAAATGAAAAATGTTGATGTTTTTTGTCTCTGAAAAATTCAATTCAATTAATTAAATTTATGAAATTCTTGAGAGAAGTTTTGATACCTCGCGGCGCATAGTTTTGGTCAACTTTAAGAACAGTTTGCAAACTTTGTTGTCGTTGTTGCAGCCGCTGCGAGCTGAGCAAACAGAAAAGTTGAAAGCCAACAGGAATTTGCACGCGTCGCGTGGTTATTAAAGCCATATGTATTTTTGTGCCAAAGGCAAAAAGCGTTGCCGCATTGCTCTGCAAAAGTCAATGAAACTCGCAAGAACAGTGTCGTGTCCGCATGCAACGTGCCGATAAGAGTCGCCTACGGTGAGTTTGTGTGTGTGTGTGTGGCCACAGCGAAGTAAATACATAATCCACGTGAGCTGTGGTCGAAAGCGCCTGTGGCTGTGTGTGTGGATGTGTGAGTGCGTGAGAGAGTAAGAGAAAAATGACAACTCAGCTATTGAGGGCAGTTGCACAGCATTCAGCTTGTGAACGTTTGCTGTCTTAAGTTGAGCGTTTATTATTCGATACCCAACAAGCAGAGTGGCGCAGTGGAAGCGTGCTGGGCCCATAACCCAGAGGTCCGAGGATCGAAACCTTGCTCTGCTATTAAATAGCTGTTGGTTGTGTCTATATTTTTTTTTTTTGCTCTTCGCTACTATATACGATAAAAAAAAATATTTATTGTTGTAATTCGCTCGTTCTCATGCAAATGTGCGCCTCTAGGCCTTCGGTCTCTTTCAAACCTAATTGTTTTTTAATTAAACGTGACGCGGACACCCTTCTGGATATGTTTAATTTTATTTTTAATTGAACAAACAAAAAGTAAAAAGTTTGGTACTTCCCATACCGGGAATCGAACCCGGGCCTTCTGGGTGAAAGCCAGATATCCTAGCCACTAGACCATATGGGACTGGTTATAGCGGTGACAAACAACATATTTGTATTTGCGATATATATAATTTTATAATAATATAGAAAAAAAAGATACATTTTAAATCCGTTTATTTTATTCCCATACCGGGAATTGAACCCGGGCCTTCCGGGTGAGAGCCGGATATCCTAACCACTAGACAATATGGGAGATGGTGGATGCGTTGCTAAATAGAGTATATACTCTATATATGAAAATATTTATGTTAGAAATTAGTACATCAATGATGTGCTTAGCAACTAACAGTTATAGAAGACTATTTTCTGAGAAATGGCAAACTACTGTGTGATTTCTCCTATTCTAAAACATTGCTTTCAGGTTTTGATAGCAAATTTAGGAAATTAATAAGATTTGAATTTGGCATGGAGTCAGATATCTCCCATATTGTCTAGTGGTTAGGATATCCGGCTCTCACCCGGAAGGCCCGGGTTCAATTCCCGGTATGGGAATGCATGTGTAGGACACCACCTTTTTTTTTCGCCTTAGCAAACCATCATTTGAATTGTTTTTTATATATTATTTTAAAATTCATTGTATATAGATAGAAATTCTTGTTATGTTTAATAAAAGTTGGAAATGATTTGCTTGATTGAGTAATTCCACATTTTTTCATAGAAATATATATGCTACATAAATCTTGAAGCAAGTGCGATGTATAGTGAATATAACATAACAGTCATCTGGTACACTCACCTCAGTATCCCATATGGTCTAGTGGCTAGGATATCTGGCTTTCACCCAGAAGGCCCGGGTTCGATTCCCGGTATGGGAAGTAATATTTTACATTTAAAAATGAATCTCTATTTTACTTAATATTTAAATAATTCATATATTTTTAAAATGATTAATAATTAATATAACGTTTAATTTTGAAAATTAAAAGATATATTTTGGTTTGCCAAATATAAACATGTTTGTTTGGTACGAAGCGCCAGCTGCGATCGAAGCGTGTTCTTTTTATTCGTTTTGTGCTGTACAATTCCCAACAAGTTCAAGCAGACGGCTGTAGGTTACCCGATTGTTTGGCACAGAACGATTGTCATTAGTAGTGGTAGACTGACGTTCTACCCAAATACTAAAGGCCAGTTGATGATACGAATTATGATTTTGTGATTATAATTAAATACCACGATTCTGACGGGGTTGCTCCTGCCTAGAATTGTCGGTCGTACTGATGGTCTTTCAACTAATGACAACTTTGTTTTTAATAAATAATCAATGCGAGTATATGCTTTTAAGCTAGCCAGCCGAAAAGAGCAGCGAGCAACAGCAAATGTAGGAGAGGGGAGGGTGGTTGGTGCCAACTCGACTCTTCATATAGCATATTGCCACTTGTGTCTGTACGCGGGGCGCTTATTGATGCCATGTGACCACCAGTTGGTCCATCCATCCATCCGTCTGGCCCGTGACCGTGGCAACAAAAAATCATCCAAACTGGTTGCTTCGTCATTTTATCTATATATGAATGTGTGTGTGGGTTTGTTGTATTGGCGGCGTGTGTTCAGTTCTCTTTTCGGCAGAAATTTACATAAAAATCGCATTACACTTAACATCCACTTTGCTAAACGAAGCGCATGAAAGCGGCGGGCGCTGTCACGTGGTTGTGGAGCTGCTGCTGTTACTGCTGGGGTCTTCAGTTCTTCGTCACCACCCTCCACCTCCACCCTGCTTGTGTGTTGGGTGCTGCGCTTTTGTAAGCCCTGAGTGTCTCCCCATCTCTCTCTCTCTGTTCTCTCTCTGTCAGTTTGAAGTGCATCGCGGCCTATGAAAATTAAATTAAAAAGCGCATCCAAAACGGAAAAAAAGGAAAAACAATTATTTTTAAAAAATTGTTTTTCCTTTAGCCAAATTGCAATTCGGCAGATACGATCTATATTTGGACAGCACTCATTTTTACTTTGGGAATATATGAAGTATGTTTGCTGCTGAAATTAAGAAACAGTAATGTATAAATGTAAAAATTAATTGTTATTGGTAGAAAAAGAGAAGATGAATATAAAAAAGAAGAAAAGTTCATAGTACACTCTTCAATTCTCAACTCACTTAACATGGATCAATTCCTATGAATCTATATTTTTCGATAGGTATTCAAACTTCTGTTCACATTCGAACTATATTTTCAATTCACATTTGTATTCGGAATGTTCATATTTTATTTACAATGAAAGTCATAATTAGAGAGATAAAATTGTACATTATTAATTATAATTATTGATATGAAATAAAAATATGTCTGACATTGCTTAAATGCCTTTGACTACTTATATATGCATAAACCGATCTATAGATAAAAAATCCTCGTAATTTCTCAAGTTTATTTCTTGTACTTGAACTTAATTGTATTGTATAAAATGGGCCATCATTTTGGTCCTTTGTGTATTTGGCTAGTGCAGTCAGCGTGTAGGCGGCTCATAGCTTACCAACATTAAGTGTTTGGGCCATTAAACATTTATGGTGCATAGTTAAAGCGACACACGCCAAAAAAAATTGAAGCCAGCTGTTACGCGTCTAGTCGGTTATTAAATATAATTAACGCACGACGATTTGTTGTCAAGCGCCATAAAATGAAGTTGTATGTGGCACGAATTAGTTGCATGCTAATGAAGAGGAGTTAGGAGACCGCGAGAGGGAGTTGCGAGGAGTTTGCAGGCGAACCCATCTGTTGTCCCAAAATGTGCAGCGAAGCTTGGCTAAAAACAAAAGTCAACACACACAAATTAGTTAAGTCAAGGAGTCCTTCCACTAACTGCAGTCCTTGCTGTTGTTGTTTGTCCCGCCCAGGCAATATACTCGTAATACGTATTTAAATGCAACTTATTAATCATGAATAAAGTTGTTGTGTGTTCACAGTTGTTGTGTTGCTGTTGCTGTTGTTGTTTGCCTGGTCACGTGACTGAAAACAATTTGACTTCAAACACATTAACAGTTACGCTCGATGTTAAAAATACTAAATAAATAAATAAAAAAAAAGTAGGAAATGTCATGCACGCAGGGGGGGTGTTTGTCAACGGGGCACATTCGAAGAACAGTCACTAACTTGGCTAACTAAAAGTTTTCATGCATTGCCGTTGACAGTGCAATAAACATGCCAAGACAACAAAAACAGCAAACAACAACAACAACAACAACAACTGCAGCAGTAACAGCAACAACAACTTGTAAAGACAATAGCGTCAACTGACCCGCCCATATCACCGCCACCAAAACACGCCCTTACCTCCTAAGGGTGGTGGAGTGTAATACACAAAAAAAAATAATAAATAAGTAAACTCTTCGAATTAGACACGTAGCCAGTAAATAATTTGGTTGGTTCGAGTGTAGAGGGGAAAAAACTCTGGAACACTAAAATAGTTGGCAGCTCTTTTCTAAGAATTGCCAAGAATTTTTTGTTTTTATCAATTTCAGAAAGCCTTTGTTAGCACAGGGTGCAACTAGGTGATTTATGAACTTTGCTTTCAGTTTGTGGCACCTTCTCGTTTTTGAATTGATGTTTAACTTTGTGCAGATGATTTTTGAAATGCTAAGTTTACTTTCAGCAGGCATATACCATAAAATTAAAAGGTCGATAGCTCTGCTCCTTTCTTTTTGCATTCATATTTCTCTGCTATATTTTGCACATCCATATTGATTATATTCCAAATTTATCATGCTGTCATTTATTTGCTGTTCCATTTGTAATCACGAATTTGTTGGCTTGTATAAATGGTAAGTATTCATTACATGTGTGCAAATTCGCGTTGGATGGTGGAACAATTTTAATATTTCTTATTGCAAAAACTGAAAAATAGGGTGACTAATGGGCTGGGCTCTTACAATAAAAAGGGGGTTGACTGACTGCAATAGGGGAGTTGAATGCATGACATTCATTGTGTTTAATGAACATCCATTACTCCGCCGTGCGTTATGTAATGTCATAAATAATCGCAAAACGTGCAGCGCAGCGAAAAACCATAAAAAATTTGCCAATATTGCTAAAAATTGCCCCGCAACAGATGGCAACAATTCGTAGACTAGCAAAGCCCGCCACACGAAGCGCAATTGGTTTGTCTATTTTTAGATTATTCTCAGTTCGTCTGCTGTCGACCAAATGCCGAAGCGCTGAGCACAAAACCAAGTTTTCGTCAGTTGTTGTCAACAATCCTCGATAGTATAGTGGTTAGTATCCCCGCCTGTCACGCGGGAGACCGGGGTTCAATTCCCCGTCGGGGAGAGATTGTACCAATTTTTTTCTCCATTATTTTTGTGTTTATATATTTTATATGCTGTCATTCAAATGATAATTAAATTTTATTTAATGTTTTAACTTTGCTGACAACTCAAGACGGCCAAGCAGTGTTCGTGACTCTTAAGCGGGCGATCCGGGCTCAAATCAAATTGGAGAAGATGACACAAATCTTTTTTTATATTTTAAAATGATTATTATTATAATTTTTTCTTTTTTTTGAGAGCTATTTGGACAAATGCTTAACTAATAATAATAAAAGACAGACAACTACATGGATAACCCCTAAACACTACCAAACAAATGCCAAATGTTAAGTTTCCCGATTTAAGCCAAAGAGTGTTGCATTGTTTCCATTAATGTTTTCACATCAACAGCTCAATTTTTTTTTTAAAGATGCGTATCTGCGAAGTGTAGAACAACCCTTTATCTATCTGTCTGTCGCCTGTTACGAGTAGTTGGCAACCCACACGCCACACCACACAACCCTTGCCTTTACCCTTAGTTGTGCTGGGTACCTGCGCTTGCCTGAACCCATTAATACTCATTAGTATCTGCATTCTTTCTATGTAGGGGGTATATATCGTGTTGTATAGGTTGGGTGTCGTTTGAGACACACTTCAGCGTGCGCCTTTATCAGCCATTTAGCCACTTTGTGCACATATATAATCCCCGGGACGCTCAACAACCGCAACAATATGCGTGTTTATTATTGTTGTTGTTGTTGCTGTTGTTGTAGCTGTTGCATGGCTGTTGTTGTTTGGAGTGCGGTTCGGGCTTTATTTCTTTTGTTCATACTCTTAATATTATTAAAAAATACACCCAAGGGCACAACAATTTGGTTGAGTCGGTTAGTTTTTTTTTTTTCTATTGGTGGTGGCTTGATGTTAGTACTCGGATCGTTTCCAATAATAGCAGACGCATAAATTCTGTGCTGCCAACCCCCCAGACAATTAGTGGTTGGGACGTAGAGCTCTGAAGTGGGTGGGTGGATGGATGGTTGGGTGATCTCTGTTTGTGTCATGTGCATACTTATGTTTAAGTAAAAAACTGCAAAAATCGTTTTCTACACACACACAAGCACAACCATTGAAATAATACAATTTAACAATAAAACACACACAATGTGGCTGACATCCAGTGAGAGACGTAACTCAAAAGTGATAAATGATGTTGCAGCTTGTTGTTGTTGTTGTTGTTGTTGTGTTTTCCAGTGTTGCCATTGGCTTTTTGAGTAGCAGGCATCACGTTTATATTTGCGCTGTAAAATGGTTTAGCGTTGCTGTCTTCTTCCTTACAAATGAATTGCAAGCCATGTTAACTGTCATGTTAGCCAAACGACGAGTTGACAAGCGCAACGGCATTTGATTAGCAGCAATACCAGGGAAAAAAGCAAAATAAAAAAGCGTCCAACGAACGACTCTAATGGATGCTACGCAGCAAATTGAAGTAACTGTATGCGCCGCGTATAATCTGCAACAAAAGACAAAAGAGTAAAAAAGGAGTAAAAAATCAAGTTTAAAAATCAGTTCTTCCTCCCATTCACCCCCCCTTACATCGATAAAGGTTCTCAGATTTAGTTCGACGAGCAAGGCGCGCATCTTCAGTGGTCGCTGGGCGTGCATCATCATGAAGAGCAGCATCTTTTGCACGGGCAGACTGTAGTTGTACCATTCTACGGCGTAGAGGGCAAAGAACAATTCATTCTGCTACAATTGATGAAATACAATGCCAAGAATTAAACATTGCCAATGCAAAAGTCAATTGGTTGCATGCAAAGGAAGAAGGAGATGGAAAAAACAGGGATTCATTAAAAATGGAATGGACAAATTGAGAAAGCACAGATGAAAAGTTGTTCAAGATTATCCCAGTGGGCATATTATATAAATACCTCATTTTAATGATGAGCCCTAAGTGCTGGAGATACCTTTACTTTAGTATTGTATTTGAATTGATTTCACTTTTTAATTACGCTTTCTTTTTTATGGGAATTTATAGCGCACTTTTGTGCACTTTTTATAAAGTGAGATTTACGTTAAGTTGAAAAAGTATGCAACAAATTCGGAGCTTAGCTATAAATAGATTAAAATGGAACAGATTCAAATCAAACCTGGTATGGTATGGTACCGTTTGAAACTGAATTCATTCATAGCATACTTTTTATGCGTTCTGCATTTTTGGCATACATTTATTTATAGATTTTTAGAAAAATCTGATACACTAATATCTAGGATTATATTTTGGGATAATTTATAAAAATTGGTAACCTACACATTCAACAATTAAGGTTGCATGCCAATGATAAATAAACTGAATCGCAGCCATAACAAACAGATAGATAAACATGAACGAATAATCCATTGTGCTGGGCACCTAAAAGAAAAGTGTGAAAAGTAAGCCACAAGTGAAAGAGATAATGATTATTTCTGATCAACTTACGCCAACCGAAAAGGCAAAGAAGAGAAAGCAAATGAGAACCGAGAATATTATGAAATCGGCCATAACTGGGATGCGCAGCAGTTGCTGCAACTCCCACACAAATTTGCGTATCTTGAGCTGTTCCCCAACAAACGAATTGCAGAGCTGCAAATGCCAATGGACGAGATCCGAAACAGTTAGTTGTCGCAACACCAGATCGGGCTTGAAGCGTTGAATCTGTAGCAGATTAGGTGACACATATAAAAGATATATATGTTTATATACATATATATATGTAATACTCACATCCATGTCGAGCACTCGTTTGTTGAGTATCTGCTGCTTGAGGGTGACGAACTTCATGAGGGCCGTGATGAAGGTGTGCCACAGGGGAATTATGGTAATGCCCAAACCAAGCGCATACCACGCTCCCAAATAGCCGATAAAAAAATTATCCCACAGTTCGCCAAAGGGAAACAATTTGAACAGTAAAATCGATTGTGCCTCGCCACGCTGCACAGCAGCCATATTGAAAACGGTTTGCGGCAAGAAGATGGTGCGATAAAGACAATCCAAATAGGCCATCAATCCAGCCACAACCGACGGCACCCACAGCAACAAGGTGATCGTCCGCACATGCGTCTGGGTGGAGTGCACCAAATCCAGCTCGCGTTCATCTGCCTCAAGGCGCATCTGCTGTAGATCAGCCAGAGCAATGCGTAGCATTTCAACGACTCCTAAGGCGAGTAAAAAATGGAGTTCATCACATGAAAACAGAAAAAGTGGGAAACGGAAATGGAAAAATGGGATTGAGGGAATAAAACTAACTATAACTTGAATGAATTTATATTGAAGAAGTTATCTTTTCACACCAGAAAGCAAATTTGTGACAAGGTTATAGATAGCCATGTCCGCCTGTCAATATGTATCTAACTTTTAAAACTATCTTGATGAAACTTGGCATATAACAATCTTTTTGCTGCAGGTAGTACATACATGTATGTCGGAGACAACAGAATCATACTTTAATTATAATATCATTTGTCGAATGATGAGTTCTTGATCGAAGAACTTTTTGATTTAACAAGATATCGTGACCAAACTTACCCACTATATTGTATTGTTTCTTACAATGGATAAAAAATAAAAAATAATCAAGATCCCACTACTATATCACATAGCTCTCATAGGAACTATCTATCGTTAGATATGTTCTTCTATTAGCCAGTTTTTGGCTTAGCAAATTAAAGTTAGACTATCCTGTCTTAGGGATAAGTAATCAAAGTCGTGTCTAAGATAGTGCTTCAAACTTGCATTGATTAAGCTAAAACTTTTCTCGAAGTCTTAACATCTAAATAGTTATTAGCATCAGAATTAGAACACTATCTATAGAGACTCACGCTTCCGCTGGACCAAGGCATTCAGTGTGGCAATGGATACGGCGAAATATTGGACTGCTGTGGCCCAGCTGGTGGCGCCATCGTTCATATTTTCATAGCCACGGGCGAGAAAGAGACGGGTTAGCATCAACGCACAGCTTAGCCAAATGGACGCTGTGAAGATGGTGCAGCGGATGAGGGCCAGCCACGGATGACGCTGCTCAATGGAGGCCACATAGCCGTACAACTGAAAGCTGCGCAAGTGTATACGGAAAAGCGGATCCTCGAAGTTCTCCGGCTTAAGCAGTAGCTCCTTCACCTTGTACATTTTGACTGTGAGCCGTTTTAGTGTCCCATTGGCTCTTTTATAGCCTTTCTTTGTTTACCTGTGTGTGTTTTGGGTGTGTGTTTGGGTGTGTGTTTAACCGTGTATTTAACTATGTGTGTGTTAAATGCGCCCATTTTGATTTTTAAGTGGCCTGCAATTTGAATAAGTAAGGTGATGAAAATTGCATAGTGTGTAATTGTCATTTAATAGCTGTTATTGAACCATATTTTAACCAATAAAGCGTTATTGGTCAACAGATGTTTCAGTTCTCCATAGGTAAACATGGCAAATCGTACAGCTGTCATTTCAAGTTAAGACTTGAGATTTCTGATTGGCCACTGTAAACACTTATTATTTGTTTAAATTCACTGGATTTCCATATTATTAAATAAATTACTAAAACTTGGCTCGGCTCTTTAACCAAACTAAAAACAAAAAACATTGTCAAAAACATGTCAAACCAAAAAAACGAAGGCAAAGAAAAACGAAAACGAAAACAGCCTGTGAAAAAGTTAAAAAGTTGAATTTTACTAACGAAATTTAACTCGAATGCAGATGCTGTGCACTAAAACCAATTGACATTAGACTTTTGTTTAGACACTCTAGTTGGCTCCCAGTGAATGTGTGGACAAAGTTTGCGCAAAAAGGTGCCAGGCGAAATCTAATTTCCAAGTTGGGAGCAACACATCCAAAGGCATGGTTTTAGATGTATAAAGTGCTGCCTGCTTGAAACTATGATATTATGATCTATATATGTAATTTGTTACATAGATTTGGGCAACTTGAATTACTAAGTTAACTTAGTTTCGCATTACAGTTTAATTATGTTTCTATAGCAGTAATTTCTGTGAATAATACTTTATTATTATTATTGTTATTATGTTAGATCTACTGTGCCCCTTGTTGCATTCAGAAGAATGACAGATTCTTTGTCTGTTGAGCTGATCACATGTTTTTCCAGGATACTACAACCTTTCCTCTATTTTCGCAGTTTTCGCTACTGACTATGCATATCTAGGTTTACAATATCCCGTCGAGAGACAAACTGCGTGGCTGACTTTTTATCTTTTGCTAATGTATACTCTGATATTATAACTTGAATAAACTAACTAACATAAATCTGCATACGTCTAAAAATCTATTGAATTCAAATTTGCTATAAATATTTCAGCTTTATGCACCGAATAACTCCAATACAATTTGATGCTCAATCAGAGCAGCCGTCTAACTACAGGGCCAATTTGTTGAGTGGCTTGTCAAATGCTCAGCTTTCCAACTAGTCACTTTAACTAGCAACTCCTCCAATCCCAGCTCCACCTCCACCTCCAACCCCATCCCCCATTCCCATCCCTTAACTCGCAACTCGAGTGAGTCTAATACACATGAGCTGCACTTTGAGCTGCTGCTGATGTTGCTCTGTCGTTAATGGTATTAAATGAAATAAGATTCTTTGCATTTGCAGTCAAGCGGCCAAAACACACACACAATGCACACACACACACGACAACAACAAAAATGTGCAACTTACCAATGCATTGTCAATGCGGCAATCATATGCAGCAGTTGAGTAATTCGTGGGTAATCGTGAATGGTTGAGTGGGTGTTTGGTTGGTTGGTTGCTTGGTTGGTGTGGTGTGGGAGGTGGGATGGTTGGAAGTGGGCTCTTCTATATCCAACGGATATTGTGTCTATGGCATCATCGTATACGCAGTGTCGTCTATTTCACAATTTGCATTTAATATCCTTGTGTGAATAATTTACAAATGCAATAAACGTAAATGCGTTCGAGGCAACGCTGCCGTCCTGTTGTTCGCATACAGACATATATGTATATAGAGGAGAATGGCAACTGAAATGGAGCAAGAGACCGAAACCGAAACCGAACCGAATATCCGTAGCATTCAAATGCTTCAGACGTTCAGGCTGACACGCTCCAACTGACTTCCAAGGGGCCAACTAGACCCCAACACTCCCCATCTCCCCATCCCCCATCGCTGACTCCAGCTTTCAGTGACTGTGTACGCATATTTGTATGTTGCATGTTTGCAACTGTCTGTTATGTTAGTATTTCTCTGGCTGTGCTTGTTTGTGTTTGTGTTTGCAAATGTGTAAATGCATTCGCATTTACCACATACACCCCCACCACAACCCCCCCACATCTACCCTAGACTGTCTGTTGTCTCCACTCCGCCCGTGTGTGTGTGTCTCCTTGGCGTGAAGTTTGCTGTAAGCAATAAGCCTGTGAGGATATTGAAAGTCACTCGTTTCTGGTATTTACTTATGCATTTGTTTCATGTTTGGCAAAATGATGCTGCACACACACCCACACCCACACACACACATGACAGTTAGTTGTGGGTGTGGCTGAGGGTGCTTTGGTTTACTGCTGTCTGAATTGGCTTGCAGCTTTTCACGCTACATTTGCCCAGCTTGGCCTTAGCCCAGTAATCGGATATTAGTTGGTTTTCGTTATTGTTATTGCATATTTATTACCAGTCAGAATTGCAAGCCATGGTGCGATAGTGCGTGCACATTTTGGCGAATAGCCACTGCTTAAAGTGCCACATAACTTGCCACCGATAAGTGTTAACTATGGCATAGGGCTGCCAGTTTAAGTTTGGCTTGCCTCTTCAAACGTGTTGCAGCAGTTTCTATGTGGTCTTTTGTGTGTGTGTGATTTCTGTTGTTGTGGTCAAGACTTTGCAACTTTGCAATTGTTTAATGCCAGCTGTCCGTATTGTTAAGCAATTGGAATTCCAATTTCAGTTCACTTCGTACAGCGCACTCTCAAATTAAATGCCAAGGAATGTTTACAAAGCAACTTAACAAAAAATACCAAAACCAAACAAGATGTGCTACTTTTGTAATTACTTTTGTTGCAATGTACACACAGCGTTTTTTTTTTTTAGTTTTTACTTTACTTTACGATTGATAGATAAATACTTTGTTCACTTGTTTACTGTTCTGTCAGTTAGCATAACTTTAACAAAATTGTGACAGTTGAGATAAATATGCTACACATGGATGATATTGACTAGGGATTTGAATTGAGTTTGAACTGAAATCCCAGCTATATTATCCTTATGGAGTATATTTGATAATTCTTCAGGTGCAACTTCTAGCGCAAGGAATTTTTCATTATTAAAAAATCTAGTTTTCAATTCATTATAAAAGTGTATATCAAATATATAAAAAAAAACAAAAACAATTAAATTCTCTTTATGAGTTCGAGATGTTCAGATCAAAATATTCACACTGATCAGTGATTAAAAAAACCCTAATATACAATGGTATCTTTAACTTAATATATCCTCTTAGAGCATGCTACATAGTATATATATTCTTGATCAGCAGCAAACTTGGAATATATCCGAATTTTTCCCGTTTACCTGCAACCGTTTTCGTTCAGAAATATTTTGTATTATTTTAATCTCGCTTACTCTCTGCTTGTAGAAATTTATTAAATATTAAATGTTCAATTCTTTTGTCAGCTTATAGCATATATGTATTTCATGTGATCAAATATGAATGATTGTAAACCTATTCTTAGTCATAATGTATACTCTGTGTGAGGGATACAAAATCCTTGGATAGCCGTTGGCTGCCGAATCCCCAACTCTTAGTTTCATTTCTGTTAAAAGTCAGAATTTATGCTTTTTAGCGTGCTGCCAGTTAAGGGAATGGAAGGCCAGCGACCCAGCACCCTCCAACTACCCCTCCCTCTGCCCCTCAGCAAGTGGAACCCTTAAGGCTGACCCCTTTGCGCAGTTAAACAAAAAACTGCATTCATCTGACTGGGAACGGGGGGGCACACAATTCTCGCACATTGTACAAACAGCGAGCATGCCTCCCGGGATCGGGAATGGGACTGAGAATGAAAATGGTATTCAGTTGGTATGGAAGGGATAAGGAATGGGGATGGCGGATGGGAAGAGTTGTACTTGGACGCATACTTTGTGCTCGCGACTACTTTTTGCTTTTCTTTAACATTATTTTGCACTTTTCAATTAAAAAGTGTGCGCCCCACGCAACCAGGAGTCAGAGTCAGCAGTCAGAGTCTCGAGTCCTGCAGGCGGCATCAGGCAACAGTCACACCAGTCAACATCTCGGCCGGGAGGATGGCTGCCAAGGGCTGACAACAACTATGGCGTTAAAGGGCGAAAGTAACCCCAAAAGCTGATAAAAACAAGTAACCAGCCAGCGAGGCAGCCTTGGCGAGGCAGCTTGCCAACCAGCTGCCATAATTATAATTTCTTAATGCAAATAAAAACTCGCTGCTGATTTTTCACTGTGCTTGTGTGTGTGCGGGTGTGTGTGTGTATGTTTGTGTGTGTGTGTGTGTGTACTGTTGTGTGCTGTAGCCAGAAAACCAGCCACAATTTAAACATTATAGAGTTTTACTCGGGCGCATCGTTTTACGCTTATTCTTTCATTTGTTAATTTGCTCTTCCCAAAGGGGTATTTGCCATTGGCTATAAGCTAAGTAATCTCAAAGAAAACTCTATATATGTATCTGTATTCTTAACAAATAAAGAATATAATATAAGGTGTGTGGGAACCTTATAAAATATATGATATACTTGACATGTATATTTTTTAGAAGTCAGCAAAACAACTTTACTTCAATATAACTCATTTTATATTAATATCAATATTAAATTTACTTATGTCATTCTTAATTTAACTGATTATGTTTTCCATTTAATAAAAGTGTATTACATTTAAGACTTTCTCTAAATACAAATTGCATTTGTTATTTTTCAGTGTTTTACCCTGCAGTCATTAAAATGATTTAAGAGAGTATCATAAAGTTGTCTTACTGTGGGGAATGCATCTGTAAGATCAGATCAGGTATATATGGAACTACTATAAAAAAAGTGGTTTAAGACTATATAATGCATAAATACTGATTGAGTAAAATTCATAAATATATAATTCACATTTAAAAGCCTTCAAGTCTACAGAGTATCTGTTGGTCGTATTACATATATATACCATAACTTATACTCCTACAGGATATCTTTCGTTCTCCAACTCTTAACTTTATTTTTTATTTTTTTTGTAATTTTTTATTTCTGCCCTTATACCAAAAGGCAAGTAAAAGGGTTAAAAAAGAAATTCACCCGGCATTGCGAGCGCACTTGCCACTTTTGCCACCCCATTCCCCCTACCCCTACCGCTACTGTACTTACTGCTGCTGTAGATGGCGTTGTCCCTTCATGTGTCCTGGTCCTGGTCATTGTGGCCAGCTGCAGTGCAAATAAACATGCATAGTTTATGAATGAAATGAAAAGCGGCTGGCAGCCTCTGACCAATGCACAAATACTCATTTAAGCGTTTGGCTTTTCAGCGCGGGCTGCGCAACGGGCTTACATGGCGTATAATTAATATTAAATGTAATACTTATAAATTAAATAAAAATGAAAAAATGCCAACCAAAAAAAAAAAAGAAAAAAATAATAAAAAAATCCAAGCAGCAAACAGAAAAAAATGAATGAAACTTTTGCCTCTTGTGCTAGCTGCAGGATTGATGACTATGGCCGTCAAGTTTATTGCCAGCGACACGTACACACACTCTCAGTGCATGAGAATGTATGTGAGTGTGTGTGTGTGTAGGTGTGTGTGCGCTTATGTGTGTGTGTTTGCTTGTGTGCCGCCCCTCCAGTTATAAATGTGTGTTTTGCCAAGTTTGACTTGAACTGGAGCTAGAGCCAACTTCCGCTGTGCGGAAAAATGCTTTTGATTTGATTTTCACCAAATGTCAACTTGACGTCACGTCGCGACGCTAGCGTCGACAGCGACGGCGACTGCGACGTCGACGGCAGCATTGTCGCCGCCTTTGTTGTGCCTGTTACAACTGCATGATTTATTGTTTTGATGAAATTGCGTGTAAACAATTTAGTGGCTGGTTGGCGCCCCCACGCAATCCCCCTACCCACCCCTCCCCCCTTCCTTCCTCCTACGACTGCCTTAGCCCATCCCCCAAGATGTTGTGCTCCTGTTCAATCTCCACTTGCGCTTTAAGTCTATGAACTTTTGAAAGACTTGAGTTAAGGTTAAATATAACAATATTTCATCGCCCGGAAGTAGAAGCAGACAAAACTTCCAAGTTGCTGTCGAATGAGCCATGAAACTGACTTCATTTGGAGTCCCTTTTACATGCACTTATATGTCAAATGATTCAGTTAACCAAAATGCTTACTGGCAACTGAAAAGTTGAGTTTTGATCAGAGAAGCGAGCAGCAGGAACAAACTATTTGATTTAGTTGCTGAGGTTTTTAAATATTTTTTTAAATCGAAATCTGTAAATTAAATATATAGATTTATATATTGGTAATCACATAAATTCTTATAATGTACAAATAGTAAATAAAAAAATAAAAAATAAATATATAAATATGAATTACTCTATTCCCTATTGCTAATGTAGCGGGAACAAGCACCACTTTCCATGCAATCCCCCAGCATTAAGAAGTAATCTTCAGGGCCTTCATTCTTGGGTGTCCAAAGGCTAACACACGACTCATAGCACTTTACTAGTAGATCTTGGTCAACCTAGATAAATAGTTATCGCAGTGATTATACTCTATATATTGTACTCTATATATTTACATCAGTAATATTCGCAGAAAGCGCCACAAAGCACGAGGCAAAGGCAAGCAGCACCAATATAAGCTGCATGCTTCAGATTTGTATCGACTATTTGTTGGCTGTGTCGTTTACTGGAGTTATATAGGGTTTTACTTAGAAATTAGTCACGCTTCATATTCGCCACGGCCAAGATGATTTCATTCTAGTACCTCTCTCTGTCTCTGTCTCTCTTGGTCAATACCTTGTTAATAACATTTTGAAAGCATTAGCATTTATTTAATTTTATTGTGTATTATTTTCCATAATCGAGTTTTGCATTTGTGTTATTTCTTACTTATGAGAGATAATTTCAAATGTTCTTGGCAATTACTCGAGCAGCAGCTGATGCCATCTAATGTGGTCATCGCGAGTGGCCGGCTGGAGTGTGGAACGGTCAGTGGAGGCATGCATTCATCCAATTATCGATAATTGCGTCACTTAGCAACTACTTTTCTACTTGCCGCTCCACGTTTAGTTGGGAATGCCCATTAAGTGCAGTTTACTTAAAATGCATAACATTTGCGATACTTATGCAAAAATGCCAGCTCACCTGCTGGCTGTTGGCTCTGTTTTGATTTGAATCGGACTTATTGTTGTTGTCTCTTTTGGCCAGCTGCAGTTGTTGTTGGCCAAATGAAGCATGTAATTCGCCGAGTAGAACTGGATCGTTACAAGTAATTTTAAATTGATGGCGCGAAAATTACGACAAACGCTGCGGGGCCAAAGTCAAGAAGCCAAGCTAAGATCTAAGCGAAACCGTTAGAAAGGCGCAACTTTGGCATCAAGTCAACTGTGAAATAAGCTCGCCGTCAATGCCTGATGATGGCTAAGATGCTGTTGCACAACGCATTTCATTTCTTCTTCTCTGTTGCCTATCGCCATTACTGTTGTTGTTGTTCATTCTTGTTTTTGACCCGGCTAGCTAATTGTGCACACAAAAGATGATCGCAGCCTGTTGTGGGCGTGGCACTACACAACTACCATTTCTTGCTGTTGTTTTGCCCAGCAGCCAATTGACTGAGCGCTGATTGAGCATAGCAGAATATAAGTTGCCAGCATATTTTTGTGTGTGGAGTGTGTGTGTGTGTGTGTGTGGCGCCTGTTAGTTGAGTTTAGTTAGCAAATTGGCCTACAAACTTGTCACCATTTATCACACTCAGTGTCAGTCATAGCATATCGAGCAAAAATTGTTCGTGGCAAGCGTGCATCAAAAACTTTTTGAGAGCAGCGCTTGACAAAAATGCGTGTCGAGAACACAAAATGACACTTAGTGGTACAAGGTATTGTCAAGTAGAGTAGGGGTATTCAAGAATATGCTATAAGGATGCCTCACATGCACACACACTGACTCAATCAGGTATCATTTATAGGCTGGCTGGCACAAGCCATCAATCTTGAGCTACTTTATCTTCATCTGACATGCAGACATACTCGATACTAGATATTCGCACTTATAGATATCTTCGCTGGGAGTCTGCTGTGTCGCCTTGGTAGGCAAATGTATTTGGATTTGCCAATGCCTTTTGTTTGGCCAACAATAACAATTGATGTCACAAACAGCAGCAGCAGCCCAAAAGCAACTAAACTAAGAGCCCCCAAAAAAAAGCAAGAAAAACGCATTTTATGTCGCATACTTTTAGGCGTCAACTCAAATTGTAGTTGATATCGTGGGGGAGCGAAATGATATATGTATGTATCGACGTATCTAACAATGGGGAGCTGGATGTGGATATTGTGTCTGGTCTGGGCACAAGGCCGCTAAGGTAAACACTACCATTTATCTTCGATGGATAGATTGTTTGAACTGCGCTTCAAAGAGTTTTGGAGCAATGCTTATTGATTGATTAAAGCATGTTTGTTGATATTATTTCCCAAAATAGCTTATCCAAATTGATATTATTTTATTCGAGAATACCAGTAATTGATAGTTGTTATGACAGTTTATTATATATTGGAATTAAACTCATGCCTGAAATATTAAATAGTTTTCTACTTTTTCCTATTTGTTCATGTTGAGCTTTAGTCTAATATAATTTCTGAAACATTTATTTGAAGCCGCACACATATCACATTATTAAACTTGAGTATTCTATTGCTTCTCCTGCCCTCTTGAGTTATTCTGCGATTTTCTTCAGAAAATATATGAAATATTTGTTGTGGCATACGCAAATTCAGTCGCAGTAATAATCATCATGGGTTCTTTATGTGGCATTTGCGAATATGTCAGCTCAGCAATGTCTACAGCTGATTTTGACAGGCACTTTATCGCTGGCAAAACTGTCTTCAAGAGTCTTTAACATTGCTGGCCTGATGACTATTCAACAGCGACGCCTCCTTCGCACGCCTTGTGGCAGCAACCCTTTTTCTTGGCTTTGTTCAGAACTGCAACACGTATTTTGAGTGCAACGCTTTTGGTCCTTGGACATTTCGCATAGCTACGCCTACGAAGAAACGTGCAAGAGTTCAAGAAATGGTTTTTTATTTTTTATTTATTTTTCATTTATATGGGATTTGCAACCGCAGAAGTTTGAACCCTTTGAGGCAACTACCCAATGGCAAAAGCCATTGACACTGGAAGCGACACGCTTCGCTGTTGTGCGAAAATATGCAATTGAAATGTTAAATAAATAAAGGCGTAAATACTTGAAGGGCACAGCACAGCGACAAGGCATAACATTCAAATGCTGTTGTGATGCACGTTATGGTTTCATACACACACACCCACACAACAAATACATATATATTAAAAAAATACGCCAAGAAATAAATGCTATCTTTGGTAAAGTTAAAATACCCTAACTCGCACTTTGTAAAATTGAATGAAAGCAAGGATTAAAAGGATAAATTAAATTCAAAAAATTTGTAAATTAAAAGAGTAATTAAAATGATTATTATATATACACTAATCTTTAATCTTTAAGCTTAAATCTATGAAAACTAGAGATTTAGTGTTGATAAATAAAAAGAGTAGCTTTAAAATCAAATTTAGTAGTAAGGCAGAATAGTAAGTAATCTAACTTATGAGTAAGGGTAAATCCTAATACAGTTAAATGATAAATTGATCTGATGCGACTGGTTTTGACATATGTACATATCTGTACCTTCATCTAAATACCTTTACAAAGAGCTCAGTTCGCTTAGGTTATGCTAAAGAACGACCCAGTTTAGGTCAACTCAGTTTGGCTTACTGGTCAAAAATATACTTTATGGCGTGTGTCACAAACTTTGTGACAAATTTATAATACTTAGGTTACACACAGGGCGTTACAAGAAAAAAAGAAGAAACAAGCGACCCGTTATGCATTCCATAACTTTGGAGTCCATCGTCAGACGACGTTGACGCTGAAGTTGAAATGAATGAATGAAAATATGCAGGCAACGTGATTCTCAGCGAGGAGACTGCGACTGCGACTGCGACTTCGACGCCATATTGCTTTGGGGGGCGTGGTGCGGGTGGGCGGGGCCGGAGAGTGTGTTCCGGGCGTGGAAACGTAACCGTTAGCAATGACATTGCAGAGCACCGTTACGGTTGTCCTGTTACCTCTTTCAATGGGTGGTGTCGTTGGCCCGGGCTGGCAATATTCGCATTTGCTCGTTGGCATTTTCTGTGGAGTTCAGCGTAAATTCATTCATTTCCACTTGAATTTACAATTATGCGAAACTGTTGTTGAATGGATTTTGACTTGCTCGGAGATTTTTGAAATGGGTTTTGGGGATTGGGTGTGCTCGCTGTTCGCAGTTGTTGTTGCATATTTGCCATTGGCAGCGACAACCTTACTGTTTAGCCTTTAAATTAACTGCCGAACGGCTGAGTGGCAGCAATGCAAGCTGTAAGCTGAAGCCAGGAGATTCACAAAATCCCCAGCTGGTATCTCAACAGCAACTGCTAAAAGTTTGTTGCCAAGCGTGGCCTAGGTGCGTTCCGAATGTGAAATTCGGTACGATGTGGTTTGTTTACCAAATGCTTGTGCAATGTAATTAACTTTATGAGGTGTGCATGCAAAGGCTGTCAGGGGCGATTTAATATAACATACATTTGAGCCATTGGGAGACGTTAGACATGAGCTAAAGTCATGTCATATAAAATACTTCTAGATCGAAGTGTGCTTAGAGCCACTCATAAGGCCTGTTACTCCATATATAAATATATATATTTTTTCAAATATTCCAACTGGAGTCTCCGCCTACTAATCATATCAATTTTATTTTTCTGCCGCTTGTAAAAAAGTTTCTGTGCAAAAAACTTCTCGAATGCCACTTCTTGAGGGTGGCAAACTTTTCTATTTGGTTTTTTCAGTTTTTTTTCTTTGGTTGCCTAACTGCAGGGGCACTTCAGCTACTAGTTGCCAAATGCAATTCAATGTCATATCCTTGAAAGCTAAAAAAAACGGCGAATATGGAAAAAAAATCGGCAAACTGAAAGTTTTGTTATTGAAAGTTCATCGATGAATGCGAAACAGTTTGCAGAAATCCACTGTCAGGACACTTGGCTGACTGCAGCTGTGGGAACGACTGGCTGCTGGCTGCTGCCTTCTGGCTGTTGGCTGTTGGCTGCTTACAGCCCATTTCCTGTTAGCCATTTTCAACATTTTCAATTTCTTTTGTGTATGCAATGCCACATTGTAAGCAGTTGTCCTACGAGCCTGCAGCTCAGCCCAGCAATACTAATTTCCTCGACCAAGTCCAGACGTCGTCAGCGAGCATATCCTGCCAGTCAGTCCGACTGTCTGCTTACCCCAGCATTATTGTGTGTGTGTGGGGCAATGCGTTTTGGGTGGTGTTGGGTGGAGGGGACTACACCCCGTTGTTTGCATTTTTATTTGTATTTCATTTTCAATTGACTGGCAGGCGAGTTGCCTGCCACACCGCCTACCTTGGGGGCCTTTACCTGGTCTAAAGTTCAGGTATGCGCTTTGTGTACTTCAGTCCATTCATCAGAGTTATTTACTTTTTAACGAGTTGATTTCATTCAATTTGTTTACCTAGGTTTCAGTGGCCATTACGGACAAACAGTAAAAACAGTGAAAAAGGGTTGCCACCGCATTGCATTGCTCCAGAATAATATTCGTATTCAGCCATGCTGGCCACACTCTTCTCATACTTTAAGCTGCAATCTTACACTTGTATTCTTTTGCCTATTAAAGCTCTTTAATTTCGGAGCAGGAACAAACCTTCCACTTCTGTGTTATTTTTTGTGTTTACTTTTCTCTAGCCCTTTTATACCCTGTAGATAGCAATGTTGTGATAGAAGGTAGCCTGGTTATTGCAAATTTGATTAAAATCCGAACATCTTGAAGCACACTGATAAGAAAGTACTTTAAATTGGCTCAATTAAATAATTTACAATGTTTTTCTTGACATTTTAAGAATAGATCAGACAATATATGAATTTAACTCTCTCCTAACACATTCACACCAAAAAAAAAACTGGGCAAGTCAGCTTACAGGGTATCAATCAGTTCAAAACTCACTTTAAAATCCTTTTTACTTGTTTATTTTGTTTCCGACTTGCTTGTTCTTGAGCGTCTAGCAAGTCAAGTTTTTGTGCCTGTTGGCGTTTTTTCGGTTTCAATAAATATTTTCGCAATGCACAAATTAAAAATTCTTCAAAATAATAATAGAACATGACAGAAGAAATTGGTGTTTTCGGGCCGCAAGCTGCCAAAAAGTCAGCCATTGTCTATTTAGCTAAAAACTTTTGTATGCCTTTAGCCCGACCGATAAGAAGAACAACAACAACAACAACATCAACAGCAGCAACAAAAAGAACATCAATAATAATACAGAAGTGTCCCGACCCTGGCAATTCGATTGAAATTGTTGCCAGCGGCTATGTTTTTATGAGCATTTCGTTTGTCTTGTGCGGATGCGTTCGACGTTCAAATATAATTAAATTGTTCACATTTTACAGCAGCAGCGAAAATATGTCCAAAAATTAACCAAGAAAATAAGGGAATTTTCTGCTGATCTAGCGCCATCTGTTGGTTGTTTGCCAAATTAATTTGGGAAGCTGATGCTCGTTGATAAAAATATAAAGAACTAAATTTTCGTTCTTATATAGCAGGGGGAAAAAAAAATTACTTCAAAACTTTATTAGAAAAGACAATTTGTGCTGCTAGCGCCATCTGTTGAGCATTTTCATTTTGATTTTGTTCTTCATGAAAACTTATAATAATATTGTAAACATTTCTCCATCTTAGAAACTGTTTTTCTTAATTTAGGAAAATATTGCAACGAACTTAAAGAAAATTGAAAGTTCGATTGCCAAACTTGGATAATTTCAAAAGCAGTTTAAATACATTTATTGAGCTGTATTTAATTGAAATCCAATGCAACTGTTTGTGTGATTTTTGTGTCTTTTATCTAAAATCTGTGCTCATCTGGCAGCCACGAATCACTTTAACAACTATTAATCCATGGCGATCTTTAAGGCATAGTTCTCCATGCATTTTAAGGTTTCAAAGGCATTATCGCAAGTATTGGAACCATTAGTTTTGCTACATTCATCCACAGCTTTTTCTATTTCGTTCTTGGGGGCATCATTAAAGTATTTCAATATAATATCCTTTTGCAGTTCACCTTTGTCGTTCATGAACCCGTCCTTGATCAGCACACATTTGATGGCACACTTGAGATTATCATTGGCAAATATGGGGCTCGTATTGCCCGACATCACATTGTGGACATCTTGTACACTGAGATCATTATCGGCTATGCAAGAATCGATGGAGTCGTCTTTGGCATCCTGTGCGATAAATCCCAAATAATTGAGTACCAAAATTTGATCACTTACAAAACTTTACTTACAACCAGGAATCCAGTTAGACAGCTTACTAACAACACCAAAGCGAATGTGGACTTCATTTTTGCGGGAGTTTTGTGTAAACTAATTGATTCTCTAAAGTCCAATTGCACTTTTATAGTCGATCTGCCAATTGTAACAACATTTGTCATACTTTGTGTGTTCCAGTGATTATCTATAGTTTGTTCCGCTCGATGCACATTTGAGTACAGTGAAGCTATTGTGATGTGACGATGCCACAACTTAACTAAAATGCTAATGTGTCACATTTATTCACTGTTCATTTTAGCATTTCATCTTGATGACGAATTCTTAGCAGTAATGTAATTTTTCTGCTGTTTTCTGTAATTTGCTACATTTTCTGGGAGATTAATTGCAAATTTGCAGTTTCGTAATGACAATAAAGCTTCGATATAAAGAATCAAAAGTAGAGCTAAAATATTATTGCAGTATTTTTAAACGCTTGCAGAGAATTAATGTTTAAATGGTAATAAATTCACAATTAGGAAGATTAACGTTTTCTGTAATTCATTTATAATTATATCTCATAATTTCTATTCAATTTTCTCGCCAATGCATTTTATCAAATAGAATTGTATAAATCAAATGTGATAAAAGGCTTAAAATTTTATTTTTTATTTTCCCGCTTAATAACTACAATTTTTTTTGTACATTTGCATTTACATATATTAATTAAAAACATTTTATTGTTATTGTTTATTGCATCGCAATTATCCGTATTATGCCTCTCCCCATTTTTTGCCTCATTATTTTTGCATTATTGAATGGTTTTTATGTTAATGGCGTTTTGCATGGCTTTGTGCTAATTGGCATTGTTTTGTTTTCTTAAAAATAATTTAGTTAGCTTTTATTTCTATTATTATATGGAATTGGATTCACAAATTTTCATTAGGTAAAACATGATTTCAAACGCTAATTGAAATCCTTTTAGAGTAATTAGGAAAATTGTAATGCACAATTCCACAAGAGATGAAAACTTTGATGCTAGCTGCTTGCACTGGCTTTGTGGTGTAGTTAGAAAAACAAACTAATTTAGTAAATTACTATTTAGTGCCTCCCCCCTACCCACCTTTTATATGGCCAACAAGGACGTACCTGGCCGCAGCTTTGGCCACACACAAAGGTCATTTTCCGGCTTTGAAGTAGCGCTTTCAAATGCGCCAAAGGACATTTAACAAATGGCATGCTTTTCTGCTTCCCTGTGTGTGTGTATGTGTGTGTGTGTGTGTGTGTGTGTGGCTGTGTGTGTTTGTAGGTTGTAATGGGCAATGTGTACACGCACACACAAAAGCATATGGCAATCGCTGTCGAAACATCAAAGTAATGCCAGTTTTCCAGTTGACTTCATCAGTAGATTGCGTGAAGTATGCCAAAAATATTTTGCAGACGGTCCAGCATAAAAATTCTATTCGATATACTGTACGCACCATAAAAGGGCATATAAGGTTACGATAGAGATTTTATTCTAATTAAAATCAATTCTAAATTTGAAATTGTTATTTTACTTTTGCAATTTAAAATATTATCTAGACTTTCATTATTCAGCAGGGTGTTTTGAACTCGAACACTCTCTACTACTACTTTTGTAGCATCTGCCGTAGTTGGCCCTTAAAGCAATGGAACTTAAAGTAATTCCATAAAATCGAATGCTTAACAAGCTCTTTAGCTTGTGGCACGTGCTGAACCGATGCTTTGCAACTGAAAAGTAGTGTTAACGCGATTTCGATTTTTTTTCTTGTGCGCCCGATTAAAATGTATTGGAGAGTAAAACAATATTGGCCAAGCTTTTAAAATACATTTTACATGCACTTCAGCTTAATTGGCGCGTGGCATGCAAGAATATATATAGATATATATATTGAAAGGTTGGCGAAATTTGAGATAACGAAATTTCCCGACTGCGCCATTCAATTAGTTTGACACCCTCAAGGTATTCAAATTGGTTGTGGGCAGGGGCGGACCAAGGGGATATTATCAACAATTGCTTCTCAACTTACAGCAAAAGGGGGCTCGAGATACTTGAAAAGATACAGTAGCAAGTCAATGAATTGAAACTGGAGCTGCATCCACAAGGGTTGGTCCAAAATTGTGAGCACTCAAATGTGGGCGGAGCGAATGAAAAAGGATATGCAAAAACATTATAATTACCAATTTAATTTACAAAAAAAACTGCGTGTAAGCAGTTAAAATATACTTTTAATTAGCCAATTTAATAAGCCATTTATTGAATATTTAATTAATAGATTTATTTTTATAAATATTATCAAATAATGGTAATAAATGGAAGCCATAGTCTGCCATAACAAATACGATTCGTAAAAAGACTATTTTTTAAACATAATATTAAAATAGTAAAATATTAAATGTGGTAAAAATAGTAATAGACGTATAAATATTACGCATTATTATTAAATTAATAATTATGTTTCAACTATTTATATTTCTTGTATTAATTTTAATCTTGATACTACTTTTTACTGCGCCGTCTAATGCATTCGAAATAAAAGGGAACATTCATTAAAAATAAGTTTAAAATATTTATAAATAATGTGAATAGCAGACCAAACATATTAAGGACCCTTCTGACCTATTTTAATTTATATTCTTATGCGAATATTAAGTAAATTTATTTCTACATCTTTTTGTGTCGCATGCCATATAAAAGAAACATTTCTTGGAAAATTAAGTTGTGTGTTGCTTCGCAGCTTGTTGTTGCTCTTGTTAGGCTAAAGAAATTTGCACAATTTGCAATGCTTACCTAGCAAAGCATCCGCAAATCGCCTCTCCTCTCCCACCCCTCTCCCTAGCCATGCCACATCCCCCTTGCGTCCATTGAAATGCCTGGCACATATTACGAGCGACAAAAAAGAACATAAATACAAAATGCAGCCAGGCATAAGAAGCTACCACAGACCATTGACAACTATGTGAATACCTCTGCCAGCAAACACCTTCCACCCCCCCTATGCTCCACTGCCCTGTTCCCGCAATCACCCTGAAGGTCCTTTAAAATGGCAAACTAGACCGGGCAATGGCGCCACACAGTGGGCTGTGTAATATGTCCTACGGCTTAGTTCGCATGTGTTGTGCTGTTAGTCCTGATGTTATTTTTGCTGCTGCTTTTGCTATTGTTGTTGTTGTTGTTGTTTCCGTTGTTGCAGGACGCCTCGTTGAGGCTATTGTCTAACTGAGGGCTTTACAACTCATAAACAGCAGCCCCCCAGCCTCCAGCCACAGTCTTCGTCTAGTAATAACAGTTTAAGCTCGAGGCGCTGCCCGAAAATTGTCCACATTTCGTTGTTTAATTTTTTGTTGTTTTTTCTTAGCCTGCCGCATTTTTTTCCCCCCCATACTCTAAGCGGAGGGTATATGACATTTAGTCATTGAACTTGTAACTCATATTTAAAATTATTACAAATTGAATGTTGATTTTTTGCTTATTATATTTTACATATTTTTTATATATTGTTTATATTTTTTAACTTAACTTTGTTCTTAAATATTAGTTAGTGTATAAAATCTTCTGCCAACTTCAGTCATCTTTTCTACTTGCCGTTGCTATTTTTTTTTTAACAAGCATTTTTACATGTGCTAAAAAAAACCCAGTAAGACCCACAGCAACAACAACAACAGCAACAGCAGCACCCCCATCCCTTCGCTGGTAATTTCAAGAAAAAGAAACCCGCGGCATCCCCCAATTTTCGTATTTATTTATTTTTTGCTTGTTTTTTGGTCTGACTGCATGTGCGTTTATGACTTCATAATGAAAGCTAGACAGGAGCCAGGACGATGACTTTGGGGAGGCATAAGTCGCATTACCAGACCAGAGCTCAGACCCCCTCAACCAAAACACCCTCCAGCTGCATTGCATTGTCTTGGCAAGGGGGCAAGGGGACTGGCTGCTGTTGTTGCTACGGATTTACGTAGGCGTTGCGTTAACATGCGACTAAGTCCTTTTATATCCTGCAGCATTCGCTTTGGCTTTAGCCGTCTCGGCGCACATACATATCTTTAGTCGTGGACTATCATCAATTGATGTCCCCATGGTGTAGTTAGACTGCCCCGCTGAACAACCGTCCCCCCTCTGCCCCCCTCCCATCCATTCGCTTCATGCTTATAATACATATATAGGCCAAGAAGCAACAGAATTTAATGCCGACCCTCTGGGAGCTATTGTGGCCGTGGCAGCAGCTTCTTTGCCGCGGCCCCAATGCTCTATGCAACTTTTATGCTCATATGTGTGTGCGGGTGTGCGTGTGTGCGGGGTAGGTGTAGCGGCTTGGTGGGTGTGGTGGTTGTTGTTTGTTGGCTGGTCTGTGCTATTTTATAAACAATTTTAAACTGCTGTCCAAAATGGTTTTGGCCCTTTGTAGGCAAATTGTTTTATATGCGCCGGGTCTTGTGCACTTTATTGACTGTGGATGGGCTGGGAGACAGAGAGAGAGAGAGAGAGAGAGGGGTGACGTTGGAGATTGGCTGCCCCGAGCCGCATTACTTTGCATAATCTGAGCGTAACTGAAACTATGTGGCTCCATAATGCGCCACATTAACTTTGCAGCGCAGAAAGAAAAATATGCGAATATATATACATATATATTCTATAAATCACGGCAAGAATACAAGAATAAATAAAACAAAACGCCAGATAATGCGCAAAAAATTGGAAATAAGCGCAAAATAATAAAGCAACTTCCAAGTCTGACAGAAAAAGCGACCATCATAATAAAACCAGCAAAAGAAATATATAAGAGGCAAACAAACAGTTGAAGTCGCTAGTTGGAAGAAGCTGCGTCATGTGGCAATGTGTTTGTGGCACACATGTTGCAACCGCACACAGTAGCACGGGCTGGCAGGCAGTCAACCCATCCACCCATCCACCTATCCACCTGTCCAAGCATTCAACTCTGTGCCCCCTTTGCCACCTTGCCACCTTGGCACCTAGAGAGTGAAGCGTCTCTGCAAAGACCGCATGATTTCATCTTTCGCTTTCGTGCAGACAACTTAAGCGAAAAATTCCGTGGCTTGGGTGTGCCGATGTGGAATACCCTTAATGAAAGTACTTTGCTATCCGACAAATTGGTAATAAGTAGAAAACGGTAATTATTTAATTACTTACAAATAATCGATTTAAAATCAGTTTATAAAATTTACAAAAGCTTTTTCTAATTTCCAGAAATATTTTATATTAATAAAAAATATATGCTTAGTAAAAAGTAGAAAGAAAAATACTTATTTTAAAATTGAGCAACAATAAATGCAATTTGCAATGACTTACTCAATAAACTGGATTTATGAAAAGACTCCAAGTATTTTTGGTGACACATAGCAACTTTGGGAAGAGCATCCACAGCTGGCTTATTGCCGAGATTTTCGGTTTGGGACTCGCATTTTTTGTTGTTTTGTTTTTCATTAAATTCGCCTAAGCAGAATGTTTGCCCTGCCGTGTGTGAAAGATGATTTATGAAGCAGACTTCATAAAGTTCATAAATGTCGCGGCAAGCAGGCGGCCAGGCCAAGTCGAAAAGAGGTGTGTATCTCTGTGACCATGTGTGTGTTTGTGTGTGTATGTGGAAAAGTGCGACAGACACAGAGCCAGAACATGAGCGAAGAACAGTCAACACACTCATGCAGTTGACACTTTCACCTAGCTGGAAAAGGGAGCGAATCCGAATGGGAATGGGAATGGGAATCTGAATGGGAATGGCTGGTTTGAGTACATTTTTGCGCATTTAATTAACTAAAATGCTATAAATATGATTTTAAATTAATTTACTTGCGTGCAATATTAATTTACAAAGTGTACGCTTTGTTTCCACTGAGCACTTTACGAGCGGGCAATTGGAGCACTGCCAGGGAGGAGTGGAGGAGCGGGACGCACCCTAGATGGCTGCCAGAGATTTATGGAAAATGAGTTCTCATGTCACTAAAAGAAAGATGAGTATGAAAACAAACTTAGCTCATGGGAAATTAAATGGTGTTGGGCTTGTAATAAACAAAATGAATAGCAAATTGTTTACTGCATCTAGAAACACGATTGTTGGCAAGATGCAAAAATTATGCCCCGAAATAAACACTGAGGAGACGGTGCCAAATTTTGTGAGTACTTAAGTTGGTGAACGCTTAATGATATGATTAGTTATTTATATATTTGCTAAAATTAGATTTGAAAACTTAATTTTCGTTCTACTTATATAAATATAAATTTCATGTCTGTAACAAGTATTATTGCTGCTGGAGCTGGTCCAATCTCCTGCTTGGCTTACTCCCCAGAATTCATTTTAAATCCTTTTGTAAAAACCATGTTGTTTCATTATTTCATGTTCACTTGGTGTATTAAAGCTGCTCAGGCATCCTTGATAATCTTGTTCTTATGACAAAAGGCATTTAAAACTAATTTCTTGATGTTGTGACATTTGCCTTTTTGCACTTGGGGCCCCCCGAGGAGCGCGACACAGACGCAGACGTAACTGGCAATTGGCAGGCGAAAGCTGCCACCGCATTTTGAGCCCTGCCGTCGGGCATTTTTGGTGGGTATTAAATTGTCTGGTCGCATATCGCGACGTAGTCAAATTTCCGTCGCCAACTGCAAATACAGCTCAGGCACAATCTCCAATTTCAATCAAAAAACCGCACGAGCTGCGCGCAGTCAGCTTCCAACCTCATTCTCATCCAACCCAATCCGCAACTCAATCTCATTCCGTTGCTCCTGTTTCCGTTTCCATACGACGGATCCGCACATCTGACATGGCCGGGTGCATGGCTGCGACCTCAAAGCTGCACCGAAATGAAAGTCAATTTGAAGGTTGATACATTGTGGACCCGTTTGCACTAAAGCTGGCAGCTCTGCTGACACATGGAACAGGTGATAAGCCACTCAGTCGCACAAGCCGATGAGGTGTCTACTGCATTTACTGCTGAGCGCTGCTCGCCAGCTCAGATTGCTGCTCTTACTGTCTCTGCGGATACCCTGTGATGGCATGGAACGAATGATATGCGAATCTACACTGAAAATATTAAAATTAAAAATCATTCTAATGAAAATTCGAGAAAAGTAATTAACATTTAGACTAATTAATAAAAATAAAAATAAATATAGCATCTCAATGTTGCCAATAATATTAAATTATCGGAAGGGAAATCAGGTTGTCAAACCGCGGTTGTTAGGTTAGATAATTTGGGGAACTTATATTATTATTCCATATTGTACAAATAGTACAATCAGAAACCGGATAATATTTTAAGCCCACTCAAATTACGCTTCAGTTTGACTTCCTGACAAAAAACTGTCATCACTCTGATTTGGCATGCCCTAACTCCCTAATTATGTTTATAAAGTTCTCAATTCACACTCTTATTGCTGCGTATTTATTTTTCCTTTTGCCTAATAAGCATGGATACTTCTGCTTCATTAAATTCCAAATTACATTCATAACTTTCCCTGTTCTGGATTATGTCAGCATTGAAAATTACTCTCATTACTTTCTCTCGGTCTTTCCGCATTTCCCAGGATACTTGGGGATTTCTTTGTCTTTTTGCTCCTCAAATTTGTACTCATTTGTCAGAATCGATCATACTAACTTATCTTGGCCTGAATTTGGAAGAAGCGCTGATTGGCAGTGCAGAAAACAAAACAAAACCAAAAAAAAAGTGAGATGGCTCATCAAATTTTTCGACAGAATTTTCATTTATTTTGATGATTAAAACCTAATTATGTTGCAAAAAAAAAGGAAAAGGAATTTTAAATGTGTTTTGAATATTTATGAAGAAACACACAGAAAACAAAAATTCACACGCCCACAAGTGCGAAAACTTTGACAACAAAAACGAAATCGAGGCGAGACTGATATAAAAGAAAATATTGTCAACAAAATTGTGTTGTTTGCTGCAAAAAAAAAAACAGAAAAGAAAAAGCAGAAAAATAGAAAAGAAAATAAACCGAAAAAAGGCACCAAAAATATCACGTAATATAAAAACCACTTTGATGAATACGCCATGTGCATATAAAACAGATGTTGTTCCCTCTACTTCTCGCTCCCAATCTGCAACGCTCCATGCTGGGCGTTCCAGACCAAGTGTCGCTAAGAGGCGACGAGGGCGTGTCACTCCGACGAGCGAGAGAGGCAGAGAGAGAGGTAGACAGAGTCGGGGCGGCATCGCCTTTTGTACAGACAAGTAATGAATAGCTAGGTGGGGATCTGGCTTGCAAGCTCTGGGTTTGTTGGAGTACACACAGAGACCATTCAAGTAGATATAGTCTAGAGTTGAGAATTTTATAAGTTTTGGATCAGCATCTGATTTCTTTAAAAAATTTTAATTTTCGGTTTCTGATCTGAATTTCAAATGTTACATTTTGTTCTTCAAACTCCTCTCATTGATTAACTAAAAATTATTTTTCTCTATTCTAGGATTTCCATAACATTCGTGAGCTATCGTTTCTGCAAGTGTAGACGTTGTTGTACTTGTTGCCTTGGCACTTGCAGGCAGACGTTGGCAACGCGGCTTACGCGGCGTATGCGTAACGCCATTGATTGGCTCAGATTGGGTTTGCTGTGCAGCAGTAAGTAAGGTAAGTAAAAGAGAAAAAGTTGGGCATGCGTCAAATATGCTCATAATTGCACAAGCTGGCAAAAAGGGATAAGCACAACGTTGAGGGGCCCTCAAGCGGAGCATGGGCAGCAAAGGAGTTGCAAGGATGCGGGCGTGGCGCGATTGATAAAGCTGAAAATGTGTTGAGAGTTTCCATAAATTGAGGGTTCGCGCGCATCATCTCAAGAATTTTGATTGAGACAGTCTTGTGGCACGAGACGTAAAGAGAATTCCACATCTCAAGTTTATGGGTGATGATTGTTATTGAGTTTACTTTTGGAGGGTAACCATGCCTTATGCTTTTGATTGAGAATTAAGTTATTTGGGCAATAAGAGCAAATATTTCGAGTATACATCGCTTAATTATAGCTTTTATGGCTTAAGATAAGAATAATTTAGCTAACTTTAATGCTCAAAGTGCTGGCAGATATTTAATGGAGAATATAACCCATTCGGAAATTGCATATGAAAGCATGAGCAATCCACACCTTGCATAATAATTAACGCAATTGCCAAACACTTTCCTACATCCAAAATCTACACACGCCCACACACATACACAGACACACCCACACACACACACGGATTTTAGCTTGGGTAGAAACGCAACTTCATTAAAAATTCCAAAGCAATCAGCTCGGAAAATCAG
The DNA here is from genome assembly GCA_035044025.1 of Drosophila paracracens. NCBI lineage: Eukaryota > Metazoa > Arthropoda > Insecta > Diptera > Drosophilidae > Drosophila > Drosophila paracracens. The sequence goes on from JAWNMN010000487.1 coordinate 1,189,946, forward strand.
CGCAACTACGAGAACAACCCGAGAACGACACACACTACTTAAAAATTCCACCTGCTCATAAATTGGCCAAGGGGGTCTGTGGACCGTGATGGGGATGGGAGGGGGGAAGTCGGGCTAGCGCCTTCTCCCCCCGAAAAGTATGCAATTGGGAGCCGTTGCCCCTGCCACAGTTTAGAAATATGGCAAACAATTATGCGCTTGAGTTTTATTACAAATGCCCGGCAGTTATATAAGCAGTGTGTTGGGGGATCTGGGGTCACAATATTGCAGGCGATAATAACCAGGTTTCATATGCATTAAGAGGAGGGGAAGTCGCCCCCTCCCCGGGTTGACACTCTCCACTGACAGCGCTGTGACAGGCAGAACGGAAGCACAGGAAATTTGTACCCTTTATTTTTTGCCCTGCTTGTGCCTTTGTTACTTGCCAGCATTATCTTAAAATAAGTAAGCCATACCCCAAACCCCCGATAAATATATATATATAAGTAAGTAAGTGCCATGCATGCTATAAGAAGGCGGGACAGCCCGCCTCGTTTCATATTACGTCTTGGGCGGTTTAGACATATGACTAGTATGAACCAAGTTACAACCCTCCAATAACATTGTCCCGTGCCTTTGGGGAGTCTCATATGGAAGGTGGGGGGAGTGTGCGAGTGGGTGGTGGTGGGGGTTGGGGGCTGTAGAGTCATGCGCATATTTCAGCATGATACGACAGCTTGACAACATTAAATTTGCATTGCTCTTGCCGGAGTTTGTTTATGAAAAAAGAACGGCAGGCAGGCAGTCAGTGGGTTGGAGGAGGGTTGTAAGCAGGAGAGTTGGAGGTGGGGGGGGCCAATCGGGACTGTCAGTCGGGCAGGCAGTCACAACAACATATGCCCGGACCAACCAATACTCTAACGTAAAGCAATGCAATTTGACGTATAACCTCATCCCCCTGCAGGCGCCAACTCCCGGAGCTGCTTACAATTAAAGTGATTGAAAAATATTTTCCAAGCCATTTTCTGCACAAAAGAAGAGGCAAATGTTTTTTTTTTACCATACATTCAATAGAAGCAACTTGTGGGGTATATTGATTAGAGACACGTCATTTGTTGTGGGGAATATTCCATTAAACTTGACTTGACAAAGATACTGAGCTTAAACAAATATTGTAAAATATTTACAGGGTATTAATTTGTCACTTCATGTTGATACTGTAAGTAATGTTAACTTTAATTAGAGTATGCAATTTACAGAGTATTTAAAGGTCCAACTTCCACTTCCACTTGCTGGAATTTGCTGTACATGAAAAATCCCTTTACATCATATACTTCAAACCATTCGCATGAGGTTAATATTCCTCCATTGAGTGCCTTCAATTTTCTTGTACAGGGTATGTCAATAGTCCAATTACTATTTGCTTCATTGCATTTGAACTTTCTCTTTGCTGCCTTTACGAAATTAACTTGGTAAAAGTGCAGCCACGCAAAGTGGCCCAAACTGCGGCATTGGTTTGATGTTCACGATTTTGTTGCTGTTGTTGTTCACCAGGGGGTTTGGGTTGAGAAGTTGTTGCATGCATTCAAGCGCAAAGTTGCAGATACAAAATTGGCTAGCGGGTTGCAAAAAAAAAAAAAAAGTGATTGCCAGAGCAACCCTCCCCTCCTCCAGGCCCCTTCTCCGCATTCCGTTTGCAATGCGGCCTTTATGTCATAAAGGCCAATTATGTTAAAATGTTGCAAAGAGTAAGAAAAAGCGTTGAAGTCGCGTCGTCGCGACAATTCCGTTTACTGACAGCTAATAATGCCGCAATGCCTACAAGACCTACGACTAACAGGACGATGTATATGGACAGAAAAAACCCAACCATCCATCTAGTACACACAATAACTGTACTGCGTAATATCCTGGCCGTTGACGGTTCCGGGTGGGGGAGGAGTTGGTGTTTCTACCCCACTCATCTGCAACCCCATCCACAAGTGCATTGTCAACGCGTTCGCCTGATGTACGGCGTTTCCTGTGTCAGTTCCGGCCGTGCACGCGACAACTTTTCCATTGCGTTCCATTCCGTTCCCAAAAGGTCCCCGGGAAGCCGGCGTGCAAAAAAGAGAAAAGTTCGTGTTACACTCGAATGCATCGAATGCCCATCCAGCACTGACAATAACTCAAACACTACTCCTGCAGCAGGTTTGGGGTAGGTGTTAGCTGGGGGGGCGCGGAGGATGGGCAGGGCGACTTTGTCTGGACCTGGTCCCGGCCATAGTGTTGGCCCTCGAATCGCTTAGCAAATGACTGTGATTTCCCATTTTTATTTGATTTTTTTGTTGTTTTTTTTCATGCCACATTTGAGACGAGTTGAGTTCTTGTGATTAATGTTACGGACGTTCTGTGGTAGGAGCAATTAGAGCATTGACAGGCCTTAAAATCACTGTGGTGCAACGACAGAGTGGGTTGAGGAGCAAAAATCATAACAGCTGCGGCGACAACGATGACAAAAGCAAATGGCAAATATGATCACATGGTTTGAACCTTTACAATTATTAATACGGTCGGAAGTCCTTAGGGTTCGTCGCTAAGTAATATAAGTTGTAGCTGAAAGTGGGTGAGTGTTTGTGATTGATAATAAGTGAAGGGAAACGAAGTCATTCAAGAGCACCATTTTTGAACATTCCAATAAGAAATAATATAAAAGGCATTCAAGAGGAAAGTAAAATGTCGCTTAATTAATATGGTTATGGGCTGAAGTCTAAGCTTGAGATCTTTACTTTATTTATATAGTTGAAGGTTTTTATGGTTCGTTATTAAGTAATATAAATTGTAGGCTAAAGAAAGATGTCAAAATGTGGCAGTAACGATTGATTGAATATTTTGAAATATGCCAAAGTGAATTTTTAGAATGCTTCCCATGCATGCCTTGAATGAAAAATAAAATAAATAAAATCTAAAATAATAATAATATAAAAATATCTTTCTGGGGGTCTTTCTACATTTAACTATTAACTAGTGAAAAAAACTTTCGGACGGAAATTTGGATAAGTGGATGCAATGGAAGCTGTGGATACCTAATGGATTATAAACTTGTTGTAAAATATTAATTTCGAGTAACAGCTCATGGCACTAAAATATCAGAGCTCCCACCCCTCTGGGTCGACTTTCATAGAGCAAATTAAGCTACGCGCTAATATTCATGCCACACAGAGCATGCAACAAGAGCAACAAAGAGTCAAAAGGCAAAAGCCATTTGCTGCGGCACCGTTGCAGTGTAGAAGCTGGGGAACAAAACAGTCGCATTATTCCCTAGACGTGTTTTTGGGTATGTTGTACGTTGTGTGTTGCGTATTTTTTAATCAAAAGCCGCAAATTGCCGCATCGCAAAAAATGACAATCAAGCCACCCCAGAGCTACAGACGCCAAGCCAGACCAGACCAGACCAGACCAAAGCAGAGCAGAGCAGACACCGAGCACTAGCTGCTGTCCAATACATTTAACGCCTGTGCCACATTCACAAAAAACGAGAAATAACCAAAACATATTTAAAAAAAGAGAATAAAAAGCAGCGAAGCTGAAGCGTTGGAAATGGCTCTGACATGTTGCCTTTGACATGCATTTGACATTTGACAGATCGCGCGCATAGTGCGGCGGCAGCCCTGGCAACCCTGGCCACCCGACAGCCGAGTGGAAAAACCCACCCGAGCATTTCAAATGAAATGACTAAATTATGTGCCAAGTGGTGGAAAGTGGAAAACTGCGAACTGGGAAAAAGTCGAAAAATTAAAAATGCGTTTTGCCAGGTAGAAAAATATGTATATAAAAAAGCATTTTGTGCACGCACTCGAGCGTCAATATTTAACTGTCATATCTGACAATTGTATAAAGTGCTGGCATAGACGGGGGGCTGTGAGGGGTTGAGTTAGAGTTAGAGTCTGCAAATTGACATCTATAGTCGCATAATGCCTGCAGCGTCTTCTTATCAGCGACTCAGCGTCGAGTGGCATTTGAGGCTTTTGGCTTTATTCATTTCTGTGGGGGGGCAGGCACAACCCTTTTCTTTGATTGACAGCAGGAAGCAGAGCAACCACCAACAACAACAACAAACATCATCATTCTGCAGGATGAGAGCCTCATAAGCGGCATATTTAAGCTGTATATTTGCTCATTAATAGCGATAAGCGATAAGTGCGTTAAAGTTACAGTTAATGCGTAGAGAAGAACCTCGGGTTGCAACACAACACAAGCTACAATTACCGAGTGGGTAATAAAACAGTGGTTGGCCTAGCAAAAGAATTGAGTTTGGAAAATGTTAGTACTCTCAATATATGTTCATAAATTTCTGAGCATCGGAATCTGTTATCTGAAACATGTTGAAGTATGTAAAAAATATAAAAGAGTTTAATTGTCCCTGATATGATATGATATGAGTATTGAAAACTGTTGGAATATAAAAGAGTTGAATTGTGTCAGGAAAACTTATTTATATATTGGAAACTGTTAAAATATAAAAGAGCTAAATTATATCAAGAAAACTTATTTATTTATTTACCTGAAATATTTGTTTATTTAAGAATAGAAAAATATTAATTATTTTCGATAAGCTTGTGAATTTAGTATTATATATTATAAATTGCAGTCTGACACATGTTGAAGTTTAAGTCTCCCATAAAGTTCGTTTAGATAGTCATTTGATTTATCCTTATTATACATACTAGAACTAAGCTATAGCTAATACTAAGTATATATCTTTTATAGCTATTAAGTTCTCTAACTGTACATTTTCTTTTATAATAAGAAATCGAATTACAAAAGTCTTTTAGTGGTCAGTGCAAGACTCAAGAGAGCTCTCATTTGAAAGTTTATAACGCTATCTCAGCCCACTGTGCACTGTGCACAGTGTGCCCCCGCTTCAACCCTTTCAACACACACTCTGTGCACGCAATTCATTAAATTGAAATATTTCGTAGATCGATCATTGTTGCCGAGAGCCGTGGACGAGTCCTTTGTAAGCTAAGCCCCGCCCACCCACAGCCAGACACGAAATATGCAAGCCTTTTAGGCACCAATTATTGTCTGCATACTATGCGACTGGGCAACCCATACACACACACACACACACGCTCGCACACACACACTAGCACGCACAACCCATTCACAACCCACATCTATTAATCTCTTTTATTGTTGTTCAAAGCGCAGAGGACGGAACACTTGTGTAAAGACGCTGCCCGTTTTTCGGGCATGTGCAAAGTCAATGCACAAATATAATGAGTGAGAGAGCGTAAGAGAGAGGGGGAGAGAGAAGTACTCAGTTTGCCCCCACTACACGTTCCACCCACAGCAGGCCCAATTCCAGAGACTGTCAAAGATGCCGCGCGTGTGTTTTGGACACGCGTTTCCCAGCTTACAAAGCGCATTGTGGCCAGTTGGAGAGTGGGTGTGTCTGTGTGTGTGAGTGTGTGTGTGTGTCTGTAAGGGTTGCATGCAATGTTGTAGTGGGTGGTGTGGGTGGTGCATGTACATATACATAGACATACTCTCACTTCTTTGCTGATTGCATTCCCGGCTTACCTACTCACCTTGTTTGTCGCACAGCGGGGCGGACTCCTTTCTGGCTCTTACCACGTGCGGCGACTACGTGCCGCCGTATTGATGTGGGTTATTGTTATAGGCCTTTTACTGTTATTAACGTTGCGCACAAATTGGTATAAATTCTGCGAAAATGCACGACATGTGCCCCAGACCCAGCCATCCAGCTACCCATCTACCCAGCAGACCTACTACACAGGAAACAGGTTGCATTGGCGTGTAGGCGCACTCAAGGATAATGGGCAGGGTTGGACTTGCTCACACACACACACACACACATTCATACACTTGGCCATGCTGTGCCCGCTAGGGGTTGTCTGCACAATTGAAGTTGGGTCTCCAGCTTGAAGTAGGCGTTAAGGAGTTGCACAAGAAGCATGCAGCCAAGCGGCAGGCGGCAAGCGGCAGCAAAGCATTGAGATGCGTCCCTGCACTGGTCAAAGGGGTTGCATTTACGCATACTAAATACTTGCTTTCATATAATAATCAAGTATTTTTATGCAAGTACTCAATAGCAGCTTAGTATTGCTTCCTTGTGCGACGCAAAACTTATTGAGTATTTTAAGAGTTGAGCTCAAGGGCTGTATAAACAGTCTTAGGCTTTGATATTGAAAAGAAATGCAATTCTTTAATCTTATATATATGTATATATATCAATTGCATTCTTAGAAATATAAGTTTCTTGTCTTAATTCTTGACGTTTATTCCTATTGTTATTGTGTAACATAGGATTATAGATAACTAACCAAAACATGGCTGGAATCTCGAACGCGATTACTCCTAATTATTTATATTCATTTTTCACTTTGGATATGTTTGAATACTTTATAAAATATAGACAACTCATAACAAGCCCAGACAATCTTATTTATATTTTTTTATTACTTTACATATTTTTGAAATTGTTATAATATATAGACAACTCCTACTAAGCCCACTCAATTTTATGCTCTCCCACAGTCTTTCACAACTTACTAAATTTATTTCACCGAAAATTCGTATGTACTTTTTAAACAAGAAATAGGCGTTGCTTTAGGCCTTAAGATTCCATCATTAATTATTTTATATTTGAAGAAAAAGGAAAGAAAAGAGACTGTGCTTCATTTGAAGTATTATCCCGGCTAAGATTTGGTAATTTATTTTGATGTACCACATGCAAGGCGAGAAAAGAGAAAAATGTCCCGAAATGCTAGGATTACCAGTGCTTCCTTCAACAAATTTTCTCACACAGCCTGCGCTGAGTCTACTTTTTCTGCCACTTTGCGTTTGGTTTGGGTTTTTGGGTGCTACGCCCTAATTTCAGCTATTTTTTAAACCAGGCGTGTGTGTGTGCCTTGTACTTTTTTTTTGTTTTCTGGGCGCTGCACTGAAATTTTCAAGTGATTTAGTGCAATTAGTATAATTAACACAGCGCGTAAGACGAGACTAAGGCGACATTTGACAATGACAATGGGATTGGGAATGAGAATGGGAATGGGAATGGGAATGAGAATGAAGATGATGATGTGCACCACATGTCTTTTAACCAAGTGAGCCCCAGAACTCGAACCTGAAACCCAAGACGAATCCCTGCAACGCCAGAAGGATGCTTGAGCCGACATGTGTTGCCGCCTTAAGTAGCAAATGATTCACTGGAAATGAGAGAAAAGAGACAGAGAGAGTGAGAGAGAGAGAGAGAGAGCGCGAGTGTTGCACGTAAGTGAGCAATGAGCTGAGCTCAGTGTGAATTGCTGGAAATCATTTTCACCGCCTCTTTGTTTTCCCACCGCTGAAGTGTGTCCTGTAAGGACAGCTTAACGCTCAATGCTCACTTTACAATGGAACAACGCTCACTGCTCAAAGTCGTCAAATAAACAAATAATCTGAAAGTGAGAGTTGAGATTAAACATATCCAAAGTAGGATGATTAAAATGCAATTAAAACTTGCTCTTCAAAATAAATAAATTTAAAATATAATTAATTAAAAAAACTGCAAAATGAAAACTATTTTAATATCAATTTATATATATTTTTTCCTCATATTGTTAAATGTTTTCATTCCTCTTCCAACTCATAAAAAGTACTCAAGCAACAAAAGTAAACCTCTAAGCCATAAATAGTAAAAAGGTTTTCCAGAGTGCCACTCGAAGAGGAAACAAAAAGAAAAAAAACAAATGGGAACTATGCAAACAATTGCATAATTGGAAATGCTGCCCGATATGTGCAACGTGGGCTTGTCATTAAACAGTTGACCAAATTGCAACAGTCATGAGTCAGCTCGGTGCCTCCAGGTACCGACACTGGCTTCATCTGCAACATGCAACGGGCTCTGTATCGGCCAGTGCATCTGCATCTGTCTGCCTGTATGCCACTATGCTGTGGCATGTGGAACGCAAGTTTCCTGTGCGGCACAAAAGTCAACACTTTAGTGCAATTCGGAGCAATTAACATTGACAGTAAATATGGAATTTGTGCAATGGCACTTGGCCCCCAAAAATGCCTACGAGGCAAAGATAGCTCAGGTAGCAGATCAACTCTCTCTCTCACATCCTGCCCAACAAAAGTCAACTACATTTGCAAGTCAAAAAGGGGGCAGAAGGGAATGTGGGGCAGTCGACACATCATCGGCATTCATCAGCACTCGGAGTGAATGACACTGCAGGATGTTGCAGGGCTGAGCAGACTGTAGTCTAGAGATGACCAGCTCCAGCTTGCCACAGTTGGGAGCTGACGGGCAAATTCAAAGTTTAACATAGTTGAAATGTTTTTCAGCTCATTGTTGTTGTTGTTGTTGTCCTTGTATCTTATAGGCTGTGCGTGCCCTGTTTGATTTGACTTGGGGAACAGCAGGACAACAAGGCGTAGAGGGGGCAGCCTCAACGCAGTTCAGGACGTGTGCGTGCTTGTCAATGACAACTGGAAATTAGTTTAATAGTCCAACTGGAAGCAGTTCCATAGGTAAACACACACCACACACACTCGCACACACACACAGCTGCATACACATAAAGTCACATTTGATATTGTTATAGTTATGGTATTATTCTTTGGGCACACAGAAATTGCTTTCATAATAGTTCAATATCAAATAAATATGATACGTGCAACTGTTAAATTAAGTTAATCATATATGGCGCCATGATGACCATAATCAAATATAGATAGAACTATGTCCATATTGCGATGGAAAAGAAAACGCCCAAATCATTCCACACAAATAACAGTTGGAATTTCGACATAATTACACATATGTTTTTCTAGCAGTTGTAATTATATTTCTAAGAGTATCAATTTGTGTTGGATGTTTAGGAACATGCTCAAATAATTGAATTTTTAAGAAGTAATTACATAAGTAATTAAAGTTTTCCAATATAATTATTTTACTTGCATTCACTTTTACTTACACATGGAATTAGATGAAAACTTTAAAAGTACCTTTCGCCTTTAATATTTTTCCCATTCTGCCCCATTCTAAAGTTCCAATCATAGTTAATGGTTAGTAATGAGATTTTCAATTATTTTAACTGGCTGACGCATTCGTACATTGAATAAGAAGACAATAGCTTGGCAACCATAAACAAAAGCGTCTAATCAAATCAGAGTTTTGGAAATGAACAAATTTAATCTGCCTGATAGGCTTAGGGTTGTTATGAACATACCCCCTACCCCCTGCCGCGCCACGGGGCGAACATTTTCCTCAACTAAAATGCGCAATGAAAATTGGTGACATCAAAAGCATTTCCCAGTTAATAAAGCGCATTTGAAGTATTGTCGAGCATTTCACTAGACGCAGGACTACTCCATTATTTATGGCATTATATGCCAATAAGATGAATGCTAATTTAGTAAACGCGTAGAGCAGAAAATGCGACTGGACAGATATGTATATCTATATATATATATGTATATATGAATTGTAAAATGCGTTTCGTTTCGTTGTGTTTTTTTTTAATCCAATTTGCATATAAAATGACACAAAAGCCCACTAAATGCAACCCTTAATAAGTCACCAGGGGACACTGAACGGCGGTCGCTTTGCCGAGCACTTGAAAAATATTGTGTAAATCCCAAAAGCAGCCAGCACCACCACACACCACCACCATGTACATCAACTGATTCCATGGACGCTTCCTTTCCACCACTTTACAATTGTCAAGGTTGGGTTTTCAAACAATTTTTTAATGTTCAGCTCTCCCATTGTCAACTATAAATATGTCTAAAGTTTCTGGTTACCATGGCCCATTGGACTCCCTCGATCCAGGCAGCGAGGATATACCTTAAGTATTGTCAATATTAGTAAATATTAAAAAACGTATAGGGTGGCACAGCAACTGCAACAGGGTGGTTGTTATTGCCGCTGCCTAATGAAATGCCAAATTTCTGTAAGCCGCAAGTATTACAGTTCGCATTACCCTTCTTATGGGGCATGCGGCACGACGACTGACGACTGCCTGCCTGCCAATTTTTCACTTTTCCTTCTCATATGCGACGCGTGTAATTTTGTATTAAAGACA